>JAEIGP010000485.1:0-1219686 GCA_018904095.1 Zaprionus ghesquierei | reverse complement strand
CTTACTTGTTTAAACTTATTTTTAATATTCTGATTTCTTATGCAGTAAAAAGAAACTATTAAATTTTAATTTATTATAAAAATAATTTCATTTCAATTTTTTGTTAAATGTTAATTTCTTATCTTAGATAAAATTAATTTTTTTTTTAATTTTTGGAAAATTTCACATTTAATGTAATATTAATAAATTATTTTTTCAAACATTTTTTTTAATTTTTTATTTAATGTAAAATTAATAATTTTTTTTTTTCAAAATAGTTTTATAGTCAATTCAACCCTTCCACCGGTGGAAAGCAAGTGTTCCTTTCTTAAATAATTACAGTAAAACATAAATTAATCTATAGTTTTCTGTCATCTTTCCTTTCTTTTTGCGAAATGGCTTTTTCTATATATATTAATGTAAAGCTAAATCCTTACTCCTATTTTTTTATGAATAATAAATCCTTAATCTATCCTTAGGCACTGTTTGAAGCTTATTTTTACTGCTTCTTATTATTATATTATCCCTATCATCTATTCTTGTGACCTTAAAAGGTCCTATATATACCTCGTCCAATTTATGGCCAGTTTCATTTCTACTTATACCTTATATACCTTATCTCCTATTTTGATTATAAAATCTACAACTTTCTTATTATATTGTTCCTAACTTTTAGTCTTACGTTTTTCTAACAAAATTCATGCTCATTTATAAGCATTTTATAATCTAAACTTAGATTCCTTAGCATAATCATCTATGTTATACAAAGGAGAAATCTTATCTACCGTATTAAAATTTTCTGGCAAATTGCTTTGTTTGCCGAAAACTATTTTAAATGGACAGTATTCATGTACCTTAGGGGGGTCATGTTGAAACAATAAACGAAATATTGGAGCCATAAATCCCAATCAGTTTTGTCGACTGATATATATGTATGTATTCATTGAATGTTCTATGACTTCTTTCGATTGTTCCAACTGTCTGGTGATGATGTGATGTTGACGTTATTTTGTCAATTTTTAAATATTTGCACAGGTCACTAATTACAGAATTCTTATACTCGGTTCCCATGTCCGAAATGAACGTCTTCATTGGACCAAACTTCAGTATACAGTATTCAAATATTGCTTTTGCGACAGAATTGGCATTTTTATTCGGTACTGGAATACCAACGAGATATTTTGTCAAATCACATATTAATGTTATTGCATATTGTATCCACTATTACTCTGTCGAAAGCACATACTCGGGTTTCAGTTATTGTTCAAGGGGCTTTGTGTAGATTGTCGTTGTCGACATCTAATTTTTTGGACATCTATGAACATACTCTTTTATTTCACGAGTCATGTTTTTTCAATAGCAGTGTCTTCATACTGTGGTAAAATTTTTAGTTATGCCAGAATGACCTCCTTGTATAAGACTATCATGGAGTGTAGACATTATAGCTTCTTTTTCTTTTACATTTTTAATTATGGTCACCGGCTTGAGTAGCGCTACTCTTAAATTCTTTAATAATTTTTTGCCCATTATTATGAAATTCTCTATTGAAACAATTTTAGTTGAGTGATAGTTTGCATACCGGCCTGCGATTCAAGCCTTTCGAAAAAAATGACCTATATCTAGAATTCCATTAGTGTACAAATCACCAACATTTATTCTTGCAATGATTTTATTGCCTTGTTTGAAATAACTTAGACTTTCTCTCATATGCAAGGCCACTACTTTTCGTACATCGTCATTTTTAATGACTTTATATACGTTGGGCTTAGAAGCTTTTTCAAGATTTTGCCTAAGCTAAATTTCTTGTTTTTTTATTTTTATCTGCGCAGATATTTTCTTGTCTACTTTGTTGCCTGGTAGTGACTTTCAGGACTTGGTATTGTAAATCTTTTAATTCTTTTATTGTAATTCGTGACAGAGCGTCTGCCACGAATTTATCCTTGCCCTTTAGATATTCGACAGTGAAGTCGTATTCTTCGAGTTCTAATCGCATTCTTGTCAGTTTCGAGCTTGGATTGACCATAGAAAATAAATAAGTTAAAGGCCTGTGGTCTGTTTTCACTGTAAGGTGCTTGCCATAAATATATGGTCAAAAATGAACTATTGCCCAATGAATTACTGTAAGCTTTTGTTCCGTAGTTCTTTTATTACTTTCTCCCTTAGTGAATGATCTTGATTTGATAGGCTATGGGGAGTTGAACTCCATTGTGGTTTTGTGTTAATACAGCACTACAAGCCTGTTTACTTGCATCAGTTATTATACAAAATTCTTCGCTAAAATATGGGTATTGCAACAATGTTGGTTGCATGAGTTTTCTTTAAGGTATTGGAATGCGTTTTCGCATTTACTTGTCCATACAACATAATCTAGTTATGTGCCGTGAATAGTCGACGAAACTTTTTATAAAACGTCTGTAATAATTGCAAAATGTAACGAATCTTCTAGCGCTGTCCGCGTCGTGCGGAACTGGATAATTTTTAAAGGCATCATATATTTTGTCATCAGGCAAAATTCCTTTATCTGTACACCTGTACACGCCCGAGAAAGGTCACTTCGTGCATGAAGAATGAGCACTTTTGTGGATGTAATTTCAGGTTATGGGCTCTGCATAGGTTGAAGACATCTGTCAAATTCTTGAACATATGCTTCTCAGAACAACCAATAATTATCAAATCATCCATGTACAAGAATGCCTGGGAGGGTTGATGCCCTGAGAATGCTATAGTCATCATTCTCTGGAAAGAATTAGGCGCTATTTTTGATCCGAAAGGTAATCGAGTGAAGCGATACGAACCATTGTCCGATGAGAAAGACGTTATGTTTCTTGAGTCCTCATCAAGTTCTATTTGATGAAATCCGGACATTAAGTCAAGACACGAAAAATATTTAGCTCTACCCAGTTGATCTAGAATATCATCTATTCTAGGAAGGGAAAATTTATCAGAAAGCAATTTTTTATTGGACCATGGATTTAAAAAACAAGTAAGAAAGCTACAGTCGAGTGTGCTCGACTGTAATATACCCGCTACCCAGCTGCTTGTAAATAATTTATTTGCGGAACAAAAAAACGGCTACAATCATATTTTGACCGTAAAAGGCTATGGACTTATAATATTTATGCAAAGTCAAAATAAAAAATAAAAATAAAAAAAAACATTTTTGCACACATTTAATTTTTGATGCGGGCGGGACTCGAACCCGTAAATGCATAATAGTACTGTTCGTTTTGCAGTCCACAACTTAACCCATTTCACCACCGTACACGCACACACGATTCGGCACAATGCTGCAAGCAGCGCTGCTTACAGCTGTGGAAAACGTTAAGCTGAATAACTTCTGTGTTTATTATCCGATTGTTACCAAATTTTCAGAGATCATCTGGCTAGCTATAGTTATCATGTAAACCGAAAATGACCAATATGGCATCAAAATTGCACTTGTTATCAATGTTTTCTCGATTTGCGGGGGCGGAAGGGGGCGTGGCCAAAATCCAAAATAAAAATCAAATCAGCGTGCAATAATAACACATATTGTCACCAAATTTGGTTGTCCTAGCTCTTATAATAGCTGAGATCTAGATTTTCACACGGACAGACAGACGGACAGACGGACATGGCTATATCGACTCGGCTGTTGATCCTGAGCCAGAATATATTTACTTTATGGGGTCGGAGGTGTTTCCTTCTGCCTGTTACATACATTTTCGGTTTGAACAAAGCTATAATACCCTTCTACTCTATGAGTAACGGGTATAAAAATTCATTTCAGAGTTGTCGTTGTAATAGTTTTCGTCGTTGTCATATCCGTCAACATATTCATATAACGTTTCGTCTGAGGTCTCATCTTCTTGATCTGCAAGTGCTGGCTCGTAGTCTGCCGTAGTGGTATACGTTTCAGCAGATTGCATATCATTCTGTTCGCTGTCGTCAGTTTGAATGTTGAAGTTCCGTTGTGTTTTTTGTCCTTCATGTGTTGGGTCTGGGGGTCTCTTCCCTAGTTCAATTCGTGGCCTATTTATATAGTTTACTACTTTTGACCTAAGGCTTGGATCTACGTCCATGGGTTCTGGTTTCGGTATGGGTTTCGGCGCTATGGGCCTAGGTGGTGCGTACTGTTGCTGTCAGTATAGGTTTGTGTCGTACTGTCTAAGCAAAGTGAGCTGGTTTTGATGTCCAAAGTTGTTATAGTTCCGAGGTTGTGTGCCTGGATGGTATTGAATGTGAGGATTTCTGGGGGAGCCTGGGGGCTGTCGAAAACCTGAGCTTACGAATTGTATGGAGCTGGAGCTGGTATCGGCTATGTGTTGCCCACATACGAATTTGTCTGTGGCTTTGTCGCGATACATTTTATTGAGAAGTCGATGAGCTTCTGTACCCAAGTCCATGCTATTAACCTTGTTGAGGAGAAGGGAAAGATGTTGATAAACCTGATACAACATTGTCATCTGATACTCTAGCGTACCAAGATCACGCTTGTCTCCGTAATTCCTCGTTAGGCACTTAACCATTGCTTTCCAATTTAATGGAACGCTATATGCTTCTAGTGTTGACCAGTGACCCGATTAATAAAAGTAGTTTGATATTTAGTTATAAAAATCTTTAAAAATATATTATTTATTTTTATATATTTTTTTCAAATTAATTTTAATTTTTAATGGTTTTTTTTACCCGCTACTCATAGAGTAGAAGGGTATTATAACTTTGTTCAAACCGAAAATGTATGTAACAGGCAGAAGGAGACACCTCCGACCCCATAAAGTATATATATTCTGGCTCAGGATCAACAGCCGAGTCGATATAGCCATGTCCGTCTGTCCGTCTGTCTGTCCGTGTGAAAATCTAGATCTCAGCTATTATAAGAGCTAGGACAACCAAATAACCAAATTGGTGACAATGGTGACAATGTGTGTTATTATTGCACGCTGTTTAATTTTGGTTTATTTTGGATTTTGGCCACGCCCCCTTCCGCCCCCGCAAATCGAAAAAACATTGATAACAAGTGCAATTTTGATGCCATATTGTTCATTTTCGGTTTACATGATAACTATAGCTAGCCAGATGATCTCTGAAAATTTGGTAACAATCGGATAATAAACACAGAAGTTATTCAGCTTAACGTTTTCCATAGCTGTAAGCAGCGCTGCTGCAGCATTGTGCCGAATCGTGTGTGCGTGTACGGTGGTGAAATGGGTTAAGTTGTGGACTGCAAAACGAACAGTACTATTATGCATTTACGGGTTCGAGTCCCGCCCGCATCAAAAATTAAATGTGTGCAAAAATGTTTTTTTTTTTTTTATACCCGCTACTCATAGAGTAGAAGGGTATTATAACTTTGTTGAAACCGAAAATGTATGTAATAGGCAGAAGGAGACACCTCCGACCCCATAAAGTATATATATTCTGGCTCAGGATCAACAGCCGAGTCGATATAGCCATGTCCGTCTGTCCGTCTGTATCTGTCTAGATCTCAGCTATTACAAAAGGTAGAGACACCTAATTTCCTGTATACCATAGGTAGATCGAGTTTATTTTCAATTTTCGATGTCGCGCCCACCGCCCACGCAAAACGATAATTACGATTATTAGGAAAAGTATTGAAGTTATGGCTTTCTGCTTTGGTATAAACATAGATAATTACAATATAAATCTATTTTCAAAATTACAATCCGATCGAACAATAAACACAGAAGATATTCATCTAAACGTTTTCCATAGTTACACTCTTTGCGCCTTTGCAGCATATCGTGACGTCATCGTCAAATTTCCACATTTTTCCTAAATTTGCGTATTATTTAAAATTCATTAAGAATATTTAAAGCTTTTAAAAATGTTTTAAAAATATTAACTGTCAATTTTCTTAATTTCAAAATATTTAAAAATTTCTATAATTTATTAAAATTTTTTTTTATACTTCCCACTTTTCCAAAGTTCCATAATTTTTAAAATTGCTTATCAATGAAAAAGGGATTAACTCTTTGTTTCCCTTTTGATTTTTTTTGCCTTTCTTATCATTTCTAATATTCTAATATTCTATTCTAATATTCAGTTACCACTGTATTTAGTTAGTGGTTTCGGCACCTTTAGCAGTAAGAGATGTTGTGCCAGCGCTGACACTTTTGATTGAATTCCCAGCAGCATGCGTTGCAAGACTCCCCATACAGCGCCAACTCCTGCGCCAACTACCTGTGCCTGCATCTGCGTGTACGTCGGCGTCGATTGTAATCAACACGCTGGGATCAATCAGCAAACTTTAAAACTGAACGCCACACAGCAGTCAGCTCGAATGAATCCATCAAACGTATCAACCATGATGACAGGTCACAGTGCGAGCACAGTATAACTGGAAAAGACCAGGCCAGACCAGACACAGGCAGGACCAGGCAACAGGCAGCAGGTCCAGTTTTAGCTTTTCCTAACATGTCTGTGAAACGTCTCAGTTGTTGTTTTTGTTGTAGTTGGCGTTGCCTCACTTGTGAAGTCTCCACGCGCGTTGCGCCCATTAAATTCGAATAATCTTAGTTGTTGTTGCTTTTTTTTCATCAATCTGCCCACTCTGGACTCGAGTTGCAACTGTCGCATATAGCAGCTGGACACGGTGCTTGTGTGAGACGCTGCAGGCAGGCAGGCAGCATCAGCCCAACTGATTTGAAATTCTAAAGTGATTTTGATTACTTGAGGTATTGATATTTTGACTTGTACGTTGATTAGATAGTTGAAGGCTTGTTAGATGCATGTCAGCAGCAGCAGCGGCCTCAGACCGCTCTCACTGGCTGCATGTCTTGGTCTTGGTCTCTACGTCTCCATTTTCGTCTGCATCTGCGTGATGCTCCTGGCTTGATGTTGATTATAATTTAATTATAAGCAATCTGTAACAAGTAAATGGCTTGCATGGTGCTCTCACTCCATGGCACTCCTGGTCATGGTGCATAATTTAGCAGGCAGGTGTGAAAAAGCTTCATTAGCTTAGACGTTTCAGTCCGAGCCCGCTGCATGACTAATAATAGTCATGGGCCGGTCACATTCTGCTCTCTTGCCACATTTGCCACCGGCACAAACCATACTTATTCTCAATCTGCTTGGCTTGGGCAGCCACGATGTCTGCTAACGAAAGTTGCAGACATTTGAGTGACTGAAGCAAGGCAAAATGCTGTAGAAATTTCCCCTTGCGATTTGCGGCTAATCCCATGGAAAATAATATAGACAGAGAGGTATTCTCTCTTAAGACTTGCTGGCTTTATATGTAGAATTTGTAGCAAGGAGGTACCAAGCGATACAATTCTATTAAAACGATTGAATCGTAGGCTGAGTTGCTTCTGTCTTAATTTCTGACTACGTAAGCTCTCAATGTGTTCGGATTTTCAGTCCGCTCTCAGCTCTCAATTGAGACTGGACTGGGTTTTTTTTTTTCTCTGGGTGAGACTGGAATCTCTTTTTTTTCTCAGGGTGGGACTGGAATCTCTTTTTTTATAACTCTTCTTTTTTTTCGTAGTGCATTTGCATTAAAGTATGCCTTTTTTTAACAAGTAGAGCAATTCTCTTCATTTTTGGAAAAGTACACAAAAATGTTTCATATCATCGTTTTTTTTTTATACCCGGTACTTCTGCAGCAATGGCTTAAGCTTGCGCATGCCATAGAGTTTGCCCATGGCCAGAGCCACATCGCGCTGGGTGAAGCCGAGCTCGGTGCGACGCTGCTTGAAGGTCTTCGCAAACTGATCGAGCTCCATAACTATTCAACTAATTATTTAATTTCTTTTTTACAATAACTGAATTTTTTGAATATTTGGTCTTGGTTTACTATATTGTTGTGTCCTTGTTTGCTTTGTTTTCAATCTATAGTAATGTTTGGTTTGTTTTCAATCTATAGTAATAATATATTTAATTTAATATCTTTTCTATATCGACTTTTAAATATATTTGGTAAAACTTTTAACTAAATTTTAAATATATATACAGTGGTGGCCTTTTATTTAGCACACTATTTAGCAGCACACTTCAACATGAATTTTTACCGATTGTATAGTGAATAGTTCACCAATTTTTTTTCTGGTTGTTGCCTTATTAGTTGATAAGATGTACCGTTACTTTCAGCCTATTCCCTTTCGTCGTTTCTTTTCTGCGTTGGTTTGAATGAATTAACTATGATTTTCAGCTGGACATGAGTTTAGCACACTTATACTTTTTTTTATTAATTTATTAAGGACTAATATTTTGTTGGATATCCTTTGTTTTTGATAACTACATCCAATCTTCTGTGCTGACTCTCCACTAAAGCAGCGAATCTGTTCTGCGGAATACTGTACCACGCTTCTCGGATAACTATCCACAAATCATTCAAACTGCCCAGATTTTTGGTGCGAATGTGCTGCTCAACATCATTCTAGAGATTCTCTATCGGATTGAGGTCCAGTGACTGAGCTGGCCACTTCAGCGTAACAACTTGATGTTTAGGAGGGCAACTTTTCATAAGCCGTGAAGTGTGCTTAGGATCGTTGTCGTGCATAAAACGCCATGATAATGGCATATTGTCCTCGGAATATGGCACCATTATATCCTCTATAATTTCTTTATAGACGTATTGGTCCATACGAGTGTCTATCCGGTAAATCATTGATACATATTTTTTAATAACATTTAAATTTTTAATTAAAATAAATAGGTAATACTAAATATGCGAAAGAAAAAGAAAATTTGGTAACAATCGGATAATAAACACAGAAGTTATTCAGCTTAATGTTTTCCATAGCTGTAAGCAGCGCTGCCGGCAGCGCTGCTTGCAGCATTGTGCCGAATCGTGTGTGCGTGTAAGGTGGTGAAATGGGTTAAGTTGTGGACTGAAAAACGAACAGTACTATTATGCATTTACGGGTTCGAGTCCCGCCCGCATCAAAAATTAAATGTGTGCAAAAATGTTTTTTTTTTTATTTTATATTTTGACTTTGCACAAATATTATAAGTCCATAGCCTTTTACGGTCAAAATATGATTGTAGCCCATTTTTTGTTCCGCAAATAAATTATGTACAAGCAGCTGGGTAGCGGGTATATTACAGTCGAGCACACTCGACTGTAGCTTTCTAACTTGTTTGTTTTTAATGTAAATTTTTTCCAAATTAATTAAGGTTACATTTATACTAATATTATTTATATTAAGAAGTATATTTAAACAAAATGTATTATGTAATATATGTATTATTGTGTTAATGACTTTTTTTTGTTTTTAGTAATTCAATTTCATTTGTTTTTATTTCTGTAGTTCTCAGTTTAAAGTCTTACTTCGTTTAGGTCATGTTCGAAGTTGATGTGGAGTCCGGATCTGTAATATTGCTACCCTTATTGGCTATTCTATTAATATTCCTTCTTATCTTTGATTTATGAAGTTTTTGCCTTTTAGACCATGGATTTTAAAAAAATACATGGTCTATTGTGTTTGTCGAAATGTGCTTAACAGGTAGGAGGGATCTGCGACCCCATAAAGTATTTATATTCTTGCTCAGGATCCCTAGCCGAGTCGATTAGGCCATGTCTGTCTGCCCGTCTGTATGAACGCTTATATCTCAGAAACTAAAAAAGCTAGAGCCACCAAATTCGATGGAAACACATATGTGAATCATACGCTGTAAAATTTTTATTGAAATTTGGGCCACGCCTACTTCCGCCCCCGCAAATCGAAAAACCGTATTGCAAGCGCCCGTATCTTAGAAACTAAAAAAGCTAGAGCCACCAAATTTGGTGAAAACACTTATGTGAATCAAACGCCGTAAAATTTTTATTAAAATTTGGGACACGCCTAATTCCGCCCCCCGAAAATCGATAAACCGTATGGCAGGCGCAATAATAAAGCTAGAGTATTCAGTTTTGGTCTGAATAATAACTATTACCACCTTAACGATCGCTGAAAATTTGGTTCCGATCGGATAATGAACATAAAAGTTATTCAACGTTTCATAGAGATTTGCACGATTACCAATAACAGTTATCTAAATCTGATTCTTTTCCTAACTTTGAAAAATCCATGGTCTTATACAGTCAACACTTGACTGTAGCCGTTCTTACTTGTTCTTAGTTAGCAACGTTGGGCCTGCGTCAGCGTGAACTATTTGTTGAGTGAATCTTGCCGTTAATTTATTCCTTCTATTTTCTTTTCTGTGTATAGTTTGATTTGCGGTAACCGGGAGGTTTTCGTGTCTATCCTCGGTAAGTTTTTGTATTTTAATTATTTTTGCCTGGTCTACTTGTTTCTTAATTTTAGGGTATAGGTTTTTACGAAATGTATTTAATTTCGTCAAATAGTCATGATAGTTATCAAATGTAATTTTTTTATTAAAAAGATGGGTTCTACCCGAGAAAAGTTTGAATGGAGTTAATTTAGTAGCAGAATGGACAGCGTTATTATATTTGATTAATGTTTCTGATAAAATTTCCTCGTGATTGCATTCGAGCCTTTCTTTGGACTTTCGATCTATAATGATTCAATAGATTTCGGTCAGTGTGGAATGCAACCGTTCAACTGGAGCATTGCTTGAAGATTGCTGAAACGAAGTAGTGTGTAAATCTATATTATATTGTGAACAAAAACTTTTGAAATTCGGCACCTTGGTCCCAAATAAGTTTTTTTGGAATGCCAACATTTTGAATAAGTTGCAAAATAACCCTTGTGGTATTTATACTATCCCTGGTTGGGATCGTATAAGCTGCTGCAAATTTCGAGAACTTATCTATTATTGTAACCACGTATCGGCCGTTAATAGTATTCAAGTCCGTGTGTACTATACTTAATGGTCCATCCGGGGTTTCTGTTTTTTGATAGGATTGTTTAGGTTTTTGCAATCTCTGATCAGAGTTAGAATTATTTCGTCTGAAACGTGAATTGCCGTCTCGATTGTTATTTCCGTAATAATTATTACAGTGAGACTGATTCTGATTATTTCTATAATTATAAGAGTAAGACTGTTGTTGGTTGTCTGATTTATTCTCTATAGGTCTCTACTTAATTGACAAATTTTGAAGAGATAAAGAATGCAATTCGTACAGTAGCGTAGGCTCGTTGAGTTTGTCGGAAAATGTATTAATCAGGGTGTGTTTGATGTCGTGCCACACAAGTGGAGTACCGGACGATAATAGCGCTTCATTTGCCTTACCCTCAATCTTATTACGAATAGCTCTTAACAGCATTTTGCCATATGAAGTCATCTCCGTACCCTTTATTATTTTCAATATCTCCTCAACGTTTACTATGAATTCGTTTAGGGTTACCCTCGTATACTGGTAGAAACCTAATTGCATCCGGTATACGAAGGGTTGTGAGGGATCCCGAGTCGGATGTTATATCGTTCGTTGACAAGTCAGTGTCTAGTCTAGCCATATTTCTGTTTTATATTTGATTTGTTTTATTTAATTGAGACATTTTCCTTAAATTGTGCGTGTTGTGTAGTTTATATTTAGTAGATTTATAAATAGGATACGTTTTTAATTGCTTAAATATATATTTTTGTTTTTAATACAAGTTTAAAAGACTAACAAATATATTTGCAAGATAAATTTTAATTCTAATGATTAATTATTTTATGAAAATAGATGTCTGCTAAAGAAATATAAAAAATAAGAGTATAGTTGAATTGTGTTTGTTTTTTTTTGTGTTCTTTGTTTTTTTGAATATTGCCTTATTGCAACCGCCTTATATCTCCAGATAGGTTATACATTGAATACGTGCTCAAAGCGGCATGCAAGTTTTGCATACACTACACCTACAGTTCAAGCGATCAGCAGCGCAGTCCAACATACCCCATAAAACTCTCTTTTATGTATGCGTACATATGTATGTACTAAGTTGTAAGTGTACTGGCATTGTCTGATGGCAGCTGCAGACAGTTTCGTTTCTAACCTTCAAACACGATCACACATGCTCGAACCAGTACTACGTCGGTCTGAAATACGTGTTTCAACACAGGCGAGCTGGTTGCATCCAGCCGACCACACAAGTTCGAACGCATACTCACACAATTTCACCGAAATTAACTGTAAGCCACATGACGCCACTTATATACACATTAATTTTTGTATTATATCCCCTTCTTTTTTTTTAATGAATTTCTCTTATTTCATATATTTACATGCGTATAAGCACTACGCTTCTTGGTCCACTTAAATACATTGTACATTTCAATTACATACATATGTATATATTTATTTTCCTTTCTTTACTTGTATACGCATACATACGTATAAGTAATATGCACAATTTATATTTTAATTTTTTTGTTCGCTTACTTTTTGATTATTATACTCGTGGTTCCTCCAATGGATGTGGAGTACGAGCCGGCTGAGCCAGTTACCAGGTTGGCCTAGGTCGAGACGGTAGGAGCCCACTATGTGCATCCATACACATATGTATATTTGTGTGTATATGAGTTTTTTGTTATATTATTTTTAAATGTTAAGACGATTTTCTTGGCGACAATTAAAACGATCGACTGCTCGACTGAATGGTACAACGTAGAGCTGGCAGAAACATCGACGATATACGATGTTTTTCAATTTTGTAAAAACATCAATGTTTAGAACATCGATGTTCGATGTTTTCTGAAATGTACCATTCCTAAGAAAAAAATGTTTTACCACCACTAAGAAAAAACACATTGCGCGGTAAGGTATATAAAGTACATAATTGTTTAATTACATTAAATATACTTAATAATATAAATATTGTAGATTTTAAACGGATTTTGGTGTTTGTAGCGGTTTGGACTAGACAAAAGAATCTTTGAAAGAGCGGAACAACAAAGGTAATTACAGTATTATGTTACAGTCACATTGTTGTATTTAACAATTTTATTTCTTCAAATTCTTCAAATACATTTTCATCAAACCGCAAACGAATGCTTGGTATTGCTGTATGCGAATATTTTACGTCTGACTTGCGCTTATTTAGTGTCGTTGATGACAAAGGGTTCAGGAATTTGATAATTTGAAAAAAAAACTTCGATGCATCGATGTTTTTTTGCCAAAAACATCGATATTGAGAAACATCGATGTTTCTCCAGCTCTAGTAGATAAGTAAATAATTATGTATGCTTCGATGATAGAGCTTTTTATCCTGTTATTCGATGGTCGCAGAGTAGAGACGAAAGATGTCAGTGTATGTCACTTAAGATCCCGTTGCTTGATGTGCACAGAGAGGAGACGAGTTCGTGATGAAAGGAGAGGTCGTCGCTGTTATGGTAACTCAGGCGTTTGCAAGTGCGCAAGCACGCGGTATGTAAGCAGCGTGCCGCAGGTGGGCAGGTACGCAACCACCAAGTGGAACAGAGTTGTGCGGTGTGTGGGGCCGCCTTCCACGTGTGTTCGGACCGGCAGTGCAGCGTGCTCAAGTGCGACGATGCCTATTGTCGTCGGAGCGCTGGGGCTCCGCTGGTTTACCATGGTTGTACTGGAGAGGAACGTGGGCTGATTATTGGAATATGCATCCCATACTCACATGTCAATCCTGTTCACACACAGACTAATTGGATTAATCACTTAAGATTATTTAAATGCCGATATTAAACCTTTTTCTTACGCACAGAAATTATTTTCGTAACAAGAAAGAACGGCTCACCGAAGGTTTAATACCATTGCAGATATATATGAAACATGTTTTACAGCGATATCTTGAACAAGTAAGAAAGCTACAGTCGAGTATGCTCGACTGTAATATACCCGCTACCCAGCTGCTCGTACATCATTTATTTGCGGAACAAAAAAAAACGGCTACAATCATATTTTGACCGTAAAAGGCTATAGACTTACAATATTTATGCAAAGTCAAAATCTAAAAAAAAAAAAATTTTTTTGCACACATTTAATTTTTGATGCGGGTGGGATTCGAACCCGTAAATGCATAATTGTACTGTTCGTTTTGCAGTCCACATCTTAACCCATTTCACCCACCGTACACGCACACACTATTCGGCACAATGCTGCTTACAGCTATGGAAAACGTTAAGCTGCATAACTTCTGTGTTTATTATCCGATTGTTACCAAATTCAGAGATCATCTGGCTAGCTATAGTTATCATATAAACCGAATATGAACAATATGGCATCAAAATTGCGTTTGAAATCAATTTTTTTTGGATTTACAGGGGCGGAAGGGGGCGTGACCAAAATCAAAAATAAACTTGATCAGCGTGCATTACAAAGTACAAAGTTATAATACCCTTCTACTCTATGAGTAGCGGGTATAAAAATGACAAAAATCGGCCGATAGGTTCTACGCCAGCTATACGATATATCGGTCCGATTTCGATAATATTTGCACAGCTTTGAATGGACATACTAAGGCATGGACTGCGAAAGTTTCTTGGCGATATCTTAAAAAACTACAAAAATCGCCCGATAGGATCAACGGCAGCTATACGATACATCGGTCCGATCCGGCTTGATCCGACTTATTTACAGCCTGCAGCAACGAGAAGCTTGTATACCAAGTTTCATAAAGATAGCTCTAAGACTAGTTTCCGTTGCAACAGACGGACGGACGGACGGACAGATGGACGGGCAGACGGACATGGACATATATACACTTTATTTATTTATTTAACGTCAACTAATGGCAGTCGACACAAAATTTTAAAAGATTTAATATTAAATTAAAAAAAATTTCATAGAATTCAGTTAAAATTTTCTTTAAGATTAAAAAAATTAAATTAAAAAGAGAAGTAAATAATTACAATTTAAAACAAAAATTTAACGACTAGTCTGGGCGAACAAAAGAATAATTAAAAATTTTATTTATTTAAAATGATCCAACATTTGTTGCAAAAGGATTGGGAAAAAAACCAGAAAACACCAATCAGATTAGAGAAGATTGTTAGGTGTTAGTTGTTAGTGTTAGGTGTTAGTTGTTAGTACGCTACAGCGACCGGAGGAAGCGTAAAAAAAAATCCAACATTAGATAGTGAGTAAATATATATAGTTCATGGAGAGAAAAAAGATAAACGAGGAAAAGAGGAAAATACACTAGTAAGGACTAATTTCTACACAGATGAGAAAGAGCTAAAGATTTTAAGTCTACAGAATTTGAATTAGCTATGATAAAATATAAGTTGTTATAGTTCGAACATAATGCCCTAAAGGGTTCATGCAAGGCATGGTTCGACCTACAGTGAGAAAGTGTTAGAGGTAGGAAGTTACGAGAGTTTCTAAAGGGGACAGAGAAGTATAACTGGCTAACCAAGTCTTCACTATCAATATCACCTTGAATAAGGTTATTTATAAACAGTACACCAAGCATGGTTCTACGATTTGCTAAAGACGGAAGATTTAATAAGAGAAGTCTACTAGAGTAAGAAGGTAATCTCAATTAAGGCCTCGTAGGGAAAAAATTAAAACATTCTTTTGCTCAGATTCAATGCGGTCCTTGTAAAATGAATACTAAGGACAAAAAACACATGAACTATACTCAAGAATAGGACGCACAAGAGAGATATAAAGAGTTTTTGTGACATAGGGGTCGTTGAATTCCTTAGACCACCGCTTTATAAAGCCCAGAACACCCATGGCCTTATTGACCATAGAAATAATGTGTTCAGTAAATTTAGGTTTGCGATCCAATCGGATGCCCAGGTCATCAGCCAAGGTAATTCTATCCGAGGGGCAACCACAAAGAGTGTATGAGGCGTACTTGGGACTGGCCCGAGAGAAAGTCATTAGTTTGCATTTAGCCATGTTCAAGTTTAATTGGTTTGCACTGCACCAACTATGAAAACGGTCAAGGTCGTCTTGAAGAAAAGAGTGACAAGAGACATCTTTAAATTAATAGCATAGCTTAACATCGGTTGCATACATAAGAGTACGCGAGTTACTTATGACCAAAGGTAGATCATTAATAAAAAGAGTAAAAAGAAGGGGTCGCAGATGGCTTCCTTGAGGAACATCATTGGTGACATAAAGTGGGTTAGAAAATGCATTATGGAATGAGACTCTTTGAGTTCGGTCGGTTAGATAACTAACGATCCAACTAAGGAATTTGGGTGTAAAGCCCAGAAGGTTAAGTTTGTGTGAGAGAAGGGAGTGGTTTACTGAGTCAAAAGCTTTACTGAAATCAGTATAAATGACATCAGTCTGTAGATTTTTCCAAAAACCGTTAATTATAAAATATGTCAGCTCAAGCAAATTTGTCGAAGTTGAACGACGTTTCACGAATCCATGCTGACTAGGAGACATAAGAGATCTGCAATAATGTTGCAAGTACAAACTCAAAACATACTCAAAGAGTTTAGGTATAGCCAACAATTTAGAGACACCTCTATAATTGCATCAGACTTACTGCCTTTTTTGTGAATAGGAATTATAAATGATTCCTTCCAAATCAAGGGAAAAGAGGAAGTGTTTAAGGACAGTTAAAATAGTTTGTGCAACGGCTTAGTTAATGAATTGGGACAGTAACGAAGTACGCAACCGGGAATTTCGTCAGGACCTGGATTAAAAACAGGTTTTACCAGACATAGATCCCTATAGAGACTATTCTCATGAAGGACAGGGGTGGAAATTCCATTCGAGCTAGGAATGGTATATGGGTATGTATGAGAGGTATGTATGAGTAAGTCGTTTTAAAGAACTTCTCAAACAAATTGGCAATGGCCTGATTATTATTAGCATCATCCTTATTAAACGATAAATTAGAAGGAGTGGAATTAGAATTACGCTTCATGTTAACGAAACTATAAAACTGTTTAGGATTCTGCTGGAACTGAGTCCTGCAGCGAATCTAATAGTTATTGTAACAAGCAGCGTTCAGCACGATAAAGTTTGACCGAGCAATAAGATAACGAGAAAAGGCGGACAAAGAATGATCTGCTCTATATTTCTTATAGAGTTTAGACTTTCGATTTTTTAAACTTGACAATTCTTTAGTAAACCACGGAGGGCTACTTGAAGTCGTTCGATAAACACGAGGAACACAATTACCAAAAAATACATTTAAGGTATCGTAAAAAATACTAATGGCGTCAGCCATATCATTACACGAATAAAGATCGGACCTGTCGCAACAAGAGATCAAGTTATTAAGCTTGGAGAAATCTGCATTACGAAAGAAGCGAACACGTTTACATGGCACTCTCACACTACCCAGCACATTCGAACCAACTTCGAAAACAACTTCAAACGTGGGATGGTAGTGATCTTCCGGTTGGGTCAAGGGTTGGACTCTGGTCAGAGTTACCTTAGAATGATCAGAAACGTAACACAAATCAAGTGTTTGATTTAAGGAATTTACGACATGATTAACCTGAGACATTGAAATGTCTTGCAAACCATCAAAAAGGTTATGCTGTTTTGAGGGCAATAAAAAATTTTCCTCATCACTAGGTGTCCAGCAACAATCAGGTATATTAAAGTCACCAAGGACAATAAGTTGATCCCAGTTTGATAGCAGGTTGAAAATAGACTTAATTATAGACAAATGTTGATTGAAGATAGAATTATCAGATGACGGGGGAACATATGAGCAAGTTATATAGGCGCAAAAGCCGGGAAAATGAAATTTTACACAAATAAATTTAATATCATATTGAACTTCCGGCACTATCTTATCCGACGTGATGGCAGAGTGGGCTGCAATCAAAACCCCCGCCGGCCAGGTCGGTCAAGTCTATACGTTGTGTACCGACTTAAAAGAACTTCGGAGCTTAAAATCTCCGGCTTCAACCAAGTCTCAGTAAACGCAAGCACCTGGGAAGCAAATGAAAGACTATTTCGAAATAAAGAAGTTAGTTTACTACATAGACCTCTAACGTTTTGATAGGTTAAGGAAAGTGACGTACTTAGTTTTTTGTTATTTTATTTGTCTTCGTTGTAGTGGTTTGATTTGGGACTGAAAGAGTAATCGGTTGCCGATTTTTTCTCTTTTTAGCCTCCAATTCTTTAACCATAATATGATCAGCCCAGAATTCAGACAAGCATATATGGTCAAAGAAATCATTAGGGACACTTATTTTAAAGGATGAAATATCCCTTTCGTACGAGAATCTAAATTTTTCCACCTTTATGTCGGCTTGAGTTTTGGCTTAAATAAAAGCCATGATGTGGGATTCCTGTCACAGCCTTACGACCCACTGATATGATATTAGTGGGTACGTTTGAAACCGTTAATCCGGAAGACGCTGCTGCCTGGGGAACTATTTCCTGAGTTCCTAAATTTAACGATCTCACAGGTAATGAGATCGCACCGGACAAATCGGAGAGAGGCGTAATGGGCGTCACAGACTCTACAGTGACAATTTCGGGTGCCGAAACTTTTTGAGCCGCCGACCTCGTTACTACAGGTGTAGTTAACATAGGCAGCGGCAGTGTCACAGGAGTCACTGGTTAGTCAGTATTCTGAGGCGAGAGGGCAATAATAGGCGGCTGCTCTTTAGGAGCAGACTTTTTTCGCTTCGGGGACTCATCCAATAGCTTAGGGCTATTGACAAACGATTCCAGCGCTGCGAACTGATCGGACAGTTTTCGAAAACTACTCTTCAGCTCCCTGAATCCCGTCCTAATTTGCCGCATAAACGATACAAATTCGTTTCCGACCTCACGACATGCCTCGCAGCAGTAATGCAACCCATTACGCCAGGCTATAGCATCAGCTTTAGTGCCGCTAAGGTCAGGACATTTAGCATGAGCAATATAATTGCATATCCAACATGCAATACTTGCCTGAGCAAAAGTAATCTGCTTTTGGCCTCCTTCCATTGTAAGGGATGACCACTGTAAATTTACAACAACCGCAAGTAAAAACAAAAAGAGAGAATAGATTGGAGTGAGAGTCAGGCACACACTACAAAAAAGTTCAAAAGAACAAGAATAGGGAGTGAGCGTTGCAGCGCACAACAACAAAAACTACAGTAAATTAAAGTATGGGAGAGTAAAGGAGAGTTAAGTGCTCTCACGGTGAAAGAGAAAAAGTAAATTAGGTCAGGAACAACAACAATAGTTCTAAAAATAGAAGTTGAAGGAGTAAACAAGTTCAAAGTAAAAACCAAAATCAAAATTAAGCAAAACACAATTTGTTATTTTTAATTAGGCATGCATTCCTGATTATAAAAGTGTTAAAAGTGATTAGTGCTGTTAATTAATTCAATTAAACGCCGGGTTTAATAAAGAAAGTTCAAGATGCGGGGAGCAGAGAAAAAACGCGTCCGTTCACTTGGAAGTATGTATAAGTATAATTATACCCTATATATAATTATAGGGTCGGAGGTGTCTCCTAAGGTGCGTTGCAAACTTCTGACCAAAATTAATATACCATCTGCAATGGTTTAATAAATTATTTTATCGAATATCTATATGCCGATATAATATCGCCTGCGCAATCCCCAACACTAATCGTGCAGGCTGCAATGAGATCGCAAGCAACCTAACGAGGCGTTTAATTTGAATTTCAATTCATTAGATTAAGGCATGTCCGTCTGTCATTCTGTCTGTCTGTATGAACGTCGAGATCTTACCTATTACAAAAGCTAGAGTCACCTAAATTTACATGTTGGTTCCTGTATACCATACGCAGATCAAGTTTATTTCAAATTTGGAGTGCCACGCCCACCGCCCATGCAAATCAATAATTTTAGATTATCAGGAAAATAATTGCAATATAAATCTATTCTCCGAATCACTTTCCGATTGGAAAATAACCACAGAAGTTATCCGTGTTAACATTTTCCGTAGTTCCACTACTTACGCCTTTGCAGCATATCGTAACGTCATCGTCCCGATGCTTCGTTTCAGCCGTTCCGTGTGTAAAGCTGACTGACGACGTTTTCATATGTAGATGGCACTATTCAAAGGTATAAGATCTGATTTAAACAATACGCGGCAGATGACTTGTGCACTGTTTTTAGATGAAAATAAAAGTGTGATAATTTTTTTCAAAACTGGGCGAATGGTATCTTACTGTCGGGCGTGCTCGACTGCAGCTTTTGTTGGCTCCACTATCGAGAAGCGCTATTTAATCTTCACCGAAGATGCTGACTTTGGTGAAAGGACGTGTGTCACCACTTTGGGGAACGATTGACAATATAGTGTACCGCTTTAAGGTGTGCGCCGCCAAAATTCACTCTTACGGAGTGCAGACCTAGATCTACTTAAAACGGTAGCGTCCGCTTGAAATATTTCTGCACTTCGCTGCAAATATTTACGCAAACGCACATGGTAAGGTTTGAAATGCCGGGTGAAAGGAATGTCTGGTAATCGTCGAACTGGGATTGCTGATGATGATAGAGGGATCTGAGACTATCGACGGATATCGCCTCTCATGCGTCAAATTGTCCGACTTGACTTTACACCTCTCGTAATTTGGACGGTATACGTCCAACATACCACATCCGTGGCAAAACACGCGTCTAGCCTGAAGACAATCATGGTAGCGATGTCCTGACCCTTCGCAATTCCAACATTTAAAATTGTCGAATAAGCGAGTCGCACAAACATCCGCCTTAAGTGCTTCATATGCTTCCGAGTCGGATTTGTCTTCTGCGTGAAGAGAATTCACGCAAATTCATTCAGGATAGCGCGATGTTGAGGACAAATATTACAAAATAGTCTTCATGCCAATGGTATTCCCTACGTTACTCAAACGATGAAAAGACAGTGCTGCAAAATTTCCTTATTCGGAGGGTGGTTCATTGCGACTTTCTGTAGTGGAATGCGGAAAGCTTAAATTCCGTAAGGCCGAAGTGATCTGATCAGAGACGAAATACTTTCATCGAATCAGAAATCATTCGATGAATGCGAGCTTCCGGAGCTGTCTTTGGTCCAGGAGCCTTTTTGTCCCGACGCGGATTACCCCGAGTAAGCAAAGTGCTATCCTGGGTCATGCCTCGCCCCTGCGAGTGTTCATGCGACCTCTTGTCCCTGTATGAGCAGTAGCTTAAGATGATCCTTGCACGTTCTGAGGATTCGGAGCAATCCTCCTCTTTACCGCAGCATTCAAGATTGCCGTGTAGTATCACTGCAGATACTGAACCCAGTTGTTATATTCAACAAACTATCCAACCTTTCGGAACTTCGCTTAACTGCCATAATAAAAACAGTAACGATCCAGAAAAAATATATACGGTGTGTGCTCGAAATGCGAGGATCACACAAGATAGTTAATTCCTACCTCAGTTCATCGAAAATAATATGTGATAGTAAGATAAGATAAGAATTAAAAATCAATAGCTTATCGTGTGCTTTATAAATTGTACAAAAAATGAGTGGATTTGTCTAAGGGTTAGTAATGTAGCAGCCTAATTGTGATAAGTTCGTTGCTATGGATAGTACCTACACTGTAACTAAAAAAGAAGATAAATGTTGAGAATCTTTTGGATGACGAGGCAGGTGCCGAAATGTCCAGCACAAGCAATCTCAAGCCAACGCGAGTCGATAGGTTGTTCCATAGACTTAGATGTGGTACCGAACCGGCCAGCATTCATGGAACTCCACCGATAACCCTCGAAAGAAGGTCAAAACTCGAATAGTCGCATCCAATCGGTCTGAATCCGATAACAACCAAAAAAATCAGCAGTTCCAGATTGCATGCAACTATCAACTGAACCTAAAAACTATATAGTCGCATCCAATCGGTCTGAATCCGATAACAACCAAAACAATCAGCAGTTCCAGATTGCATGCAACTATCAACTGAATCTAAAAACTATATAAAAGAAATGAATGGAGCGAAATGAATGAAATGGATTTGGATCGTCCTGGAAGGAGGAACTTGAGAAAAATGGGTAAAAGGAGTGATAGGAGTAGCCTTCGGACATTTCGGGCCCCACGTTGGTCTACAGACTGAACTAATCGGGCCTTTTCGGGCCCCACGTTGGGTGGCATTTTATGTAACGACCGAAGTCCGTTAGCATCGCCTGCACATCCTGTCTTGCTGTAAGCCGGCTGACCTCAGGGAAAATGGGCGAGGTTTTTTGCTATCGACGTTACCATAAATGTTTTTCAGGAGACGGAAGTAAAAAGGGTAAGGGGAAAAACGATACCCTTGCACACGTATGAACTACCTAACAACTATTGTCGGAGAGCCAGATGGACTGCTCTCTTTCTTCATCCAAATAACCATGTCACACCGATATTGGTGTACCGATATAACTCATGCAGCTGCTACATTACCATTACCCTTAGTACCATCATATCCGATAGTTATTTAATCATGTCCGATAGTTCTAGTTAAGCAAGTCCGATAAATACTTAAGAGACAGCAACAGTTATTAAATCATATACAATAGTTACTTAGGCAATACAAATCATGTCCGATAGTTATTTACTCGATATAAATCATGTCCGATAGTTCTAAATCAAGTCAGATCTATGTGCGATAAATGGTTCCCTTTGGGTTCTCTTAATTTTGCGACTTACCCGTCATCCGTAGGGGCCCCGACGAACAGCTGTTGGGTATGAGAAAGAAAAATGCAAAAGAGTATTCGCAAAAAAACCACTATGCCATAACTCGATACCAGTTCACTATTTTCCATTTACCTACTTCATTTAAGATTACTTTACAATAGGTTGTCTATTCATTACCGAGTGTGTGTGTGCGTGTATGTCTGAGCGAGTGTATGTAAATTAAATAAATCTGACTAAGAAAGAAAAGAAAAAAAATATAACAAAGGTTTAAATTTAAAATTAATTAAATATTAAGAGTAAGAAAATAAACCAAAAAAAAAAAAAAAATAAAGTTAATTGACAAATAAAAAAAATAAAAATTAACTGAATAAAAATGAATAATAACAAGTAAGGAAAGCTACAGTCGAGCGCGCCCGACCGTAAGATACCATTCGACCAACTTCGAAGTTGCACTAACTAGTACTAACTCGCTCTCACACACACATACATACACACACACAAAGGCTAAAACGATGCAGACGATATGCTGTAAATACGCGGGCAACGGAACTATGAAAAACGTTTTCTTTAATAACTTGTATTTATTGCCCGATCGGATTGTAATTTTGGGAATGGGTGCATATTATCAGCATCTTTACGTGTTCTAAAACAGAAATCTGTAACAACAACTTGCTTTTTGCTCTCATCTTCTATACGAAATAAAAAAACACTTTTTTTTAAACATGGCAACGGAACATCCATCCCTACACCCTGACTTAAAAAATTTTAAATTTTGTACGGCCTTTTCAAAACTAATTTGTAGTGAAGACAGGGCTATTAAATTTTTCAAAGAGATAGACCTAATACCTTCAATAGATTCTCCACCACCAAAATGTTGTGGACTGCCAATGACTGTGGAAAAGTTTCCCACAAAGAAACTGGGGTGGCTATGAAGATGCGCGGCAAAAGGTTCCAAAAAGAAAGGATCAAAAACTAGTCGTAAGACTATAAATCCTTGTTCTGGACCTTTCTTTGATGGTTCCAACTGCCGAATTTCATTTCGGGAAGTCCTTGCAATGATAAAATGTTTCATTAATGATATGAAAGTAACGGATGTTTTTGAAAACATCCTGGCGTCAGTCAAATAATGAATCTGAGCTTGGTCGCCACACAATAATTGATTACTTCAGCTATTTTCAGGAAATAGCTGAACTAATATCATCGCATACGGAAATTATTCTAGGTGGTGAAGGTAAAACTGTGCAGATTGATGAAACTTTTTTGACTAAAAGAAAATACAAACGAGGTCGCATAACCGAACAAATGACAATAACTGCCCTTGGGTTGTATTGCAAGAAAGACAAGTCGGGTATATTTATTAAATTTAATTTAAAAAGTAAGAAAGAGTTATGGCCACATATTCGAAAGTATGTCTATTTCGATACTTCGAAAATAGGTACAGATAGCGCCAAACAATACCACGGGGTTGAAAAAATGTTTTCTTCCTCCACCCTCCACTTGCAGACAAATCATAGCAAGAGGAAACTTGTCAGCAAAACTGATAAGTCAAATACAATAAATGATTTGGAGAACCAAAACAAATTATTTAAAAAAGCTATTAAATGCAGAAGAACTCCAAAACTTCTTTACCAATATATGACATTATATTGGTACAGAAACAATGTTTTAAACAAATTTGACGATAAAGGTTCTCGAATCACGCAATTCCTTTTAGATATGAAACAAGTTTATCCAGGATTTGTTGACGGGGAATTAAAAGATTGGATTAACTTTAAAAGAAATTGCTCCACCAGCACTAGAAGGAAAAGAAGAAAATTTGATTTCTGAAAAATTTTGTTTTGATTTTAAAATTTAGATTTGTTTGAATTTCTTTACTTTAATTCATTTTGCTTACTTTAATTCAATTTGCTTACTTTAATTCATTTTACTTACTTTAATTCATTTTGCTTACTTTAATTCATTTTGTCTACTTTAATTCATTTTACTTACTTTAATTCATTTTGCTTACTTTAATAAGATTATTAGAATTAACTACATATTTTTATCTTACTTTTTCTTTTTATACCATTTGACTTTCAAACGGAAGTAAAAAGGGTAAGGGGAAAAACGATACCCTTGCACACGTATGAACTATCTAAAAACTATTGTCGGAGTGCCAGATGGACTGCTCTCTTTCTTCATCCAAATAACCATGTCACACCGATATTGGTATACCGATATAACTCATGCAGCTGCTACATTACCATTACCCTTAGTACCATCATATCCGATAGTTATTTAATCATGTCCGATAGTTCTAGTTAAGCAAGTCCGATAAATACTTAAGCGACAGCAACAGTTATTAAATCATATACAATAGTTACTTAGGCAATACAAATCATGTCCGATAGTTATTTACTCGATATAAAACATGTCCGATAGTTCTAAATCATGTTCGATAGTTATTTAGGCTCAGGTCGATATTTGTGCGATGAATGGTTCCCTTTTGGTTCTCTTAATTTTGCGACTTACCCGTCATCCGTAGGGGCCCCGACGAACAGCTGTTGGGTATGAGAAAGAAAAATGCAAAAGAGGATTCGCAAAAAAACCACTATGCCATAACTCGATACCAGTTCACTATTTTCCATTTACCTACTTCATTTAAGATTACTTTACAATAGGTTGTCTATTCATTACCGAGTGTGTGTGTGCGTGTATGTCTGAGCGAGTGTATGTAAATTAAATAAATCTGACTAAGAAAGAAAAGAAAAAAAATATAACAAAGGTTTAAATTTAAAATTAATTAAATATTAAGAGTAAGAAAATAAACCAAAAAAAAAAAAAAATAAAGTTAATTGACAAATAAATAAAATAAAAATTAACTGAATAAAAATGAATAATAACAAGTAAGGAAAGCTACAGTCGAGCGCGCCCGACCGTAAGATACCATTCGACCAACTTCGAAGTTGCACTAACTAGTACTAACTCGCTCTCACACACACATACATACACACACACAAAGGCTAAAACGATGCAGACGATATGCTGTAAATACGCGGGCAACGGAACTATGAAAAACGTTTTCTTTAATAACTTGTATTTATTGCCCGATCGGATTGTAATTTTGGGAATGGGTGCATATTATCAGCATCTTTACGTGTTCTAAAACAGAAATCTGTAACAACAACTTGCTTTTTGCTCTCATCTTCTATACGAAATAAAAAAACACTTTTTTTTAAACATGGCAACGGAACATCCATCCCTACACCCTGACTTAAAAAATTTTAAATTTTGTACGGCCTTTTCAAAACTAATTTGTAGTGAAGACAGGGCTATTAAATTTTTCAAAGAGATAGACCTAATACCTTCAATAGATTCTCCACCACCAAAATGTTGTGGACTGCCAATGACTGTGGAAAAGTTTCCCACAAAGAAACTGGGGTGGCTATGAAGATGCGCGGCAAAAGGTTCCAAAAAGAAAGGATCAAAAACATGTCGTAAGACTATAAATCCTTGTTTTGGATCTTTCTTTGATGGTTCCAACTGCCGAATTTCATTTCGGGAAGTCCTTGCAATGATAAAATGTTTCATTAATGATATGAAAGTAACGGATGTTTTTGAAAACATCCTGGCGTCAGTCAAATAATGAATCTGAGCTTGGTCGCCACACAATAATTGATTACTTCAGCTATTTTCAGGAAATAGCTGAACTAATATCATCGCATACGGAAATTATTCTAGGTGGTGAAGGTAAAACTGTGCAGATTGATGAAACTTTTTTGACTAAAAGAAAATACAAACGAGGTCGCATAACCGAACAAATGACAATAACTGCCCTTGGGCTGTATTGCAAGAAAGACAAGTCGGGTATATTTATTAAATTTAATTTAAAAAGTAAGAAAGAGTTATGGCCACATATTCGAAAGTATGTCTATTTCGATACTTCGAAAATAGGTACAGATAGCGCCAAACAATACCACGGGGTTGAAAAAATGTTTTCTTCCTCCACCCTCCACTTGCAGACAAATCATAGCAAGAGGAAACTTGTCAGCAAAACTGATAAGTCAAATACAATAAATGATTTGGAGAACCAAAACAAATTATTTAAAAAAGCTATTAAATGCAGAAGAACTCCAAAACTTCTTTACCAATATATGACATTATATTGGTACAGAAACAATGTTTTAAACAAATTTGACGATAAAGGTTCTCGAATCACGCAATTCCTTTTAGATATGAAACAAGTTTATCCAGGATTTGTTGACGGGGAATTAAAAGATTGGATTAACTTTAAAAGAAATTGCTCCACCAGCACTAGAAGGAAAAGAAGAAAATTTGATTTCTGAAAAATTTTGTTTTGATTTTAAAATTTAGATTTCTTTGAATTTCTTTACTTTAATTCATTTTGCTTACTTTAATTCAATTTGCTTACTTTAATTCATTTTACTTACTTTAATTCATTTTGATTACTTTAATTCATTTTGTCTACTTTAATTCATTTTACTTACTTTAATTCATTTTGCTTACTTTAATAAGATTATTAGAATTAACTACATATTTTTATCTTACTTTTTCTTTTTATACCATTTGACTTTCAAACGGAAGTAAAAAGGGTAAGGGGAAAAACGATACCCTTGCACACGTATGAACTACCTAACAACTATTGTCGGAGAGCCAGATGGACTGCTCTCTTTCTTCATCCAAATAACCATGTCACACCGATATTGGTGTACCGATATAACTCATGCAGCTGCTACATTACCATTACCCTTAGTACCATCATATCCGATAGTTATTTAATCATGTCCGATAGTTCTAGTTAAGCAAGTCCGATAAATACTTAAGCGACAGCAACAGTTATTAAATCATATACAATAGTTACTTAGGCAATACAAATCATGTCCGATAGTTATTTACTCGATATAAATCATGTCCGATAGTTCTAAATCAAGTCAGATCTATGTGCGATAAATGGTTCCCTTTGGGTTCTCTTAATTTTGCGACTTACCCGTCATCCGTAGGGGCCCCGACGAACAGCTGTTGGGTATGAGAAAGAAAAATGCAAAAGAGGATTCGCAAAAAAACCACTATGCCATAACTCGATACCAGTTCACTATTTTCCATTTACCTACTTCATTTAAGATTACTTTACAATAGGTTGTCTATTCATTACCGAGTGTGTGTGTGCGTGTATGTCTGAGCGAGTGTATGTAAATTAAATAAATCTGACTAAGAAAGAAAAGAAAAAAAATATAACAAAGGTTTAAATTTAAAATTAATTAAATATTAAGAGTAAGAAAATAAACCAAAAAAAAAATAAAGTTAATTGACAAATAAAAAAAATAAAAATTAACTGAATAAAAATGAATAATAACAAGTAAGGAAAGCTACAGTCGAGCGCGCCCGACCGTAAGATACCATTCGACCAACTTCGAAGTTGCACTAACTAGTACTAACTCGCTCTCACACACACATACATACACACACACAAAGGCTAAAACGATGCAGACGATATGCTGTAAATACGCGGGCAACGGAACTATGAAAAACGTTTTCTTTAATAACTTGTATTTATTGCCCGATCGGATTGTAATTTTGGGAATGGGTGCATATTATCAGCATCTTTACGTGTTCTAAAACAGAAATCTGTAACAACAACTTGCTTTTTGCTCTCATCTTCTATACGAAATAAAAAAACACTTTTTTTTAAACATGGCAACGGAACATCCATCCCTACACCCTGACTTAAAAAATTTTAAATTTTGTACGGCCTTTTCAAAACTAATTTGTAGTGAAGACAGGGCTATTAAATTTTTCAAAGAGATAGACCTAATACCTTCAATAGATTCTCCACCACCAAAATGTTGTGGACTGCCAATGACTGTGGAAAAGTTTCCCACAAAGAAACTGGGGTGGCTATGAAGATGCGCGGCAAAAGGTTCCAAAAAAGAAAGGATCAAAAAACATGTCGTAAGACTATAAATCCTTGTTCTGGACCTTTCTTTGATGGTTCCAACTGCCGAATTTCATTTCGGGAAGTCCTTGCAATGATAAAATGTTTCATTAATGATATGAAAGTAACGGATGTTTTTGAAAACATCCTGGCGTCAGTCAAATAATGAATCTGAGCTTGGTCGCCACACAATAATTGATTACTTCAGCTATTTTCAGGAAATAGCTGAACTAATATCATCGCATACGGAAATTATTCTAGGTGGTGAAGGTAAAACTGTGCAGATTGATGAAACTTTTTTGACTAAAAGAAAATACAAACGAGGTCGCATAACCGAACAAATGACAATAACTGCCCTTGGGTTGTATTGCAAGAAAGACAAGTCGGGTATATTTATTAAATTTAATTTAAAAAGTAAGAAAGAGTTATGGCCACATATTCGAAAGTATGTCTATTTCGATACTTCGAAAATAGGTACAGATAGCGCCAAACAATACCACGGGGTTGAAAAAATGTTTTCTTCCTCCACCCTCCACTTGCAGACAAATCATAGCAAGAGGAAACTTGTCAGCAAAACTGATAAGTCAAATACAATAAATGATTTGGAGAACCAAAACAAATTATTTAAAAAAGCTATTAAATGCAGAAGAACTCCAAAACTTCTTTACCAATATATGACATTATATTGGTACAGAAACAATGTTTTAAACAAATTTGACGATAAAGGTTCTCGAATCACGCAATTCCTTTTAGATATGAAACAAGTTTATCCAGGATTTGTTGACGGGGAATTAAAAGATTGGATTAACTTTAAAAGAAATTGCTCCACCAGCACTAGAAGGAAAAGAAGAAAATTTGATTTCTGAAAAATTTTGTTTTGATTTTAAAATTTAGATTTGTTTGAATTTCTTTACTTTAATTCATTTTGCTTACTTTAATTCAATTTGCTTACTTTAATTCATTTTACTTACTTTAATTCATTTTGCTTACTTTAATTCATTTTGTCTACTTTAATTCATTTTACTTACTTTAATTCATTTTGCTTACTTTAATAAGATTATTAGAATTAACTACATATTTTTATCTTACTTTTTCTTTTTATACCATTTGACTTTCAAACGGAAGTAAAAAGGGTAAGGGGAAAAACGATACCCTTGCACACGTATGAACTATCTAAAAACTATTGTCGGAGAGCCAGATGGACTGCTCTCTTTCTTCATCCAAATAACCATGTCACACCGATATTGGTATACCGATATAACTCATGCAGCTGCTACATTACCATTACCCTTAGTACCATCATATCCGATAGTTATTTAATCATGTCCGATAGTTCTAGTTAAGCAAGTCCGATAAATACTTAAGCGACAGCAACAGTTATTAAATCATATACAATAGTTACTTAGGCAATACAAATCATGTCCGATAGTTATTTACTCGATATAAAACATGTCCGATAGTTCTAAATCATGTTCGATAGTTATTTAGGCTCAGGTCGATATTTGTGCGATGAATGGTTCCCTTTTGGTTCTCTTAATTTTGCGACTTACCCGTGAGCCGTAGGGGCCCCGACGAACAGCTGTTGGGTATGAGAAAGAAAAATGCAAAAGAGGATTCGCAAAAAAACCACTATGCCATAACTCGATACCAGTTCACTATTTTCCATTTACCCACTTCATTTAAGATTACTTTACAATAGGTTGTCTATTCATTACCGAGTGTGTGTGTGCGTGTATGTCTGAGCGAGTGTATGTAAATTAAATAAATCTGACTAAGAAAGAAAAGAAAAAAAATATAACAAAGGTTTAAATTTAAAATTAATTAAATATTAAGAGTAAGAAAATAAACCAAAAAAAAAAAAATAAAGTTAATTGACAAATAAATAAAATAAAAATTAACTGAATAAAAATGAATAATAACAAGTAAGGAAAGCTACAGTCGAGCGCGCCCGACCGTAAGATACCATTCGACCAACTTCGAAGTTGCACTAACTAGTACTAACTCGCTCTCACACACACATACATACACACACACAAAGGCTAAAACGATGCAGACGATATGCTGTAAATACGCGGGCAACGGAACTATGAAAAACGTTTTCTTTAATAACTTGTATTTATTGCCCGATCGGATTGTAATTTTGGGAATGGGTGCATATTATCAGCATCTTTACGTGTTCTAAAACAGAAATCTGTAACAACAACTTGCTTTTTGCTCTCATCTTCTATACGAAATAAAAAAACACTTTTTTTAAACATGGCAACGGAACATCCATCCCTACACCCTGACTTAAAAATTTTAAATTTTGTACGGCCTTTTCAAAACTAATTTGTAGTGAAGACAGGGCTATTAAATTTTTCAAAGAGATAGACCTAATACCTTCAATAGATTCTCCACCACCAAAATGTTGTGGACTGCCAATGACTGTGGAAAAGTTTCCCACAAAGAAACTGGGGTGGCTATGAAGATGCGCGGCAAAAGGTTCCAAAAAGAAAGGATCAAAAACATGTCGTAAGACTATAAATCCTTGTTTTGGACCTTTCTTTGATGGTTCCAACTGCCGAATTTCATTTCGGGAAGTCCTTGCAATGATAAAATGTTTCATTAATGATATGAAAGTAACGGATGTTTTTGAAAACATCCTGGCGTCAGTCAAATAATGAATCTGAGCTTGGTCGCCACACAATAATTGATTACTTCAGCTATTTTCAGGAAATAGCTGAACTAATATCATCGCATACGGAAATTATTCTAGGTGGTGAAGGTAAAACTGTGCAGATTGATGAAACTTTTTTGACTAAAAGAAAATACAAACGAGGTCGCATAACCGAACAAATGACAATAACTGCCCTTGGGTTGTATTGCAAGAAAGACAAGTCGGGTATATTTATTAAATTTAATTTAAAAAGTAAGAAAGAGTTATGGCCACATATTCGAAAGTATGTCTATTTCGATACTTCGAAAATAGGTACAGATAGCGCCAAACAATACCACGGGGTTGAAAAAATGTTTTCTTCCTCCACCCTCCACTTGCAGACAAATCATAGCAAGAGGAAACTTGTCAGCAAAACTGATAAGTCAAATACAATAAATGATTTGGAGAACCAAAACAAATTATTTAAAAAAGCTATTAAATGCAGAAGAACTCCAAAACTTCTTTACCAATATATGACATTATATTGGTACAGAAACAATGTTTTAAACAAATTTGACGATAAAGGTTCTCGAATCACGCAATTCCTTTTAGATATGAAACAAGTTTATCCAGGATTTGTTGACGGGGAATTAAAAGATTGGATTAACTTTAAAAGAAATTGCTCCACCAGCACTAGAAGGAAAAGAAGAAAATTTGATTTCTGAAAAATTTTGTTTTGATTTTAAAATTTAGATTTGTTTGAATTTCTTTACTTTAATTCATTTTGCTTACTTTAATTCAATTTGCTTACTTTAATTCATTTTACTTACTTTAATTCATTTTGCTTACTTTAATTCATTTTGTCTACTTTAATTCATTTTACTTACTTTAATTCATTTTGCTTACTTTAATAAGATTATTAGAATTAACTACATATTTTTATCTTACTTTTTCTTTTTATACCATTTGACTTTCAAACGGAAGTAAAAAGGGTAAGGGGAAAAACGATACCCTTGCACACGTATGAACTATCTAAAAACTATTGTCGGAGAGCCAGATGGACTGCTCTCTTTCTTCATCCAAATAACCATGTCACACCGATATTGGTATACCGATATAACTCATGCAGCTGCTACATTACCATTACCCTTAGTACCATCATATCCGATAGTTATTTAATCATGTCCGATAGTTCTAGTTAAGCAAGTCCGATAAATACTTAAGCGACAGCAACAGTTATTAAATCATATACAATAGTTACTTAGGCAATACAAATCATGTCCGATAGTTATTTACTCGATATAAATCATGTCCGATAGTTCTAAATCAAGTCAGATCTATGTGCGATAAATGGTTCCCTTTGGGTTCTCTTAATTTTGCGACTTACCCGTCATCCGTAGGGGTCCCGACGAACAGCTGTTGGGTATGAGAAAGAAAAATGCAAAAGAGGATTCGCAAAAAAACCACTATGCCATAACTCGATACCAGTTCACTATTTTCCATTTACCTACTTCATTTAAGATTACTTTACAATAGGTTGTCTATTCATTACCGAGTGTGTGTGTGCGTGTATGTCTGAGCGAGTGTATGTAAATTAAATAAAACTGACTAAGAAAGAAAAGAAAAAAATATAACAAAGGTTTAAATTTAAAATTAATTAAATATTAAGAGTAAGAAAATAAACCAAAAAAAAAAAAAAAAAGTTAATTGACAAATAAATAAAATAAAAATTAACTGAATAAAAATGAATAATAACAAGTAAGGAAAGCTACAGTCGAGCGCGCCCGACCGTAAGATACCATTCGACCAACTTCGAAGTTGCACTAACTAGTACTAACTCGCTCTCACACACACATACATACACACACACAAAGGCTAAAACGATGCAGACGATATGCTGTAAATACGCGGGCAACGGAACTATGAAAAACGTTTTCTTTAATAACTTGTATTTATTGCCCGATCGGATTGTAATTTTGGGAATGGGTGCATATTATCAGCATCTTTACGTGTTCTAAAACAGAAATCTGTAACAACAACTTGCTTTTTGCTCTCATCTTCTATACGAAATAAAAAAACACTTTTTTTTAAACATGGCAACGGAACATCCATCCCTACACCCTGACTTAAAAAATTTTAAATTTTGTACGGCCTTTTCAAAACTAATTTGTAGTGAAGACAGGGCTATTAAATTTTTCAAAGAGATAGACCTAATACCTTCAATAGATTCTCCACCACCAAAATGTTGTGGACTGCCAATGACTGTGGAAAAGTTTCCCACAAAGAAACTGGGGTGGCTATGAAGATGCGCGGCAAAAGGTTCCAAAAAGAAAGGATCAAAAACATGTCGTAAGACTATAAATCCTTGTTCTGGACCTTTCTTTGATGGTTCCAACTGCCGAATTTCATTTCGGGAAGTCCTTGCAATGATAAAATGTTTCATTAATGATATGAAAGTAACGGATGTTTTTGAAAACATCCTGGCGTCAGTCAAATAATGAATCTGAGCTTGGTCGCCACACAATAATTGATTACTTCAGCTATTTTCAGGAAATAGCTGAACTAATATCATCGCATACGGAAATTATTCTAGGTGGTGAGGGTAAAACTGTGCAGATTGATGAAACTTTTTTGACTAAAAGAAAATACAAACGAGGTCGCATAACCGAACAAATGACAATAACTGCCCTTGGGTTGTATTGCAAGAAAGACAAGTCGGGTATATTTATTAAATTTAATTTAAAAAGTAAGAAAGAGTTATGGCCACATATTCGAAAGTATGTCTATTTCGATACTTCGAAAATAGGTACAGATAGCGCCAAACAATACCACGGGGTTGAAAAAATGTTTTCTTCCTCCACCCTCCACTTGCAGACAAATCATAGCAAGAGGAAACTTGTCAGCAAAACTGATAAGTCAAATACAATAAATGATTTGGAGAACCAAAACAAATTATTTAAAAAAGCTATTAAATGCAGAAGAACTCCAAAACTTCTTTACCAATATATGACATTATATTGGTACAGAAACAATGTTTTAAACAAATTTGACGATAAAGGTTCTCGAATCACGCAATTCCTTTTAGATATGAAACAAGTTTATCCAGGATTTGTTGACGGGGAATTAAAAGATTGGATTAACTTTAAAAGAAATTGCTCCACCAGCACTAGAAGGAAAAGAAGAAAATTTGATTTCTGAAAAATTTTGTTTTGATTTTAAAATTTAGATTTCTTTGAATTTCTTTACTTTAATTCATTTTGCTTACTTTAATTCAATTTGCTTACTTTAATTCATTTTACTTACTTTAATTCATTTTGATTACTTTAATTCATTTTGTCTACTTTAATTCATTTTACTTACTTTAATTCATTTTGCTTACTTTAATAAGATTATTAGAATTAACTACATATTTTTATCTTACTTTTTCTTTTTATACCATTTGACTTTCAAACGGAAGTAAAAAGGGTAAGGGGAAAAACGATACCCTTGCACACGTATGAACTACCTAACAACTATTGTCGGAGAGCCAGATGGACTGCTCTCTTTCTTCATCCAAATAACCATGTCACACCGATATTGGTGTACCGATATAACTCATGCAGCTGCTACATTACCATTACCCTTAGTACCATCATATCCGATAGTTATTTAATCATGTCCGATAGTTCTAGTTAAGCAAGTCCGATAAATACTTAAGCGACAGCAACAGTTATTAAATCATATACAATAGTTACTTAGGCAATACAAATCATGTCCGATAGTTATTTACTCGATATAAATCATGTCCGATAGTTCTAAATCAAGTCAGATCTATGTGCGATAAATGGTTCCCTTTGGGTTCTCTTAATTTTGCGACTTACCCGTCATCCGTAGGGGCCCCGACGAACAGCTGTTGGGTATGAGAAAGAAAAATGCAAAAGAGGATTCGCAAAAAAACCACTATGCCATAACTCGATACCAGTTCACTATTTTCCATTTACCTACTTCATTTAAGATTACTTTACAATAGGTTGTCTATTCATTACCGAGTGTGTGTGTGCGTGTATGTCTGAGCGAGTGTATGTAAATTAAATAAATCTGACTAAGAAAGAAAAGAAAAAAAATATAACAAAGGTTTAAATTTAAAATTAATTAAATATTAAGAGTAAGAAAATAAACCAAAAAAAAAAAAATAAAGTTAATTGACAAATAAAAAAAATAAAAATTAACTGAATAAAAATGAATAATAACAAGTAAGGAAAGCTACAGTCGAGCGCGCCCGACCGTAAGATACCATTCGACCAACTTCGAAGTTGCACTAACTAGTACTAACTCGCTCTCACACACACATACATACACACACACAAAGGCTAAAACGATGCAGACGATATGCTGTAAATACGCGGGCAACGGAACTATGAAAAACGTTTTCTTTAATAACTTGTATTTATTGCCCGATCGGATTGTAATTTTGGGAATGGGTGCATATTATCAGCATCTTTACGTGTTCTAAAACAGAAATCTGTAACAACAACTTGCTTTTTGCTCTCATCTTCTATACGAAATAAAAAAACACTTTTTTTTAAACATGGCAACGGAACATCCATCCCTACACCCTGACTTAAAAAATTTTAAATTTTGTACGGCCTTTTCAAAACTAATTTGTAGTGAAGACAGGGCTATTAAATTTTTCAAAGAGATAGACCTAATACCTTCAATAGATTCTCCACCACCAAAATGTTGTGGACTGCCAATGACTGTGGAAAAGTTTCCCACAAAGAAACTGGGGTGGCTATGAAGATGCGCGGCAAAAGGTTCCAAAAAGAAAGGATCAAAAACATGTCGTAAGACTATAAATCCTTGTTCTGGACCTTTCTTTGATGGTTCCAACTGCCGAATTTCATTTCGGGAAGTCCTTGCAATGATAAAATGTTTCATTAATGATATGAAAGTAACGGATGTTTTTGAAAACATCCTGGCGTCAGTCAAATAATGAATCTGAGCTTGGTCGCCACACAATAATTGATTACTTCAGCTATTTTCAGGAAATAGCTGAACTAATATCATCGCATACGGAAATTATTCTAGGTGGTGAAGGTAAAACTGTGCAGATTGATGAAACTTTTTTGACTAAAAGAAAATACAAACGAGGTCGCATAACCGAACAAATGACAATAACTGCTTTTGGGTTGTATTGCAAGAAAGACAAGTCGGGTATATTTATTAAATTTAATTTAAAAAGTAAGAAAGAGTTATGGCCACATATTCGAAAGTATGTCTATTTCGATACTTCGAAAATAGGTACAGATAGCGCCAAACAATACCACGGGGTTGAAAAAATGTTTTCTTCCTCCACCCTCCACTTGCAGACAAATCATAGCAAGAGGAAACTTGTCAGCAAAACTGATAAGTCAAATACAATAAATGATTTGGAGAACCAAAACAAATTATTTAAAAAAGCTATTAAATGCAGAAGAACTCCAAAACTTCTTTACCAATATATGACATTATATTGGTACAGAAACAATGTTTTAAACAAATTTGACGATAAAGGTTCTCGAATCACGCAATTCCTTTTAGATATGAAACAAGTTTATCCAGGATTTGTTGACGGGGAATTAAAAGATTGGATTAACTTTAAAAGAAATTGCTCCACCAGCACTAGAAGGAAAAGAAGAAAATTTGATTTCTGAAAAATTTTGTTTTGATTTTAAAATTTAGATTTCTTTGAATTTCTTTACTTTAATTCATTTTGCTTACTTTAATTCAATTTGCTTACTTTAATTCATTTTACTTACTTTAATTCATTTTGATTACTTTAATTCATTTTGTCTACTTTAATTCATTTTACTTACTTTAATTCATTTTGCTTACTTTAATAAGATTATTAGAATTAACTACATATTTTTATCTTACTTTTTCTTTTTATACCATTTGACTTTCAAACGGACATGGCTATTATTATTTCTCTATTATTATGGATATATCGTCTCGGCTGTTGATCCTGAGCAAGAATATATTGTTTATGGGCTCTGCCACGTTTCCTTCTGCCTGTTACATACATTTGCACAAATTTAGTATACAATTTTTGACCTTTTTCAATGGTCAAATGGTAAAAAAAGATTTATGAATTAACTTTAAAAAATATACCCGACTTGTCCTCTTTGCAACACAACCCAAGGACAGTTATTGCCATTTGTTCGGTTATGCGACCTCGGTTGTATTTGCTTTTAGTCAAAAAAGTTTTATCAATCTGCACAGTTTCACCTTCACCACCTAGAATAATTTCCGTATGCGATGATATTACTTCAGCTATTTCCCGAAAATGTGAAACATATTATCATTGCAAGGACTTCCCGAAATGAAATTCGGCAGTTGGAACCATCAAAGAAAGTTCCAAAACAAGGATTTATAGTCTTACGACATGTTTTTGATCCTTTCTTTTTGGAACCTTTTGCCGCGTTTCCTTGGTGCCAAGATCTGATGACGGTTTTCTATAGAACTCGACGAAACAAAACGAAAATATTAAGTAAATTTTTTGATTTCTTAGTTGGCAATACCCCTTACGGAAACCAATAACATTTTGATTGTGCGAAGTAAAGAAAATTGTAAAGTTATTTTACGGTCCCATAAATAGTTCAATCACATCCGATTATAGTGCATGCGCCCAAGCTTACATATAATTTGCAAAAATATATTTTGAAACGAAATATATTTATATAAATCGCGCGATTTATTGTTTAAATTAAGATAAAGTTATCAAATTTTGAAAAATGTATCCATTATTTTTTTGCAACACTATTTTACCAAATACATGATAGCTAATTATGAATCGATAGCACAATCGATTGCTTTACAGCACTAAAAGACCGCAGCCCCAGCAACGCTAAGTTTTTATTTGTTTTAGTTACAACAAGATTGGCAAATACCCTTTGAGAAATCTACCGAATTACGTCGCAAGCCAACGGATTGGAGACCATCGAACGTAGTGAGTTCCAGACACTACACAGGATGTGGCCACAAACGCTGGAAATTCCCCGCGACGAATGTCGTGGCATGCTGCGTCGACTTGGTAGGTGAAACGCTGCTGTAGCCAGGACGCGCTCGCGCTGACTATGCAAAAAATCCCATGTGAACGACAATAGCGCCGTATAGTCAAGTGCACTTTAATTTCCAATCCAATTTTTTTGTTTACCTTTTTATCACAGAGCTCGAATCGTATTCGCACATAATTACCGTTTTTCGCGCCCAAGGCTCCGTCAGTGAACCGAAGGCTAATCTGCGTGAGGGATTGCGACATATGTTTCACATGCAGGAGCCACATGTGGTCATGGAAGAGCCGGTGAGAGTGGGATGCGTTAGTGATTCGTTGTATAACCCCAACTGGGCCCTGGCCATTTGCATGCATATACTGTGTGTCTTGTTGTGTGTGCGCATATATGGTCAGTGAAAGTACAGTTTTCTCCTGGATCACTTTTGCCCACAAGAAGGCCCAATGGGGACTAGCAGTACTGGATGCACTGTGAGATCATAACACAAACATATTTATGTAAGTATAGTGTGTATGTGTACATAGGCAAGCCGAATGGTTCCAATTGGCATTCAACTGCTACCTTGGCTAATATGCTTGCAGCATCTAAATATGATTCCAGCTCTTGCATTTCGCCAGCTTACTTTGCAATAATTGTGTACAATTTTCTTTTATTTTATGTGTAATTTAAAATTGTTTGACCCAAGTGCGGCAGCAGCATTTGCCAGCTAACAGATAGCAGTAGCGTTAACAGCGACGGTAAGCTGTTAAATAACGGCATACGGCTGTTTTTCGCTTTATATCGAAAAGCAACTGGCGCAGGCGCAACAACAAACTCTAGCAGCGGCGCAGTTAGGGCGCCTAATCAAGGATAAAGATGGCCAGGCGGCGCCATTGGATCAGTGTCCCAACGCACGCACACATAAGCAGCGTTACTTCTATCAACAGCATCAGAAACATAAACATAACTGCGCCAACAGTGCGATGACCAATCACTGCGGGGTAGCCACTGGCGTGGGAGCCAACACAAAGCCGGCCAAGAGTGGACGCCGACGGGCACAGAAACAGCTGGAACAGCAGTTGGAACAAAAAAAACAGCAAAAGTTACAGCAACAGAATCAACAACAGCTCCAAGAGCAGCAGCAACAACAGCAACAGAAGCCCCAACAACAACAAAAAGTATTATTATCAACGGAGCCGACGGCAACGATGACGCTGCCCAATGACAATCATCTAGTGCAGCCGCACGTTAAAGCGGTTCCGACGTCCGTACGACGCAAGGCCTATGCATCGCCAGATGTGCAGTATGTCTGTTCGCACATTATATTCAAGGAGAAGCTATCGCCTACGGCGCAACAACAGCAGCAGCAACAACAAACACAGCAGCAGCAGCTCCTGAGCACGCCAGTAAAGAAGTACATTGTGGAGGAGCGTCAGCAGCCAACGTCTTCACCGACGACACCGTTGCAAGCCACACCAACGGCGCCCGCAGTAACGTCAGGTGCTACTATTTCGACAACCAATCTTCCGCTGGCACAACAAATAATAACCGTGCAACAGATTCCAGCACCACCGCCAGTGCGCACAACCAGCGTCGGCGGGAATCCCACCGGCATCACAACCATCTTACCACCAGGCACCAAGATGACATCCAAGAAGATCAATCTTATTGACAAACAGCAGTTGCCCACAGTGCCCAATACCGTTGTGCATGGCCTGCCCCAGCTTTTTGACCACACGCAGACAAACTCGGTTCCCAGTATAAGCAAACCAACGGTATCTGCGGAAGCTACAGTACAAAAGTGCATTGTCGAGGATAGTGTGTTCAGCCGCCTCGGCAGTGAATATCATAAAAAACATCCCAGTAAGCAGTTTGAGCAACACTTTGATAACCCCGATATCGAACTGGTGCCACACACCAGTGACGCCAATAATAAGAACAAGCGGTACGACAGCCTCGACAAAGCAACTACTGGGTAACATTAAGCTGGCCACTGGCAGCGCCATCAAACATGTGTGTAACATAAAGATTTGCTCACCCAATGAAAACCTCTTCCTGTCCGTTAAGCTACATGGCGGCAAGATAACACACAAGATCAGTCCGTTTGCTGCTGCAGTTAGCTGCGCCGGCACAAGCAGCCTTTCTCCAGCTGCCAGTGCCGGCGCTGAGCTGCTGCTGGCACGCCCACATCACCACAGTCACGCATAACGCTACAGAAGATGCAATTGATCGCACCGAGGATACACCCATTGATATTATGCCCATTATTGTGGCCGACAATAGCGGGGGTGCAACGGCGGAGCACTCGCCAGAGAACAAGCCAACATCTGTGGTGGTGCTTAATGCCACCGATTGGGAAATGGAATTGGATCAAGCTTTCAAAGCGGCTGCAGCGATAAGCTCCAATGCGACAGCAGCAACGAAGCCAACAGCAGCAGCGCCGTCAGCAGCAACTCCAGACGCAACACCCCCGAGTGCTTCAAGAGCAATAATCTAGAGAATGTCATGAATGAATGGCGGAGGTGGTGTGTGGGGAGCAGGGCGTCTTGGAATCCACCACGCAGCTTAAGAATCGAAGTAACCCAAAAGTAAAGCCTGGACTATCTTAGCATTCCTCTAATCCTTAATCCGTGATTGTACTTAAGGAGGACGATGACAGTGCCATTCAGTGTGTGGAACGAAAGCAGCCAATTGAGATTGAGAGCACCAGCAATATAACGCGCGATACAATAACACCTACCTTCAGCACCATCTCTAGCAGCAGCATCAACGCGGCGAGCAAGCCCAACATGATTCTACTGCCTGCATTGAGCACGCCGGATAGGATTCTTTCTTCGGAACAGGAGACAAAGGTGGAGGGAACTGTGCCTGCAACTAGAATAACAGGGACAAAATCCACGTTGCCATAGATAATCGTTGCGGCGTTTTGAAGGCATATTTTGTTTGAGTGTTGAGAAAATCGCAGAGAGAGAACACATAAAGTAGAAAAGCAATAGGAGAAAAATAAAGAATTTAAACACCCACACATTCACACAGCCCGGTTAATTTTAGCTTAAGTTTTTAGCCTAGTATCAGAGTTTGTTAAGCAAAGTGCAACATTGTCATTATAATTAAATGTATATGCAAAGATTTTCGAATATCGCGGTTTGAGATTCAAGTACACACCCACAGTGACACGACACATACACACAGTGACAACACACACACAACTACCCGCCCGCCTCATTGAAAATTGTCAAAAATGGTATACTAAGTTTGTGCAAATGTATGTAACAGGCAGAAGGAGGCGTGGCAGACCCCACAAAGTATATATATTCTGACTCAGGATCACAAGCTGAGTCGATTGAGCCATGTCCGTCTGTCCGTTTGAACGTCTAGATCTCAGCTATTACAAAAGCTAGGGACACCATATTTCACATGAAGGTTCCTGTATACCATAGGTAGATCGAGTTTATTTTTAATTTTTGATGCCACGCCCACCGCCCACGAAAATCGATAATTTTTGATTATCTGGAGAAGTATTGAAGTTACAGCTTTCTGCTTTGGTATGAACAGAAATAATTGCAATATAAATCTATTTCCCAAATCAATCATATACACCAATACAATCCATATACAATTGTATATACACCAATACATTCCAATCGGACCATAAACACAGAAGTTATCCATGTTTCCGTTTTCCGTACTTCCGCTGCTTGCTCCTGTGCTGCGCGTCGTGACGTCATCGTCACGATGCTTCGTTTCAGCCGTAGCGTGTGTAAAGCTATGCCGTTTTCCCATGTAGATGGCGCTATTCAAAAATATATCTAATTTAAACAGTAGGTGGCGGATAAACTTGTGCAGCGTTTTCTTGATGGAATAAAATGTGTGATAATCTTACTGTCGGGCGCGCTCGACTGTAGTTTTCTTTACTTGTTTTTTTTAATTTTTTTTTTTTATATTATGCTTTTATTTATTGAATCTTTTTGTATAAGAATTAACAATAAGTTTAAAAATCTTAACTATAATAGATTTTTTCAGAACAGTTGTATTATTCTTCCAACTGTTCTATGATCAGACGGCCCTAAAAGTTACTACGTTGTTTTGGTAGGTCCTTTCGTCGGAGACGGGAACGACTGCTGAGCTTTGTTAGACCTCTCGCTAGGTGGTTGGGGTGTGAGTAAAGCTTGCTATGGTATTTTTCCTTAAGTTCCTTAATTGCGTTGGTAACAGGTGGGATATTTAGGTCTCTTTGGATGTTTTCATTACGAATGTACCACGGTGCCCCAGTGCTGGTTCTCCGAATCTTTGATTGTGCTCTCTGTATTATGTCAATATTGCTGTTCCTGGCATTGCCCCATAACTGTGAACCATAGGCTCAGATAGGTTTTAGTACAGTATTGTAGAGTAAGACCTTGAGATCTAGGCTGAGCGGAGAACCAGAGTTGATGAGCCAGTGTAGTTTGTTGACTTTGAGTTTTAGCTGAGTTTTTTTGGCTTCAATGTGCCTGCGCCATGTGAGTCATCTGTCAAGCTTAACTCCTAGGTACGTTACCTCATCTGCTTTCCGGAGTAGTGGGCAATCTTGTCTATTTAGTGTAAATGTTACGTGCTTGCATTTTAGCTCGTTTACTTTTATTCGCCAGGCCGAGAGGCACTTCTCAATGTCGATGAGATGCATTGCCAGCTATGCTGTAGCTTGGATTGGTGACCTTGAACTGCTAAGGATAGCTGTATCGTCGGCAAAGGTGGATACCGGTAGATGACTATTTGTAGGAATGTCGGCTGTATAGATGAGGTATAAGGTAGGTCCAAGAACTCTGCCTTGGGGGACTCCAGCCTCAATTTTATGATCAGTGGAAGTGGCAGTGTTGCACCGCACAGCAAACTTTCTGCCATAGAGGTAAGACTTTAAAATGGGAATGCTTGGGATACGTCTAAGAATACTGCTGCACAGTATTCTCGATGTTCACATGCAGTTCTTATTTCCGTTGTTATACGATTCACCTGTTCGATGGTTCCGTGGCTTTCGCGAAATCCAAATTGGTGGGCTGGGATTATGTTGTGGGCTCTCAGGTGAACATTAAGTCGGATCAGCAAGCACTTTTCGAATAGTTTCGAAATACATGAGAGTAGACTTAACGGTCTGTAAGATTAAGACACTGTGTGGTCCTTACCAGGCTTTGGAATCATTATAATAATCGATCTCTTCCATCGTTGTGGAAAGTAACCAAGTTTGATGATGGCATTAAAGAGTTGGGTTATGTAGCGAACTGCTGTGGCAGCTCGATGATCATTTTCGGAGTTATAAGGTCGCAGCCGGGGGATTTTTTCGGGCTGAGATTGTCTTTGATTATTTTAGTTACTTCTTTTGGACGAAACACAAGTGGGGTTTGTTGCTGGTGGCAGTTTATGGGGGAGGTTGGTAGCGCGAAAGTGCTAGTAGCCTGGTTTGGCGTAAATACATTTTGTAAGTGAGCGGCAAATGTGGTGGCTCTATCACTACGGGTCCAGCCGGGTCGACTTCCTCCTCTTGTTTCAGAGCGTTGGCCAGTTTTCGATTGGCTATTTTTATACCCGCTACTCATAGAGTAGAAGGGTATTATAACTCTGTTCAAACCGAAAATGTATGTAACAGGCAGAAGGAGACACCTCCGACCCCATAAAGTATATATATTCTGGCTCAGGATCAACAGCCGAGTCGATATAGCCATGTCCGTCTGTCCGTCTGTACGTCTAGATCTCAGCTATTACAAAAGGTAGAGACACCTAATTTCCTGTATACCATAGGTAGATCGAGTTTATTTTCAATTTTCGATGTCGCGCCCACCGCCCACGCAAAACGATAATTACGATTATTAGGAAAAGTATTGAAGTTATGGCTTTCTGCTTTGGTATAAACATAGATAATTACAATATAAATCTATTATCAAAATTACAATCCGATCGAACAATAAACACAGAAGATATTCATCTAAACGTTTTCCATAGTTACACTCTTTGCGCCTTTGCAGCATATCGTGACGTCATCGTCAAATTTCCACATTTTTCCTAAATTTGCGTATTATTTAAAATTCATTAAGAATATTTAAAGCTTTTAAAAATGTTTTTAAAATATTAACTGTCAATTTTCTTAATTTCAAAATATTTAAAAATTTCTATAATTTATTAAAATTTTTTTTTTATACTTCCCACTTTTCCAAAGTTCCATAATTTTTAAAATTGCTTATCAATGAAAAAGGGATTAACTCTTTGTTTCCCTTTTGATTTTTTTGCCTTTCTTATCATTTCTAATATTCTAATATTCTATTCTAATATTCAGTTACCACTGTATTTTGTTAGTGGTTTCGGCACCTTTAGCAGTAAGAGATGTTGTGCCAGCGCTGACACTTTTGATTGAATTCCCAGCAGCATGCGTTGCAAGACTCCCCATACAGCGCCAACTGCCTGCGCCAACTACCTGTGCCTGCATCTGCGTGTACGTCGGCGTCGATTGTAATCAACACGCTGGGATCAATCAGCAAACTTTAAAACTGAACGCCACACAGCAGTCAGCTCGAATGAATCCATCAAACGTATCAATCATGATGACAGGTCACAGTGCGAGCACAGTATAACTGGAAAAGACCAGGCCAGACCAGACACAGGCAGGACCAGGCAACAGGCAGCAGGTCCAGTTTTAGCTTTTCCTAACATGTCTGTGAATCGTCTCAGTTGTTGTTTTTGTTGTAGTTGGCGTTGTCTCACTTGTGAAGTCTCCACGCGCGTTGCGCCCATTAAATTCGAATAATCTTAGTTGTTGTTGCTTTTTTTTTCATCAATCTCCCCACTCTGGACTCGAGTTGCAACTGTCGCATATAGCAGCTGGACACGGTGCTTGTGTGAGACGCTGCAGGCAGGCAGGCAGCATCAGCCCAACTGATTTGAAATTCTAAAGTGATTTTGATTACTTGAGGTATTGATATTTTGACTTGTACGTTGATTAGATAGTTGAAGGCTTGTTAGATGCATGTCAGCAGCAGCAGCGGCCTCAGACCGGTCTCACTGGCTGCATGTCTTGGTCTTGGTCTCTACGTCTCCATTTTCGTCTGCATCTGCGTGATGCGCCTGGCTTGATGTTGATTATAATTTAATTATAAGCAATCTGTAACAAGTAAATGGCTTGCATGGTGCTCTCACTCCATGGCACTCCTGGTCATGGCGCATAATTTAGCAGGCAGGTGTGAAAAAGCTTCATTAGCTTAGACGTCTCAATCCGAGCCCGCTGCATGACTAATAATAGTCATGGGCCGGTCACATTCTGCTCTCTTGCCACATTTGCCACCGGCACAAACCATACTTATTCTCAATCTGCTTGGCTTGGGCTTGGCAACGATGTCTGCTAACGAAAGTTGCAGACATTTGAGTGACTGAAGCAAGGCAAAATGCTGTAGAAATTTCCCCTTGCGATTTGCGGCTAATCCCATGGAAAATAATATAGACAGAGAGGTATTCTCTCTTAAGACTTGCTGGCTTTATATGTAGAATTTGTAGCAAGGAGGTACCAAGCGATACAATTCTATTAAAACGATTCAAGTAGGCTGAGTTGCTTCTGTCTTAATTTCTGACTACGTTAGCTCTCAATGTGTTCGGATTTTCAGTCCGCTCTCAGCTCTCAATTGAGACTGGACTGGGTTTTTTTTTCTCTGGGTGAGACTGGAATCTCTTTTATACCCGCTACTCATACTACTGAAATTTGGTTCCGATCGGATAATGAACATAAAAGTTATTCAACGTTTCATATAGATTTGCGCCCTGCGCACTGCGCCCACTGCAAGCAGTGTTTTTTCCAAGCAGTGTTTTTTCCAACTGCTTGGACTTCTTGGCGTCTAACTGAAAATTATATGTGTTGTTTATTATTTTTCTTTGAAAAACACGTTTACCAATAACAGTTTTCTAAATCTGATTTTTTTCATAACCTTGAATAATCCATGGTCTTATACAGTCAACACTTGACTGTAGCCGTTCTTACTTGTTTAAATTTGTTTTTCAAAAGACCACGATTTTTTTTAAGGTCAAGAAAACTATATTTTGCAGACTCCACGTCTGTTCTTCGCGAAGGCCAAAAAAAAGAACTCTATGAGAGAGTAGGTGTCTCTCGATCAGTGCAAAGCTCCCATGCAACTCCCAAAGTTCTAATTGGAGCTTTGAGCTTTTTGTTAGAGTTAATTTGAGTAATCTGATATTGACCCCGAATTATCGAGAAAGAAATTTATCGTTTTTCGGAGTTAAGCGTATTTGTTTAAGCCGGGAAATGGCTTAAAAAAAAGAAGCCCTGATTATACCCGCTACTCATAGAGTAGAAGGGTATTATAACTTTGTTCAAACCGAAAATGTATGTAACAGGCAGATGGAGACACCTCCGACCCCATAAAGTATATATATTGTGGCTCAGGATCAACAGCCGAGTTGATATAGTCATGTCCGTCTGTCCGTCTGTCTGTCTGTCCGTCTGTCCGTCTGTCTGTCCGTGTGAAAATCTAGATCTCAGCTATTATAAGAGCTAGGACTACCAAATTTGGTGACTAAATGTGTTATTAGTGCACGTTGATCAAGTTTATTTTGGATTTTGGCCACGCCCCCTTCCGCCCCTGTAAATCGAAAATAATTGATTACAAGCGCAATTTTTATGCCATATTGTTCATTTTCGGTTTATATAATATAGCTAGCCAGATGATCTCTGAAAATTTGGTAACAATCGGATAATAAACACAGAAGTTATTCAGCTTAACGTTTTCCATTGTGCCGAATAGTGTGTGCGTGTACGGTGATGAAATGGGTTAAGTTGTGGACTGCAAAACGAACAGTACTATTATGCATTTACGGGTTCGAGTCCCGCCCGCATCAAAAATTAAATGTGTGCAAAAATGTTTTTTTTTTATTTTATATTTTGACTTTGCATAGATATTATAAGTCCATAGCCTTTTACGGTCAAAATTTGATTGTAGCCGTTTTTTTGTTCCGCAAATAAATGATGTATGAGTAGCTGGGTAGCGGGTATATTACAGTCGAGCACACTCGACTGTAGCTTTCTTACTTGTTAGCTTTTGTGTTGTAGTTGGCGATCTGGAAGATTGCCATTCTCTACGTAAGCGTCGTTTTACGTGGACGAGTTGCTCGATTTGTACGTTGGTCTTATTCGAATTAATTGTAATGATTGTGATTTTGGGTGTTGCAGTGAGAGCTGATGCAGTAAGAATGGATTGGAATGTACCTATGCAGCTCTCTCTATCAAATTCAGTGTTGAACTTCGGGCTTAGCTCAATGTGTGAACTTATATATTTTTTGTACCTGAGCCAGTTTGTTTTGTGTGAAGTCAATCTGTATGGTGGTTTCACGTTTTCTGCGTACCGACGGAGGTGGATTAGTACAGGCGAGTGATGAGATGACAGTATAGTATACGGCCGCTAGTGTGAAGTGAGTGTTGTCCTCCAGGTATGTTGATAGATGTGGCCTGAAGAAGATTTTCAGCAAACTCTTTGTAAAACTGGTGCCTCATACGGTTCCTTATGAGTATGGCGGTCCCACCGTGTGCGTTACCGTCAGGTAAATTTGATTTGTACCATAGAAGTGGTAGTCTCTCATTTGAAAATTGTATTTGCTTGTGTGATGAGTTTCAGAAAGAAGAATTACGTCGTTGTGCTTCTCATGTAGGAATTGAGCTAGCTCAAGTTTGCGCTGTGAAACGCCATTGGCGTTCCACGTAGCTATGCGTAAGGTAGCCATTATTTATTTGATTGTTGGGCTACAAGCATTTGTATCAAATGGTTTTGGTTACGCATCATGTCTTGAATGGTGGTTTGCATAAATGTCATAAACTCCATCATTCTCTGTCGTAAGGCTTGCATCATAGCTTCAGTTTTAGTGTCTTGCTGCTCAGTTGGCCTATAGTTTTGATGTGTGTCTAATTCTGTGTGCACTTCATGTGGGGATTGGAAATTTTGGGGTGGAGGCGTCAAACCTGATTTTAAAACGTTTGCAATTGTTATCTTGTTTGTGGTGGGTATAAGCCAAGGAGCGGAGCTTCCTGCTTTTGAAAAGAGTACTTTTGGATTTGTTACTGATGGTGTCAGCGTACCTGTTCCTTGGTGTGCCCGCGCCGTGTTCATTATTTTGTGAAGACGGTTTTTTAGCTTTTTGTAGATTGGGCAGCCTCTGTAGTTTGCTGTGTGATTACCCCCACAATTATTGCACTTTTCTCGCATGAATTTTCTTTATTAGATTGGCATTGTGTGGAGTCGTGGAGATCTCCACAGACTACGCACACCGGGCGAAGTGTGCAATACGACCTCGTGTGGCTGTATTCTTAGCAGTTTGTACATTGTATGGGAGCGTTACTTTTATGCGGCGCTTTTACTGTGATCCTACGGTGCAGAAGGAGCTGGAGTTTATAAATTGGGTGAACCTCGTTTTTTTAAGGTGCTTGTTTTCTGATTCAAGCTCAATTTTAAAGAGTGGTTGTGGCTGCCTGTTTCTGTTTTTGATGTTAAACACGCTTTTGGCGCAAAATCCCTTTTCCTTTAGGGCCTCAGTTATCTCTTCGGGCGTAACATCAGACTATTTGCCCTTCAGTACTATTTGTAGGCCCTTGCTGCTTTATAGCTGGTAGGTATAGTAGCATGTTTTTTGTGCGGTGAGATTTTTCTGTAGCTGTCCTCCGTTTTCGTTTGAAATTTGATTTCATTGATAGTACCTTTAACGAGGAGAATTATATGAAAGCAATCTTTTCCAATAGGGCCAATCAAAGTATTTACCAGACCGCTTGTGCTCTTCTTGCGGATGTAAATTGGGGGAGGCTTTGTTTTCTTCGGTTCGATATCAACGGATCCCAGTGGCACGTCCTCGGAGGTATTTGCCAGCAAAGCTAATCTGTTGGTATTTGAGGGGGCTAAGTTATTGATCAGGGTGGAATTGTCGCGTGTATATTTCGGCTTGTTTTCTGGATCTGCATTTTTCGGGCTAAGCTTTCGTTTTATTGTAATGTAGCGGTCCATTCCAGTCTGCCAGGTCGATCCAACTTTTTTGTTTATATTTTGTTTAGCTGACAGTGCAACAGTACCGTTTGTCGCTTGCGGTTTTGTTTTCACTGACTCAGTGATAGCGTGAGCGGGTGCAGCTAATGGCGAGATAGAGCGGGCTGTCGATATTGCTCCAGTTGTTGTTGTTGGAGCTAGCGTTGGCTTGTGACGGAGCTAGAAGAGCGGGAGAGCAAGAGCACACTCTTTCTTGATTTGTTGGTAAGAAGGAAGGAAGGTTCGTTAGGCTGTGGGTTATTGACCGCTCGATGCCTGATGTAAGAAAAGTACGCGTTGTTACGTTGAATTAAGAGCCGGCGTTCGTCTTGCTCACGCTGACGCTGAGTGGAAGTCGTTCTGACTCATAGTTTTATTATTTAATTAAATCACAACATATATTTGAGCGATCTTACATCGCATACGGCGTCTCTTTCCTTTCGGATTATTTATTTATTTTACTTCACTTCACTCAAATCAACCGATTTTGTGCAGAGCTCGATAAAAAAACACGTCTTCACACGTCGACTATCGTAAGTGAAAAAGATCGCATTATTAACAAAAAACAAGTAAAGAAAGCTACAGTCGAGCGCGCCCGACAGTAAGATACCATTCGCCCAGTTTCGAAACAAATTATCACATATTTTATTCCATCAAAAAACTCTGCACAAGCTTATTCTCCACCTATTGTTTAAATTAGATTTATCTCTGAATAGCGCCATCTATATGTGAAAACGGCATAGCTTTACACACGCTACGGCTGAAACGAAGCATCGTGACGATGACGTCACGACGCGCGGCACGGGCGAAAGCAGTGGAAGTACGGAAAACGGAAACATGGATAACTTTTGTGTTTATCCGATTGTATTGTAATTTGGGGAATAGATTTATGTTGCAATTATTCATGTTCATAACAAAGCAGAAAACTGTAACTTCTCCTGATAATCTAAAATTATCACTTTGCGTGGGCGGTGGGCGTGGCATCAAAAATTGAAAATAAACTCGATCTACCTATACAGGAACCTTCATGTGAAATATGGTGTATCTAGCTTTTGTAATAGCTGAGATCTAGACGTTTAAACGGACAGATGGACAGACAGACATGGCTCAATCGACTCAGCTAGTGATCCTGAGTCAGAATATATATACTTTGTGGGGTCTACCACGCCTCCTTCTGCCTGTTACATACATTTGCACAAACTTAGTATTTTTGACCATTTTCAATGGTCGAATGGTATAACTATTCAATTAAACGTTTTCCGCAACGGAACGCTTGCGCCTTTGCAACATATCATGACGTTATTGTCGCGAAGCTTTGATTCAGCAGCCGTAGCATATGTAAAGCTTATTTCTATAATGTCTTCATATTTAAATGGCGCTATTTAAAGATTTATCTAAATTAAACAGTAGGTGGCAAAGGAAATAAAAGTGTGATAATTTGTTTTCAAACTGAGCGAATGGTTTCTTACTGTCGTAGGAGCTCGACTTTAGCTTTCCTTACTTGTTTGCATTATGTTGGTTTTATTTACAACTAGTCTAAACAATTTTGCTAGATATGCGTTGAGTTTGACTCACATGTACTTATGTATATGCAAGTCGCCGGTTGCCAAACAAATGCCACGCAGCTGCAATTAATATGCACACGGGAAACACTTGAATTTGTGCTCCTTTCCAAAGTGATGCACTCAGAAGTCGAACGTGATGAATTAAATTTGGCTCAAAGCAAATTACCAAAATAAAAATAATTGACTATTTCGTTTCTTTTAGCCGAACAATTGGAGAATGTTTGCTATAATTTGGAACTCTGTTGCATTTATCGGTTTTATTTGCCGCTGTGATTAAAGGACTGGGATAATATTTGTAGTAAAATTTTAGCAAAACTTTTAAATATAAGTGAAAGTCTGTGGGAATATGCGATTAACACAGCTCACATTAAGGGGACTATTAATGTCATTTCGCGAACTATTGTTCGTTCGTTAAATAAGAAGGTGAAAGAAGCGTAAAAGATACGAGCGACTGCACAATTCCTTATTTGTGTAAGTGAATTTCATTGCCTGTTGAACTTTGATATTGTAATGTACAGCCCTTCCAATTGTATGAAAGAAAAACAAAAAATAACGATTTTTTTTTTAAAATTCGCATAACTCCGAAAAACGATCAACGATCTGGATATTTCGGAGTCAATATCAGATCACTCCAATTCAACTCTCTTTGGGAGTTGCATGGGAGCTTTGCACTGCTCGAGAGACACTTACTCTCTCATAGAGTTCTTTTCTTTTTTGGCATTCGCGAAGAACAGACGTGGAGTCTGCAAAAAATAGTTTTCTTGACCTTAAAAAAAAGTGGTCTTTTGAAAAAAAAATTTAAAAAAGTTGACAAAGAGAAAAGTGCTGTGTTTTTATTTGTTAATATCCAAAGCAAATCAGTAAGTACTAAATTAGCAGATTTAATATTTTTTATGCAGATCGTGCACATTGTGACGGCCAGCGGAGGACCCCGGCTGTTAGAATGTAGGTCTCTGCGGATAGGGCTCCACAGTGTATTAGATCGGGGTTCGGTGCCGAAAACGAACGACACACTCACAAATTTGCACACCTTGTTTGGGAAATTTAAAAAAATCTCAGCGAACGCATAACCTCGCTGACTCGCCCTGCCAAAGCTGGGAGAAGGAAAAAAAAATAATATAAAATATAATATAATTAAAAAATTTACACAGAATGCAACATACATAAACAGTGATGCACCAAAATTACATAATGCCATAGACATACATTACCACTGTTACACATTATTAATGAATTAGCATTTAACAAGATCAACAAGTAAGAACGCTACAGTCGAGTGTGCTCGACTGTAATATACCCGATATCCAGCTACACGTACATCATTTATTTGCGGAATAAAAAAAAAACGCCTACAATCATATTTTGACCGTAAAAGGCTTTGGACTTACAATATTGTTGCAAAGTCAAAATCTAAAATAAAACAAGTAGAAAGCTACTGTCGAGTTTGCTCGACTGTAATATACCCCCTACCCAGCTGCTCGAACATCATTTATTTGCGGAACAAAAAAAAAAAAAACGGCTACAATCATATTTTGACCGTAAAAGGCTTTGGACTTACAATATTTATGCAAAGTCAAAATCTAAAATAAAAAAATTAAAATATTTTTGCACACATTTAATTTTTGATGCGGGCGGGACTCGAACCCGTAAATGCACAATAGTACTGTTCGTTTTGCTGTCCACAACTTAACCCATTTCACCACTGTACACGCACACACTATTCGGCACAATGCTGAAAGCAGCGCTGCTGATTGTTACTAAATTTAGAGATCATCTGGCTATAGTTATCATGAAAACCGAATATGAACAATATGGCATCAAAATTGCGCTTGAAATCAATTTTTTTTGGATTTACAGGGGCGGAAGGGGGCGTGGCCAAAATCCAAAGCTAGGGCTACCAAATTTGGTGACAATATGTGGAAATATTGCACGCTGATCAAGTTTATTTTGGATTTTGGCCACGCCCACTTCCGCCCCTGTAATTCGAAAAAAATTGATTATTATTGCAAAACGAACAGTACTATTATGCATTTACGGGTTCGAGTCCCGCCCGCATCAAAAATTAAATGTGTGCAAAAATATTTTTTTTTTTTATTTTAGATTTTGACATTTCATAAATATTGTAAGTCCAAAGCCTTTTACGGTTAAAATATGATTGTAGCCGTTTTTTTTGTTCCGCAAATAAATGATGTACGAGCAGCTGGGTAGCGGGTATATTACAATCGAGCACACTCGACTGTAGCTTTCTTAATTGTTGTTCTTATTATTAAATGAATTAAATACATATAGTTTTCCTTATGTGAAATGGCGAAAGGTATAATGAAAGCGTAACATGTATATTAGGGATTTACCATTTAGTGCCAAAGGTAAATCATGGAGGGTGGGTACAGAGGCGGGCTACTACACCATCAGTGTAGCCTCATTTCCATTAGATAAACTGCCATAGCAGCGTTATACACTCATGAGCTTTCAGATTTTTGTTCTTTATTTAAAATTTTTCTTATGCATGAATTATAATCTTGTTCATCTACGTAATAGGCACGAAACTATAAATTTAATTCAACGGGGCTTTCTGATCGAGTGAGGGCTTTTTGGCCAATGAACCCCACCAATACGATTGTGAGCTAGCCGCAACTAGGGTCCGAATCGGCAACAATTTAGCGAAGATCTCACCACTCAATTAACTATGAATGTTACATTTTAGAATTTGGCGCCCAACGTGGGGCCTCGCAGAAACTAATAGGTACTTTTAATTAGAAGGCGAAATCTATCAAGCTTTTATTATTACCGAGTTTGTTAAATCGCAAGTTAGCGTCGGATAATAAACTGTTAACAATAACTTAAAAAAAAACAAGTAAGAAAGCTACAGTCGAGTGTGCTCGACTGTAATATACCCGCTACCCAGCTGCTTGTACATAATTTATTTGCGGAACAAAAAAACGGCTACAATCATATTTTGACCGTAAAAGGCTATGGACTTATAATATTTATGCAAAATCAAAATATAAAATAAAAAAAAACATTTTTGCACACATTTAATTTTTGATGCGGGCGGGACTCGAACCCGTAAATGCATAATAGTACTGTTCGTTTTGCAGTCCACAACTTAACCCATTTCACCACCGTACACGCACACACGATTCGGCACAATGCTGCAAGCAGCGCTGCCGGCAGTGCTGCTTACAGCTGTGGAAAACGTTAAGCTGAATAACTTCTGTGTTTATTATCCGATTGTTACCAAATTTTCAGAGATCATCTGGCTAGCTATAGTTATCATGTAAACCGAAAATGAACAATATGGCATCAAAATTGCACTTGTTATCAATGTTTTTTCGATCTCTTTTTATACCCGCTACTCATAGAGTAGAAGGGTATTATAACTTTGTTCAAACCGAAAATGTATGTAACAGGCAGAAGGAGACACCTCCGACCCCATAAAGTATATATATTCTGGCTCAGGATCAACAGCCGAGTCGATATAGCCATGTCCGTCTGTCCGTCCGTGTGAAAATCTACATCTCAGCTATTATAAGAGCTAGGACAACCAAATTTGGTGACAATATGTGTTATTATTGCACGCTGATCAAGTTTATTTTGGATTTTGGCCACGCCCCCTTCCGCCCCCGCAAATTGAAAAAACATTGATAACAAGTGCAATTTTGATGCCATATTGTTCATTTTCGGTTTACATGATAACTATAGCTAGCCAGATGATCTCTGAAAATTTGGTAACAATCGGATAATAAACACAGAAGTTATTCAGCTTAACGTTTTCCATAGCTGTAAGCAGCGCTGCCGGCAGCGCTGCTTGCAGCATTCTTCCGAATCGTGTGTGCGTGTACTGTGGTGAAATGGGTTAAGTTGTGGACTGCAAAACGAACAGTACTATTATGCATTTACGGGTTCGAGTCCCGCCCGCATCAAAAATTAAATGTGTGCAAAAATGTTTTTTTTTTTATTTTATATTTTGACTTTGCATAAATATTATAAGTCCATAGCCTTTTACGGTCAAAATATGATTGTAGCCGTTTCTTTGTTCCGCAAATAAATTATGTACAAGCAGCTGGGTAGCGGGTATATTACAGTCGAACACACTCGACTGTAGCTTTCTTACTTGTTTTCCATGGGATTAGCCGCAAATAGCAAGGGGAAATTTCTACAGCATTTTGCCTTGCTTCAGTCACTCAAATGTCTGCAACTTTCGTTAGCAGACATCGTGGCTGCCCAAGCCAAGCAGATTGAGAATAAGTATGGTTTGTGCCGGTGGCAAATGTGGCAAGAGAGCAGAATGTGACCGGCCCATGACTATTATTAGTCATGCAGCGGGCTCGGACTGAGACGTCTAAGCTAATAAAGCTGCTGCACCTGCCTGCTAAATTATGCGCCATGACCAGGAGTGCCATGGAGTGAGAGCACCATGCAAGCCATTTACTTGTTACAGATTGCTTATAATTAAATAATAATCAACATCAAGCCAGGCGCATCACGCAGATGCAGACGAAAATGGAAACGTAGAGACCAAGACCAAGACATGCAGCCAGTGAGACCGGTCTGAGGCCGCTGCTGCTGCTGACATGCATCTAACAAGCCTTCAACTATCTAATCAACGTACAAGTCAAAATATCAATACCTCAAGTAATCAAAATCACTTTAGAATTTCAAATCAGTTGGGCTGATGCTGCCTGCCTGCCTGCAGCGTCTCACACAAGCACCGTGTCCAGCTGCTATATGCGACTGTTGCAACTCGAGTCCAGAGTGGGGAGATTGATGAAAAAAAAGCAACAACAACTAAGATTATTCGAATTTAATGGGCGCAACGCGCGTGGAGACTTCACAAGTGAGGCAACGCCAACTACAACAAAATCAACAACTGAGACGTTTCACAGACATGTTAGGAAAAGCTAAAACTGGACCTGCTGCCTGTTGCCTGGTCCTGCCTGTGTCTGGTATGGCCTGGTCTTTTCCAGTTATACTGTGCTCGCACTGTGACCTGTCATCATGATTGATACGTTTGATGGATTCATTCGAGCTGACTGCTGTGTGGCGTTCAGTTTTAAAGTTTGCTGATTGATCCCAGCGTGTTGATTACAATCGACGCCGACGTACACGCAGATGCAGGCACAGGTAGTTGGCGCAGGCAGTTGGCGCTGTATGGGGAGTCTTGCAACGCATGCTGCTGGGAATTCAATCAAAAGTGTCAGCGCTGGCACAACATCTCTTACTGCTAAAGGTGCCGAAACCACTAACTAAATACAGTGGTAACTGAATATTAGAATAGAATATTAGAATATTAGAAATGATAAGAAAGGCAAAAAAAAATCAAAAGGGAAACAAAGAGTTAATCCCTTTTTCATTGATAAGCAATTTTAAAAATTATGGAACTTTGGAAAAGTGGGAAGTATAAAAAAAAAATTTTAATAAATTATAGAAATTTTTAAATATTTTGAAATTAAGAAAATTGACAGTTAATATTTTTAAAACATTTTTAAAAGCTTTAAATATTCTTAACGAATTTTAAATAATACGCAAATTTAGGAAAAATTTAGAAATTTGACGATGACGTCACGATATGCTGCAAAGGCGCAAAGAGTGTAACTATGGAAAACGTTTAGATGAATATCTTCTGTGTTTATTGTTCGATCGGATTGTAATTTTGAAAATAGATTTATATTGTAATTATCTATGTTTATACTAAAGCAGAAAGCCATAACTTCAATACTTTTCCTAATAATCGTAATTATCGTTTTGCGTGGGCGGTGGGCGCGACATCGAAAATTGAATATAAACTCGATTTACCCATGGTATACAGGAAATTAGGTGTCTCTACCTTTTGTAATAGCTGAGATCTAGACGTACAGACGGACAGAGGGACAGACGGACATGGCTATATCGACTCGGCTGTTGATCCTGAGCCAGAATATATATACTTTATGGGGTCGGAGGTGTCTCCTTCTGCCTGTTACATACATTTTCGGTTTGAACAAAGTTATAATACCCTTCTACTCTATGAGTAGCGGGTATAATTAAGCGATCGCGGCTTCACTTATCCCAAGGGCATATGCTATAGTAGCAAACTGATTTAGGTTTTGAAACTGAAGAATAGGAAAAACTATTTTTGGCATTGACCGAAAAACTCGTCCAGTCGTTAGATCCGAGATGTTTAAATTAGTTGACGGGAAATTATATCCGTTTTATTTGCATTGAGTTCTGTCTGGAACTATACTCCTAAGGATCGTGTCTTAGAGAATATATGACAGACCTGCTAATGCACAGTGATCAAAAATAATTGTTCATTTTAAAGTACATTCTGGAAATTAATTCACTCGACTTTCCACAATGGGATTATAAAATATAGCAGGAAGTCTAATACAATGAAAATAAGGCCAACTCTTTCACCAAATAGGAAGCGAAGTAAACTTACCAATAGACTAACGCATTCACAATTGTGTGAAGTTGTGTGTTTAAGTCGATTAAGGATGGCGTATCGTTATATATATATATCGTTATATTTTTAATAACAATAGGAGGACGCTTTCTTTTTAATATATTAAACGTTAGCCCGCATGGCCGTCGAAAATCGTCACGCGTCGTTGCCGATCGACTTCTCTCTTCAGTGTACATACATATTTTCTTATAAATTAATAATACCAAATAATAATAGCAGCGTAAATATAAAACAGTATTCATCGATATGACTTAGCTTTAGGGTCTTACAGTCGGCCCTTCCTGATTCATATAAGCGTCCTCGCTGGGGTCGTCATCTGGAATATAGTCTTCGTTGTCGACGGGAATGCGGCACCTGGGCTTGAGCTTGTCGGATGAGTAGATAGACCTGTAATGGCGTTGAGTGCGATTCGCGTGGGGAAGGTCTTCGATGACATATCGATCGTACGGTAGAACTTTGGTGATAATAAACGGGCATTTGTATCGAGGCTCTAGCTTACGATAATCACCAGTGGCGGCAGGCTCTTTCTCTACTAAAATTAGGTCGTCTTCTTTATACATAGTCGGGGGTATGTTTGGCATCGTAGTATCGTTTGGCTTTGGCTCGGTGATCGTTTAAGCGTGTTGCGGCATCTTGTCGGAGTTGTTGCAATTCCCCATCGTTTATTAAAGTAGTAATGTCGTCTTGTAATGTATGGATAAGCTTGCTCTGCAGGATAGAACGCAGCTTATCATCCAACGCTTGTCGTTGTCAACAGTTGGCAATAACATCGATAATATGATGCGATTCGCCCGCTCGACATGTTCGTTCGTTCGCGGTGTTCTGACGGCTGTTAGAACGTGCTGTATATTATTCTCTCGGCAGAATTTGCTGAAGTCCTTTCAGGTGAAGGCAGTTCCTCGATCGGATATTATGCGTCTCTGCATACCTACATAACTGGTTAATTGTAGTAGTGTGTCGATAACGTGTTTTGTTGCAGTGCTTTAAACTGCTCGAACAATAGTAAATTTTGTAAAGACATCGACGATAACAAGTATGTGTTCATTGCGTTTGCTGCTACGGGGAAATGGACCCAAATTACCCACATGAATCGTTCCAAACGGGACTGCCTGAATGTCGTCGAAATGATACTCTCCTTCGCGTCTATCTCCAGGTTGCTTGTTGAATGCGCAGCCTACGCATGTTTTAATATATCCGTTTACGTATTTACGCATGTGAGGAAACCAAAATAAATGATTAATGCGTCTAATCGTCTTGTCCGTGCCCATGTGTCCGGCCTTATCACGACCTTCGTTAAGGATGTGAAATCTGATTTGTTTCGGAACAACCCATAAAAGTTTATCGTTGTATCTGCGATATAAACGTCCATTTCAATTACAAAGTCTTCATTTTCTATCTTGCTTATGACTTGTAACTTTTCCACAATGCTGCGTATTTTATCATCTTGAAGTTGAATGCTGAATAACCAATTTCCTTCATCAATTATGGTCTTGGAGATTTTTAAGTCGGCGGTTTCTATTTCGTGTGGAGGTTCACATGACGCTCGACTAAGCGCATCCACATGTTCCATTCGAAGTCCTGGATGGGTAGCCACCAACGGGCTATCCTTGGAATGAGTTCGCGTTTTTCCATCGTCGTGCGAAATGCGCTGCAGTCTGTAATGACTTTTATACGTTTGTCATATACATAATACTTGAATCTTTCCAACGATTCTACAACGGCGAGAGCTTCTAATTCGTAGCTGTGCATTTTTCTTTCGAGATCCGTCGTAGATCGGCTGAAATATGCGATCGGTAGCAATTTATCGTTTTCAAACTGTAGTAAAACGCTGCCAAGACCGCTCGAGCTAGCATCTGTATGAAGTTCGTGCTCAGCGTCTACCCGATAGCTTACGAGAATCGGCTTACAACTGAGTTTCTGTTTCATTTCGTAAAATGCGTCTTTTTTCTGCTGCTCCCATTTGAAGTTGATGTTTTTGCGGAGTAATTTTCGTAACGGTTCGGCGATAAGTGAATAGCCAGGGACAAATTTTCGAAAATAGCCGCTAAAGCCTACAAATTTACGTACGTCGGTGATATTCTCAGGCTGCGGGAATTTGACAATGGCATTCGTTTTTACTTCCCCTGGGCTAATACCATCTGCGTGTAATTGATGTCCAAGAAAGTGTATGGTGTCTTTGTATAGTTCGCATTTATCGATATTTAAGGTTAAGCCATATGCGCTTAATGCGCTTAAGACCCGTGACAATTTGGCAGTCATCTCATCAAGAGAGTTGCTGCAAAAGAGGATGTCGTCCATGCAGTGCAACATATCGCCTTTCGCACCTTTTTTTGTATTTCAGCCATAAGTCATTTTAATGCTGCTGGGGCGTTTTTAAGTCCGAACGGCATTCTCTTAAATTCGTAGCGACCGTCCGTCGTGATGAATGCGGTGAATCATCTGCTTTTGGATCGATGGCAATTTGGTAATATCCACTGTTTAGATCCAGCGAGTTGAAATATCGAAATATCATTGCCTCTTCAATATTCGGTACAGGAAAGTTTTCTTTTTTCATTAGCTTGTTCAATCGGCGATAGTCTATACAGAGTCGATCGCTTCCGTTTTCCTTTTTAATTAGGACCACAGGACTTGCATAATCCTATGTCGACATTTGATAATATCATGACGTAGCCATTCGTCAACCATTTGGATTACCGATCCCGTTTAGGCTCGGCTACACGGTATGGTGATTGCGAAACAACTTGGTTCCCTTCAATTTCGATTGAAGCTTAAACGATGTCGGTTTTTCCGATGCCATCAAGTCCGGCTACGAATACCTGTAAATACGAATTTAGCAACTTCTGCATTATACCCTTCTCATTATCGCAACTGAAATTAAACAAAAGCTTTAGTAATTTGTCGTCAGAGAGCAATCGACGTTGAATTGCGTTTTTCCTTTCGAACTTCGTTTGTCCGTTGTCCACTTTGAAGATGATGTTTGGTTAAACGATAACATCTTGACCCAATAAGAACTCATGTTGCATAAGATCGTCGTCTGCTGTATACAGTTGTGCTGTGAAAAATATTCCGTTGATCGCCAAATCAAGAGTGATAGCTTCGTATAACGCGCGTTTCCCTCCGAGACATCCTTTTAAGGTCATTGTACAAAAGCGACGTGTAGCGTCTATCTGATCTGCAACTGATTTGCAGACTAGACTACATTGACTACCCGTGTCCAAAAAGGCATTATATAACTCGTCTTGGCATTGGGCGCTTATTCGATATATGTCCCAACTCCTGGCAGTTGTAGCATTTGATTGTCGATTTGGTCATTGTACTCGTCTTCGTTTCATTTTCCGTTTTAGTTCTCTGATCCGCGCGTTTCGGAACAGAATAGTCGGTGACGTTACCTCGATGCATAAAGTAGTTATCAATGGCAGAACGCAACTGTTTCATTTCCGAAAAAAAAGTTGCAGCGATGCTTTTTTGAAGTTCACGATGCTTCAAACCACCTTGAGTATAACGAATTATGGCTGCTTCGCTTAGGTTATATCGCATTCCAAGCGCAGACATACAAAAACAATATTCCTTGATGAGTTCTTTTGGACGACGACTAGCGTTAACCATAGCGAAATGTACTTCGGCTTCGTCGGGTGTATAGCCAAATTTACTGAGAAAATCATTTACGAAATTTGTCCAACGAACATGTAACGTACGGTAACCGTCATGCCACATCCGTGCAGCACCTCGAAGACGGGTTGTTATCGCTAACAAAATAAGCTTTTCATCCCAATGGTAAACTTCCATGACTTTATTAACGCGATCAATAAACTGTTCTGCTGTTAGAGAATTGCCATTCGTTCGCCAGGTAGTGTATCTGCAATTTCTCCAATGAAGGCGGTACGTTGCGGCACCTCCGCCATCGCTGGTGTAGTCGGAACGTTGTTGACTGTAGGACTGTTACTTAACGCAGGAATATGTAACAATGGCGCGTTAACCGTTTGGATGAGCTGCTGCATTTCCTCACGAAGGTCGTTCATTTCGATTTGTAGTTGCGCCGTTGTTGCAAACTCTATTTCGTCTGAGTTCTCGTGTTTGATCAAACGTAGGCTTAGCTCCTCTCTGCTCCCAGATGGTGAAAGACCTCGTTCTCGTAAGAGAGCTTTCAACTGCTTCACTCGTAGTTCGTTACTCGAACTCGATTTCGTCATTTTCTTTTGCTTCGTTAAGCCGATTTATTAAATAGTACTTTAAGTCGATTAAGGATGGCGTATCGTTATATATATATCGTTATATTTTTATTAATAATAGAAAGACGCTTTCTTCCTAATATATTAAACGTTGGCCCGCATGGCCGTCGAAAATCGTCACGCGTCCTTGCCGATCGAATTCTCTTTTCAGTGTACATACATATTTTTTTATAAATAAATAAAACCAAATAATAATAGCAGCGTAAATATAAAACAGTATTCATCGATAGGACATAGGGATAGGGTCTTACACAATAATGAAGAGAAACCTTAATAATAAATCGAACTTTTTATTGAGCCTACCGAAATCACTAGATAGTGATGAGTCGTTGTCTATCGACCATCAAATAAGTTTTCATTGTTGGAGTATTCAGAAAATCGGCTTTATATGGAATGTGATACGTTCAGCTAAACACACCCTATCATGCAGGTTCTTCTGAAAAGCTACAGCGTGAAAAGTTTATAAATTAAAGAGTGATCGCGAATGAGTGTCCAAGCGGTTTGCTGTTATGTTAGTAAAAGCTAATTGAAACCATTTTATCAACTTCCTTGAGTAGCATAAGATAAAATAATAAACATTTTATGATAAACTAACAAAACAAAAAAAAATAACACAATGTTTTCTGAACATTAAAAAAAAAAAACAAATATGCCTTTAGCACGCAGTAGAGAGGACTTGCGTCAGGCAAATGCACCTGCAGGAGAGCCTGAAGGTAGTTGCAATCTTTGTTTAGAGCATCTGCTGACAACAGAAAACATACTTAACACTGAATGCGGGCATAGATTACACAATCACACATCTAGAGCCTCAAGCAAGCACTAGCAAAGGTCCTACTCCAAAAGTACACAACGCACGATGTAAAGGAAAACCCGATACTGGGGTAACACTAAAAAAAACATAGACAAGTAAGAAAGCTACAGTCGAGTGTGCTCGACTGTAATATACCCGCTACCCAGTTAGTCATACTTCATTTATTTGCGGAACAAAAAAACGGCTACAATCAAATTTTGACCGTAAAAGGCTATGGACTTATAATATCTATGCAAAGTCAAAATTTAAAATAAAAAAAAAAACATTTTTGCACACATTTAATTTTTGATGCGGGCGGGACTCGAACCCGTAAATGCATAATAGTACTGTTCGTTTTGAAGTCCACAACTTAACCCATTTCATCACCGTACACGCACACACTATTCGGCACAATGGAAAACATTAAGCTGAATAACTTCTGTGTTTATTATCCGATTGTTACCAAATTTTCAGAGATCATCTGGCTAGCTATATTATATAAACCGAAAATGAACAATATGGCATAAAAATTGCGCTTGTAATCAATTATTTTCGATTTGCAGGGGCGGAAGGGGGCGTGGCCAAAATCCAAAATAAACTTGATCAACGTGCACTAATAACACATTTTGTCACCAAATTTGGTAGTCCTAGCTCTTATAATAGCTGAGATCTAGATTTTCACACGGACAGACAGACGGACAGACAGACAGACGGACAGACGGACATGGCTATATCAACTCGGCTGTTGATCCTGAGCCACAATATATATACTTTATGGGGTCGGAGGTGTCTCCTTCTGCCTGTTACATACATTTTCGGTTTGAACAAAGTTATAATACCCTTCTGATCTATGAGTAGCGGGTATAATCAGGGCTTCTTTTTTTAAGCCATTTCCCGGCTTAAACAAATACGCTTAACTCCGAAAAACGATAAATTTCTTTCTCGATAATTCGGGGTCAATATCAGATTACTCAAATTAACTCTAACAAAAAGCTCAAAGCTCCAATTAGAACTTTGGGAGTTGCATGGGAGCTTTGCACTGATCGAGAGACACTTACTCTCTCATAGAGTTCTTTTTTTTGGCCTTCACGAAGAACAGACGTGGAGTCTGCAAAATATAGTTTTCTTGACCTTAAAAACAATCGTGGTCTTTTGAAAAACAAATTTAAACAAGTAAGAACGGCTACAGTCAAGTGTTGACTGTATAAGACCATGGATTATTCAAGGTTATGAAAAAAATCAGATTTAAAAAACTGTTATTGGTAAACGTGTTTTTCAAAGAAAAATAATAAACAACACATATAATTTTCAGTTAGACGCCAAGAAGTCCAAGCAGTTGGAAAAAAACACTGCTTGGAAAAACACTGCTTGCAGTGGGCGCAGTGCGCAGGACGCAAATCTATATGAAACGTTGAATAACTTTTATGTTCATTATCCGATCGGAACCAAATTTTCAGCGATCATTTAGGTGGTGATAGTTATCATTCACACCAAAACTGAATACTCTAGCTTTATTATTGCGCCTGCTATACGGTTTATCGATTTGCGGGGGCGGAAGTAGGCGTGTCCAAATTTTAATAAAAACAAGTAAAAAAGCTACAGTCGAGTGTGTTTGACTGTAATATACCCGCTACCCAGTTAGTCATACTTCATTTATTTGCGGAACAAAGAAACGGCTACAATCATATTTTGACCGTAAAAGGCTATGGACTTATAATATTTATGCAAAGTCAAAATATAAAATAAAAAAAAAAAACATTTTTGCACACATTTAATTTTTGATGCGGGCGGGACTCGAACCCGTAAATGCATAATAGTACTGTTCGTTTTGCAGTCCACAACTTAACCCATTTCATCACCGTACACGCACACACTATTCGGCACAATGGAAAACGTTAAGCTGAATAACTTCTGTGTTTATTATCCGATTGTTACCAAATTTTCAGAGATCATCTGGCTAGCTATATTATATAAACCGAAAATGAACAATATGGCATAAAAATTGAGCTTGTAATCAATTATTTTCGATTTACAGGGGCGGAAGGGGGCGTGGCCAAAATCCAAAATAAACTTGATCAACGTGCACTAATAACACATTTAGTCACCAAATCTGGTAGTCCTAGCTCTTATAATAGCTGAGATCTAGATTTTCACACGGACAGACAGACGGACAGACGGACAAACAGACAGACGGAAAGACGGACATGACTATATCAACTCGGCTGTTGATCCTGAGCCACAATATATATACTTTATGGGGTCGGAGGTGTCTCCATCTGCCTGTTACATACATTTTCGGTTTGAACAAAGTTATAATACCCTTCTACTCTATGAGTAGCGGGTATAATCAGGGCTTCTTTTTTTTAAGCCATTTCCCGGCTTAAACAAATACGCTTAACTCCGAAAAACGATAAATTTCTTTCTTGATAATTCGGGGTCAATATCTGATTACTCAAATTAACTCTAACAAAAAGCTCAAAGCTCCAATTAGAACTTTGGGAGTTGCATGGGAGCTTTGCACTGATCGAGAGACACTTACTCTCTCATAGAGTTCTTTTTTTGGCCTTCACGAAGAACAGACGTAGAGTCTGCAAAATATAGTTTTCTTGACCTTAAAAAAAATCGTGGTCTTTTGAAAAACAAATTTAAACAAGTAAGAACGGCTACAGTCAAGTGTTGACTGTATAAGACCATGGATTATTCAAGGTTATGAAAAAAATCAGATTTAGAAAACTGTTATTGGTAAACGTGTTTTTCAAAGAAAAATAATAAACAACACATATAATTTTCAGTTAGACGCCAAGAAGTCCAAGCAGTTGGAAAAAAACACTGCTTGGAAAAAACACTGCTTGCAGTGGGCGCAGTGCGCAGGACGCAAATCTATATGAAACGTTGAATAACTTTTATGTTCATTATCCGATCGGAACCAAATTTTCAGCGATCATTTAGGTGGTGATAGTTATCATTCACACCAAAACTGAATACTCTAGCTTTATTATTGCGCCTGCTATACGGTTTATCGATTTGCGGGGGCGGAAGTAGGCGTGTCCAAATTTTAATAAAAACAAGTAAAAAAGCTACAGTCGAGTGTGTTTGACTGTAATATACCCGCTACCCAGTTAGTCATACTTCATTTATTTGCGGAACAAAGAAACGGCTACAATCATATTTTGACCGTAAAAGGCTATGGACTTATAATATTTATGCAAAGTCAAAATATAAAATAAAAAAAAAAACATTTTTGCACACATTTAATTTTTGATGCGGGCGGGACTCGAACCCGTAAATGCATAATAGTACTGTTCGTTTTGCAGTCCACAACTTAACCCATTTCATCACCGTACACGCACACACTATTCGGCACAATGGAAAACGTTAAGCTGAATAACTTCTGTGTTTATTATCCGATTGTTACCAAATTTTCAGAGATCATCTGGCTAGCTATATTATATAAACCGAAAATGAACAATATGGCATAAAAATTGAGCTTGTAATCAATTATTTTCGATTTACAGGGGCGGAAGGGGGCGTGGCCAAAATCCAAAATAAACTTGATCAACGTGCACTAATAACACATTTAGTCACCAAATCTGGTAGTCCTAGCTCTTATAATAGCTGAGATCTAGATTTTCACACGGACAGACAGACGGACAGACGGACAAACAGACAGACGGAAAGACGGACATGACTATATCAACTCGGCTGTTGATCCTGAGCCACAATATATATACTTTATGGGGTCGGAGGTGTCTCCATCTGCCTGTTACATACATTTTCGGTTTGAACAAAGTTATAATACCCCTCTACTCTATGAGTAGCGGGTATAATCAGGGCTTCTTTTTTTTAAGCCATTTCCCGGCTTAAACAAATACGCTTAACTCCGAAAAACGATAAATTTCTTTCTCGATAATTCGGGGTCAATATCTGATTACTCAAATTAACTCTAACAAAAAGCTCAAAGCTCCAATTAGAACTTTGGGAGTTGCATGGGAGCTTTGCACTGATCGAGAGACACTTACTCTCTCATAGAGTTCTTTTTTTTGGCCTTCACGAAGAACAGACGTAGAGTCTGCAAAATATAGTTTTCTTGACCTTAAAAAAAATCGTGGTCTTTTGAAAAACAAATTTAAACAAGTAAGAACGGCTACAGTCAAGTGTTGACTGTATAAGACCATGGATTATTCAAGGTTATGAAAAAAATCAGATTTAGAAAACTGTTATTGGTAAACGTGTTTTTCAAAGAAAAATAATAAACAACACATATAATTTTCAGTTAGACGCCAAGAAGTCCAAGCAGTTGGAAAAAAACACTGCTTGGAAAAAACACTGCTTGCAGTGGGCGCAGAGCGCAGGGCGCAAATCTATATGAAACGTTGAATAACTTTTATGTTCATTATCCGATCGGAACCAAATTTTCAGCGATCATTTAGGTGGTGATAGTTATCATTCACACCAAAACTGAATACTCTAGCTTTATTATTGCGCCTGCTATACGGTTTATCGATTTGCGGGGGCGGAAGTAGGCGTGTCCAAATTTTAATAAAAACAAGTAAGAAAGCTACAGTCGAGTGTGTTCGACTGTAATATACCCGCTACCCAGATACTTGTACATAATTTATTTGCGGAACAAAGAAACGGCTACAATCATATTTTGACCGTAAAAGGCTATGGACTTATAATATTTATGCAAAGTCAAAATATAAAATAAAAAAAAAAACATTTTTGCACACATTTAATTTTTGATGCGGGCGGGACTCGAACCCGTAAATGCATAATAGTACTGTTCGATTTGCAGTCCACAACTTAACCCATTTCACCACAGTACACGCACACACGATTCGGCACAATGCTGCAAGCAGCGCTGCTTACAGCTGTGGAAAACGTTAAGCTGAATAACTTCTGTGTTTATTATCCGATTGTTACCAAATTTTCAGAGATCATCTGGCTACCTATAGTTATCATGTAAACCGAAAATGAACAATATGGCATCAAAATTGCACTTGTTATCAATGTTTTTTCGATTTTCAGGGGCGGAAGGGGGCGTGGCCAAAATCCAAAATAAACTTGATCAGCGTGCAATAATAACACATATTGTCACCAAATTTGGTTGTCCTAGCTCTTATAATAGCTGAGATCTAGATTTTCACACGGACAGACAGACGGACAGACGGACATGGCTATATCGACTCGGCTGTTGATCCTGAGCCAGAATATATATACTTTATGGGGTCGGAGGTGTCTCCTTCTGCCTGTTACATACATTTTCGGTTTGAACAAAGTTATAATACCCTTCTACTCTATGAGTAGCGGGTATAAAAAAAAAAAACATTTTTGCACACATTTAATTTTTGATGAGGGCGGGACTCGAACCCGTAAATGCATAATAGTACTGTTCGTTTTGCAGTCCACAACTTAACCCATTTCACCACCGTACACGCATACACGATTCGGCACAATGCTGCAAGCAGCGCTGCCGGCAGCGCTGCTTACAGCTATGGAAAACGTTAAGCTGAATAACTTCTGTGTTTATTATCCGATTGTTACCAAATTTTCAGAGATCATCTGGCTACCTATAGTTATCATGTAAACCGAAAATGAACAATATGGCATCAAAATTGCACTTGTTATCAATGTTTTTTCGATTTTCGGGGGCGGAAGGGGGCGTGGCCAAAATCCAAAATAAACTTGATCAGCGTGCAATAATAACACATATTGTCACCAAATTTGGTTGTCCTAGCTCTTATAATAGCTGAGATCTAGATTTTCACACGGACAGACAGACGGACAGACGGACATGGCTATATCGACTCGGCTGTTGATCCTGAGCCAGAATATATATACTTTATGGGGTCGGAGGTGTCTCCTTCTGCCTGTTACATACATTTTCGGTTTGAACAAAGTTATAATACCCTTCTACTCTATGAGTAGCGGGTATAAAAAGCAACAACAACTAAGATTATTCGAATTTAATGGGCGCAACGCGCGTGGAGACTTCACAAGTGAGGCAACGCCAACTACAACAAAAACAACAACTGAGACGTTTCACAGACATGTTAGGAAAAGCTAAAACTGGACCTGCTGCCTGTTGCCTGGTCCTGCCTGTGTCTGGTCTGCCCTGGTCTTTTCCAGTTATACTGTGCTCGCACTGTGACCTGTCATCATGATTGATACGTTTGATGGATTCATTCGAGCTGACTGCTGTGTGGCGTTCAGTTTTAAAGTTTGCTGATTGATCCCAGCGTGTTGATTACAATCGACGCCGACGTACACGCAGATGCAGGCACAGGTAGTTGGCGCAGCCAGTTGGCGCTGTATGGGGAGTCTTGCAACGCATGCTGCTGGGAATTCAATCAAAAGTGTCAGCGCTGGCGCAACATCTCTTACTGCTAAAGGTGCCGAAACCACTAACTAAATACAGTGGTAACTGAATATTAGAATAGAATATTAGAATATTAGAAATGATAAGAAAGGCAAAAAAAAATCAAAAGGGAAACAAAGAGTTAATCCCTTTTTCATTGATAAGCAATTTTAACAAATAGGAAAGCTACAGTCGAGTATGCTCGACTGTAATATACCCGCTACCCAGCTGCTTGTACATAATTTATTTGCGGAACAAAAAAACGGCTACAATCATATTTTGACCGTAAAAGGCTATGGACTTATAATATTTATGCAAAGTCAAAATATAAAATAAAAAAAAAAAACATTTTTGCACACATTTAATTTTTGATGCGGGCGGGACTCGTGCCCGTAAATGCATAATAGTACTGTTCGTTTTGCAGTCCACAACTTAACCCATTTCACCACCGTACACGCACACACGATTCGGCACAATGCTGCAAGCAGCGCTGCCGGCAGCGCTGCTTACAGCTGTGGACAACGTTAAGCTGAACAAGTAAGAAAGCTACAGTCGAGTGTGCTCGACTGTAATATACCCGCTACCCAGCTGCTTGTACAAAATTTATTTGCGGAACGAAAAAACGGCTACAATCATATTTTGACCGTAAAAGGCTATGGACTTATAATATTTATGCAAAGTCAAAATATAAAATAAAAAAAAAAAAAACATTTTTGCACACATTTAATTTTTGATGCGGGCGGGACTCGAACCCGTAAATGCATAATAGTACTGTTCGTTTTGCAGTCCACATTTTCGGTTTGAACAAAGTTATAATACCCTTCTACTCTATGAGTAGCGGGTATAAAAACATTTTTGCACACATTTAATTTTTGATGAGGGCGGCACTCGAACCCGTAAATGCATAATAGTACTGCCGGCAGCGCTTCTTACAGCTATGGAAAACGTTAAGCTGAATAACTTCTGTGTTTATTATCCGATTGTTACCAAATTTTCAGAGATCATCTGGCTACCTATAGTTATCATGTAAACCGAAAATGAACAATATGCCATCAAAATTGCACTTGTTATCAATGTTTTTTCGATTTGCGGGGGCGGAAGGGGGCGTGGCCAAAATCCAAAATAAACTTGATCAGCGTGCAATAATAACACATATTGTCACCAAATTTGGTTGTCCTAGCTCTTATAATAGCTGAGATCTAGATGTTCACACGGACAGACAGACGGACAGACGGACATGGCTATATCGACTCGGCTGTTGATCCTGAGCCAGAATATATATACTTTATGGGGTCGGAGGTGTCTCCTTCTGCCTGTTACATACATTTTCGGTTTGAATAAAGTTATAATACCCTTCTACTCTATGAGTAGCGGGTATAAAAAGCAACAACAACTAAGATTATTCGAATTTAATGGGCGCAACGCGCGTGGAGACTTCACAAGTGAGGCAACGCCAACTACAACAAAAACAACAACTGAGACGTTTCACAGACATGTTAGGAAAAGCTAAAACTGGACCTGCTGCCTGTTGCCTGGTCCTGCCTGTGTCTGGTCTGCCCTGGTCTTTTCCAGTTATACTGTGCTCGCACTGTGACCTGTCATCATGATTGATACGTTTGATGGATTCATTCGAGCTGACTGCTGTGTGGCGTTCAGTTTTAAAGTTTGCTGATTGATCCCAGCGTGTTGATTACAATCGACGCCGACGTACACGCAGATGCAGGCACAGGTAGTTGGCGCAGCCAGTTGGCGCTGTATGGGGAGTCTTGCAACGCATGCTGCTGGGAATTCAATCAAAAGTGTCAGCGCTGGCGCAACATCTCTTACTGCTAAAGGTGCCGAAACCACTAACTAAATACAGTGGTAACTGAATATTAGAATAGAATATTAGAATATTAGAAATGATAAGAAAGGCAAAAAAAATCAAAAGGGAAACAAAGAGTTAATCCCTTTTTCATTGATAAGCAATTTTAACAAATAGGAAAGCTACAGTCGAGTATGCTCGACTGTAATATACCCGCTACCCAGCTGCTTGTACATAATTTATTTGCGGAACAAAAAAACGGCTACAATCATATTTTGACCGTAAAAGGCTATGGACTTATAATATTTATGCAAAGTCAAAATATAAAATAAAAAAAAAAAAATTTTTGCACACATTTAATTTTTGATGCGGGCGGGACTCGAACCCGTAAATGCATAATAGTACTGTTCGTTTTGCAGTCCACAACTTAACCCATTTCACCACCGTACACGCACACACGATTCGGCACAATGCTGCAAGCAGCGCTGCCGGCAGCGCTGCTTACAGCTGTGGACAACGTTAAGCTGAACAAGTAAGAAAGCTACAGTCGAGTGTGCTCGACTGTAATATACCCGCTACCCAGCTGCTTGTACAAAATTTATTTGCGGAACAAAAAAACGGCTACAATCATATTTTGACCGTAAAAGGCTATGGACTTATAATATTTATGCAAAGTCAAAATATAAAATAAAAAAAAAAAAAACATTTTTGCACACATTTAATTTTTGATGCGGGCGGGACTCGAACCCGTAAATGCATAATAGTACTGTTCGTTTTGCAGTCCACATTTTCGGTTTGAACAAAGTTATAATACCCTTCTACTCTATGAGTAGCGGGTATAAAAACATTTTTGCACACATTTAATTTTTGATGAGGGCGGGACTCGAACCCGTAAATGCATAATAGTACTGCCGGCAGCGCTTCTTACAGCTATGGAAAACGTTAAGCTGAATAACTTCTGTGTTTATTATCCGATTGTTACCAAATTTTCAGAGATCATCTGGCTACCTATAGTTATCATGTAAACCGAAAATGAACAATATGCCATCAAAATTGCACTTGTTATCAATGTTTTTTCGATTTGCGGGGGCGGAAGGGGGCGTGGCCAAAATCCAAAATAAACTTGATCAGCGTGCAATAATAACACATATTGTCACCAAATTTGGTTGTCCTAGCTCTTATAATAGCTGAGATCTAGATGTTCACACGGACAGACAGACGGACAGACGGACATGGCTATATCGACTCGGCTGTTGATCCTGAGCCAGAATATATATACTTTATGGGGTCGGAGGTGTCTCCTTCTGCCTGTTACATACATTTTCGGTTTGAATAAAGTTATAATACCCTTCTACTCTATGAGTAGCGGGTATAAAAAGCAACAACAACTAAGATTATTCGAATTTAATGGGCGCAACGCGCGTGGAGACTTCACAAGTGAGGCAACGCCAACTACAACAAAAACAACAACTGAGACGTTTCACAGACATGTTAGGAAAAGCTAAAACTGGACCTGCTGCCTGTTGCCTGGTCCTGCCTGTGTCTGGTCTGCCCTGGTCTTTTCCAGTTATACTGTGCTCGCACTGTGACCTGTCATCATGATTGATACGTTTGATGGATTCATTCGAGCTGACTGCTGTGTGGCGTTCAGTTTTAAAGTTTGCTGATTGATCCCAGCGTGTTGATTACAATCGACGCCGACGTACACGCAGATGCAGGCACAGGTAGTTGGCGCAGGCAGTTGGCGCTGTATGGGGAGTCTTGCAACGCATGCTGCTGGGAATTCAATCAAAAGTGTCAGCGCTGGCGCAACATCTCTTACTGCTAAAGGTGCCGAAACCACTAACTAAATACAGTGGTAACTGAATATTAGAATAGAATATTAGAATATTAGAAATGATAAGAAAGGCAAAAAAAATCAAAAGGGAAACAAAGAGTTAATCCCTTTTTCATTGATAAGCAATTTTAACAAATAGGAAAGCTACAGTCGAGTATGCTCGACTGTAATATACCCGCTACCCAGCTGCTTGTACATAATTTATTTGCGGAACAAAAAAACGGCTACACTCATATTTTGACCGTAAAAGGCTATGGACTTATAATATTTATGCAAAGTCAAAATATAAAATAAAAAAAAAAAAACATTTTTGCACACATTTAATTTTTGATGCGGGCGGGACTCGTGCCCGTAAATGCATAATAGTACTGTTCGTTTTGCAGTCCACAACTTAACCCATTTCACCACCGTACACGCACACACGATTCGGCACAATGCTGCACGCAGCGCTGCTGGCAGCGCTGCTTACAGCTGTGGAAAACGTTAAGCTGAACAAGTAAGAAAGCTACAGTCGAGTGTGCTCGACTGTAATATACCCGCTACCCAGCTGCTTGTACAAAATTTATTTGCGGAACGAAAAAACGGCTACAATCATATTTTGACCGTAAAAGGCTATGGACTTATAATATTTATGCAAAGTCAAAATATAAAATAAAAAAAAAAACATTTTTGCACACATTTAATTTTTGATGCGGGCGGGACTCGAACCCGTAAATGCATAATAGTACTGTTCGTTTTGCAGTCCACATTTTCGGTTTGAACAAAGTTATAATACCCTTCTACTCTATGAGTAGCGGGTATAAAAACATTTTTGCACACATTTAATTTTTGATGAGGGCGGGACTCGAACCCGTAAATGCATAATAGTACTGCCGGCAGCGCTTCTTACAGCTATGGAAAACGTTAAGCTGAATAACTTCTGTGTTTATTATCCGATTGTTACCAAATTTTCAGAGATCATCTGGCTAGCTATAGTTATCATGTAAACCGAAAATGAACAATATGGCATCAAAATTGCACTTGTTATCAATGTTTTTTCGATTTGCGGGGGCGGAAGGGGGCGTGGCCAAAATCCAAAATAAACTTGATCAGCGTGCAATAATAACACATATTGTCACCAAATTTGGTTGTCCTAGCTCTTATAATAGCTGAGATCTAGATTTTCACACGGACAGACAGACGGACAGACGGACATGGCTATATCGACTCGGCTGTTGATCCTGAGCCAGAATATATATACTTTATGGGGTCGGAGGTGTCTCCTTCTGCCTGTTACATACATTTTCGGTTTGAATAAAGTTATAATACCCTTCTACTCTATGAGTAGCGGGTATAAAAACATTTTTGCACACATTTAATTTTTGATGAGGGCGGGACTCGAACCCGTAAATGCATAATAGTACTGTTCGTTTTGCAGTCCACAACTTAACCCATTTCACCACCGTACACGCACACAGGATTCGGCACAATGCTGCAAGCAGCGCTGCCTTCTACTCTATGAGTAGCGGGTATAAAAAGCAACAACAACTAAGATTATTCGAATTTAATGGGCGCAACGCGCGTGGAGACTTCACAAGTGAGGCAACGCCAACTACAACAAAAACAACAACTGAGACGTTTCACAGACATGTTAGGAAAAGCTAAAACTGGACCTGCTGCCTGTTGCCTGGTCCTGCCTGTGTCTGGTCTGCCCTGGTCTTTTCCAGTTATACTGTGCTCGCACTGTGACCTGTCATCATGATTGATACGTTTGATGGATTCATTCGAGCTGACTGCTGTGTGGCGTTCAGTTTTAAAGTTTGCTTATTGATCCCAGCGTGTGGATTACAATCGACGCCGACGTACACGCAGATGCAGGCACAGGTAGTTGGCGCAGGCAGTTGGCGCTGTATGGGGAGTCTTGCAACGCATGCTGCTGGGAATTCAATCAAAAGTGTCAGCGCTGGCACAACATCTCTTACTGCTAAAGGTGCCGAAACCACAAATATTTTGAAATTAAGAAAATTGACAGTTAATATTTTTAAAACATTTTTAAAAGCTTTAAATATTCTTAATGAATTTTAAATAATACGCAAATTTAGGAAAAATGTGGAAATTTGACGATGACGTCCCGATATGCTGCAAAGGCGCAAAGAGTGTAACTATGGAAAACGCTGCCGGCAGTGCTGCTTACAGCTGTGGAAAACGTTAAGCTGAATAACTTCTGTGTTTATTATCCGATTGTTACCAAATTTTCAGAGATCATCTGGCTACCTATAGTTATCATGTAAACCGAAAATGAACAATATGCCATCAAAATTGCACTTGTTATCAATGTTTTTTCAATTTGCGGGGGCGGAAGGGGGCGTGGCCAAAATCCAAAATAAACTTGATCAGCGTGCAATAATAACACATATTGTCACCAAATTTGGTTGTCCTAGCTCTTATAATAGCTGAGATCTAGATTTTCACACGGACAGACAGACGGACATGGCTATATCGACTCGGCTGTTGATCCTGAGCCAGAATATATATACTTTATGGGGTCGGAGGTGTCTCCTTCTGCCTGTTACATACATTTTCGGTTTGAACAAAGTTATAATACCCTTCTACTCTATGAGTAGCGGGTATAAAAAGCAACAACAACTAAGATTATTCGAATTTAATGGGCGCAACGCGCGTGGAGACTTCACAAGTGAGGCAACGCCAACTACAACAAAAACAACAACTGAGACGTTTCACAGACATGTTAGGAAAAGCTAAAACTGGACCTGCTGCCTGTTGCCTGGTCCTGCCTGTGTCTGGTCTGCCCTGGTCTTTTCCAGTTATACTGTGCTCGCACTGTGACCTGTCATCATGATTGATACGTTTGATGGATTCATTCGAGCTGACTGCTGTGTGGCGTTCAGTTTTAAAGTTTGCTGATTGATCCCAGCGTGTTGATTACAATCGACGCCGACGTACACGCAGATGCAGGCACAGGTAGTTGGCGCAGGCAGTTGGCGCTGTATGGGGAGTCTTGCAACGCATGCTGCTGGGAATTCAATCAAAAGTGTCAGCGCTGGCGCAACATCTCTTACTGCTAAAGGTGCCGAAACCACTAACTAAATACAGTGGTAACTGAATATTAGAATAGAATATTAGAATATTAGAAATGATAAGAAAGGCAAAAAAAATCAAAAGGGAAACAAAGAGTTAATCCCTTTTTCATTGATAAGCAATTTTAACAAATAGGAAAGCTACAGTCGAGTATGCTCGACTGTAATATACCCGCTACCCAGCTGCTTGTACATAATTTATTTGCGGAACAAAAAAACGGCTACACTCATATTTTGACCGTAAAAGGCTATGGACTTATAATATTTATGCAAAGTCAAAATATAAAATAAAAAAAAAAAACATTTTTGCACACATTTAATTTTTGATGCGGGCGGGACTCGTGCCCGTAAATGCATAATAGTACTGTTCGTTTTGCAGTCCACAACTTAACCCATTTCACCACCGTACACGCACACACGATTCGGCACAATGCTGCAAGCAGCGCTGCCGGCATATCTTCTTCATATCTTCTTCATATATATTGAATATCTTCTGTGTTTATTATTCGATCGGATTGTAATTTTAAAAATAGATTTATATTGTAATTATCTATGTTTATACCAAAGCAGAAAGCCATAACTTCAATACTTTGCCTAATAATCGTAATTATCGTTTTGCGTGGGCGGTGGGCGCGACATCGAAAATTGAAAATAAACTCGTTCTACCTATTGTAATAGCTGAGATCTAGATGTACAGACGGACAGACGGACATGGCTATATCGACTCGGCTGTTGATCCTGAGCCAGAATATATATACTTACATTTTCGGTTTGAACAAAGTTATAATACCCTTCTACTCTATGAGTAGCGGGTATAAAAAGTTGAAAAAGAGAAAAGTGCTGCTATATTATTTGTTAATGTCCAAGGCAAATCAGTGAGTACTAAATTAGCAGCTTTAATTGATTCATTCTAATCCAGATTTTATTTTTTTATGCAGAGCGGGCACATTGCGACGGCCAGCGGAGCACCCCTATTAGAGTGCACGTCGCGGGCTCCACAGTGAATTAGATCGGGGTTCGGTGCCGAAAACGAACGGCACACTCACAGATCTACACACCTTGTTTGGGAAACTTAAAAAAATCTGGGCGAGCAGCGAACGCATAACATCGCTGACTCGCCCTGCCAAAGCTGGGAGAAAAAAAATATATAACCTTTACATCTATAACCTACATCTACAAGGTGTGTTCCAAAGTAAACAGGACTTTTAAAAAATAAACAGAACCAATAGTTTTATCGGCAAAATCAATTAATTTTATTCAAAATAGTCTACTTCTGCTTCAATACAGCTTTTTGCACGGTCCAAAAGTTTGTCGAACGAGTGTTTTAGCTCGTTGCCCGGTATGGCCGCCTACTGGCTTGCCGGTGCAAGCCTTTTGAATGGCCTCCACGTCTGTATAACGCTTTCCTTTCATCAGCAAATGCATTTTTCCGAAAAGGTAGAAGTCCCACGGTGCCATATCAGGTGAATACGAGGAGTGGTTGATCGTTAAAATGTGATTTTTGGTCACAAGCGTCGATCGATGAGACGGCGCATTATCGTGCAACAAACGCCAACTTCCATCTTCGCGATATTCGGGGCGAACACGTCGAATATGGCGCACCAAATGCTTCAAAACTCCAAAATAGAATACCGCATTAACGTTTTGCCCGGGTGGCACAAATTCTTTGTGGACAATACCCTTGGAATCATAAAAACAAATCAGCATTGTCTTCACTTTTGACTACTCCAGGTGCGATTTTTAGGGTTTCGGCTCGTCCGGCGCTTACCATTCAGCACTCTGGCGTTTCGTTTGGGGATCATATTGAAAACACCACGTTTCGTCACCAAAAAAGCTTGAGCCATCAAATTTGGTGACAACACTTATGTGAATCATACGCTGTAAAATTTTTATTAATATTTGGGACACGCCTACTTCCGCCCCCGCAAATCGATAAACCGTATAGCAGGCGCAATAATAAAGCTAGAGTATTCAGTTTTGGTGTACTATCACCACCTAAACGATCGCTAAAAATTTGGTTCCGATTGGATAATGAACATAAAAGTTATTCAACGTTTCATATAGATTTGCACTGCGCCCACTGCAAGCAAGCAAGCAGCATTTTTTCAAAGCAGTGTTTTTTTCCAACTGCTAACTGGGAATTATATGTGTTGTTTATTATTTTTCTTTGAAAAACACGTTTACCAATAACAGTTTTCTAAATCTGATTTTTTTCATAACCTTGAAAAATACATGGTCTTATACAGTCAGCACTTGACTGTAGCCGTTCTTACTTGTTATTTTTAATTTTGTTCGCTGCTATTTTTGTGGGTGACTGCCAATCATTATTTTTATTATTTATGATTTTTAGTGAGGCAAGGCATTTTATTTGGCAATATACCATACATGCGTATATATAATATATATGCACAAGTGTACATTTTTTGTTTCAGCCAATTAAAATAATATTATTAAATCCCAACAATTCCTCTGGGCCCATAGGATGGATTTGGGTAAGTGAACTTATTATTTTCTTTATATTTACACTTGCTTATATGAACATATACCAACAAATACATACACTCTGTAAATTGCACAGTCCCCACATAAATGAAATGAAAGAATTAAGAGGAACAAATTAAAAGTGAAAGACAAGAAAATGAAAGTTACATTCAATAAAAGTTTAGTGGAATTAAATTAGTGAAACAGAAATAAAATATAGAATTAAACGAAATTACAGAAATAAACAAGTAAGGAAAGCTACAGTCCAGCGCGCCCGACCGTAAGATACCATTCGACCAGCTTCGTAGTTGCACTAACTAGTACTAACTCGCTCTCACACACACATACAGACACACACACAAAGGCTAAAACGATGCAGACGATATGCTGTAATGACGCGGGCAACGGAACTATGAAAAACGTTTTCTTTAATAACTTTTGTATTTATTGCCCAATCGGATGTAATTTTGGGAATGGGTGCATATCAGCATCTTTACATGTTCTGAAGCAGAAATCTGTAACTTCTGTATTTATTGCCCGATCGGATTGTCATTTTTGGAATAGGTGCATATTATCAGCATCTTTACATCTTTCGACGTTCATACAGACGGACAGACGGACAGACAGACAGACAGGCTCAATCGACTCGGCTGTTGATCCTGAGCCAGAATATATGTATATACTTTATTACTTTACTTTTGCAAAAACTAAGTATACCATTTTTGACCATTTTTGGTCGAATGGTATAAAAAAGGAAATGAAGAAAAATTAAAAGTATGAAATATGAAAGAAAACAAATAAGTATTAAATGAATTAAATGAAAGTTAGCAACTGAAACAGGAAAATTAAATAAAATATTGCATAGTTTAAAAATAAAGAAACAAAAAATGGAACACATAAGCTGGAGATAATGTAGTTAAATAATGATAAAAGATTTCAATGAGAGTAGGTTAAATAAAAAACAATTTTCTCTATTTTTAAAACTTAGCAACAAGGCAGCATAGCCTTATATACTATTTTTTTTCTTATTATTAAATGAATAAAATTATTATAAAGTTTTGGTGAATATATATAGTTTTCTTTATGTGAAAAGGCGAAAGGTATTATAAAGGGTAACATCTAAATTAGGGATTTACCATTTAGTGCCCAAGGTAAATCATAAATCATACATCTATAACCTACATCTACATTTACGGCTATAACCTACATCTACATATTGTACATCAACACATATACAACTATATCCACCAACAATATCAAGAACGGTGCAACTAAAAAACAAGTAAGAAATCTACATTCGAGAGTGCTCGACTGGAAAATACCCGCTACCCAGCTGCTCGAACATCAAAATTCTTTGCGGAACAATAAAGAACGGCCACAATCATATTTTGACCGTAAAAGCACATGGACTTACAATATTTAGGCATAGTTAAAATCTAAAATAAAAAAAAAATTTTTGCACACATTTAATTTTTGATACGGGCTGGACTCGAACCCGTAAATGCAGCGCTGCCAGCAGGGCTGCTTACAGCTATGGAAAGCGTTAGGCTGAATACCTTCTGTGTTTATTATTCGATTGTTATCAAATTTTCAGAGATCATCTGGCTAGCTATATCATATAAACCGAAAATGAACAATATGGCATCAAATTGCGCTATTAATCAATTTTTTTTCGATTTATGGGGGCGGAAAGGGGACGTGGCCAAAATCCAAAATAAACTTGACCAGAGTGCAATAATAACACCTTTTGTCCCCAAATTTGGTAGTTCTAGCTCTTATAATAGCTGAGATCTAGATTTTCATACGGACAGACAGACGGACAGACGGACATGGCTATATCGACTCGGCTGTTGATCCTGAGCCAGAATATATATGCTTTATGGGGTCGGAGGTGTCTCCTTTTGCCTATTACATACATTTTCGGTTTGAACAAAGTTATAATACCCTTCTACTCTATGAGTAGCGGGTATAAAAACAGCTATGAAGTAACTTCTGTGTTTATTTTCCGATTGTTACCAAATTTTTAGAGATCATCTGTCTAGCTATAGTTATCATGTAAACCGAATATGAACAATAGGGCAGCAAAATTGCGCTTGTAATCAATGTTTTTTCGATTTACAGGGGCGGAAGGGGGCGTGGCCAAAATCCAAAATAAACTTGATCAGCGTGCAATAATAACACATATTGTCACCAAATTTGGTTGTCCTAGCTCTTATAATAGCTGAGATCTAGATTTTCACACGGACAGACAGACGGACAGATGAACAGACGGACATGGCTATATCGACTCGGCTGTTGATCCTGAGCCAGAATATATATACTTTATGGGGTCGGAGGTGTCTCCTTCTGCCTGTTACATACATTTTCGGTTTGAACAAAGTTATAATACCCTTCTACTCTATGAGTAGCGGGTATAAAAGAGATTCCAGTCTCACCCAGAGAAAAAAAAACCCAGTCCAGTCTCAATTGAGAGCTGAGAGCGGACTGAAAATCCGAACACATTGAGAGCTAACGTAGTCAGAAATTAAGACAGAAGCAACTCAGCCTACTTGAATCGTTTTAATAGAATTGTATCGCTTGGTACCTCCTTGCTACAAATTCTACATATAAAGCCAGCAAGTCTTAAGAGAGAATACCTCTCTGTCTATATTATTTTCCATGGGATTAGCCGCAAATCGCAAGGGGAAATTTCTACAGCATTTTGCCTTGCTTCAGTCACTCAAATGTCTGCAACTTTCGTTAGCAGACATCGTTGCCAAGCCCAAGCCAAGCAGATTGAGAATAAGTATGGTTTGTGCCGGTGGCAAATGTGGCAAGAGAGCAGAATGTGACCGGCCCATGACTATTATTAGTCATGCAGCGGGCTCGGATTGAGACGTCTAAGCTAATGAAGCTTTTTCACACCTGCCTGCTAAATTATGCGCCATGACCAGGAGTGCCATGGAGTGAGAGCACCATGCAAGCCATTTACTTGTTACAGATTGCTTATAATTAAATTATAATCAACATCAAGCCAGGCGCATCACGCAGATGAAGACGAAAATGGAGACGTAGAGACCAAGACCAAGACATGCAGCCAGTGAGACCGGTCTTAGGCCGCTGCTGCTGCTGACATGCATCTAACAAGCCTTCAACTATCTAATCAACGTACAAGTCAAAATATCAATACCTCAAGTAATCAAAATCACTTTAGAATTTCAAATCAGTTGGGCTGATGCTGCCTGCCTGCCTGCAGTGTCTCACACAAGCACCGTGTCCAGCTGCTATATGCGACAGTTGCAACTCGAGTCCAGAGTGGGGAGATTGATGAAAAAAAAGCAACAACAACTAAGATTATTCGAATTTAATGGGCGCAACGCGCGTGGAGACTTCACAAGTGAGGCAACGCCAACTACAACAAAAACAACAACTGAGACGTTTCACAGACATGTTAGGAAAAGCTAAAACTGGACCTGCTGCCTGTTGCCTGGTCCTGCCTGTGTCTGGTCTGGCCTGGTCTTTTCCAGTTATACAGTGCTCGCACTGTGACCTGTCATCATGATTGATACGTTTGATGGATTCATTCGAGCTGACTGCTGTGTGGCGTTCAGTTTTAAAGTTTGCTGATTGATCCCAGCGTGTTGATTACAATCGACGCCGACGTACACGCAGATGCAGGCACAGGTAGTTGGCGCAGGCAGTTGGCGCTGTATGGGGAGTCTTGCAACGCATGCTGCTGGGAATTCAATCAAAAGTGTCAGCGCTGGCACAACATCTCTTACTGCTAAAGGTGCCGAAACCACAAATATTTTGAAATTAAGAAAATTGACAGTTAATATTTTTAAAACATTTTTAAAAGCTTTAAATATTCTTAATGAATTTTAAATAATACGCAAATTTAGGAAAAATGTGGAAATTTGACGATGACGTCCCGATATGCTGCAAAGGCGCAAAGAGTGTAACTATGGAAAACGTTTAGATGAATATCTTCTGTGTTTATTGTTCGATCGGATTGCAATTTTGATAATAGATTTATATTGTAATTATCTATGTTTATACCAAAGCAGAAAGCCATAACTTTAATACTTTTCCTAATAATCGTAATTATCGTTTTGCGTGGGCGGTGGGCGCGACATTGAAAATTGAAAATAAACTCGATCTACCTATGGTATACAGGAAATTAGGTGTCTCTACCTTTTGTAATAGCTGACATCTAGACGTACAGACGGACATGGCTATATCGACTCGGCTGTTGATCCTGAGCCAGAATATATATACTCTATGGGGTCGGAGGTGTCTCCTTCTGCCTGTTACATACATTTTCGGTTTGAACAAAGTTATAATACCCTTCTACTCTATGAGTAGCGGGTATAAAAAAAAAACATTTTTGGACACATTTAATTTTTGATGAGGGCGGGACTCGAACCCGTAAATGCATAATAGTACTGTTCGTTTTGCAGTCCACAACTTAACCCATTTCACCACCGTACACGCACACATGATTCGGCACAATGCTGCAAGCAGCGCTGCCGGGAGCGCTGCTTACAGCTATGGAAAACGTTAAGCTGAATAACTTCTGTGTTTATTATCCGATTTGCGGGGGCGGAAGGGGGCGTGGCCAAAATCCAAAATAAACTTGATCAGCGTGCAATAATAACACATATTGTCACCAAATTTGGTTGTCCTAGCTCTTATAATAGCTGAGATCTAGATTTTCACATGGACAGACAGACGGACAGACGGACATGGCTATATCCACTCGGCTGTTGATCCTGAGCCAGAATATATATACTTTATGCCGGCAGCGCTGCTTACAGCTGTGGAAAACGTTAAGCTGAATAACTTCTGTGTTTATTATCCGATTGTTACCAAATTCTGTCTAGCTATAGTTATCATGTAAACCGAAAATGAACAATATGGCATCAAAATTGCACTTGTTATCAATGTTTTTTCAATTTGCGGGGGCGGAAGGGGGCGTGGCCAAAATCCAAAATAAACTTGATCAGCGTGCAATAATAACTCATATTGTCACCAAATTTGGTTGTCCTAGCTCTTATAATAGCTGAGATCTAGATTTTCGCACGGACAAACAGACGGACAGACGGACAGACGGACATGGCTATATCGACTCGGCTGTTGATCCTGAGCCAGAATATATATACTTTATGGGGTCGGAGGTGTCTCCTTCTGCCTGTTACATACATTTTCGGTTTGAACAAAGTTATAATACCCTTCTACTCTATGAGTAGCGGGTATAAAAACATTTTTGCACACATTTAATTTTTGATGCGGGCGGGACTCGAAAAGTTAATATAATAGTACATAATAGCATAATAGTACTGTTCGTTTTGCAGTCCACAACTTAACCCATTTCACCACCGTACACGCACACACGATTCGGCACAATGCTGCAAGCAGCGCTGCCGGCAGCGCTGCTTACAGCTATGGAAAACGTTAAGCTGAATAACTTCTGTGTTTATTATCCGATTGTTACCAAATTTTCAGAGATCATCTGGCTAGCTATAGCTATCATGTAAACCGAAAATGAACAATATGGCATCAAAATTGCACTTGTTATCAATGTTTTTTCGATTTACGGGGGCGAAGGGGGGCCTGGCCAAAATCCAAAATAAACTTGATCAGCGTGCAATAATAACACATATTGTCACCAAATTTGGTTGTCCTAGCTCTTATAATAGCTGAGATCTAGATTTTCACACGGACAGACAGACGGACAGACAGACAGACGGACATGGCTATATCGACTCGGCTGTTGATCCTGAGCCAGAATATATATACTTTATGGGGTCGAAGGTGTCTCCTTCTGCCTGTTGCATACATTTTCGGTTTGAACAAAGTTATAATACCCTTCTACTCTATGAGTAGCGGGTATAAAAATTATAAAAAACAATTAAGGAAAGCTACAGTCGAGCGCGCCCGATAGTAAGGTACCATCCACACAGATACCATCTGTCACCTATTGCTTAAATGAGATCTATGTATCTTTGAATAGCACCATCTACATATGAAAACGGCATAGCAGTCAGCTTTACAACGAAGCATCGGTTCGATGATGTCACGATATGCTGTAAAAGGCGCAAGCAGTGGATCTGAGGAAAACGTTAGCAAGGATAACTTCTGTGTTGATTATCCGATGGGATTGTAATTTGGGGAATTGATTTATATTGTCTATGTTCATACCAAAGCAAAAAGCTGTAACTTTAATACTTCTCATGTAGTCGTAAATTGTCAATATACGTGAGTGTTGGGAGTAGAATCAAAAATTGAAAAAAAAAACTCTACCTATGGTATACAGAAACCTTTTTAACAATTTTCGATGGTCAACTGGTATAAAAATCAGAATATGTTAAATTCGTTAAATTATAAATTATGTTGTACCTATGTCACACTGACAATTGTAACAAGTAAGGAAAGCTACAGTCGAGCGCGTCCGACCGTAAGATACCATTCGTCCAACTCCGTAGTTGCACTAACTAGTATTAACTCACTTTCATACACACATACAGACACACACACAAAGGCTAAAACGATGCAGACGATTTGCTGTAATGACGCGGGCGACGGAACTATGAAAAACGTTTTCTTTAATAATTTTTGTATTTATTGCCCAAACGGATTGTAATTTTGGGAATGGTTGCATATCAGCATCTTTACATGTTCTAAAGCAGAAATCTGTAACTCCTGTATTTATTGCTCAATCGGATTGTCATTTTTGGAATGGGTGCATATTATAAGCATCTTTACGTGTGCCAAAGCAGAAATCTGTAACCTAAAAAGTTTCCTTAAATTTGTAAATTATCGATTTGCGGGGGCGGTGGGCATGTCACCTCAAATTTAAAATAAATTTCATCTGTGCATGATTTATAGGAACCATCATGCCAAATTTGGTGTCTGTACCTGTAATACTTTTCTTAATATTCGTAAATTATCGATTTGCGTGGGCGGGTGTGGCATTCTAAATTTGAAATAAACATGATATGCCCATGGTATATAGGAACCATCATGTCAAATATGGTATCTCTAGCTGTTGTAATAGCTGAGATCTCGACGTTCATACAGACAGACAGAAATTGCTCAATCGACTCGGCTGTTGTTCCTGAGCCAGAATATATATACTTAATGGTGTCTGCCATGTCCCCTTCTGTCTGTTACATACTTTTGCACAAACTTAGTATACCATTTTTGACCATTTTCAGTGGTCAAATGGAATAAAAAATAGGAACAAAACATAGAAATAGTTTTACAAGCCTTTAATGTAAATTTTTATACTTTTGGTTTTCATTTCTATTAATTGTTTTTATAATTTTCTTATTTGTTGCTTATTTTTAGACCATGGATTTAAGAAAAAAAATACATGGTCTATTGTGTTTTTCGAAATGTGCGTAACAGGTAGAAGAAGGCATCTGCGACCTCATAAAGTATATATATTCTTGCTCAGGGTCACTTGCCGAGTCGATTTAGCCATGTTTGTCTGTCCGTCTGTATGAACTCCTATATCTCAAAAACTAAAAAAGCTAGAGCCACCAAATTTGTGAATCATACGTTGTGAAATTTTTAATAAAATTTGGGCCACGCCTACTTCCGTCCCCGCAAATCGATAAACCGTATATTAAGCGAAATAATTAAGCTACAGTATTCTGTGTGTGTATATGATAACTATCACCATCTAAACGATCGCTGAAAATTTGGTTCCGATCGGATAATGAACATAAAAGTTATTCAACGTTTCATATAGATTTGCACCGGGCCCACTGCAAGCAGGCAAGCAGTGTTTTTTTTCAACTGCTTGGACTGTTTGGCGTCTAACTGAAAATTATATTTGTTGTTTATTATATTTCTTTGAAAAATGCGTTTAATAACGGTTTTCTCAATCTGAATTTTTTATAAACTTAAAAAATCAATGGTCTTATACAGTCAATACTTGACTGTAGCCGTTCTTACTTGTTTTTAATTTCGTTCATTGCCATTTTTGTGGGTGACTGCCAATCATTATTTTTATTATTTATGATTTTTAAGTGAGACAAGGCATTTTATTTGGCAATATACCATACATGCGTATATATAATATGTACTTGTGCACAAGTGTAAATTTTTTGTTTCAGCCAATTAAATTAATATAATTAAATCCCAACAATAATTCCTCTGGGCCCATAGGATGGATTTGGGTAAGTGAACTTATTATTTTCTTTATATTTACACTTGTTTATGGGAACATATACCAACAAATTCATACAAATAATATACCCTGTAAATTGAACAGTCCCTACATAAATGAAATGAAAGAATTAAGAGGAACAAATTAAAAGTGAAAGACAAGAAAATGAAAGTTACATTCAATAAAAGTTCAGTGGAATTAAATTAGTGAAACAGAAATAAAATATAGAATTGAAGGAAATTACAGAAATAAACAAGTAAGGAAAGCTACACTCGAGCGCGCCCGACCGTAAGATACCATTCGACCATCTTCGTAGTTGCACTAATTAGTACTAACTCGCTCTCACATACAGACACACACACAAAGGCTAAAACGATACGACCGATATGCTGATGATGCGGGCAACGGAACTATGAAAAACGTTTTTAGACCATGGATTTTAAAAAAAAACATGGTCTATTGTGTTTGTCGAAATGTGCGTAACAGGTAGAAGGAGACGAGCCGATTAAGTCATGTCTGTCTGTCCGTCTGTCCGTCTGTATGAACGCCTATATCTCAGAAACTAAAAAAGCTAAAGCCACCTAATTTGGTGACAACACTTATTTGAATCATACGCTGTAACATTTTTATTAAAATTTGCGACACGCCTACTTCAGCCCCCGCAAATCGAAAAACCGTATTGCAAGCGCCTATATCTTAGAAACTAAACAAGTAAGAACGGCTACAGTCAAGTGTTGACTGTATGAGACCATGGATTTTTCAAGGTTATGAAAAAAATCAGATTTAGATAACTGTTATTGGTAATCGTGCAGATCTCTATGAAACGTTGAATAACTTTTATGTTTATTATCCGATCGGAACCAAATTTTCAGCGATCGTTAAGGTGGTAATAGTTATCATTCACACCAAAACCAAATACTCTAGCTTTATTATCTCGCCTGCTATACGGTTTATCGATTTGCGAGGGCGGAAGTAGCCGTGTCCCAAATTTTAATAAAAATTCTACAGCGTATGATTCACATAAGTGTTGTTACCAAATTTGGTGGCTCTAGCTTTTTATACCCGCTACTCATAGAGTAGAAGGGTATTACAACTTTGTTCAAACCGAAAATGTATGTAACAGGCAGAAGGAGACACCTCCGACCCCATAAAGTATATATATTCTGGCTCAGGATCAACAGCCGAGTCGACGTAGCCATGTCCGTCTGTCTGTCTGTCCGTCTGTCTGTCCGTGTGAAAATCTAGATCTCAGCTATTATAAGAGCTAGAACTACCAAATTTGGTGACAAAATGTGTTATTATTGCACGCTGATCAAGTTTATTTTGGATTTTGGCCACGCCCCCTTTCGCCCCTGTAATTAAAAAAATTTATTACAAGCGCAATTTTGATGCCATATTGTTCATTTCCGGTTTATATGATAACTATAGCTAGCCAGATTATCTCTGAAAATTTGGTAACAATCGGATAATAAACACAGAAGTTATTCAGCTTAACGTTTTCCATAGCTGTAAGCAGCGCTGCCGGCAGCGCAAAGTCTATATTTGTACAGGAAATAATAAGAAATTCTTTATTTGTACAGGAAATAATAAGAATGCCTTACAATGCAAATTTTTGCAATTGTTGGATAACAGCGTCAATAGCTTAGTGGAAAAGCGATGAACTCCTGAACCGACAGGCCCGTGGTTCAATTCCCAGTTCATGCCGCTTAAGTTTTTAACAAAATTTATTAAAAGTTAGAGTGCTCTAGAACACTTTCCATTCAAGTATATAAAGAATTATTAAAAGGCCACATATTGTTTTTTACATGCACGTATTCGGTTTATAGTCTTCAACAGGTAGAATTATTATTTTTACTGTTTAAGCATTATGCCGAAAAGTATGTGCCTGTACGGTGGTGAAATGGGTTAAGTTTTGGACTGCATAACGAACAGAACTATTATGCATTTATGGCTCCGAGTCTCACCCGCATCAAAGATTAAATGTATGCAAAAAATTATTTTTGTATACCCGCTACTCATAGAGTAGAAGGGTATTATAACTTTGTTCAAACCGAAAATGTATGTAACAGGCAGAAGGAGACACCTCCGACCCCATAAAATGTATATATTCTGGCTCAGGATCAACAGCCGAGTCGACGTAGCCATGTCCGTCTGTCTGTCTGTCCGTCTGTCTGTCCGTGTGAACATCTAGATCTCAGCTATCATAAGAGCTAGAACTACCAAATTTGGTGACAAAATGTGTTATTATTGCACGCTGATCAAGTTTATTTTGGAATTTGGCAACGCCCCCTTCCGCCCCCACAAATCGAAAAAACATTGATAACAAGTGCAATTTTGATGCCATATTGTTCATTTTCGGGTTATATGATAACTATAGCTAGCCAGATGATCTCTGAAAATTTGGTAACAATTGGATAATAAACAAAGAAGCTATTCAGTTTAACGTTTTCCCTAGCTGTTAGCAGCGCTGCCGGTAGCGCAAATTCTTTATTTGTACAGGAGATATTAAGAATGCCTTACAATGCAAATTTTTCCAGTTCTTGGATAACAGCTTAATGAAAAAGCGATGAACTCCTGAACCGACAGGCCCGTGTTTCGATTCCCAGTTCATACCGCTTGAGCTTTTTCTTTTTTTTTTTTTAAGAACTAATACTTTAATTTTTGAATATGCATTAATTGGTGGTCGTGCATTTTATTTAAAATTTAAAATTTTTTGTTTATTAAAAGTTAGAGTGCTCCAGAACACTTTCCATTCAAGTATATAAAGAGGTATTAAAAGGGCACATATCGTTTTTTACATGCACGTATTCGATATATAGTCTTCAACAGGTAGAATTATTATTTTTACCTTTTAAGTGTTAAATCTTGGATTTTTGTGGTACCTGAATAAAAGTTATACGTTTTCAATACTTTTTACTCCTTTTCCCGGCAGCGCTGCTTGCAGCATTGTGCCGAATAGTGTGTGCGTGTACGGTAGTAAAATGGGTTAAGTTGTGGACTGCATAACGTACGAAACTATTAAGCATTTATGGGTTCGAGTCCCACCCGCATCAAAAGTTAAATGTGTGCAAAAAATTATTTTTTTTATTTTAGATTTTGACTTTGCATAAATATTGTAAGTCCATGGCCTTTTACGGTCAAAATAAGATTGTAGCCGTTCTTTATTGTTCCGCAAGTAATTTTGATGTACGAGCAGCCTTCTTACTTGTTTAATTATATGTTTATGATTATTATTTATGAATAAATAGCAACAACAACACGCATCATGCATTCAGACTTTGTTTTTGTCGTGCAAGAACTTCCGAATGGTATCATAATGTAACTTTGGCAAAATTTGCGTAATGGCTGAATGACCATGGAATGGTCATTCGAATGGAGAATTTGTGTACCTCTTAGGTAATGGGTCCAAGGTTCGATTCCGCATGCATACGTGTCATGGTGGGGGAGATCAAACTTTTCGAATTTTTTGCAAAGAAAAGTTTTTGCCTCCCATTTTGAGCTACCTTCATGAAACTTTGTATACATGTTTCTTATTGCTGCCCGCTGTAAATAAGTCGGAACGAGCATTGTGCCGAATAGTGTGTGCTATTATGTACTATTATGCATTTATGGGTTCGAGTCCCACCCGCATCAAAAGTTAAATGTGTGCAAAAAATTTTTTTTTATTTTAGACTTTGACTTGGCATAAATATTGTAAGTCCATGGCATTTTACGGTCAAAATATGATTGAACCCGTTATAATAAATAATTTTGATGTACGCGCAGCTGGGTAGCGGGTATATTACAGTCGAGCACACTCGAATGTAGCTTTCTTACTTGTTTAAAGCTGTCTGGAGGAATATTAATTTTGAACGATGCAATGTTTCGTGCCTAGTTAAATTTAAATTTCTTAACAATAAGGTTCTTTATTGAGATCTTGGATTGAATGAATGCTTCTTCAATTGAAGTATCGGGGGCCAAGCAAGAAACAAAAATAAATTTCTTTGGCTTAACGGCGACAAGGGACTTGGCTATGTTTGGAGGCATAACTACAGAAGAGCTGGAACCAGAGTTATTTACTATATTCCTAGAGATGGGCGAAGTAGGAGAAGTGACGACCACAATAGGTGGATCAATCAAACTAGCCGTGGAGGCTTGAGGCAATATAGGCGAGACAGCGAGAGGAGTGTTCACATGAGATAACGGAGTTAAAGGAGTTGATGGAAGCACTAACACAAGCGGAGGGTCCTCTAGAGAATTAAGGTTATTCATTTTGGATTCAAGTTCAATGAACTCCGAATGCAACTTAGAAAACGAAGCCCGCAAACGAGCAACGTTCAATTTGGTCTGCCTCAGGGTCTTACGTAGGTTAAGTTCACCTACGCGACAACCTTCACACGACCACTTAAGGCCAATTTTGCTATTAATAGCATCTTTTATACGGCCGGTAGAGAGCCAGCAATCAACAAAATCTGACTTAGAGTTAGCAGAGGGTTGTGCTCTAGCCGAGCACTACAACATCTTAATAAAAGTGAATGTACCCCAAATAACTTAGGGAACACCAAAAAAAAATATATATATACTAAAGTAGGAACGAAATTTCAAAAATAAAAATAACAAAAACAAAAAGCTACAAAGAACTGTTAGAGAGACAAAATAATCGGGAGAAGCGATAAGAACAGACGCACAATGCAAACGCTGTAAGCTCTAGAGAGATTTACAAGGTGAGAGCGACTGAGTATTAGTAAATAAGCTAAGCTAAAAACTACAACAACAGCAACGCTATGCTAAGAGTAACACTCAACACACGCGTAACAAGCTCAAAGAGCGTAAATAAAAACGTGAGAACGGGAGAGTGTGGAAGAGTAGACTACATATAATATACCCTGTAAATTGCACAGTCCCTACATAAATGAAATGAAAGAATTAAGAGGAACAAATTAAAAGTGAAAGACAAGAAAATGAAAGTTACATTCAATAAAAGTTTAGTAGAATTAAATTAGTGACACAGAAATAAAATGTACCATTAAACGAAATAACAGAAATAAACAAGTAAGGAAAGCTACACTCGAGCGCGCCCGACCGTAAGATACCATTCGACCAACTTCGTAGTTGCACTAACTAGTACAAACTCGTTTTCATACACACATACAGACACATACACAAAGGCTAAGATGATGCAGACGATATGCTGTAATAACGCGGGCAACAGAACTATGAAAAACGTTTTTATACCATTAGACCATTGAAAATGGTCAAAAATGGTATACTAAGTTTGTGCAAATGTATGTAACAGGCAGAAGGAAGCGTGGCAGACCCCACAAAGTATATACATTCTGACTCAGGATCACTAGCTGAGTCGATTGAGCCATGTCTGTCCGTCTGTCCGTCCGTCCGTTTGAACGTCTAGATCTCAGCTACTACAAAAGCTAGAGACACCATATTTCACATGATGGTTCCTGTAAACCATAGGTAGATCGAGTTTATTTTCAGTTTTTGATGACACGCCCACCGCCTACGCAAATCGATCATTTTCGATTATCAGGAGAAGTATTGAAGTTACAGCTTTCTGCTTTGGTATGAACATAAATAATTGCAATATAAATATATATCGAAACAGATTCGGAGTTATGGTTAAGTAAAAAAACAACAATTGTTTGATTTTTACTTGAACACTTTATTTACTTCCAAAGTAGCTAAGGAAGAACCAGAGCCATTGGATTATAACTTGGTCGGATAATGGGGTTTCAAAGTCGAAACGAGGCTTTGGCGAGACTATCTCTATTGATAGTATACTCAGAACTGAACGCTTGTAAGGGGACGTCTTCGCGTTTATATAGGCAGTATAGGCGGTGACTCGGGCAATAAGGTTTTATTATTTCAGTTGGCTTTATTATTTCAGTTGGTTCCTGTTTGGATTTGGGGGAGATTTGTTTATCATTAAGATATCCGAATTGGGAGAGAATTGTTTATCGTTAAGATTTCAGAATTGGGGACAATTGTTTAGTTTATGATCTGTGGAAACAGTACTTTTGAAGTTTGGGGTGACTTGAAACATGACACTAGGCATGTGCGTTAATGGCCAAAGTTAATCGAAGGGCTCTTGTTCTTTGATTACAATTTGCGCTTAAGATTTATTGTGTTTAGTACTTAAATTTTAATATGTGTACGTGAGTTTTACAATAATTCTCTTTGTTATATTATAATGTACAATTATAATATATGTGGTTGGGAAGTGGGTGTTGAATGGATATGTTACTACCCCATCCTTAAGAAAAAAGCCTGTCCTCAGGCGTGAATTGTGGGATATAATACGGGAGAACTTACTATGGGTAAATTATTTTCTGTTTCGGGATTTATAACAATTTCGTTTTCTGGCGTTTGTTTTTTGAATTTTACAATCAACTTTCGGGGTATTGTTTTGTATTTATAAATGAAGTACAATATTAAGAAAGTGACTATTATGGTTAATGCTGTAAGTGTTATATTTTGAAAAATATTATTCGATTGAGTGTTTTGTTCAATTATTTCTTTTGCTTGAATGTATTCAAGTGGTTTGAGTTTTGTTACATTATTGTTTACATAGACGGTTTGGGTATAATCTAACATCGTGTTGGTGAAAAGTATTTCTTCTAGTTGAACAGAACAATTAAATGCTTTTATCATATTATTGCCTTCTATTATAATTTCTCTATTAATACAATTTTGATTTAGAATGATCTTTGGAAGGTTCCAAGTTGTGATTATATTAGGTTCAACATATTTTATTTCGAATAAAGAATGTGTTTTGCTGTATCTACATTGAGTTGTGACCTGATTAAGTATACCTGAGATACATTTATTTATGACTAAGCTTTAAGAGTTTGCTGTGTATGTTTGATTATTATGTGAAAAGTATTTGTCGTGTATTGTTTCGGTTAATATGTTATCTTTTTCGTCGGGGTATGGTACTATTTCAAATACTGGTGTTTTAATTATGTCTCTTGGAATTTGGGATATTATCAGAATTTCGTTAGTGTCAGCTTTAAGCCAAGTAGATGTTTTTATGTTAAGAAGTTTTTCAGAATTTACGTGTGTTAATGAATCATGTTTCAGAAGTTTAGAGTTAAAGATACCTAGGCGTGTCAGTTGCATACCAAGTTCTATGTCTTCTACGTATTCGATGAATTGTTGTAAATTGAAAATTATTAAAGCTATAATTTGATCTCCGTCAAAAATATTATTTAAATGGTTAGTTAGTTCAATTCCTTCATTTATGGCTTCTATTACGTGGTTAAGTTCACTGATTTCTACATTATTTTTAGAAATGTCACCTATTTGTTGTTGTAATTCTTCCTTGTCTTCTTGATCTAACGTACCAAATAAGTATTTGTAAATGGATCCCATAAAATTAACAAGACCCCGTTTACTACGTTTTGCGATTTTATACCGTTCATTTCTCTATGGAGTTTTTATAATAGGTACTGAATTTGTGTAAATTTTCAAATGATTGGGCTTGTTTGATAAGTTCTTTGTAAGTGTTTTCGGTTTTGGTTAAATTAATAGATAGGTAATGATATTCGTAGTTAATAGGCAAATCAATCGATCCAGTTTGAAAAATAAGGTAACCGTTTTTGGCATGGATAGGTTCTGTGTACTAACTGTCGATAGAAGGCATATCATGAATATTATGTTCGGGAGAAGACCTGGAATTATCGGTATTATATTTCCTTTTATTAATATTCTTTTTTCTTTTTAAACTCAGATTTATAATGTATGATTTTTCTACCTCTATTTGTTTCTTCATAATGTTTATTATTTATTTGACTTATGTTACCTGTCTTTTTGAATGGGGTAGTCGTTTTTGATCTAACTAGAGGGGATTCTTTGAAGTTGGTATCTATACCGAAGTCTTGTCTATTTTCATTTAGTTTGTCGATTTTGTTTATCTTATTTTGTTGTGAATTATATGCACGGGTTCCTGCAAAAATGAAGATTTCTGCTGGTGTTCGACCAGTTGTGTTGTGATTTGTTTTGTGGTTGTATACGTAAAGTATTTTCTCAAACTTGGTGAATTGGTTTTCGGGTTCATTTTCGCTTGTTATTATTCTTAGTTTTTCATGGACAGTTTTATGGAATCTCTCAATATCAGAAATTCCATTTTTACTAGTTGTTATGTTTAGGTTTACTCCTTCTGGTTCTAACCAGAATTTAAGTTCGGTGCACATGAAAGCGGAGTCTTTGTCGGCTTTTATTTCTAAAGGCTTACCCATGTCGTTGAATATGCGCAGAATAGCTCTTTTGGCTTCGAGCCAATCTCTACTGTTTACTTCTATCGATGAGGCGTATTTAGAATAAATGTCAATACATGATAGGAATTGTTTATTATTTATTAAGTAAAAATCCATAACATACTTGTCTCTGGGGCTAAAAGTTTCGGGGGTTGTTTCGAAGGCTAATTTTGTATTTCTATGTTCGCTTTTAGCGATGTTACAGATCTCGCATTCATTTATAATGTTTTGAATGAGTTTCTGGTAATCGGGGTAATAATAAAGTTCTTTGAACTGAAGTGTAAGTTTTTCTATGCCAGGGTGTAATAATTTCTTATGTGTTTTGAGAATGATTTCCTTAAATTGGGCGTATGTTTGAATATCTATTAGTTTAACACTAGTCTTCATAACTATAGTGAAATTGTCGGGACTTATGATTTGAGTATACGCATTCTGAAAGACTTGAAAGTCAATTTCGTTAGGGAAGTAGTAACGAGCAACGTTCAATTTGGTCTGCCTCAGGGTCTTACGTAGGTTAAGTTCACCTACGCGACAACCTTCACACGACCACTTAAGGCCAATTTTGCTATTAATAGCATCTTTTATACGGCCGGTAGAGAGCCAGCAATCAACAAAATCTGACTTAGAGTCAGCAGAGGGTTGTGCTCTAGCCGAGCACTACAACATCTTTATAAAAGTGAATGTACCCCAAATAACTTAGAGAACACAAAAAAAAAAAAATATATATATTAAAGTAGGAACGAAATTTCAAAAATAAAAATAACAAAAACAAAAAGCTACAAAGAACTGTTAGAGAGACAAAATAATCGGGAGAAGCGATAAGAATAGACGCACAATACAAACGCGGTAAGCTCTAGGGAGATTAACAAGGTGAGAGCGACTGAGTATTAGTAAATAAGCTAAGCTAAAAACTACAACAACAGCAACGCTATGCTAAGAGTAACACTCAACACACGCGTAACAAGCTCAAAGAGCGTAAATAAAAACGTGAGAACGGGAGAGTGTGGAAGAGTAGACTACATATAATATACCCTGTAAATTGCACAGTCCCTACATAAATGAAATGAAAGAATTAAGAGGAACAAATTAAAAATGAAAGACAAGAAAATGGAAGTTACATTCAATAAAAGTTTAGTAGAATTAAATTAGTGACACAGAAATAAAATGTACCATTAAACGAAGTAACAGAAATAAACAAGTAAGGAAAGCTACACTCGAGCACGCCCGACCGTAAAATACCATTCGACCAACTTCATAGTTGCACTAACTAGTACAAACTTGTTTTCACACACACATACAGACACATACACAAAGGCTAAAACGATGCAGACGAATTGCTGAAATAACGCGAGCAACAGAACTATGAAAAACGTTTTTATACCATTCGACCATTGAAAATGGTCAAAAATGGTATACTAAGTTTGTGCAAATGTATGTAACAGGCAGAAGGAGGCGTGGCAGACACCACAAAGTATATACATTCTGACTCAGGATCACTAGCTGAGTCGATTGAGCCATGTCTGTCCGTCTGTCCGTCCGTCCGTTTGAACGTCTAGATCTCAGCTACTACAAAAGCTAGAGACACCATATTTCACATGATGGTTCCTGTAAACCATAGGTAGATCGAGTTTATTTTCAATTTTTGATGACACGCCCACCGCCTACGCAAATCGATCATTTTCGATTATCAGGAGAAGTATTGAAGTTACAGCTTTCTGCTTTGGTATGAACATAAATAATTGCAATATAAATATATATCGAAACAGATTCGGAGTTATGGTTAAGTAAAAAACAACAATTGTTTGATTTTTACTTGAACACTTTATTTACTTCCAAAGTAGCTAAGGAAGAACCGGAGCCATTGGATTATAACTTGGTCGGATAATGGGGTTTCAAAGTCGAAACGAGGCTTTGGCGAGACTATCTCTATTGATAGTATACTCAGAACTGAACGCTTGTAAGGGGACGCGTTTATATAGGCAGGCTTAAGAGCGAAGTGTATTAAAGAGAGTTTTAGCTATGAGTTTTGGTTCTCTCGTGCAGAGAGAATAAAGCAGTTGGCTTTATTATTTCAGTTGGTTTCCGTTTGGATTTGGAGGAGCTTTGTTTATCATTAAGATATCCGAATTGGGAGAGAATTGTTTATCGTTAATATTTCAGAATTGGGGACAATTGTTTAGTTTATGATCTGTGGAAACAGTACTTTTGAAGTTTGGGGTGACTTGAAACATGACACTAGGCATGTGCGTTAATGGCCAAAGTTAATCGAAGGGCTCTTGTTCTTTGATTACAATTTGCTCTTAAGATTTAATGTGTTTAGTACTTAAATTTTAATATGTGTACGTGAGTTTTACAATAATTCTCTTTGTTATATTATAATGTACAATTATAATATATGTGGTTGGGAAGTGGGTGTTGAATGGATATATTACTTCCCCATCCTTAAGAAAAAGCCTGTCCTCAGGCGTGAATTGTGGGATATAATACGGGAGAACTTACTATGGGTAAATTATTTTCTGTTTCGGGATTTATAACAATTTCGTTTTCTGGCGTTTGTTTTTTGAATTTTACAATCAATTTTTGGGGTATTGTTTTGTATTTATAAATGAATTACAATATTAAGAGTGTGACTATTATGGTTAATGCTGTAAGTGTTATTGTTTGAAAAATATTATTCGATTGAGTGTGTTGTTCAATGATTTCTTTTGCTTGAATGTATTCAAGTGGTTCGAGTTTTGTTACATTATTGTTTACATAGACGGTTTGGGTATAATCTAACATCGTGTTGGTGAAAAGTATTTCTTCTAGTTGAACAGAACAATTAAATGCCTTTATCATATTATTGCCTTCTATTATAATTTCTCTATTAATACAATTTTGATTTAGAATGGTCTTTGGAAGGTTCCAAGTTGTGATTATATTAGGTTCAACATATTTTATTTCGAATAAAGAATGTGTTTTGCTGTATCTACATTTATTTATGACTAAGCTTTGAGAGTTTGCTGTGTATGTTTGATTATTATGTGAAAAGTATTTGTCGTGTATTGTTTCGGTTAATATGTTATCTTTTTCGTCGGGGTATGGTACTATTTCAAATACTGGTGTTTTAATTATGTCTCTTGGAATTTGGGATATTATCAGAATTTCGTTAGTGTCAGCTTTAAGCCAAGTAGATGTTTTTATGTTAAGAAGTTTTTCAGAATTTACGTGTGTTAATGAATCATGTTTCAGAAGTTTAGAGTTAAAGATACCTAGGCGTGTCAGTTGCATACCAAGTTCTATGTCTTCTACGTATTCGATGAATTGTTGTAAATTGAAAATTATTAAAGCTATAATTTGATCTCCGTCAAAAATATTATTTAAATGGTTAGTTAGTTCAATTCCTTCATTTATGGCTTCTATTACGTGGTTAAGTTCACTGATTTCTACATTATTTTTAGAAATGTCACCTATTTGTTGTTGTAATTCTTCCTTGTCTTCTTGATCTAACGTATCAAATAAGTATTTGTAAATGGATCCCATAAAATTAACAAGACCAAGTTTACTACGTTTTGCGATTCTTATACCGTTCATTTCTCTATGGAGTTTTTCTAATAGGTACTGAATTTGTGGTAAATTTTCAAATGATTGGGCTTGTTTGATAAGTTCTTTGTAAGTGTTTTCGGTTTTGGTTAAATTAATAGATAGGTAATGATATTCGTAGTTAATAGGCAAATCAATCGATCCAGTTTGAAAAATAAGGTAACCGTTTTTGGCATGGATAGGTTCTGTGTACTAACTGTCGATAGAAGGCATATCATGAATATTATGTTCGGGAGAAGACCTGGAATTATCAGTATTATATTTCCTTTTAATATTTGTTTTCTTTTTAAACTTAGATATATAATGTATGATTTTTATACCCGCTACTCATAGAGTAGAAGGGTATTATAGCTTTGTTCAAACCGAAAATGTATGTAACAGGCAGAAGGAGACACCTCTGACCCCATAAAGTATATATATTCTGGCTCAGGATCAACAGCCGAGTCGATATAGCCTCTATTTTCAAAATTACAATCCGATCGAACAATAATCACAGAAGATATTCATCTAAAAGTTTTCCATAGTTACACTCTTTGCGCCTTTGCAGCATATCGTGACGTCATCGTCAAATTTCCACATTTTTCCTAAATTTGCGTATTATTTAAAATTCATTAAGAATATTTAAAGCTTTTAAAAATGTTTTAAAAATATTAACTGTCAATTTTCTTAATTTCAAAATATTTAAAAATTTCTATAATTTATTAAAAATTTTTTTTTATACTTCCCACTTTTCCAAAGTTCCATAATTTTTAAAATTACTTATCAATGAAAAAGGGATTAACTCTTTGTTTCCCTTTTGATTTTTTTTGCCTTTCTTATCATTTCTAATATTCTAATATTCTATTCTAATATTCAGTTACCACTGTATTTAGTTAGTGGTTTCGGCACCTTTAGCAGTAAGAGATGTTGTGCCAGCGCTGACACTTTTGATTGAATTCCCAGCAGCATGCGTTGCAAGACTCCCCATACAGCGCCAACTGCCTGCGCCTGCATCTGCGTGTACGTCGGCGTCGATTGTAATCAACACGCTGGGATCAATCAGCAAACATTAAAACTGAACGCCACACAGCAGTCAGCTCGAATGAATCCATCAAACGTATCAATCATGATGACAGGTCACAGTGCGAGCACAGTATAACTGGAAAAGACCAGGGCAGACCAGACACGGGCAGGACCAGGCAACAGGCAGCAGGTCCAGTTTTAGCTTTTCCTAACATGTCTGTGAATCGTCTCAGTTGTTGTTTTTGTTGTAGTTGGCGTTGTCTCACTTGTAAAGTCTCCACGCGCGTTGCGCCCATTAAATTCGAATAATCTTAGTTGTTGTTGCTTTTTTTTTCATCAATCTCCCCACTCTGGACTCGAGTTGCAACTGTCGCATATAGCAGCTGGACACGGTGCTTGTGTGAGACACTGCAGGCAGGCAGGCAGCATCAGCCCAACTGATTTGAAATTCTAAAGTGATTTTGATTACTTGAGGTATTGATATTTTGACTTATACGTTGATTAGATAGTTGAAGGCTTGTTAGATGCATGTCAGCAGCAGCAGCGGCCTAAGACCGGTCTCACTGGCTGCATGTCTTGGTCTTGGTCTCTACGTCTCCATTTTCGTCTGCATCTGCGTGATGCGCCTGGCTTGATGTTGATTATAATTTAATTATAAGCAATCTGTAACAAGTAAATGGCTTGCATGGTGCTCTCACTCCATGGCACTCCTGGTCATGGCGCATAATTTAGCAGGCAGGTGTGAAAAAGCTTCATTAGCTTAGACTTTTCAGTCCGAGCCCGCTGCATGACTAATAATAGTCATGGGCCGGTCACATTCTGCTCTCTTGCCACATTTGCCACCGGCACAAACCATACTTATTCTCAATCTGCTTGGCTTGGGCAGCCACGATGTCTGCTAACGAAAGTTGCAGACATTTGAGTGACTGAAGCAAGGCAAAATGCTGTAGAAATTTCCCCTTGCGATTTGCGGCTAATCCCATGGAAAATAATATAGACAGAGAGGTATTCTCTCTTAAGACTTGCTGGCTTTATTTGTAGAATTTGTAGCAAGGAGGTACCAAGCGATACAATTCTATTAAAACGATTCAAGTAGGCTGAGTTGCTTCTGTCTTAATTTCTGACTACGTAAGCTCTCAATATGTTCGGATTTTCAGTCCGCTCTCAGCTCTCAATTGAGACTGGACTGGGTTTTCTTTTTCTCTGGGTGAGACTGGAATCTCTTTTTATACCCGCTACTCATAGAGTAGAAGGGTATTATAACTTTGTTCAAACCGAAAATGTATGTAACAGGCAGAAGGAGACACCTCCGACCCCATAAAGTATATATATTCTGGCTCAGGATCAACAGCCAAGTCGATATAGCCATGTCCGTCTGTCCGTCTGTCTGTCCGTGTGAAAATCTAGATCTCGGCTATTATAAGAGCTAGGACAAGCAAATTTGGTGACAATATGTGATATTATTGCACGCTGATCAAGTTTATTTTGGATTTTAGCCACGCCCCCTTCCGCCCCCGCAAATCGAAAAAACATTGATAACAAGTGCAATTTTGATGCCATATTATTCATTTTCGGTTTACATGATAACTATAGCTAGCCAGATGATCTCTGAAAATTTGGTAACAATCGGATAATAAACACAGAAGTTATTCAGCTTAACGTTTTCCACAGCTGTAAGCAGCGCTGCTTGCAGCATTGTGCCGAATCGTGTGTGCGTGTACGGTGGTGAAATGGGTTAAGTTGTGGACTGCAAAACGAACAGTACTATTATGAATTTACGGGTTCGAGTCCCGCCCGCATCAAAAATTAAATGTGTGCAAAAATGTTTTTTTTTTTTTATTTTATATTTTGACTTTGCATAAATATTATAAGTCCATAGCCTTTTACGGTCATAATATGATTGTAGCCGTTTTTTTGTTCCGCAAATAAATTATGTACAAGCAGCTGGATAGCGGGTATATTACAGTCGAGCACACTTGACTGTAGCTTTCTTACTTGTTTTTTTTTTTATTTTATATTTTGACTTTGCATAAATATAATAGGTCTATAGCCTTTTACGGTCAAAATATGATTGTAGCCGTTTTTTTGTTCCGCAAACAAATTATGTACAAGCAGCTGGGTAGCGGGTATATTACAGTCGAGCACACTCGACTGTAGCTTTCTTACTTGTTCTACCTCTTTTTGCTTCTTCATAATGTTTATTATTTATTTGACTTATATTACCTGTCTTTTTGAATGGGGTAGTCGTTTTTGATCTAAATGGAGGGGATTCTTTGAAGTTGGTATCTATACCGAGGTCTTCTCTATTTTCATTTAGTTTGTCGATTTTGTTTATCTTATTTTGTTGTGAATTATATGCAGGGGTTCCTGTCAAAATGAAGATTTCTGGTGGTGTTCGACCAATTGTGTTGTGATTTGTTTTGTGGTTGTATACGTAAAGTATTTTCTCAAACTTGGTGAATTGGTTTTCGGGTTCATTTTCGCTTGTTATTATTTTTAGTTTTTCATGGACAGTTTTATGGAATCTCTCAATATCAGAAATTCCATTTTTACTAGTTGTTATGTTTAGGTTTACTCCTTCTGGTTCTAACCAGAATTTAAGTTCGGTGCACATGAAAGCGGAGTCTTTGTCGGCTTTTATTTCTAAAGGCTTACCCATGTCGTTGAATATGCGCAGAATAGCTCTTTTGGCTTCGAGCCAATCTCTACTGTTTACTTCTATCGATGAGGCGTATTTAGAATAAATGTCAATACATGATAGGAATTGTTTATTATTTATTAAGTAAAAATCCATAACATACTTGTCTCTGGGGCTAAAAGTTTCGGGGGTTGTTTCGAAGGCTAATTTTGTATTTCTATGTTCGCTTTTAGCGATGTTACAGATCTCGCATTCATTTATAATGTTTTGAATGAGTTTCTGGTAATCGGGGTAATAATAAAGTTCTTTGAACTGAAGTGTAAGTTTTTCTATGCCAGGGTGTAATAATTTCTTATGTGTTTTGAGAATGATTTCCTTAAATTGGGCGTATGTTTGAATATCTATTAGTTTAACACTAGTCTTCATAACTATAGTGAAATTGTCGGGACTTATGATTTGAGTATACGCATTCTGAAAGACTTGAAAGTCAATTTCGTTAGGGAAGTAGTAACGAGCAACGTTCAATTTGGTCTGCCTCAGGGTCTTACGTAGGTTAAGTTCACCTACGCGACAACCTTCACACGACCACTTAAGGCCAATTTTGCTATTAATAGCATCTTTTATACGGCCGGTAGAGAGCCAGCAATCAACAAAATCTGACTTAGAGTCAGCAGAGGGTTGTGCTCTAGCCGAGCACTACAACATCTTTATAAAAGTGAATGTACCCCAAATAACTTAGAGAACACAAAAAAAAAAAAAATATATATATTAAAGTAGGAACGAAATTTCAAAAATAAAAATAACAAAAACAAAAAGCTACAAAGAACTGTTAGAGAGACAAAATAATCGGGAGAAGCGATAAGAATAGACGCACAATACAAACGCGGTAAGCTCTAGGGAGATTAACAAGGTGAGAGCGACTGAGTATTAGTAAATAAGCTAAGCTAAAAACTACAACAACAGCAACGCTATGCTAAGAGTAACACTCAACACACGCGTAACAAGCTCAAAGAGCGTAAATAAAAACGTGAGAACGGGAGAGTGTGGAAGAGTAGACTACATATAATATACCCTGTAAATTGCACAGTCCCTACATAAATGAAATGAAAGAATTAAGAGGAACAAATTAAAAATGAAAGACAAGAAAATGGAAGTTACATTCAATAAAAGTTTAGTAGAATTAAATTAGTGACACAGAAATAAAATGTACCATTAAACGAAGTAACAGAAATAAACAAGTAAGGAAAGCTACACTCGAGCACGCCCGACCGTAAAATACCATTCGACCAACTTCATAGTTGCACTAACTAGTACAAACTTGTTTTCACACACACATACAGACACATACACAAAGGCTAAAACGATGCAGACGAATTGCTGAAATAACGCGAGCAACAGAACTATGAAAAACGTTTTTATACCATTCGACCATTGAAAATGGTCAAAAATGGTATACTAAGTTTGTGCAAATGTATGTAACAGGCAGAAGGAGGCGTGGCAGACACCACAAAGTATATACATTCTGACTCAGGATCACTAGCTGAGTCGATTGAGCCATGTCTGTCCGTCTGTCCGTCCGTCCGTTTGAACGTCTAGATCTCAGCTACTACAAAAGCTAGAGACACCATATTTCACATGATGGTTCCTGTAAACCATAGGTAGATCGAGTTTATTTTCAATTTTTGATGACACGCCCACCGCCTACGCAAATCGATCATTTTCGATTATCAGGAGAAGTATTGAAGTTACAGCTTTCTGCTTTGGTATGAACATAAATAATTGCAATATAAATATATATCGAAACAGATTCGGAGTTATGGTTAAGTAAAAAAACAACAATTGTTTGATTTTTACTTGAACACTTTATTTACTTCCAAAGTAGCTAAGGAAGAACCGGAGCCATTGGATTATAACTTGGTCGGATAATGGGGTTTCAAAGTCGAAACGAGGCTTTGGCGAGACTATCTCTATTGATAGTATACTCAGAACTGAACGCTTGTAAGGGGACGCGTTTATATAGGCAGGCTTAAGAGCGAAGTGTATTAAAGAGAGTTTTAGCTATGAGTTTTGGTTCTCTCGTGCAGAGAGAATAAAGCAGTTGGCTTTATTATTTCAGTTGGTTTCCGTTTGGATTTGGAGGAGCTTTGTTTATCATTAAGATATCCGAATTGGGAGAGAATTGTTTATCGTTAATATTTCAGAATTGGGGACAATTGTTTAGTTTATGATCTGTGGAAACAGTACTTTTGAAGTTTGGGGTGACTTGAAACATGACACTAGGCATGTGCGTTAATGGCCAAAGTTAATCGAAGGGCTCTTGTTCTTTGATTACAATTTGCTCTTAAGATTTAATGTGTTTAGTACTTAAATTTTAATATGTGTACGTGAGTTTTACAATAATTCTCTTTGTTATATTATAATGTACAATTATAATATATGTGGTTGGGAAGTGGGTGTTGAATGGATATATTACTTCCCCATCCTTAAGAAAAAAGCCTGTCCTCAGGCGTGAATTGTGGGATATAATACGGGAGAACTTACTATGGGTAAATTATTTTCTGTTTCGGGATTTATAACAATTTCGTTTTCTGGCGTTTGTTTTTTGAATTTTACAATCAATTTTTGGGGTATTGTTTTGTATTTATAAATGAATTACAATATTAAGAGTGTGACTATTATGGTTAATGCTGTAAGTGTTATTGTTTGAAAAATATTATTCGATTGAGTGTGTTGTTCAATGATTTCTTTTGCTTGAATGTATTCAAGTGGTTCGAGTTTTGTTACATTATTGTTTACATAGACGGTTTGGGTATAATCTAACATCGTGTTGGTGAAAAGTATTTCTTCTAGTTGAACAGAACAATTAAATGCCTTTATCATATTATTGCCTTCTATTATAATTTCTCTATTAATACAATTTTGATTTAGAATGGTCTTTGGAAGGTTCCAAGTTGTGATTATATTAGGTTCAACATATTTTATTTCGAATAAAGAATGTGTTTTGCTGTATCTACATTTATTTATGACTAAGCTTTGAGAGTTTGCTGTGTATGTTTGATTATTATGTGAAAAGTATTTGTCGTGTATTGTTTCGGTTAATATGTTATCTTTTTCGTCGGGGTATGGTACTATTTCAAATACTGGTGTTTTAATTATGTCTCTTGGAATTTGGGATATTATCAGAATTTCGTTAGTGTCAGCTTTAAGCCAAGTAGATGTTTTTATGTTAAGAAGTTTTTCAGAATTTACGTGTGTTAATGAATCATGTTTCAGAAGTTTAGAGTTAAAGATACCTAGGCGTGTCAGTTGCATACCAAGTTCTATGTCTTCTACGTATTCGATGAATTGTTGTAAATTGAAAATTATTAAAGCTATAATTTGATCTCCGTCAAAAATATTATTTAAATGGTTAGTTAGTTCAATTCCTTCATTTATGGCTTCTATTACGTGGTTAAGTTCACTGATTTCTACATTATTTTTAGAAATGTCACCTATTTGTTGTTGTAATTCTTCCTTGTCTTCTTGATCTAACGTACCAAATAAGTATTTGTAAATGGATCCCATAAAATTAACAAGACCCCGTTTACTACGTTTTGCGATTTTATACCGTTCATTTCTCTATGGAGTTTTTATAATAGGTACTGAATTTGTGTAAATTTTCAAATGATTGGGCTTGTTTGATAAGTTCTTTGTAAGTGTTTTCGGTTTTGGTTAAATTAATAGATAGGTAATGATATTCGTAGTTAATAGGCAAATCAATCGATCCAGTTTGAAAAATAAGGTAACCGTTTTTGGCATGGATAGGTTCTGTGTACTAACTGTCGATAGAAGGCATATCATGAATATTATGTTCGGGAGAAGACCTGGAATTATCGGTATTATATTTCCTTTTATTAATATTCTTTTTCTTTTTAAACTCAGATTTATAATGTATGATTTTTCTACCTCTATTTGTTTCTTCATAATGTTTATTATTTATTTGACTTATGTTACCTGTCTTTTTGAATGGGGTAGTCGTTTTTGATCTAACTAGAGGGGATTCTTTGAAGTTGGTATCTATACCGAAGTCTTGTCTATTTTCATTTAGTTTGTCGATTTTGTTTATCTTATTTTGTTGTGAATTATATGCACGGGTTCCTGCAAAAATGAAGATTTCTGCTGGTGTTCGACCAGTTGTGTTGTGATTTGTTTTGTGGTTGTATACGTAAAGTATTTTCTCAAACTTGGTGAATTGGTTTTCGGGTTCATTTTCGCTTGTTATTATTCTTAGTTTTTCATGGACAGTTTTATGGAATCTCTCAATATCAAAAATTCCATTTTTACTAGTTGGTTTGTTTAGGTTTACTCCTTCTGGTTCTAACCAGAGTTTAAGTTCGGTGCACATGAAAGCGGAGTCTTTGTCGGCTTTTATTTCTAAAGGCTTACCCATGTCGTTGAATATGCGCAGAATAGCTCTTTTGGCTTCGAGCTAATCTCTACTGTTTACTTCTATCAAGGAGGCGTATTTAGAATAAATGTCAATACATGATAGGAATTGTTTATTATTTATTAAGTAGAAATCCATAACATACTTGTCTCTGGGGTTAAAAGTTTCGGGGGTTGTTTTGAAGGCTAATTTTGTATTTCTATGTTCGGTTTTAGCGATGTTACAGATCTCGCATTCATTTATAATGTTTTGAATGAGTTTCTGGTAATCGGGGTAATAATAAAGTTCTTTGAACTGAAGTGTAAGTTTTTCTATGCCAGGGTATAATAATTCCTTATGTGTTTTGAGAATGATTTCCTTAAATTGGGCGTATGTTTGAATATCTATTAGTTTAACACTAGTCTTCATAACTTTAGTGAAATTGTCGGGACTTATGATTTGAGTATACGCATTCTGAAAGACTTGAAAGTCAATTTCGTTAGGGAAGTAAATGACACTTTTTTTAGTGCAGAGGTATTCTTTGATTAGGTCTTTGGCAAGGGTGTCTGTCATTTCTTTATAACTGATTATACCATTCGACCATTGAAAATGGTCAAAAATGGTATACTAAGTTTGTGCAAATGTATGTAACAGACAGATGATGGCGTGGCAGACCCCACACAGTATATATATTCTGACTCAGGATCACTAGCTGAGTCGATTGAGCCATGTCCGTCTGTCTGTCCGTTTGAACGTCTAGATCTCAGCTACTACAAAAGCTAGAGACACCATATTTGACATGAAGGTTCCTGTATACCATAGGTAGATCGAGTTTATTTTCAATTATAAGGAGAAGTATTAAAGTTACAACTTTCTGCTTTGGTATGAACATAAATAATTGCAATATAAATCTACTCCCTAAATTACAATCCAATCGGACCATAAACACAGAAGTTATCCATGGTTCCGTTTTCCGTACTTCCGCTGCTTGCGCCTGTGCTGCGCGTCGTGACGTCATCGTCATGGATGGAAACCTTTGATGGAAACCTTTGGCAACGTCCAAAGTTGTCTAATATTTCATCCATTATTGGAATGGGAAATTTGTCGTCAGTGGTTATTTCATTGAGACTGGGATAGTCTATGACTAATCGAAATTTTGGTTCGCCCGAAGCATCGTTTTTCTTTGGGACAATCCAAATGGGGGAACAATATGTAGACTTAGATTTCCTAATTATTTTTTGTTCTATCATTTCGTTTATTTGTTTGTCAACCTCTTGGTCAAATGCTTGGGATTATTTGTACGGTTTTTTATAAATAGGGTCTTCGTGTTTTGTTTGAATAATCGTACTCGTAAAAGTCAAATTTTCACCTTCCTTGTACTGAATATCATATCGAGCAAAACATGCAAAAGTTGTTCCCTTTCTTCTGTATTTAGATGTTCTAATCTGAATACATTGGATTCTTTTAACTCGTCATCTATTGCGTAGTTAGAAGATATTTCTAGAAGCGTTTCTTCTAGGTAAAGGGTAATAAGAGGGGTTTCCTCAGATTCCGAAGACTTGGGACACTCATAGGTGGTCTTGGACTCTTCTTGTTCAGATGACTTAGGGCACTCATTGGTAACCTTGGACTCATCTGGTTTTAAGTGAGTTTTCCGCTTAATTTTCAGGAGGGTTTTCTCCTTTTTTTGGGGTATTTAGAGGGGTTTCCTCTGGGTTAGATGACTTGGGGCACTCATTGGTAACCTTGAAGGGTTTGGTGCATTAACATTTTGTTGTTGATGGTTCATAGAATTTTGGGCTCTGCCTTGGCTTAATTTTTGTTTGAATTCGCTCATAACTTGCTGATTTGATTCAGCAGGCTTTGAACTACTATTTGGATTTGAGTTGTTTGAGTTATGCATTGCATTGCTCGCGAAATTTTTATACCCGCTACTGACACGAGTTTGTTTGATATTGTGAAAGATTTGGATTCTATATCTTCAACGAACTTACGAATGCTTCCAGTGAAATGTGTGTTATATAGTTGGCGAAGCAGCTGCTGACAGGGTGTTTGCGTCTTGTATTCGTTGATGAGGGCGTTCATCAATTCCGGCCATGTTGTAGCTCCAGATAATTGTGACACTCTTTGGGCGTCTCCCGCAATCTGCATTTCAATTGCGCTGAAGAATACATGCTTTTGCCTGGCATCGGTGGATGTGTATAGTTGAAGAATAAAGTTGATTCTTCTGATGAAAGTGCTGAGTTCTTGGGTGTTACCGCTGAACTAGGGCACTTGCCTAATTTGACTTAGGGCTTGGTTGAGATAAGACTCTGACAACAATTGGATTGGTTCGGTTGCCATGGTTGCTTTTATTTTCCGTATGCAGTGGGTTAACTCTTGTATGTTAACCACCGACTACACGTAGTTCTTTGGCGGATAATGAAAGTCGATTCTATTACGATGTACGTTCACTTTAGCGCCGATTCGCGTGGTTCAATCTCGAAAGATACGCTTGGTCGTACAAGGATCTTTGTCACTTGATTGATATCGGTAAACGAGTCGCACAACTTACTCTCTTTATCCTACCGGTTGCGCCAGAAACAGATTCAAAGATATGGTTAAGTAAAAAACACAACAATTGCTTGATTTTTACTTGAACACTTTATTTACTTTCAAAGTAGCTAAGGAAGAACCGGAGCCGTTGGATTATCACTTGGTCGGATAATGGGGTTTCAAAGTCAAAACGAGGCTATGGCGAGACTATCTCTATTGATAGTATACTTAGAACTGAACGCTTGTAAGGGGACGTCTTCGCGTTTATATAGGCAGGCTTAAGAGCGAAGTGTGTTAAAGAGAGTTTTAGCTATGAGTTTTGGTTCTCTCGTGCAAAGAGGGGCTCTCTTAAAATAGGAGGTAATTTGAGAATCCTGAGACAAGTGCGTGGGCGGTGACTCGGGCAATAAGGTTTTGTTATTTCAGTTGGCTTTACTTTTTCAGTTGGTTCCCGTTTGGATTTGGGGGAGATTTGTTTATCATTAAGATATCCGAATTGGGGGAGAATTGTTTATTGTTAAGATTTCAGAATTGGGGACAATTGTTTAGTTTATGATCTGTGGAAACAGTACTTTTGAAGTTTGGGGTGACTTGAAACATGACACTAGGCATGTGCGTTAATCGCCAAAGTTAATCGAATGGCTCTTGTTCTTTGATTACAATTTGCGCTTAAGATTTAATGTGTTTAGCACTTAAATTTTAATATGTGTACGTGACTTTTACAATAATTCTCTTTGTTATATTCTAATGTACAATTATAATATATGTAGTTGGGGTGTGGGTGTTGAATGGATATGGATATATATATTCCCCAAATTACAATCTAACGACGATATACACAGAAGTTATCCATGGTTCCGTTTTCCGTACTTCCACTGCTTGTGCCTGTGCTGCGCGTCGTGACGTCATCGTCACGATGCTTCGTTTCAGCCGTAGCATGTGTAAAGCTATGCAGTTTTCACATGTAGATGGCGCTATTCAAAAATAGATTTTATTTAAACAATAGGTGGCGGATAAACTTGTGCAGCATTTTTTGAAAGAATTAAATGTGTGATAATTTGTTTCGAAACTGGGCGAATGGTATCTTACTGTCGGGCGCGCTCGACTGTAGCTTTCTTTACTTGTTTTTAATAATTTCTGTATTCATTGCCCGATCGGATTGTCATTTTGGGAATGGGTGCATATTATCAGAATCTTTACGTGTGCCAAAGCAAAAGTCTGTAACCTAAATACTTTCCTTAAATTCGTAAATTATCGGGGCGGTGGGCGTGGCACTCCAAATTTGAAATAAACTTGATCTGCTTATGGTATACAGGAACCATCATGTCAAATTCGGTATCTCTAGCTTTTGTAATAGCTGAGATTTCGACGTTCATACAGACGGACAGACAGAGAGACAGACGGATATGGCTCAATCGACTCGGCTGTTGATCCTGAGCCAGAATATATGTATATACTTTATTACTTTACTTTTGCGCAAACTTAGTATACCATTTTTGACCATTTTCAATAGTCGAATGGTATAAAAAAAGAAAAGAAAAATTAAAAGTATGAAATCTGAAAGAAAGAAAACAAATAAGTATTAAATGAATTAAATTAAAGTTAGCAACTGAAACAGGAAAATTAAATAAAATATTGCATAGTTTAAAAATAAAGAAACAAAAAATGGAACAAATAAGCTGGAGATAATGTAGTTAAATAATGATAAAAATTTCAATGATAGTAGGTTAAATAAAATACATATTTCTTTATTTTTAAAACTTATCAACAAGGCAGCATGGTGTTATATACTTTTTTTTATACCAGTCGACCATTGAAAATATTCAAAAATGGTATACTAAGTTTGTGCAAATGTATGTAACAGACAGAAGGAGGCGTGGCAGACCCCACAAAGTATATATGTTCTGACTCAGGATCACTAGCCGAGTCGATTGAGCCGTGTCCGTCTGTCTGTCCGTCTGTCTGTCCGTCTATCTGTCTGTCTGTCCGTCTGCCCGTTTCAACGTCTAGATCTCAGCTATTACAAAAGCTAGATTCACCAAATTTGACATGATGGTTTCTGTATACCATAGGTAGATCGAGTTTATTTTCAATTTTTGATGTCACGCCCACCGCCCACGCAAATCGATAATTTATGATTATTAGGAAAAGTATTGAAGTTACAGCTTTCTACTTGGGTATTAACATAGATAATTACAATATAAATCTCTTCTCAAAATTACAATCGGACGATAAACACGTTTTCCGTACTTCCACGGCTTGCGCCTGTGCTGCGCATCGTGACGTCATCGTCACGATGCTTTGTTTCAACCGTAGCGTGTGTATAGCTGATTGCTATGTTTTCACATGTAGATGGCGCTATTTAAAAATAGATCTAGTTTAAACAATAGGTGGCGGATGAACTTGTGCAATTTTTTGATGGAATTAAATGTGTGATAATTTCTTTCGAAACTGGGCAAATGGTATCTCACTGTCTGGCGCGCGCTTGACTGTAGCTTTCTCTACTTGATTTCTTATTATTAAATGAATAAAATTATTATAATGTTGCCCGATCGGATTGTAATTTTGGGAATTGGTGCGTATTATCAGCATCTTTACATGTTCTAACGCAGAAATCATTAACCTTAATACTTTCTTAAATATTCGTAAATTATCGATTTACTTGGGCGGTGGGCGTGGCACTCCAAATTTGAAATAAACTTGATCTTTCTATGGTATACAGGAACCATCATGTCAAATTTGGTGTCTCTAGCTTTTGTAATTGCTGAGATCTCCACATTCATACAGACAGACGGACAGACAGAAAGACGGACAGACGGACAGACAGACACACAGACAGACACACAGACAGACAGACGGAGAGACAGACAGACAGACAGACAGACAGACAGACGGACAGACGGACATGGCTATATCGACTTGGTTGTTGATCCTGAGCCAGAAGAAATATACTTTATGTGGTTGGAGGTGTCTCCTTCTGCCTGTTACATACATTTTCGGTTTAAACAAAGTTATAATAGTCTATGAGTAGCGGGTATAAAAAAAAATATTTTTGCACACATTTAATTTTTGATGCGGGCGGGACTCGAACCCGTAAATGCATATTCGTACTGTTCGTTTTGCAGTCCACAACTTAACCCATTTCACCACCGTACACGCACACACGATTCGGCACAATGCTGCAAGCAGCGCTGCCAGCAGCTATGGCAAACGTTAAGCTGAATAGCTTCTGTGTTTATTATCCGATTGTTACCAAATTTTCAGACATCATCTGTTAGTTATCATGTACAGCGAATTTGAACCGTATGGCATCAAAATTGCACTTGAAATCAATTTTTTTCGATTACAGGGGCGGAAGGGGGCGTGGCCAAAATCCAAAATAAACTTGATCAGCGTGCAATAACACATTTTGGAGCCAAATTTGGTAGTTCTAGCCTTTATAGTAGCTGAGATCTAGATTTTCATACGGAGAGACGGACAGACAGACAGACGGACATACGGACATGGCTATATCGATTCGGCTGTTGATCCTCAGCCAGAATATATATACTTTATGGGGTCGGAGGTGTCTCCTTCTTCCTGTTACATACTTTTTCGGTTTGAACAAAGTTATAATACCCTTCTACTCTATAAGTAGCGGGTATAAAAAAAACAAGTAAGAAAGCTACAGTCGGGTGTGCTCGACTGTAATATACCCGCTACCCAGCTGGTCGTACATCATTTATTTGCGGAACAAAAAAAACGGCTACAATCATTTTTTGACCGTAAAAGGCTGTGGACTTACAATATTTATGCAAAGTCAAAATCTAAAAAAAAAAAACAAGTAAGAAAGCTACAGTCTAGTGTGCTCGACTGTAATATACCCGCTACCCAGCTGTTTGTACATAATTTATTTGCGGAACAAAAAAACGGCTACAATCATATTTTTACCGTAAAAGGCTATGGACTTATAATATTTATGCAAAGTCAAAATATAAAATAAAAAAAAAAAAACAATTTTGCACACATTTAATTTTTGATGCGGGCGGGACTCGAACCCGTAAATGCATAATAGTACTGTTCGCTTTGCAGTCCACACCTTAACCCATTTCACCACCGTACACGCACACACGATTCGGCTGCCGGCAGCGCTGCTTACAGCTATGGAAAACGTTAAGCTAAATAACTTCTGTGTTTGTTATCCGATTGTTACCAAATTTTCAGAGATCATTTGGCTAGCTATAGTTATCATGTAAACCGAAAATGAACAAAATCCAAAATAAACTTGATCAGCGTGCAATAATAACACATATTGTCACCAAATTTGGTAGTCCTAGCTCTTATAATAGCTGAGATCTAGATTTTCACACGGACAGACAGACGGACAGACGGACATGGCTATATCGACTCGGCTGTTGATCCTGAGCCAGAATATATATACTTTATGGGGTCGGAGGTGTCTCCTTCTGCCTGTTACATAAATTTTCGGTTTGAACAAAGTTATAATACCCTTCTAAATCGAAAAAACATTGATTGCAAGCGCAATTTTGATGCCATATTGTTCATTTTCGGTTTACATGATAACTATAGCTAGCCAAATGATCTCTGAAAATTTGGTAACAATCGGATAATAAACACAGAAGTTATTCAGCTTAACGTTTTCCAGCATTGTGCCGAATCGTGTGTGCGTGTACGGTGGTGAAATGGGTTAAGGTGTGGACTGCAAAACGAACAGTACTATTATGCATTTACGGGTTCGACTCCCGCCCGCATCAAAAATTAACATTGATTACAAGCGCAATTTTGATGCCATATTGTTCATTTTCGGTTTACATGATAACTATAGCTAGCCAAATGATCTCTGAAAATTTGGTAACAATCGGATAATAAACACAGAAGTTATTCAGCTTAACGTTTTCCATAGCTGATTGTGCCGAATCGTGTGTGCGTGTACGGTGGTGAAATGGGTTAAGGTGTGGACTGCAAAACGAACAGTACTATTATGCATTTACGGGTTCGACTCCCGCCCGCATCAAAAATTAACATTGATTACAAGCGCAATTTTGATGCCATATTGTTCATTTTCGGTTTACATGATAACTATAGCTAGCCAAATGATCTCTGAAAATTTGGTAACAATCGGATAATAAACACAGAAGTTATTCAGCTTAACGTTTTCCATAGCTGATTGTGCCGAATCGTGTGTGCGTGTACGGTGGTGAAATGGGTTAAGGCGTGGACTGCAAAACGAACAGTACTATTATGCATTTACGGGTTCGAGTCCCGCCCGCATCAAAAATTAAATGTGTGCAAAACTGTTTTTTTTTTTATTTTAGATTTTGACTTTGCATAGATATTTTAAGTCCATGGCCTCTTACGGTTAAAATTTGATTGTAGCCGTTTTTTTGTTCCGCAAATAAATTATGTACGAGCAGCTGGGTAGTGGGTATATTACAGTCGAGCACACTCGACTGTAGCTTTCTTACTTGTTTTTTTTCGATTTACGGGGGCGGAAGGAGGCGTGGCCAAAATCCAAAATAAACTTGATCAGTGTGCAATAATTACACATATTGTCACCAAATTTAGTAGTCCTAGCTCTTATAATAGCTGAGATTTAGATTTTTCACACGGACAGACAGACGGACATGGCTATATCGACTTGGCTGTTGATCCTGAGCCAGAAGATATATACTTTATGTGGTCGGAGGTGTCTCCTTCTGCCTCCTTCTCAGCTATTATAAGAGCTAGGACAACCAAATTTGGTGACAATATCTGTTATTATTGCACGCTGATCAAGTTTATTTTGGATTTTGGCCACGCCCCCTTCCGCCCCCGCAAATCGAAAAAACATTGATAACAAGTGCAATTTTGATGCCATATTGTTCATTTTCGGTTTACATGATAACTATAGCTAGCCAGATGATCTCTGAAAATTTGGTAATAATCGGATAATAAACACAGAAGTTATTCAGCTTAACGTTTTCCATAGCTGTAAGCAGCGCTGCCGGCAGCGCTGCTTGCAGCATTGTGCCAAATCGTGTGTGCGTGTACGGTGGTGAAATGGGTTAAGTTGTGAACTGCAAAACGAACAGTACTATTATGCATTTACGGGTTCGAGTCCCGCCCGCATCAAAAATTAAATGTGAGCAAAAATGTTTTTTTTTTATTTTATATTTTGACTTCGCATAAATATTATAAGTCCATAGCCTTTTACGGTCAAAATATGATTGTAGCCGTTTTTTTGTTCGGCAAATAAATTATGTACAAGCAGCTGGGTAGCGGGTATATTACAGTCGAGCACACTCGACTGTAGCTTTCTTACTTGTTTTGACATTCGAGCGGTGATTTTGTCTTCGCTCACGCACAGCATTGCACACACCCGCAAGGCAGAGCGAGCGAGTGTGTTGAGAGAAAGAAAGAGCAAAGTCGGCCACATTGAACCGGTCCAAAACCACATGATTACCTCAATTTTTACTTTCACACTCTCCGTCTCTCTCTTTTTGCGTAAATGAACAAGATTTATAATTAATGCATAAAAAAAATTTTAAAGAAAGAACAAAAATCTGAGAGCTTATGGGTGTATAATTCTGCTATGGCAGTATATCCAATGGAAATGAGGCTACCTTAATGGTGTAGTAGCCCGCCTCTGTACTCACCCTCCATGATATACCTTTGCAACTAAATGGTAAATCCCTAATTTAGGTACCCTTTCATAATATCTTTCGCCTTTTCATATATATATATATATATTTACCAAAACAAAAAGTACATCGCGGACGGCGAAGAACTGATATAGACACATAAGAACAAAGAGAGCTAAGAAACAGCACGCACACATTTCTCTTAGCTTGTAAAAGAACACAGGACAAAAATGAGAGAGAACGAACTGGATCTTGCAATATTAGATACAGTGGGACGAACTAGGAAATTTTTGAATGAAAATAAATAAATACTAATTTTGAGTTCGGACAAAGGAAACAAAACAGTGGCAATGGAAAAGGGTGAATACAAAAATAAAATGTTGACAATATTAGGAGATTTGTGCACGTACCGAAACCTAATAAGTAAGAAAGCTACAGTCAAATATGATCGACTGTAATATACCCGCTACCCAGCTGCTCGAACATCATTTATTTGCGGAACAAAAAAAACAGCTACAATCATATTTTGACCGTAAAGGGCTATGGACTTAGAATATTTATGCAAAGTCAAAATCTAAAAAAAAAAACAAGTAAGAAAGGTACAGTCGAGTGTGTTCGACTGTAATATACCCGCTACCCAGCTGCTCGTACATCCAAATTTTTTGCGGAACAATAAAGAACGGCTACAATCATATTTTGACCGTAAAAGACCATGGACTTACAATATTTATGCAAAGTCAAAATCTAAAACAAAAAATAATTTTTTGCACACATTTAATTTTTGATGCGGGTGGGACTCGAACCCATAAATGCATAATAGTTCTGTTCGTTATGCAGTCCACAACTTAACCCATTTCACCACCGTACACGCACACACTATTCGGCACAATGCTGCAAGCAGCGCTGCCGGCAAAAGGAGTAAAAAGTATTGAAAACGTATAACTTTTATTCAGGTACCAAAAAAATCCAAGATTTATCACTTAAACAGTAAAAATAATAATTCTACCTGTTGAAAACTATAAATCGAATACGTGCATGTAAAAAACGATATGTGCGCTTTTAATACCTCTTTATATACTTGAATGGAAAGTGTTCTAGAGCACTCTAACTTTTAATAAATGTTGTTAAAAAAATTCTATGGCATCTATACGATGTATAGGTCCGTACCGGCTCGTTCCGACTTATTTACAGCGGGCAGCAATAAGAAACATGTATACAAAGTTTCATGAAGGTAGCTCAAAAAGGGAGGCAAAAACTTTTCTTTGCAAAAAATAACAAAAGTTCGATCTCCCCCACCATGACACGAATGCATGCGGAATCGAACCTTGGACCCATTACTTAAGAGGTCCACCACTTCTCCATTCGGTCATTAAGCCATTACGCAAATTTTGCCAAAGTTACATTATGAGATCATTCGGAAATTCTTGTACGACAAAAACATAGTCTAATGCATGATACGTGTTGTTGTTGCTATTTATTCTCATAACTTGAACATACAATTAAATAAAAAATAAAAATAAAAAAATATAAGAAAAAGCTGCGCTCTAACAAGCGCACTCAGCTGATTTAAGAGACTGTCACTTTTCCACTTGTTAACAAAGTTCATTGTGAGCCATTAAAAAAATGTTAAATAAAATGCATGACCACCAATTAATGCATATTCAAAAATTAAAGTATAAGTTCTTAAAAAAAAACAAGTAAGAAAGCTACAGTCAAGAGTGCTCGACTGTAATATACCCAGCTGCTTGTACATAATTTATTTGCGGAGCAAAAAAACGGCTACAATCATATTTTGACCGTAAAAGGCTATGGACTTATAATATTTATGCAAAGTCAAAATATAAAATAAAAAAAAAAAACATTTTTGTTAGTACTGTTCGTTTTGCAGTCCACAACTTAACCCATTTCACCACCGTACACGCACACACGATTCGGCACAATGCTGCAAGCAGCGCTGCCGGCAGCGCTGCTTACAGCTATGGAAAACGTTAAGCCGAATAACTTCTGTGTTTATTATCCGATTGTTACCAAATTTTCAGAATTCATCTGGCTAGCTATAGTTATCATGTAAACCGAAAATTAACAATATGGCATCAAAATTGCACTTGTTATCAATGTTTTTTCGATTTGCGGGGGCGGAAGGGGGCGTGGCCAAAATCCAAAATAAACTTGATCAGCGTGCAATAATAACACATATTGTCACCAAATTTGGTTGTCTTAGCTCTTATAATATCTGAGATCTAGATTTTCACACGGACAGACAGACGGACAGACGGACATGGCTATATCGACTCGGCTGTTGATCCTAAGCCAGAATATATATACTTTATGGGGTCGGAGGTGTCTCCTTCTGCCTGTTACATACATTTTCGGTTTGAACAAAGTTATAATACCCTTCTACTCTATGAGTAGCGGGTATAAAAAGAAAAAGCTTAAGCGGCATCGAACCACGAGCCTGTCGGTTCAGGAGTTCATCGCTTTTCCACTAAGCTACTGACGCTGTCATCCATCAACTGCATAAATTTGCATTGTAAGGCATTCTAATTATATCCTGTACAAATAAAGAATTTGCGCTGCCGGCAGCGCTGCTTACAGCTATGGAAAACGTTAAGCTGAATAACTTCTGTGCTTAATATCCGATTCTTACCAAATTTTCAGAGATCATCTGCCTATAGCTATAGTTATCATGCAAACCGAAAATGAACAATATGGCATCAAAATTGCACTTGTAATCAATTTTTTTCGATTTAAAGGGGCGGAAGGAGGCGTGGCCAAAATCCAAAATAAACTTGATCAGCGTGCAACATTTTGTCACCAAATTTGGTAGTCCTAGCTCTTATAATAGCTGAGATCTGGAGGTTCATAAGTAATCATTTTTTTTGATTTACGGGGCGGAAGGGGTCGTGGCCAAAATCCAAAATAAACTTGATCATCGTGCAATAATTACACATATTGTCACCAAATTTGGTAGTCCTAGCTCCTATAATAGTTGAGATCTAGATTTTCACACGGACAGACAGACGGACAGACAGACATGGATAAATCGACTCGGCTAGTGATCCTGAGCAAGAATATATACACTTTATGGGGTCGCAGATGCCTCCTTGTACCTGTTACGCACATTTCGACAATCACTTCAGGTCTAAAAAACACAAAATGGAAATTACTTACAAATATTTATAACGTTAAAAAACTAACACTGAACAATATTTAATTAAATTAAGTAAATACATTGATTGTTACACGTCTGCTCTTACGGGCACGGAGTTCCTAGCTGGCTTGTTTAGTAAATGTCTATATATGTGAGCGCAATTTTCTGTGTCCGTTTTCTAGTTTAATCTGTCTTCTGTTGGTGTGTTTATTATGTGTAGCATTTCGAGAGTGTAACGTTTAGCATAGTGTTGTTCTTGTAGTATTGTTGTTGCATCAAAATTCGGAGAGTGGTGTTTGTTTGCACAGTGGGTCATGAGAGCTGTTTTTTGTGTTGTACTTTGGTGTCGTAATTTGAAATCAGATTTGTGTTGTGTTAATCTTGTTTTTAATTTTAGTTTTGTTGTTCCTACGTAAACACCATTGCATGTTTCTGTATTGCTGCCAATACAAGGAATTTTATAAATAACATTATTTTTGTCGAGTAAATTTATTTTTGACTTCGTACGCTGCCGGCAGCATTGTGCCGAATCGTTTGTGTGTGTACGGTGGTGAAATGGGTTAAGTTGTAGACTGCAAAACGAACAGTACTATTATGCATTTACGGGTTCAAGTCCCGCCCGCATCAAAAATTAAATGTGTGGAAAAATGTTTTTTTTTTTATTTTATATTTTGACTTTGCATAAATATTATAAGTCCATAGCCTTTTACGGTCAAAATATGATTGAAGCCGTTTTTTTGTTCCGCAAATAAATTATATACAAGCAGCTGGGTAGCGGGTATATTACAGTCGAGCACACTCGACTGTAGCTTTCGTACTTGTTTTAGATTTTGACTTTGCATAAATATTGTAAGTCCATGGCCTTTTACGGTCAAAATATGATTGTGGCCGTTCTTTATTGTTCCGCAAATAATTTTGATGTACGAGCAGCTGGGTAGCGGGTATATTACAGTCGAGCAAACTCGAATGTAGCTTTCTAACTTGTTTTTTTTAAGAACTTATACTTTAATTTTTATACCCGCTACTCATAGAGTAGAAGGCTATTATAACTTTGTTTAAACCGAAAATGTATGTAACAGGCAGAGGGAGACACTTCCGACCCCATAAAGTATATATATTCTGGCTCAGGATCAACAGCCGAGTCGATATAGCCATGTCCGTCTGTCCGTCCGTGTGAAAATCTAGATCTCAGCTATTATAAGAGCTAGGACAACCAAATTTGGTGACAATATGTGTTATTATTGCACGCTGATCAAGTTTATTTTAGATTTTGGCCACGCCCCCTTCTGCCCCCGGAAATCGAAAAACATTGATTACAAGCGCAATTTTGATGCCATATTGTTCATTTCCGGTTTACATGTTAACTATAGCTAGCCAAAAATTAAATGTGTGCAAAAATGTTTTTTTTTTTATTTTATATTTTGACTTTGCATAAATATTATAGGTCCATAGCCTTTTACGGTCAAAATATGATTGTAGCCGTTTTTTTGTTCCGCAAATAAATTATGTACGAGCAGCTGGGTAGCGGGTATATTACAGTCGAGCACACTCGACTGTAGCTTTCTTACTTGTTTTAGATTTTGACTTTGCATAAATATTGTAAGTCCATGGCCTTTTACGGTCAAAATATGATTGTGGCCGTTCTTTATTGTTCCGCAAATTTTTTTGATGTACGAGCAGCCTGGATCGGGTATATTACAGTCGAGCAAACTCGAATGTAGCTTTCTCACTTGTTTTTTTTTAAGAACTTATACTTTAATTTTTATACCCGCCACTCATAGAGTAGAAGGGTATTATAACTTTGTTCAAACCGAAAATGTATGTAACAGGCAGAGGGAGACACCTCCGACCCCATAAAGCATATGTATTCTGGCTCAGGATCAACAGCCGAGTCGATATAGCCATGTCCGTCTGTCCGTCTATCCGTCTGTCTGTCCGTGTGAAAATCTAGATCTCAGCTATTATAAGAGCTAGGACTACCAAATTTGGTGACAATATGTGTTATTATTGCACGCTGATCAAGTTTATTTTAGATTTTGGCCACGCCCCCTTCCCTCCCCGTAAATCGAAAAAACATTGATTACAAGCGCAATTTTGATGCCATATTGTTAGTTTTCGGTTTACATCATAACTATAGCTAGCCAAATGATCTCTTAAAATTTGGTAACAATCGGGTAATAAACACAGAAGTTATTCAGCTTAACGTTTTCGATAGCTGTAAGCAGCGCTGCCGGCAGCGCTGCTTGCAGCATTGTGCCGAATTGTGTGTGTGTATTATAACTTTGTTCAAACCGAAAATGTATGTAACAGGCAGAAGAAGACACCTCCGACCCCATAAAGTATATATATTCTGGCTCAGGATCAACAGCCGAGTCGATATAGCCATGTCCGTCTGTCCGTCTGTCTGTCCGTGTGAAAATCTAGATCTCAGCTATTATAAGAGCTAGGACAACCAAATTTGGTGATAATATGTGTTATTATTGCACGCTGATCAAGTTTATTTTGGATTTTGGCCACGCCCCCTTCCGCCCCCGCAAATCGAATAAACATTGATAACAAGTGCAATTTTGACGCCATATTTTTCATTTTCGGTATACATGATAACTATAGCTAGCCAGATGATCTCTGAAAATTTGGTAACAATCGGATAACACACACAGAAGTTATTCAGCTTAACGTTTTCCATAGCTGTAAGCAGCGCTGCCGGCAGCGCTGCTTTCAGCATTGTGCCGAATCGTGTGTGCGTGTACGGTGGTGAAATGGGTTAAGTTGTGGACTGCAAAACGAACAGTACTATTATGCATTTACGGGTTCGAGTCCCGCCCTCATCAAAAATTAAATGTGTGCAAAAATGTTTTTTTTTTTATACCCGCTACTCATAGAGTAGAAGGGTATTATAACTTTGTTCAAACCGAAAATGTATGTAACAGGCAGAAGGAGACACCTCCGACCCCATAAAGTATATATATTCTGGCTCAGGATCAACAGCCGAGTCGATATAGCCATTTCCGTCTGTCCGTCTGTACGTCTAGATCTCAGCTATTACAAAAGGTAGAGACACCTAATTTCTTGTATACCATAGGTAGATCGAGTTTATTTTCAATTTTCGATGTCGCGCCCACCGCCCACGCAAAACGATAATTACAATTATTAGGAAAAGTATTGAAGTTATGGCTTTCTGCTTTGGTATAAACATAGATAATTACAATATAAATCTATTATCAAAATTACAATCCGATCGAACAATAAACAATGAAGATATTCATCTAAACGTTTTCCATAGTTACACTCTTTGCGCCTTTGCAGCATATCGTGACGTCATCGTCGAATTTCCACATTTTTCCTAAATTTGCGTATTATTTAAAATTCATTAAGAATATTTAAAGCTTTTAAAAATGTTTTAAAAATATTAACTGTCAATTTTCTTAATTTCAAACTATTTAAAAATTTCTATAATTTATTAAAATTTTTTTTTTATACTTCCCACTTTTCCAAAGTTTCATAATTTTTAAAATTGCTTATCAATGAAAAAGGGATTAACTCTTTGTTTCCCTTTTGATTTTTTTTTGCCTTTCTTATCATTTCTAATATTCTAATATTCTATTCTAATATTCAGTTACCAGTGTATTTAGTTAGTGGTTTCGGCACCTTGAGCAGTAAGAGATGTTGTGCCAGCGCTGACACTTTTGATTGAATTCCCAGCAGCATGCGTTGCAAGACTCCCCATACAGCGCCAACTGCCTGCGCCAACTACCTGTGCCTGCATCTGCGTGTACGTCGGCGTCGATTATAATCAACACGCTGGGATCTATCAGCAAACTTTCAAACTGAACGCCACACAGCAGTCAGCTCGAATGAATCCATCAAACGTATCAATCATGATGACAGGTCACAGTGCGAGCACAGTATAACTGGAAAAGACCAGGCCAGACCAGACACAGGCAGGACCAGGCAACAGGCAGCAGTCCAGTTTTAGCTTTTCCTAACTTGTCTGTGAATCGTCTCAGTTGTTGTTTTAGTTGTAGTTGGCGTTGTCTCACTTGTGAAGTCTCCACGCGCGTTGCGCCCATTAAATTCGAATAATCTTAGTTGTTGTTGCTTTTTTTTTCATCAATCTCCCCACTCTGGACTCGAGTTGCAACTGTCGCATATAGCAGCTGGACAAGGTGCTTGTGTGAGACGCTGCAGGCAGGCAGGCAGCATCAGCCCAACTGATTTGAAATTCTAAAGTGATTTTGATTACTTGAGGTATTGATATTTTGACTTGTACGTTGATTAGATAGTTGAAGGCTTGTTAGATGCATGTCAGCAGCAGCAGCGGCCTCAGGCCAATCTCACTGGCTGCATGTCTTGGTCTTGGTCTCTACGTCTCCATTTCCGTCTGCATCTGCGTGATGCGCCTGGCTTGATGTTGATTATAATTTAATTATAAGCAATCTGTAACAAGTAAATGGCTTGCATGGTGCTCTCACTCCATGGCACTCCTGGTCATGGCGCATAATTTAGCAGGCAGGTGTGAAAAAGCTTCATTAGCTTAGACGTTTCAGTCCGAGCCCGCTGCATGACTAATAATAGTCATGGGCCGGTCACATTCTGCTCTCTTGCCACATTTGCCACCGCCACAAACCATACTTATTCTCAATCTGCTTGGGTTGGGCAGCCACGATGTCTACTAACGAAAGTTGCAGACATTTGAGTGACTGAAGCAAGGCAAAATGCTGTAGAAATTTCCACTTGCGATTTGCGGCTAATCCCATGGAAAATAATATAGACAGAGAGGTATTCTCTCTTAAGACTTGCTGGCTTTATATGTAGAATTTGTAGCAAGGAGCTACCAAGCGATACAATTCTATTAAAACGATTCAAGTAGGCTGAGTTGCTTCTGTCTTTATTTCTGACTACGTAAGCTCTCAATGTGTTCGGATTTTCAGTCCGCTCTCAGCTCTCAATTGAGACTGGACTGGGTTTTTTTTTTCTCTGGGTGAGACTGGAATCTCTTTTTATACCCGCTACTCATAGAGTAGAAGGGTATTATAACTTTGTTCAAACCGAAAATGTATGTAACAGGCAGAAGAAGACACCTCCGACCCCATAAAGTATATATATTCTGGCTCAGGATCAACAGCCGAGTCGATATAGCCATGTCCGTCTGTCCGTCTGTCTGTCCGTGTGAAAATCTAGATCTCAGCTATTATAAGAGCTAGGACAACCAAATTTGGTGATAATATGTGTTATTATTGCACGCTGATCAAGTTTATTTTGGATTTTGGCCACGCCCCCTTCCGCCCCTGCAAATCGAAAAAACATTGATAACAAGTGCAATTTTGATGCCATGTTGTTCATTTCAGTTCGGTTTACATGATAACCATAGCTAGCCAGATGATCTCTGAAAATTTGGTAACAATCGGATAATAAACACAGAAGTTATTCAGCTTAACGTTTTCCACAGCTGTAAGCAGCGCTGCCGGCAGCGCTGCTTGCAGCATTGTGCCGAATCGTGTGTGCGTGTACTGTGGTGAAATGGGTTAAGTTGTGGACTGCAAAACGAACAGTACTATTATGCATTTACGGGTTCAAGTCCCGCCCGCATCAAAAATTAAATGTGTGCAAAAATGTTTTTTTTTTTATTTTGTATTTTGACTTTGCATAAATATTATAAGTCCATAGTCTTTTACGGTCAAAATATGATTGTAGCCGTTTTTTTGTTCCGCAAATAAATTATGTACAAGCAGCTGGGTAGCGGGTATATTACAGTCGAACACACTCGACTGTAGCTTTCTTACTTGTTTATATTTTGACTTTGCATAAATATTATAGGTCCATAGCCTTTTACGGTCAAAATATGATTGTAGCCGTTTTTTGTTCCACAAATAAATTATGTACAAGCAGCTGGGTAGCGGGTATATAACAGTCCAGCACACTCGACTGTAGCTTTCTTACTTGTTCTTTTTTTTTAAGAACTTTTACTTTTTTTCTTGAATATGCATTAATTGGTGGTCGTGCATTTTATTTAAAATTTTTTAATGGCTCACAATGAACTTAGTTAACAAGTGGAAAAGTGACAGTCTCTTAAATCAGCTGTGTGTGATTGTTAGAGCGCAGCTTTTTCTTATATTTTTTAATTTTTATTTTGTATTTAATTGTATGTTTAAGTTATGAGAATAAATAGCATCAACAACACGAATCATGCATTCAGACTTTGTTTTTGTCGTGCAAGAATTTTCGAATGGTCTCATAATGTAACTTTGACAAAATTTGCGTAATGGCTTAATGACCGAATGGAGAAGTGGTGGACCTCTTAGGTAATGGGTCCAAGGTTCGATTTCGCATGCATTCGTGTCATGGTGGGGGAGATCGAACTTTTCTTATTTTTTGCAAAGAAAAGTTTTTGCCTCCCTTTTGAGCTACCTTCATGAAACTTTGTATACATGTTTCTTATTGCTGCCCGCTGTAAATAAGTCGGAACGAGCCGGTACAGACCGATACATCGTAAAGATGCCATAGAACCTATCGGTCGTTTTTTTTAACAAAATTTATTAAAAGTTAGAGTGCTCTGAACACTTTCCATTCAAGTATATAAAGAGGTATTAAAAGGGCACATATCGTTTTTTACATGCACGTATTCGATTTATAGTCTTCAACAGGTAGAATTATTATTTTTACTGTTTAAGTGATAAATCTTGGATTTTTTGGTACCTGAATAAAAGTTATACGTTTTCAATACTTTTTACTCCTTTTGCCGGCAGCGCTGCTTGCAGCATTGTGCCGAATAGTGTGTGCGTGTACGGTGGTGAAATGGGTTAAGTTGTGGACTGCATAACGAACAGAACTATTATGCATCAAAAATTAAATGTGTGCAAAAAATTATTTTTTGTTTTAGATTTTGACTTTGCATAAATATTGTAAGTCCATGGTCTTTTACGGTCAAAATATGATTGTAGCCGTTCTTTATTGTTCCGCAAAAAATTTGGATGTACGAGCAGCTGGGTAGCGGGTATATTACAGTCGAGCACACTCGAATGTAGCTTTCTTAATTGTTATTTTAGATTTTGACTTTGCTTAAATATTGTTAGTTCATAGCCTTTTACGTTCAAAATATGATTGTAGCCGTTTTTTTTGTTCCGCAAAAGTGATTTACGAGCAGGTTGGGAGCGGGTATATTACAGTCGAGCACACTCGACTGTACCTTTCTTACTTGTTTTTATTTATTGTAGATTTTGACTTTGCATAAATATTGTAAGTCCATAGCCCTTTACGGTCGAAATATGATTGTAGTTGTTTTTTTTGTTCCGCAAATAAATGATGTACGAGCAGCTGGGTAGCGGGTATATTACTTGACTGTAGCTTTCTTACCTATTACTTTTCGGTACGTGCACAAATCTCCTAATATTGTCAACATTTTATTTTTGTATTCATCTTTTCCATTGCCACTGTTTTGTTTCCTTTTTCCGAACTCAAAATTAACATATTTTTATTTTCATTCAAAAATTTCCTAGTTCGTCCCACTGTATCTAATTTTGCACGATCCAGTTCGTTCTCTCTCATTATACCCGCTACTCATAGAGTAGAAGGGTATTATAACTTTGTTCAAACTGAAAATGTATGTAACAGGCAGAAGGAGACACCTCCGACCCCATAAAGTATATATATTCTGGCTCAGAATCAACAGCCGAGTCGATATAGCCATGTCCGTCTGTCCGTGTGAAAATCTAGATCTCAGCTATTATAAGAGCTAGGACAACCAAATTTGGTGACAATATGTGTTATTATTGCACGCTGATCAAGTTTATTTTGGATTTTGGCCACGCCCCCTTCCACCCCCTCAAATCGAAAAAACGTTGATAACAAGTGCAATTTTGATGCCATGTTGTTCATTTTCGGTTTACATGATAACTACAGCTAGCCAGATAATATCTGAAAATTTGGTAACAATCGGATAATAAACACAGAAGTTATTCAGCTTAACGTTTTCCATAGCTGTAAGCAGCGCTGCCGGCATCAGTGTAGCCTCATTTCCATTAGATATACTGCCATAGCAGGTTTATACACCCATGAGCTCTCAGATTTTTGTTCTTTCTTTAAAATTTTTTTTTTGCATTTATTACAAATCTTGTTCATTTACGCAAAAAGAGAGAGACGGAGAGTGTGAAAGTAAAAATTGAGGTAATCTTGTGGTTTTGGACAGGTTCAATGTGGCCGACTTTGCTCTTTCTTTCTCTCGACACACTCGCTCGCTCTGTCCATTCCCATACCCTTATCCGACATGAACACACCCACAATTTAAATATGCGCACCATGAGGTTGATTGTCGTTTTAGTAGACAATGCGTAGTGGGGAGCGAGTTAGATGGAACGGAGAAGCCAGGGTTTGTTTACTTACGCGCGGAGCTTTTACCTGCGCTTTCCATTCCCCTGACGATCTGACATTTTGTTGTTGCCATTGCCATGTTTGTTCGTTTACGTATGTGTGTTTTTGTATGTAATGTGCATAGTATATACTAATGCATGTATTTGTATGTGTGCAAATGTCTATACATTATTCTACACAGCTGCGTTAACTTTGGGCCCTTCATTTAATATGAACGCATGCAGTACGCACTCAGTTTATGGAACATGTTTATAGTAGGGCGTAGATTTAACAACTCCTCATCTATCTAAAATATTAAATTAATTCAATAAAATTGAAATCAGACAGCTAGAATTCAAGTTGACTATAGTTTGCTGGTTTTATAATAATTATATCTTACAATTATAATGGTAAAGGTTAAATAGCTCTCTACGTCACCGATTTTTTTGAAATTTTTTTACCCGCTACTCATAGAGTAGAGTAGTAAGTAACAGGCAGAAGGAGATATCTCTGACCCCACAAAGTATATATATTCTGGCTGAAGATCAACAGCCGATTCGACATATCCATGTCCGTCTGCTGCCGGCAGCGCTGCTTTCAGCATTGTGCCGAATCGTGTGTGCGTGTACGGTGGTGAAATGGGTTAAGTTGTGGACTGCAAAACGAACAGTACTATTATGCATTTACGGGTTCGAGTCCCGCCCGCATCAAAAATTAAATGTGTGCAAAAATGTTTTTTTTTTATACCCGCTACTCATAGAGTAGAAGATCAAGTTTATTTTGGATTTTGGCCACGCCCCCTTCCGCCCCTGTAAATCGAAAAAAATTGATTACAAGCGCAATTTTGATGCCATATTGTTCCATATGATAATTATAGCAAGCCTGATGATCTCTGAAAATTTGGTAACAATCGGATAATAAACAAAGAAGCTATTCAGTTTAACATTATCCCTAGCTGTAAACCGCGCTTCCGGCAGCGCAAATTCTTTATTTGTACAGGAAATAATAAGAATGCAAATTTTTGCAGTTGTTGGATAACAGCGTTAGTAGCTTAGTGAAAAAGCGATGAACTCCTGAACCGACAGGCCCGTGGTTCGATTCCCAGTTCATGCCGCTTAAGCTTTTTCCTTTTTTTTTAAGAATTTATATGTTAATTTTTGAATATGCAGTAATTGGTGGTCGTGCATTTTATTTAAAATTTTTTTAATGCCTCACAATGAACTTAGTTAACAGGTGGAGAAGTGACAGTCTCTTAAATAAGCTGTGTGCGATTGTTAAAGCGCAGCTTTTTCTTAGATTTTTTATTTTTGTTTTTTATTTAATTGTATGTTTAAGTTATGAGAATAAATAGCAACAACAACACGCATCATGCATTCAGACTTTGTTTTTGTCGTTCAAGAATTTCCGAATGGTCTCATAATGTAACTTTGGCAAAATTTGCGTAATGGCTTAATGACAGAATGGAGAAGTGGTGGACCTCTTAGGTAATGGGTCCAAGGTTCGATTCCGCATCCATGCGTGTCATGGTGGGGGAGATCAAGATTTTCTTATTTTTTGCAAAGAAAAGTTTTTGCCTCCCTTTTTGAGCTACCTTCATGAAACTTTGTATACATGTTTTTTATTGCTGCCCGCTGTAAATAAGTCGGAAAGAGCCGGTACGGACCTATACATCGTATAGATGCCATAGAACCTATCGGTTGTTTTTTTTTAACAACATTTATTAAAAGTTAGAGTGCTCTAGAACACTTTCCATTCAAGTATATAAAGAGGTATTAAAAGGGCACATATCGTTTTTTACATGCACGTATTCGATTTATAGTCTTCAACAGGTAGAATTATTATTTTTACTGTTTAAGTGATAAATCTGGGATTTTTTTGGTACCTGAATAAAAGTTATACGTTTTCAATACTTTTTACTCCTTTTGCCGGCAGCGCTGCTTGCAGCATTGTGCCGAATCGTGTGTGCGTGTACGGTGGTGAAATGGGTTAAGTTGTGGACTGAAAAACGAACAGTACTATTTTGCCTTTGCGGGTTCGAGTCCCGCCCGCATCAAAAATTAAATGGGTGCAAAAATGTTTTTTTTTTTACTTTAGATTTTGACTTTGCATAGATATTATAAGTCCATAGCCTTTTACGGTCAAAATTTGATTGTAGCCGTTTTTTTGTTCCGCAAATAAATGATGTACGAGCAGCTGTGTAGCGGGTATATTACAGTCGAGCACACTCGACTGTAGCTTTCATACTTATTTATTTTAGATTTTGACTTTGCATAAATATTGTAAGTCCATGGCCTTTTACGGTCAAAATATGATTGTAGCCGTTCTTTATTGTTCCGCAAATTATTTTGATGTATGAGCAGCTGGATAGCGGGTATATTACAGTCGAGCACTCTCGAATGTAGCTTTCTTACTTGTTTGAATTCTACAATCAATTTTTGGGGTATAGTTTTGTATTTATAAATTAAGTACAATATTAAGAGTGTGACTATTATGATTAATGCTGTAAGTGTTATTATTTGAAAGATATTATTCGATTGAGTGTGTTGTTCAATTATTTCTTTTGCTTAAATGTATTCAAGTGGTTCGAGTTTTGTTACATTATTGTTTACATAGACGGTTTGGGTATAATCTAACATCGTGTTGGTGATAAGTATTTATTCTAGTTGAACAGAACAATTAAATGCTTTTATCATATTATTGCCTTCTATTATAATTTCTCTATTAATACAATTTTGACTTAGAATGGTGTTTGGAAGGTTCCAAGTTATGAATATAGTAGGTTCAACATATTTTATTTCGAATTCAGAATGTGTTTTGCTGTATCTACATTGAGTTGTGACCTGATTTAGTATACCTGAGATACATTTATTTATGACTAAGCTTTGAGAGTTTGCTGTGTATGTTTGATTATTATGTGAAAAGTATTTGTCGTGTATTGTTTCGGTTAATATGTTATCTTTTTTGTCGGGGTATGGTACTATTTCAAATACTAGTGATTTAATTATGTCTCTCGGAATTTGGGATATTATCAGAATTTCGTTAGTGTCTTTTTTCAAAATTTACGTGGGTTAATGAATCATGTTTCAGAAGTTTAGGGTTAAAGATACCTAGGCGTGTCAGTTGCATACCAAGTTCTATGTCTTCTACGTATGCGATGAATTGTTGTAAATTGAAAATTATTAAAGCTATCATTTGATCTCCGTCAAAAATATTATTTAAATGGTTAGTTAGTTCAATTCCTTTATTTATGGCTTCTATTACGTGGTTAAGTTCGCTGATTTGTACATTATTTTTAGAAGTGTCACCTATTTGTTGTTGTAATTCTTCCTTGTCTTCTTGATCTAACGTACCAAATAAGTATTTGTAAATGGATCCCATAAAATTAACAAGACCGCGTGTACTGCGTTTTGTGATTCTTATACCGTTGACTTCTCTATGGAGTTTTTCTAATAGGTACTGAATTTGTGGAAAATTTTCAAATGATTGGGCTTGTTTGATAAGTTCTTTGTAAGTGTTTTCGGTTTTGGTTAAATTAATAGATAGGTAATGATATTCGTAGTTAATCGGCAAATCAATCGATCCAGTTTGAAAAATAAGGTAACCGTTTTTGCCATGGATAGGTTCTGTGTACTAACTGTCGATAGGAGGCATATCATGAATATTATGTTCGGGAGAAGACCTGGAATTATCGGTATTATATTTACTTTTATTAATTTTCTTTTTCTTTTTAAACTTAGATTTATAATGTATGACTTTTCTACCTCCATTTCTTTCTTCATAGTGTTTATCATCTATTTGTCTTATGTTACCTGTCTTTTTGAATGGGGTAGTCGTTTTTGATCTAACTAGAGGGGATTCTTTGAAGTTGGTGTCTATACCGAAGTCTTGTCTATTTTCATTTAGTTTGTCGAATTTATTTATCTTATTTTGTTGTGTATTATATGCAGGGGTTCCTGCAAAAATGAAGATTTCTGCTGGTGTTCGACCAGTTGTGTTGTGTTATGTTTTGTGGTTGTAAACGTAAAGTATTTTCTCAAATTTGGTGAATTGGTTTTCGGGTTCATTTTCGCTTGTTATTAATCTTAGTTTTTCATGGACAGTTTTATGGAATCTCTCAATATCAGAAATTCCATTTTTACTAGTTGTTATGTTTAGGTTTACTCCTTCTGTTTCTAACCAGAGTTTAAGTGCGGTGCCCATGAAAGCGGAGTCTTTGTCGGCTAAGTTGTGGACTGCATAACGAACACAACTATTATGCATTTATGGGTTCGAGTCCCACCCGCATCAAAAATTAAATGTGTGCAAAAAATTATTTTTTTTATTTTAGATTTTGACTTTGCATAAAAATTGTAAGTCCATAGCCTTTTACGGTCAAAATATGATTGTAGCCGTTCTTTATTCTTCAGCAAATAATTTTTAAGTACGAGCAGCTGGGTAGCGAGTATATTACAGTCGAGTACACTCGAATGTGGCTTTCTTACTTGTTTTATGTTCGGTTTTAGCGATGTTACAGATCTCGCATTCATTTATAATGTTTTGAATAAGTTTTTGGTAATCGGGGTAATAATTAAGTTCTTTGAACTGAAGTGTTAGTTTTTCTATGCCAGGAAGTAATAATTCTTTATGTGTTTTAAGAATTATTTCCTTGAATTGGGCGTATGTTTGAATATCTATTAGTTTATCACTAGTCTTCATAACTTTAGTGAAATTGTCGGGACTTATGATTTGAGTATACGTATTCTGAAAGACTTGAAAGTCAATTTCGTTAGGGAAGTAAATGACATTTTTTTTAGTGCAGAGGTATTCTTTGATTAGGTCTTTGGCAAGGGTGTCTGTCATTTTTTTATAACTGATTTTTATTCTGGTTCTATGAAAATATTTTATTACTCATAGAATATCGCAATTTCAATGAAATAACCATTGACGACAAATTTCCCATTCCAATAATGGATGAAATATTAGACAAGCTTGGACGTTGTCAATATTTCACAACCATCGATCTAGCTTAAGGTTTCCATCAAATCCAAATGGACCCACAATCAATACCTAAAACAGCATTTTCAACAAAACTTGGACATTACGAATATACTCGTATGCCCTTTGGTCTGAAAAATGCACCAGCAACATTTCAACGTTGCATGAACAACCATCTAGAAGATCTAATCTATAAAGATTGATTAGTTTATTAGATGATATTATCATTTATTCTACCTCATAAGAAGAACACATAATGTCACTAAAAAAGGTATTTGAAAAGCTACGATCAGCCAATCTAAAATTATAACTTGACAAATGTGAATTTCTGAAGAAAGAAACAGAATTTCTCGGTCACATCATCACAACAGATGGTATAAAACCAAACCCCAATAAAATAAATGCAATTGTCAATTTCCCCATTCCTAAAACTACAAAAGGAATAAAATCTTTTCTCGGGCTCTGCGGATTTTACCGTAAGTTCATTCCCAATTTTGCGAAAATAGCAAAACCCATTACACTCAAACTTAAAAAAGGAGCAATTATTAATACAAAGGATGACGACTACATATCCGCCTTTGAAAAACTAAAGGTACTCATCACGTCCGATCCGATTTTAATATACCCTAACTTTCAAAAGAAATTTTCACTTACAACAAATGCAAGTAATATAGCCATAGGCGCCGTATTATCTCAAGAGCATAAACCCATTTGCTATGCGAGCAGAACTCTAAACGAGCACGAGCTCAACTATTCGGCAATAGAAAAGGAACTATTAGCCATAGTGTGGGCAACAAAATACTTTAGGTCTCACCTATTCGGAAGAAAATTCGACATATTAAGCGATCATAGACCACTCGTATGGTTAAGCAACATAAAAGATCCCAATATGAAGTTACAGAGATGGAAAATAAAATTGAACGAATATGACTATGACTTACCTGGTAAAGAAAATCATGTGGCCGACGTCCAATCCAGAATTCAAATTCAAGAAAATTTTCTAGGAGAAAACGACACAGTTTCCCTTACTACAGCAGCCACAGTGCATAGCGCACAAGAAGAGAATCAGAGTTATATTCCAATAACCGAAAGACCCCTTATCTATTACACAAGACAATTAGAATTCATAAGAGACGATCATGACAAAGTCCAAGTAATAAAATATTTTCATAGAACCAGATTAAATATCAGTTATAAAGAAATGACAGACACCCTTGCCAAAGACCTAATCAAAGAATACCTCTGCACTAAAAAAAGTGTCATTTACTTCCCTAACGAAATTGACTTTCAAGTCTTTCAGAACACGTACACTCAAATTATAAGTCCCGACAATTTCACTAAAGTTATGAAGACTAGTGATAAACTAATAGATATTCAAACATACGCCCAATTCAAGGAAATCATTCTCAAAAAACATAAAGAATTATTACAAGCTGGCATAGAAAAACTTACACTTCAGTTCAAAGAACTTTATTATTACCCCGATTACCAAAAACTCTTTTAAAACATTATAAATGAATGCGAGATCTGTATCATCGCTAAAACCGAACATAGAAATACAAAATTAACCTTTAAAACAATCCCCGAAACTTTCAACCCCAGAGACAAGTATGTCATGGGTTTCTACTTAATAAATAATAAACAATTCCTATCATGTAAATACGCCTCCTTGATAGAAGTAAACAGTAGAGATTGGAGATTGAAACCAAAAGAGCTATTCTGCGCATATTCAACGACATTGGTAAGCCTTTAAAAATAAAAGCCGACAAAAACTCCGCTTTCATGTGCACCGCACTTGAACTCTGGTTAGAATCAGAAGGAGTAAACCTAAACATAACAACTAGTAAAAATGGAACTTCTGATATTAAGAGATTTCATAAAACTGTCCATGAAAAACTAAGAATAATAACAAGCGAAAATGAACCCGAAAACCAATTCACCAAATTTGAGAAAATACTTTACGTATACAACCACAAAACAAAACACAACACAACTGGTCGAACACCAGCAGAAATCTTCATTTTTGCAGGAACCCCTGCATATAATACACAACAAAATAAGATAAACAAATTCGACAAACTAAATGAAAATAGACAAGACTTCGGTATAGACACCAACTTCAAAGAATCCCCTCTAGTTAGATCAAAAACGACTACCCCATTCAAAAAGACAGGTAACATAAGACAAATAGATGATAAACAGTATGAAGAAAGAAATAGAGGTAGAAAAATCATACATTATAAATCTAAGTTTAAAAAGAAAAAGAATATTAATAGAAGTAAATATAATACTGATAATTCCAGGTCTTCTCCCGAACATAATATTCATGATATGCCTCCTATCGACAGTTAGTACACAGAACCTATCCATGGCAAAAACGGTTACCTTATTTTCAAACTGGATCGATTGATTTGCCGATTAACTACGAATATCATTACCTATCTATTAATTTAACCAAAACCGAAAACACTTACAAAGAACTTATCAAACAAGCCCAATCATTTGAAAATTTACCACAAATTCAGTACCTATTAGAAAAACTCCATAGAGAAATGAACGGTATAAGAATCGCAAAACGTAGTAAACTTGGTCTTGTTAATTTTATGGGATCCATTTACAAATACTTATTTGGTACTTTAGATCAAGAAGACAAGGAAGAATTACAACAACAAATAGGTGACATTTCTAAAAATAATATACAAATCAGCGAACTTAACCACGTAATAGAAGCCATAATTAAAGGAATTGAACTAATTAACCATTTAAATAATATTTTTGACGGAGATCAAATGATAGCTTTAATAATTTTCAATTTACAACAATTCACCGAATACGTAGAAGACATAGAACTTGGTATTCAACTGATACGCCTAGGTATCTTTAACCCTAAACTTCTGAAACATGATTCATTAACCCACTTAAATTTTGAAAAACTTCTTAACATTAAAGCATCTACTTGGCTTAAAGCTGACACTAACGAAATTCTGATAATATCCCAAATTCCGAAGACTTAATTAAAACACCAGTATTTGAAATAGTACCATACCCCGACGAAAAAGATAATATATTAACCGAAAAAATACACGACAAATACCTTTCACATAATAATCAAACATACACAGCAAACTATCAAAGCTTAATCATAAATAAATGTATCGCATGTATACTAAATCAGGTCACAACTCAATGTAGATACAGCAAAACACATTCTGAATTACAAATAAAATATGTTGAACCTAATATAATTACCACTTGGAGCCCTCCCAAGACTATTCTAAATCAAAATTGTATTAATAGAGAAATTAAAATAGAAGGCAATAATATAATAAAAGCATTTAATTGTTCTGTTCAACTAGAATAAATACTTATCACCAACACGATGTTAGATTATACCCAAACCGTCTATGTAAACAATAATGTAACAAAACTCGAACCACTTGAATACATTCAAGCAAAAGAAATAATTGAACAACACACTCCATCGAATAATATCTTTCAAATAATAACACTTACAGCATTAATCATAATAGTCACACTCTTCATATTGTACTTAATTTATAAATACAAAACTATACCCGAAAAATTGATTGTAAAATTCAAAAAACAAACGTCAGAAAACAAAACTATTATAAATCCCGAAACAGAAAATAATTTACCCATAGTAAATTCTCCCGTAATATATCCAATACAATACAATTCACGCCTGAGGACAGGCTTTTTTCTTAAGGATGGGGAAGTAACATATCCATTCAACACCCACACCCCAACCCCATACATTATAATTGTATATTAGAATATAACAAAGAGATTTATTGTAAAACTTACGTACACATATTAAAATTTAAGTACTATACACATTAAATCTTAAGCGCAAATTCTAATCAAAGAACAAGAGCCCTTCGATTAACTTTTTTCATGTTTCAAGTCACCCCACACTTCAAAAGTACTGTTACCACAGATCAAAAACTAAACAATTGTCCCCAATTCTGAAATCTTAACGACAAACAATTCTCTCCCAATTCGGATATCTAAACGATAAACAAATCTCCCCCAAATCCAAACGGGAACCAACTGAAATAATAAAGCCAACTGAAATAATAAAACCTTATTGCCCTAATCACCGCTCACGCACTTGTCTCAGGATTCTCAAATTACCTCCTATTTTAAGAGAGCTCCTCTCTTCACGAGAGAACCAAAACTCACAGCTAAAACTCTCTTTAATACACTTCGATCTTAAGCTTGCCTATATAAACGCGAAGACGTCCCCTTACAAGTATTCAGTTCTGAGTATACTACCAATAGAGATAGTCTCGCCAAAGCCTCGTTTCGACTTTGAAACCCCATTATCCGACCAAGTGATAATCCAACGGCTCCGGTTCTTCCTTAGCTACTTTGGAAGTAAATAGAGTGTTCAAGTAAAAATCAAACAATTGTTGTTTTAATACCCATAGAGTAGAAGGGTATTATAACTTTGTTCAAACCGAAAATGTATGTAACAGGCAGAAGGAGACACCTCCGACCCCATAAAGTATATATATTCTGGCTCAGGATCAACAGCCGAGTCGACATAGCCATGTCCGTCTCTCCGTCTGTCCGTCTGTCTGTCTGTCCGACTGTCCGTCTGTCTGTCCGTGTGAAAATCTAGATCTCAGCTATTATAAGAGCTAGAACTACCAAATTTGGTAACAGTATGTGTTATTATTGCACGCTAATCAAGTTTATTTTGGATTTTGGCCACGCCTCCTTCCGCCCCTGTAAATCGGAAAAAAAATTGATTACAAGCGCAATTTTGATGCCATATTGTTCATTTTCGGTTAATATGATAACTGAAGCTAGCCAGATGATCTCTGAAAATTTGGTAACAATCGGATATTAAACACAGAAGTTATTCAGCTTACCGTTTCCCATAGCTGTGAGCAGCGCTGCCGGCAGCGTAAATTCTTTATTTGTACAGGAAATAATTAGAATGCCTTACAATGCAAATTTTTGCAGTTGTTGGATAACTGCGTCAGTAGCTTAGTGGAAAAGCGATGAACTCCTGAACCGACAGGCTCGTGGTTCGATTCCCAGTTCGTGGCGCTTAAGCTTTTTATACCCCTACTCATAGAGTAGAAGGGTATTATAACTTTGTTCAAACCGAAAATGTATGTAACAGGCAGAAGGAGACACCTCCGACCCCATAAAGTATATATATTCTGGCTCGGGATCAACAGCCGAGTCGATATAGCCATGTCCGTCTGTCCGTCTGTCCGTATGTCTGTCCGTGTGAAAATCTAGATCTCAGTTATTATTAGAGCTAGGACAACCAAATTGGGTGACAATATGTGTTATTATTGCACGCTGATCAAGTTTATTTTGGATTTTGGCCACGCCCCCTTCCGCCCCCGCAAATCGAAAAAACATTGATAACAAGTGCAGTTTTGCCATATTGTTCATTTTCGGTTTACATGATAACTATAGCTAGTCAGATGATCTCTGAAAATTTGGTAATAATCGGATAATAAACACAGAAGTTATTCAGCTTAACGTTTTCCATAGCTGTAAGCAGCGCTGCCGGCAGCGCTGCTTGCAGCATTGTGCCGAATCATGTGTGCGTGTACGGTGGTGAAATGGGTTAAGTTGTGGACTGCAAAACGAACAGTACTATTATGCATTTACGGGCTCGAGTCCCGCCCGCATCAAAAATTAAATGTGTGCAAAAATGTTTTTTTTTTTATTTTATATTTTGACTTTGCATAAATATTATAAGTCCATAGCCTTTTACGGTCAAAATATGATTGTAGCCGTTTTTTTGCTCCGCAAATAAATTATGTGCAAGAAGCTGGGTAGCGGGTATATTACAGTCGAGCACACTTGACTGTAGCTTTCTTACTTGTTTTTTTTAAGAACTTATACTTTAATTTTTGAATATGCATTAATTGGTGGTCATGCATTTTATTTAACATTTTTTTAATGGCTCACAATGAACTTTGTTAACAAGTGGAGAAGTGACAGTCTCTTAAATCAGCTGCGTGTAATTGTTAGAGCGCAGTTTTTTCTTATATTTTTTTATTTCAATTTTTATTAATTGTATGTTTAAGTTATGAGAATAAATAGCAACAATAACACGCATCATGCATTCAGACTTTGTTATTGTCGTGCAAGAATTTTCGAATGGTCTCATAATGTTACTTTGGCAAAATTTCCGTAATGGCTTATTGACCGAATGGAGAAGTGGTGGACCTCTTAGGTAATGGGTCCAAGGTTCGATTCCGCATGCATGCGTGTCATGTTGGGGGAGATCAAACTTTTCTGATTTTTTGCAAAGAAAAGTTTTTGCCTCCCTTTTTGAGCTACCTTCATGAAACTTTGTATACATGTTTCTTATTGCTGCCCGTTGTAAATAAGTCGGAACGATCCGGTACGGACCAATACATCGTATAGATGCCATAGAACCTATCGGTCGTTTTTTTTAACAAAATTTATTAAAAGTTAGAGTGCTCTAGAACACTTTCCATTCAAGTATATAAAGAGGTATTAAAAGGGCACATATCGTTTTTTACATGCACGTATTCGATTTATAGTCCTCAATAGGTACAATTATTATTTTTACTGTTTAAGTGATAAATCTTGGATTTTTTTGGTACCTGAATAAAAGTTATACGTTTTTAATAGTTTTTACTCCTTTTGCCGGCAGCGCTGCTTGCAGCATTGTGCCGAATAGTGTGTGCGTGTACGGTGGTGAAATGGATTAAGTTGTGGACTGCATAACGAACAGAACTATTATGCATTTATGGGTTCAAGTCCCACCCGCATCAAAAATTAAATGTGTGCAAAAAATTATTTTTTTATTTTATATTTTGACTTTGCATAAATATTGTAAGTCCATGGCCTTTTACGGTCAAAATATGATTGTAGCCGTTCTTTATTGTTTCGCAAAAAATTTGGATGTACGAGCAGCTGGGTAGCGGGTATATTACAGTCGAGCACACTCGAATGTAGCTTTCTTACTTGTTTTACTTAACCATAACTCTGAATCTGTTTCTATATATTTTCCAAATTTCAACTCGATCGAACAATATACACAGAAGTTATTCATATAAGCGTTTTCCATAGTTACACTGCTTGCGCCTTTGCAGACGTCATCGTCACGATGCTTCGTTTCAGCCGTAGCGTGTGTACAGCGAATGGTATCTTATTGTCGGGCGCGCTCGACCGTAGCTTTCTTTACTTGTTTTTCTTTGAAAAACGCGCTTTCCATTAACAGCTTTTCAATTCCGTTTTTTTCATGATCTCTAAATATTCACGGTCTTATACAGTCAAAACTTGACTAGTCTTTCTACTTTGTTAAGTTGTTAGAATGTCATATGATGTGTAATTTTAGTAAATATGACCAATTAGAACAGCTGGAAATTGTTGAACGTAGAAAGACATTCGGAGTTTCCGGCAGCGGAAGCTCGCAACAGCATAAAATTGTTATCAAAATAATCACGCGATTTTTTTCAACATTTTTTTTTACCACGGCGATTTGTCTAATTTGGACTAGAAAACCAACTTTAATGTCTTCACTAAGTTTTAATTTAAAACAAATCAGTTTGAGGCACACTGTATCGAAACATAAAGTTCCAGTCATACTGAAAATAAAATACATGTAAATTTTATTATTTTCAAAATTTAATTAAAGCAAGGAAGGAAAGCGACAGTCGAGCGCGCCCGACCGTAAGATACCATTCGACCAACTTCGTAGTTGAACTAACTAGTGCTAACTCGCTCTCACACACACATACAGACACACACACACAAAGACTAAAACGATGAAGACGATATGCTGTAATGACGCGGGCAACGGTTTTAGAGGAACCATCATGCCAAATTTGGAGTCCGTAACTGTAATACTTTCATTAATATTCGTAAATTATCGATTTGCATTGAAATGATTTATAGGAACCATCATGACAAATTAGGTGTCTGTAACTGTAATACTTTCCTTAGTACTCGAAAATTATCGATTTGCGTGGACGGTGGGCGTGGCACTCCAAATTTGAAATAAACTTGATCTGCGTATGGTATACAGGAACCATCATATCAAATTTGCTGTCTCTAGCTTTTGTTATAGCTGAGATCTCGACGTTCATACAAACAGACGGACAGACAGACAGACGCACAGACGGACATGGCTCAATCGACTCGGCTGTTGATCCCGAGCCAGAATATATATACTTTATGGGGTCTGCCATGTTTCCTTCTGTCTGTTACATACTTTTGCACAAACTTATTGTAGTATACCATTTTTGACCATTTTCAATGGTCGAATGGTATAAAAACTAGAAGCGACCGCCATATAATTCTTTCAGTAAAAACAAGTAAGAAAGAAAGAAAGACTGTAATATACCCGCTACCCAGCTGCTCGTACATCAAAATTATTTGCGGAACAACAAAGAACGGCTACAATCAAATTTTGACCGTTAAAGGCTATGGACTTATAATATTTATGCAAAGTCAAAATCTAAAATAAAAAAAAAAATATTTTTGCTCACATTTAATTTTTGATGCGGGCGGGACTCGAAGCCGTAAATGCATAATAGTACTGTTCGTTTTGCAGTCCACAACTTAACCCATTTCACCACCGTACACGCACACACGATTCGGCACATTGCTGCAAGCAGCGCTGCCGGCAGCGCTGCTTACAGCTATGGAAAACGTTAAGCTGAATAACTTCTGTGTTTATTGTCCGATTGTTACCAAATTTTCAGAGATCATCTGGCTAGCTGTAGTTATCATGTAAACCGGAAATGAACAATATGGCATCAAAATTGCACTTGTTATCAATGTTTTTTCGATTTGCGGGGGCGGAAGGGGGCGTGGCCAAAATCCAAAATAAACTTGATCAGCGTGCAATAATAACACATATTGTCACCAAATTTGGTTGTCCTAGCTCTTATAATAGCTGAGATCTAGATTTTCACACGGACAGACAGACGGACAGACGGACAGACGGACATGGCTATATCGACTCGGCTGTTGATCCTGAGCCAGAATATATATACTTTATGGAGTCGGAGGTGTCTCCTTCTGCCTGTTACATACATTTTCGGTTTGAACAAAGTTATAATACCCTTCTACTCTATGAGTAGCGGGTATAATAAAACAAGTAAGAAAGCTACAGTCGAGTGTGCTCGACTGTAATATACACGCTACCCAGCTGCTCGCACATCATTTATTTGCGGAACAACAAAAACGGCTACAATCATATTTTTACCGTAAAAGGCTATAGACTTACAATATTTATGCAAAGTCAAAATCTAAAACAAAAAAAAAAATATTTTTGCTCACATTTAATTTTTGATGCGGGCGGGACTCGAACCCGTAAATGCATAATAGTACTGCTGGCAGCGCTGCTTACAGCTATGGATAACGTTAAGCTGATAACTTCTGTGTTTATTATCCGATTGTTACCAAATTTTCAGAGATCATCTGGCTAGTTATAGTTATCATATAAACCGAAATGAACAATATGGCATCAAAATTGGCATCAAAAATGCTTTTGTAATCAATTTTTTTCGATTTACGGGGGCGGAAGGCGGCGTGGCCAAAATCCAAAATAAACTTAATCAGCGTGCAATAATAACACATTTTGTCGCCAAATTTGGTAGTTCTAGCTCGTATAATAGCAGAGATCTAGATTTTCCCACGGACAGACAGACGGACATGAATATGTCAACTCGGCTGTTGATCCTGAGCCAGAATATATATACTTTATGGGGTCGGTGATATCTCCTTCTGCCTGTTACAGCAGGATTTCTGGTTCATCTGGAGCGTTCTCCCTACTGCTCAGTTCTTTGCTCACAAGCTTGTAAGCGAGACCCTAAGGGTTCTTGCCCACGCATTCTAGCAGATCCTTATAGGCGCGAGCTTCAGCAACCGATTCCCCGTGCTTGAGCGCTACGTGCTTGGACTTAAAGGCTGCAAGTAAATCTGCGTGCTGAGGTGCTCCTCTGGCACATTTCGCTCGTCTCCCAGCCCTCAGGTAGTCCGCCCTTAGCTGTTGTAAGCAGGCACTCCACCAGTAGACTAAAAGCTTACGCTTCGCATTCCTCTTTCGATCTTCCTAATGTCCCATGCAGTGTTGGTTAGACGCTGAAAGAACGTCTTGAACAGTCCAACATGCGTTAGCAGCTACCTTTCGCTGACAAAGGTAATGTCGATGAATGACGTACCTCTATCATTATTGAATGTCGGCACACGGCCATCGTTCAACAGTGTTAAATCCAAAATTACGATGGCGTCTATCACGGGAGAGTTCTGCAGCATTTAATAGTTGCTTTTCCTGATCTACCCATGATCAGCGAGGAGTTTCCGCTTTCCGGAGAGCAATAAGGTTCGCTTAGGGGCATGATGTCCATGTTGAGATCCGCCACAGTCTGGGCCAGGAGGCTCTGAGCAGATGCGCAGTGGTTTACATTAAGCTGGATAATGTTAAGTCGACCCAACATTACAAGTATGGTGGGTCTTGGCTTCTTTTAAATATTTTCTATAGGTGGGGCACGCATAACTACCCGACGGGTGGATTTTGTCCGTTTCGCTGCTGCAGATTAGGCATTTAGGTGGTGGAAAAAATCCCTTTGCCTTGTGCCCTCGCTCTACGCATCGTAGGCAGTCTGCCGGTCAATCTCCTTGCAGTTCATATATAAACCTTGGCTCCTTATCTCAATATTGGACCAACATTCTATAAATTAATTATAACCTTTAACAAGTAAGCTACAGTCGAGAGTCCTCGACTGTTATATACCCGTTGCCCAGCTGCTTGTACATCAAAATTATATGGGAAACAAAAAAGAACGGCTACAATCATATTTTGACTGTTTTGCAGTCCACAACTTAACCCATTTCGCCACCGTACAGTTACGCACTATTTTGCACAAGGCTGCAGGCAACGCTGCCGCAGCGCTGCTTACAGCTATTGAAAACGTTGAGTTAAATACCATTTGTGTACTTTGAACTGTGTTCAAACCGAATATGAATGTAACAGACAGAAGGAGGCATCTACAGGGTTTTCCAATAAGAGGTGCTATTTTGAATAGCCCGCTATTCCGGTAGGTGGCGCTGTTGAAGCTGCAATTTTTTGTCATTTGACAATTAGAAACTACGCCATTAATTAAACACGCTTCAACAACGCATTGAAATTTTCAAAATTCACTATAAATATGCTGAAAATTTGGCAGAGTCGGTTCGTAAACGAAAAGATTTTTTGGTCGTCGTGAAGCACCTTCTCGGACCTCAATACAGAAATGAGTGGGAAAATTCGAGCTGTTAGGACAAGTTAGTGATGTGAATAATAAAACCCGTGCACGTCGCTCAAGAACAATTAAGAATATTGCTGTTGTTGCCGAAAGTATTGAAGAAAACCCAGGTTTGTTCATTCCTCGTCGTTCTTTGAAATAAGGCGCTATCGAGAGATGATTAATGTTTTTTTATGGCCGGAATTGGATGATATTTATCTGGACAACGTTTACTTTCAACAAGACGGCGCTACGTGCCACACAAGCAATGAAACCATCGCTCTTTTATAAGAAAAGTTTCCGGTCCGTTTTATCTCTCGAAGAGGTGATCACAATTGGCCACCGAGATCTTGTGATTTAACACCTTGCGACTTGTTCCTTTGGGGCCACGTGAAAGATAAGGTCTACGCCAACAGCCCAGCGTCGATTCAAGACCTCAAAGATGGAATTCGTGACGCTATCGAGGACATAGGGCAGCCACTTTGCGATTTGGCTATGGAAAATTTCATGAAAAGGATATAGATCTGTAAGCGTGGTCGTGGTGGCCATTTGCCTGATGTTGTGTTCCATTATTAATGGGATACCTTCCTCTTCATAATGAAATAAACATCCGATCATTTATCTCAAAAAATGCTATTTTTATTTGAATATCAAAATATCACCTCTTATTGGAAAACCCTTTACAACCCCAGAAAGTATATATAAACGTGTATTCTTGCTCAGGATCACTAGCTAGAAACTAAAAATGATAGAACCACCAAATTTGGTGACAACACTCATGTGAATCATACGCTGTAAAATTTGTATTTTAATTTAGGGCACGTCTGCTCCCGACCCCGTAAATCGGTAAGCCGAATAGCAAGCGCAATAATAAAAAAAAATACAGTATACAGAAACTACCGAACGATCGCTGAAAATTTAATTAAGATCAAAAAATAAACATAAAAGTTATTCTACGTTTCCTTTCGATTTTTTTTCTTTGAAAAACCCGTTTACCAAAAACAGTTTTTAAACCAATGGACCATTGAAAATGGTCAAAATTGGTATACTAAGTTTTGTGCAAATGCATGTAACAGGCAGCTGGAGGCGTGGCAGACCCCGCAAACTATATATATTTTTGCTCGGCATCACTAGCCGAGTCGATTGAGCCATGTCTGTCTATCTGTCCGTCACGTGTCTGTGTGAACACAGATCTTAACTATTATAAAAGCTAGAGATACCAAATTTGGTATAGTTGTATAAACATCACAAGTTCCTGAAATTTATTTTAAATTTGAGGTGCCACGTCCACCGCCTCTAAAAATTGTTAAATACATTTTTGCGTTAGCTTAGTGAAATATTAAAGTTTCAACATTTTGCTTTAACACACACAATAGATAAATACTAGATCGGATTATAAACACAAAAGCCATACAATTAAACGTTTTCCGTAGTTCCGCTGCTTGCGCCTTTGCAGAATATCGTGACATCTTCGTCGCGATGCTTCAATTCAGCCGTAGCGTGTATAAAGCTGATTGCTATGACGTTTTCATATGTAGATGGCGCTATTCAAAGATAGATCTTGTGCAGAGGAAAAACGTATGATAATTTCTCTCTAAACTAGGCGAATGGTATCTTACTGTCGGGTGCGCTCGACTGTAGCTTTCTTTACTTGTTAAAGCGTATAGAGTAGAAAAATCGTTTGGAAATTTACTTTCTATCCTAGCTAGGACTTCTAAATGATTTAAAAATCTTGTCTATCAGCCAGTTCCATTATTATTTATCGTAAAGCTGAATTTCAATCCGCAGCTGGTTTTATTGCGGGAACAATTCAATGATATCACATGACTGCGTTGCCTTTTGCTGCGAATGTCTTGCATCAGGCGCTTTACTCTTGAAACTATCCACGCCCCCGTTTAACGCCTTCTTCTCGTAAGGAGTCTGTATGCAACCCCGTCTTCATCGCCGTCGTCTACTGCGTCTTGGCACGCGCTATTCACAATTGCAAATGTAGTGGTCTTATCGGGTCGCACTTAATTGCTAAATATGGGACACACACCAAGCTCAGGCCTCCAAAAAAGGAACGAGGAGCATGCAGCGTATACTCACCCTTCTTTTAGCAAGTCTTCAGCCGTTGCTGATCCTTCCGGGGACTCACAATGCGGACTGCCGGCTGAGCATGTCGATAGGAAGCAATGTGCCGCAATAGAACAATTGCTGGCTGGGATTCGAGCAGAGATAGCAGCTGCCGCCTTGGCCGCGCCAGGGTGGGTCGGGTTAGGCTGGGGCTATCAGCTAAACAGAGTCCTTGAAGTGGGCTGGGATAATCAGACGCAAAGACTTGTTTGCTCTTCGTCTTATGTACAAGCTGATAAAGATGATGATGATCATCGTTTGGCATTGTTCGCCAAACCGGTTGCCTTCTCCTTTGGGGCGTTACACGCTTCTTGTGCACTCTGCCTGGCATTTGATTTCGCCTCGCCCTCTCTCTCTCTCTCTGTATCTACACGATCATTGTCTTTGTCTTCCTCTCCCTCTTTGCTTTTATTTCGTTTTCGATTTAGGCGCAGCCGCTTTTTCTTACCGCGAGCCAAGGTTCGTTTGGATTCCTGCTCGGGTTGTTGATACGCGATCCTCGCGGTTCATCTGGAGCGTGTGCCTGGTTCCGTTTAATTAAAAGCGAGCAGCGTAACACATACAAAACAAGTTTTTGTGGCCTCCGTCTACGTCTACGTCTCCATCTCCGCCAACTCCGACTCCAACTCGGCTTTAATTGAAAGCCATATTTCTCGCCTTCATTTGTTTACTGCGATATTTAATTAAATGCATATGCTACGGTCGATTGCATTGTACTCGACCTGATACTTCATCAACATCTTCCGCTCCTTTTCCTCCTCCTCCACATCGCTCGTCTATCAGCCTGTGTCTGTGTGTGCCGCTTTGTATTCAGCCCTAGCTGTCAGTTGGCTGTGTGCTATAGTTTGTTGCTTCTCTCTGTTCGAACTAAGGAACTGCTCATTAATTGTCGTTCATCTACGCTTTTCTTTTGTTTTGGCTCGTGCCAGCTTCTAAAAATTTATTATTAAATTTTTGAGATTGCGCTGTGACGAAAGTATTTAAGTTTTAACATTTTGCTTTAGCATACACATAGAAATATACTATATGCATATACATACATATATTATATTCCAAATTTCAAGCAGATCGCATTATCAACACTAAAGTTATTTAATTAAATGGTTTCTGCAACGGAACACTTGCGCCTTTTCAGCATATAGTGACGCCATTGTCGAGTAGCTTCTATTCAGCAGCCGTAGCGTGTGTAGATTTAGCAGCAGCATGTTTGAAGCTTATTGCTATGACGTCTTCAAATGTAGATGGCGCTATTTAAAGATATATTAAAATTAAACAATAGGTGGCAGTTGAACTTTTGCAGAGGAAATAAAAGAGGGATAATTTGTTTCGAAACTGTAGCTTTCCTTACTTGTTGAAAATGGACTAGACATGGTATACTTACTTTGTGTAAATATATGTACCCGCTGAAGAAGGCAGGTAGACCCCACAGAGTATACGTACGTATGTATACTCCCCTTTAGAAACTCTCGTAACTTCCTACCTCTAACACTTTCTCACTGTATGTCGAACTATGCCTTGCATGAACCCTTTAGGGCATTATGTTCGAACTATAACAAATTATATTTTATCATAGTTAATTCTGTAGACTTAAAATTTTTAATTCTTTCTCATCTGTGTAGAAATCAGTCCTTATTAATGTATTTCCTCGTTTGTCTTTTTGGACCATGGATTTTAAAAAAATATTGTGTTTGTCGAAATGTGCGTAACAGGTAGGAGGCATCTGCGACCCCATAAAGTATATATATTCTTGCTCAGGATCACTAGCCGAGTCGATTAAGCCATGTCCGTCTGTATGAACGCCAATATCTTAGAAACTAAAAAACCTAGAGCCACCAAATTTAGTGAAAACACTTATGTGAATCACACGCTGTAAAATTTTTATTAAAATTTGGGACACGCCTACTTTCGCCCCGCAAACCGATAAACCGTATAGCAAGCGCAATAATAAAGCTAGAGAATTCAGTTGTGGTGTGAATGATAACTATCACCACCTAAACGATCGCTGAAAATTTGGATCCGATCGGATAATGAACATAAAAGTTATTCAACGTTTCATATAGATTTGCGCTCTGCGCACTGCGCCCACTGCAAGCAGTGTTTTTTCCAAGCAGTGTTTTTTTTCCAACTGCTTGGACTGCTTGGCGTCTAACTGAAAATTATGTGTTTATTATTTTTCTTTGAAAAACACGTTTACCAATAACAGTTTTCTAAATCTGATTTTTTTCATAACCTTGAAAAATCCATGGTCTTATACAGTCAACACTTGACTGTAGCCGTTCTTACTTGTTTCTATCTATAAACTATATATCTTTATTCACTATCTTATTCAGTATCTGATTGGGTTTTTCTGGGTTGTCCCTAATCCTTCTGCAACAAATGTTGCATCATTTTAAATAAATAAAATTTTAATTATTCTTTTGTTCACCCAGACTAGTTGTAAAATTTTTGTTATAAAATTGTAATTATTCACTTCCCTTTCAATTTTCATTATTATACCATTCGACCATTGAAAATCGTCAAAAATGGTATACTAAGTTTGTGTAAAAGAATGTTACAGGCAGAAGAAGACATGGCAGACCCCATAAAGTATATATATTCTGGCTCAGAATCAACCGCCCATGCAAATCGATCATTTTTGAATATTAACGAAAGTATTACAGTTACAGACACCAAATTTAGCATGATGATTCCTGTAAACCATTCGCAGATATGAGTTGATTCAAATTTGAGGTGACACGCCCACCGCCCACGCAAATCGATAATTTACGAATATTAAGGAAACAGATTTTTACACCTTTCTGCTTTAGCACACGTAAAGATACTAATAGTATGCAAAAAAGTTGATTATAATTTAATTATAAGCAATCTGTAACAAGTAAATGGCTTGCATGATGCTTTCACTCCATGGCACTCCTGGTCATTGCGCATAATTTCGCAGGCAGGTCTGAAATGGCTTCATTAGCTTAGACGCCTTAGTCCGAGTCCGCTGCATGACTAAAAATAGTCATGCCACTTTTGCCACCGCCACAAACCTCACTCATTCTTAATCTGCTTTGCTTGGGCAGCCACGATGTCTGCTAACGAAAGTTGCAGCCATTTGAGTGACTGCTGAAAGGCAAAATGCTGTAAGAATTTCCTCTTACGACTTGCGACTAATCATATGGAAAATAATATAGACGGAGAGGAATTCTTTCTTAAGACTTGCTGGCTTTATATGTAGAATTTGTAGCAAGGAGGTACCAAGCGATACAATTCTATTAAAACGATTCAAGTAGGCTGCGTTGCTTCTATCTTAATTTGTGACTACGTAGGCTCTCAATGTGCTCGGATTGTTCAGTCCGCTCTCAGCTCTCAATTGGGACTGGACTGGGTTTTTATATCCGCTACTCATAGAGTAGAAGGGTATTATAACTTTGTTCAAACCGAAAATGTATGTAACAGGCAGAAGGAGACACCTCCGACCCCATAAAGTATATATATTCTGGCTCAGGATCAACAGCCGAGTCGATATAGCCATGTCCGTCTGTCCGTCTGTGCGTCTGTACGTCTAGATTTCAGCTATTACAAAAGGTAGAGACACCTAATTTCCTGTATACCATAGGTAGATCGAGTTTAATTTCAATTTTCGATCTCGCGCCCACCGCCCACGCAAAACGATAATTACGATTATTAGGAAAAGTATTGAAGTTATGGCTTTCTGCTTTGGTATAAACATAGATAATTACAATATAAATCTATTTTCAAATTTACAATCCGATCGAATAATAAACACAGAAGATATTCATCTAAACGTTTTCCACAGTTACACCCTTTGCGCCTTTGCAGCATATCGTGACGTCATCGTCAAATTTCCACATTTTTCCTAAATTTGCGTATTATTTAAAATTCATTAAGAATATTTAAAGCTTTTAAAAATGTTTTAAAAATATTAACTGTCAATTTTCTTAATTTCAAATTATTTAAAAATTTCTATAATTTATTAAAATTTTTTTTTATACTTCCCACTTTTCCAAAGTTCCATAATTTTTAAAATTGCTTATCAATGAAAAAGGGATTAACTCATTATCATTTCTAATATTCTAATATTCTATTCTAATATTCAGTTACCACTGTATTTAGTTAGTGGTTTCGGCACCTTTAGCAGTAAGAGATGTTGTGCCAGCGCTGACACTTTTGATTGAATTCCCAGCAGCATGCGTTGCAAGACTCCCCATACAGCGCCAACTGCCTGCGCCAACTACCTGTGCCTGCATCTGCGTGTACGTCGGCGTCGATTGTAATCAACACGCTGGGATCAATCAGCAAACTTTAAAACTGAACGCCACACAGCAGTCAGCTCGAATGAATCCATCAAACGTATCAATCATGATGACAGGTCACAGTGCGAGCACTGTATAACTGGAAAAGACCAGGCCAGACCAGACACAGGCAGGACCAGGCAACAGGCAGCTGGTCCAGTTTTAGCTTTTCCTAACATGTCTGTGAAACGTCTCAGTTGTTGTTTTTGTTGTAGTTGGCGTTGCCTCACTTGTGAAGTCTCCACGCGCGTTGCGCCCATTAAATTCGAATAATCTTAGTTGTTGTTGCTTTTTTTTTCATCAATCTCCCCACTCTGGACTCGAGTTGCAACTGTCGCATATAGCAGCTGGACAAGGTGCTTGTGTGAGACGCTGCAGGCAGGCAGGCAGCATCAGCCCAACTGATTTGAAATTCTAAAGTGATTTTGATTACTTGAGGTATTGATATTTTGACTTGTACGTTGATTAGATAGTTGAAGGCTTGTTAGATGCATGTCATCAGCAGCAGCGGCCTCATACCGGCCTCACTGGCTGCATGTCTTGGTCTTGGTCTCTACGTCTCCATTTCCGTCTGCATCTGCGTGATGCGCCTGGCTTGATGTTGATTATAATTTAATTATAAGCAATCTGTAACAAGTAAATGGCTTGCATGGTGCTCTCACTCCATGGCACTCCTGGTCATGGCGCATAATTTAGCAGGCAGGTGTGAAAAAGCTTCATTAGCTTAGACGTTTCAGTCCGAGCCCGCTGCATGACTAATAATAGTCATGGGCCGGTCACATTCTGCTCTCTTGCCACATTTGCCACCGCCAGAAACCATACTTATTCTCAATCTGCTTGGCTTGGGCAGCCACGACGTCTACTAACGAAAGTTGCAGACATTTGAGTGACTGAAGCAAGGCAAAATGCTGTAGAAATTTCCCCTTGCGATTTGCGGCTAATCCCATGGAAAATAATATAGACAGAGAGGTATTCTCTCTTAAGACTTGCTGGCTTTATATGTAGAATTTGTAGCAAGGAGGTACCAAGCGATACAATTCTATTAAAACGATTCAAGTAGGCTGAGTTGCTTCTGTCTTTATTTCTGACTACGTAAGCTCTCAATGTGTTCGGATTTTCAGTCCGCTCTCAGCTCTCAATTGAGACTGGACTGGGTTTTTTTTTCACTGGGTGAGACTGGAATCTCTTTTTTTTTTCTCAGGGTGGGACTGGAATCTCTTTTTTTTATAACTCTTTTTTTTTCGTAGTGCATTTGCATTAAAGTATGCCTTTTTTTAACAAGTAGAGCAATTCTCTTCATTTTTGGATAAGTACACAAAAATGTTTCATATCATCGTTTTTTTTTTATACCCGGTACTTCTGCAGCAATGGCTTAAGCTTGCGCATGCTCTTGACGCTCAACTTGTGTGTCTCAAAGAGTGAGATTGTCGCCTGCGAATAATTGTTGCCATAGAGTTTGCTCATGGCCAGGGCCACATCGCGCTGGGTGAAGCCGAGCTCGATGCGACGCTGCTTTAAGGTCTTCGCAAACTGATCGAGCTCCATAACTATTCAACAAATTATTTAATTTCTTTTTTACACTAACTGAATTTTTTGAATTTTTGGTCTTGGTTTACTATATTGTTTGTGTCCTTGTTTGCTTTGTTTTCAATCTATAGTAATAATATATTTAATTTAATATCTTTTCTATAACGACTTTTAAATATATTTGGTAAAACTTTTAACTAAATTTTAAATATATATACAGTGGTGGCCTTTTATTTAGCACACTATTTAGCAGCACACTTCAACATGAATTTTAAACGATTGTATAGTGAATAGTTCAGCAATTTTTTTTCTAGTTGTTGCGTTATTAGTTGATAAGATGTACCGTTACTTTCAGCCTATTCCCTTTCGTCGTTTTTTTTCTGCGTTGGTTTGAATGAATTAACTATGATTTTCAGCTGGACATGAGTTTAGCACACTTTTACTTTTTTTTATTAATTTATTAAGTAGAATGAGAAAACATAAGAAAGGGGACTAATATTTTGTTGGATATCCTTTGTTTTTGATAACTACATCCAATCTTCTGTGCTGACTCTCCACTAAAGCAGCGCATTTGTTCTGCGGAATACTGTACCACGCTTCTCGGATAACTATCCACAAATCATTCAAACTGCCCAGATTTTTGGTGCGAATGTGCTGCTCAACATCATTCTAGAGATTCTCTATCGGATTGAGGTCCGGTGACTGAGCTGGCCACTTCAGCGTAACAACTTGATGCTCCTAAAGGCAACTTTTCATAAGCCGTGAAGTGTGCTTAGGATCGTTGTCGTGCATAAAACGCCATGATAATGGCATATTGTCCTCGGAATATGGCACCATTATATCCTCTATAATTTCTTTATAGACGTATTGGTCCATACGAGTGTCTATCCGGTAAATCATTGATACATATTTTTTAATAACATTTAAATTTTTAATTAAAATAAATAGGTAATACTAAATATGTAATATAAATTGATGGTTTTAAAAAATTTGAAATCCAGATTTTTAAAAAATTTAAATCTACTGGAAGTCCTTCTGACTATTCTCGTTATATCGTTGTTAGAGCTAACTTTTTTTCTCTAAATACACGCTGCTACAATGATTACTTGAATCGTTGACGCCTACAGTTTGCCCAGGATCCTAAGCAGTTTTATAACTTTGTTAATTTGAAACGTAAAACTAATAAATTCTCATCTAATCTTTTTTTTTTGAAAATAACAAAGCAACTAATGATCAGGCTGCTGCCGATTTGTTTGCGGACTTTTTTCAATCTACTTACTTCAATGAAGCCCATACTATGCAATCATACCCGTATTCATTATAATTCTTCTCCTTTTTTTGCCCCTCGACTAACGAAATCTCTTTACTAAGCTATCTTAAATCCTCTAAGCCTGTATTTTCTCCCGGTCCTGATGGTGTTCCAGCATGTATACTTAGATTCTGTACTGATACCATTTGTAAGCCTATATTTAAGTTGCTTGATTTGTCCGGAGCCACGAGTTACTTTCCGCCTATATGGAAGGATTCCTTCTCTATACTTCTTCACAAATGTGGATCTAACCAAGCTGTGATACACAACTACAAATCTTGTTGAGTTTTCCTCAATTATATATATAGTATACTATACTACTATACTATACTATATATATATAGTATATATAACCAAAGGATTTCGGAGGAAAATGCAAACCGATGTGGTCTACACTGATTTCAGTAAAGCATTTGACTCCGTTAATCACAATTTATTGTTTCATAAATTAGATCTCATTGGTTTTTCTAAATGTAAAGTTTTCTAAATGTAAAGTTATGTCATTTTACAGAGGAAACCATCACGTCATGAACTACTCCTTTAATTTAACACAACTTTTAAGAATATGTGAAGTAAATGATCTAGGTATTCTCTTCGATCAGAAATTGAAATTTGATCGACACGTTACACACACTGTTAACAAGGCTTTTCGTGTTCTTGGTTTCATTAAAAGATGGGCCAAAGAATTTAATTGATCCCTTTACAACCAAGTTAGTTTTTACTTCTCTTGTACGTCCAATTCTTGAATATGGTTCTTGCGTGTGGTCCCCCCAGTACCAAATTTATCAAAACAGAATTGAGTCTGTTCAAAAGCAGTTTCTTTTTTTTGCTTTACGTAGTTTCAACTGGGTTCCAGGAGTAGATTTACCACCTTATCATAATCGGCTTCTTTTTATTAGCCTTCCTTCTTTAACTAACCGTCGTATTATGTTAAGTGTCTTGTTTATCATAAAACTTATAAGATTTGAGGTCGATTCCCCTTCCTTATTCAGGCAACTTAACTTATGTGTTCCTTCTAGAGTTACCCGTAATTTTCAGCCATTGTCATTAGACTTCTGTTCTAGTAATTATAGCTTGCATGATCCTTTCCGTCTTCTCTAGACTAGACTTTTCAACTTAGAGTCCTCTTTCTAATATAAAAATTTGTATTGTTAACTCATTAAAACTTCATACTAATAAATAATATTAACTTTTCTGATCTGATTGTGTTTTTCTGGGTTTTCCCCAATCCATTGCAACAAATGTTGGATCGGCTAGAATTTTTGTTTTTTCCCCGGAATTAAATTAAATTAAATTATAATATATTAAATTTTATAATTAAAATATTTTATATTCCATTTTAAAATTTCTTAAATAATTAAAATTTTAAAATTTATGCATAAAATCAATTTTCTTAGCTTTAATCAAAACTGCTTATGTTAAGGCGTTTTTCTTTATACATAAATTTTTTATCTGTTTCTCTGTAACTCTTACGTCGACTGCTATTAGTTGACTTTAAATTAAATTAAATTAAATTAAAAATTAAATTCAAAGAGATATATTTTAAACAATAGGTGGCGGATGAACTTATGCAGAGTTTTTGATGGAATTAAATGTCTGATAATTTATTTCGAAACTGGGCGAATGGTACTTACTGTCGGGCGCGCTGGACTGTAGCTTTCCTTACTTGTTTTCCACTACAATGCTCGATTTCTTAGTTAAAATCTTAGAGAAATAAAGCCCAACGGCATATCACCTCACTTTTCCATAGTCATTGTAAAAGCATTACAATCACTAACTATTTTAATTTTGATCCCAAGCAAATACACACGCCATTTCTTCAATGCTTCGACAATCTAACTTCTAGCTCATACGAATGATTCTTTTCTTCCGCTGGCTTCATTTTACGACTAAGATATTGAATCCGATGAAAATTCTATTGAACTACTTCTGCGTTATCTTTAAATTCTTGAACCCATTGTTCAACTGATGCTGCCCTGATCCACTAAACTGAAACAATGAATCTTCAATAACCCTCAACGTAAATATTGAACACTTTTCTCGAACTGTAGAATTAACTGTCAACGCATCGTAATCGTCATCGGTATCATCGTTTATATCAACGTGCAATTCAAAACTTTCTAGCAATCGATCTTGCAATGTGTGCTCTCTACCCGTGGTAGATATGTAAATTACGTTCTGCCAATTTTTCTCGCAAATCACTAACCCGTAATGCTAAAATATCGCCTCTCTTCATGTTGCTATAGTTGTTGCTCGTGCTTTACAAGTATTTAAAATATTTTTCAAAACAAAATATTCTTTTCTTAGTGGAAAATACAATTAAATGTTTTAAATATTTTTATACCCGCTACTCATAGAGTAGAAGGGTATTATAACTTTGTTCAAACCGAAAATGTATGTAACAGGCAGAAGGAGACACCTCCGACCCCATAAAGTATATATATTCTGGCTCAGGATCAACAGCCGAGTCGATATAGCCATGTCCGTCTGTCCGTCTGTCTGTCCGTGTGAAAATCTAGATCTCAGTTATTATAAGAGCTAGGACAACCAAATTTGGTGACAATATGTGTTATTATTGCACGCTGATCAAGTTTATTTTGGATTTTGGCCACGCCCCCTTCCGCCCCCGCAAATCGAAAAAACATTGATAATAAGTGCAATTTTGATGCCATATTGTTCATCAAGCAGCTGGGTAGCGGGTATATTACAGTCGAGCACACTCGACTGTTGCTTTCTTACTTGTTAAACTTCAAACCCTGTGTTATAACAAGTAAGAAAGCTACAGTCAAGTGTGCTCGACTGTAATATACCCGCTACCCAGCTGCTTGTACATAATTTATTTGCGGACCAAAAACACGGCTACAATCATATTTTGACCGTAAAAGGCTATGGACTTATAATATTTATGCAAAGTCAAAATATAAAATAAAAAAAAAAACATTTTTGCACACATTTAATTTTTGATGCGGGCGGGACTCGAACCCGTAAATGCATAATAGTACTGTTCGTTTTGCAGTCCACAACTTAACCCATTTCACCACCGTACACACACACACGATTCGGCACAATGCTGCAAGCAGCGCTGCCGGCAGCAGGATGTAGGATGGTCGATGGCCGTCTCGTTTACTTAATTCAAACACCATGAATTTAGTTAAGATCTATAAGATAACAGTTTATTACTAATTGTGAAATTAAATGCGTTTTAAATTATTCAAAATTAATGAGCTTGACATCACAACCGACTCAACTGTTATGTGTTCGATCCCTGAGAGTAGCGATCAAGCGGCAGAATCATATGCGCACATATTCTCATGCATAATTATGCTGACACTGCACTTGACCATTCACATAACATGGGTGTGGTCATTTTACGCCCAGCCAGTTATGCTTGGGGCTTTTGGTTATGTAAACAAACTGCGACAAAGTGTCACAGTGGGTACAGTGTGTACTCGATATGTACCACTTGACCCAATAAGCAAGTGCTTTTGTTTTAGTTCTCATTTATTGCTTAATTTCCCAGTTGTGTGTGAGTCTGGATAGCAGACAGCTTCAGTAAGCTACATACATATGCTCCGACTATCAAATGATAGGCAAGCTTTTTTTTTTGTTTAAAAAAATACATGGTCTATTGTGTTTGTCGAAATGTGCGTAACAGGCAGAAGGAGGCATATGCGACCCCATAAAGTGTATATATTCTTGCTCCGGGTCAGTAGCCGAGTCGATTGAGCCATGTCCCTCTGTCTGTCTGTCCGTTTGAAAGTCTAGATCTCAGCTATTACAAAAGCTAGAGACACAAAATTCCACATGAAGGTTCCTGTATACCATAGGTAGATCGAGCTTATTTTCAATATTTGATTAGAATTATTGAATTTACAACTTTCTTTGCTTTGGTATGAACATAGATAATTGCAATGTAAATCAATATAATACAATATATAATAAACACAAAAGTTATTCATCTAAACGTTTACCATAGTTATACTGCTTGCGTCATTGCAGCATTACGTGATGCTATAAAAATTATTGTATTCCCGACTTTTATTTCACATTGTTTGATTTTCACATAAAAGAAAGAAAAAAATGATTTATTAATGCTATAATCAATTTTTGAAGTCAACATTAACCTGTTTGTCGGTCTGTCTGTCTGTTTGAATACACAGATCTCAGCAAGTGTTGAAGCCGTAGACAGCTAATTTGGCATTGGAGCTTATATATATCATAAGCCCACCGCCTCTGAAAATTAGTAGTTCAGTTCTGCATTTGATGAATGAAAGATCTAACCCTTTATTTTGACATAAAGTGAGTTTGATTTGCTCATCAAAATGTATTCCATAATTTTCAAATTGCAAAAACAGATTACTAAGGATGTCAAGACATAAATAAAATATTGTTCCTCAATAAATAATCCTGATTTTAATCAAAGTTATTATGTTTAAAATGGATAGGATAGGATAAGATTAATACTTTGTATCAAAGTTATTATGTTTAAAATGGATAGGATAGGATAAGATTAATACTTTGTAATCGATTTAAATTTGATTTATTTGATTTTTGCCATGCGTTTTTTTAACGGGATTTCAAAATTGAGCGAAGGGTATCTTACTGTTGGGAGTCTTGACTGTAGTTTTCAATTCCTATTTTATTACTTTAGTAGTTGACCCGGCGATCTTCGAACCGCCTTAGCGTAGCTTTGATCCACTACTTTATTTTGTATAGCTGACCTATCTTATGTATTTATTTATTTACTAATATTTAGTCATTAGCAGTCGTCGTAAGAGTAACAGAAAAACAGATAAAAAAATGTATATATAAATATATATACAATAAATATAAAAATAAAAATATAAAAACGCTTTAACATAAGCGGTTTTGATTAAAGCTAAGTAATTTGATTTAATGATTAAATTTTAATTTTAATTAAGTTCAAAATTTTAAAATGGAATATAATTTATTTTAATTCTAAAATATAATTAATTTTAATTTCATTTAATTTAATTCCGGGAAAAAAACAAAATTTCTAGTCGATCCAACATTTGTTGCAATGGATTGGGGTAAACTCAGAAAAACCCAATCAGATCAGAAAAGTTAATATTAGTTATTATTAGAATATTATATTAGAAGTATTAATGAATTAAGAATAGAAATTTTTATATTAGAAAGAGAGGACTCTAAGTTGAGAAGTCTAAAAAATTTATTATAATGATCGCAGAGATGACGGAAAGGGTCATACAAGCTATAATTATTGGAACAAAAGTCTAATGACAACGGCTGAAAATTACGGGTAACTCTAGAAGGAATACTAAAGTTAAGTTGACTATGTAAAGAAGGGGAATTGACTTTAAATGTTATTAGCTTTATGATAAATAACATACACTTAACATAGATCTACTCTTGGAACCCAGTTAAAACAATGTAAAGCAAAAAGAAGAAACTGCTTTTGAACAGACTCAATTCTGTCTTGATAAATTTGGTACTGCGATGACCAACCGCAAGAACCATATTCAAGAATTGGACGTACAAGAGAAGTAAAAAGTAACTTGGTTGTAAACGGATCATTAAATTCTTTGGCCCATCTTTTAATGAAACCAAGAAGACGAAAAGCCTTGTTAACAATGTCGGGTCGATCAGATTTCAATTTCTGATTAAATAAAATACATAGATCATTTACTTCAGTTATTCTTAAAAGTTGAGTTAAGTGAAAGGAATAGTTTATGACGTGATGGTTTTCTCTGTTAATTGACATAACTTTACATTTGAAACAGTAAAGATGTAGAAGGTTATGACTACACCAGGCAAAAATCATGTCAAGATCCATTTGAAGAAAGATTAAAGTTCTATCATTATACGTCAGACAAAGTTTAACGTCATCAGCGTACATAAGGATGAATGATTGGGTTAGTACAGAAGGTAGGTCATGGTATGGTATGAACATAAATAATTGCAATATAAATTGCAAAATTAGAATCCAATCGGACGATAAACACAGAAGTTATCAATGTTTCCGTTTTCCGTACTTCCACTGCTTGCGCCTGTGCGCGATGCTTAGTTTCAGCCGTAGCGTGTGTACAGCTAATTGCTATTTTTTCACATGTAGATGGCGCTATTCAAATTGTGGAAGCTTAAATAAAGTACATTCGATGTTTTTAGCACTTCCTCTTTATTTGACACACTCAACAAGAATGCCCCTTAATTAATTTTTACAATGGTTTAACATAAGCTTAACATAGGTTTAACAAACTTAACATAGTCATCGTGTTATATAAGTATCGATATATCAGTGTGACCCTCTACCAGCCTACTACAATTCGGCCATCCTGACGATAAGGATCCCCTGATCCTGGTTTCTTATACGTTAAACATATATGTTGTAACAATTTCTTCATATTTATGGTAAACTTATCGAATAACAGTTATTTGGTATGAATTTTCTTTAAGTCCTGGTATGGACTTCGAGAAACTTGAAACCCTTTAACAACCTGTCATTACGAAGTATTTTAGCAATTACGTACGGGCCCTTGTTCTTTGGGATCAACTTCCTAGCAACTCCCGTAGTACTGTCAAAATTTTTCACCATTACGTAGTCTCCTTTACTATACTCCCTAGGCTTTTTCTTTGTTTTATCATAGTATGTTTCGTTATACGCCTGTGCTCGACTTTGATTATCCATTGCCCTTTTTCTAATCTCCTTTACATTTTCTACCTGTACTGTATGGTTGATATCTTCTAATTTCTCTCTAAGTTCATAAATAATTTGACCTTTCTGCTCCACGCCAAAAAGCATTTTACTGGGAACCTGTTTAATACTTCTGTGTACAGTGTTATTCAGTGCATATTCTACTTGTTCGATTACATTATCCCAGTGTACACCATTTTCAGGATCTGTTAACTTTGCTATCATCGGCCCTATGGTCCTGTTTATGAGTTCCACTTGTCCATTTGCTTGCGGAGAACCTGTTGCAATTTTCAGATGTTTAATGTTTGTTTCTGTTAAAATTTGTGCGAATTCGTTTGATGTGAAGCAACTACCTCGATCTGAAACTATACATTTTGGTTTTTTGATTTGGTTATTATTTGAAATATATGCTTATTCGCTCTTCCTGCTGCTACTGGTCCGTAATGGTCGATGTGCAATAATTCAAACGGCTTATCTCCTTTGGGAATGCTATGTAGAAAACCTTCCGATTTTCCAGTGTTCGGAGAAAATGCTACACATTTTAGGCAATTCTCAATGTGGTTTTTGCATTTTTCTTTGATATTTTAAAACCAATAGCTCCTCGAAATAGCATCTATCATCTTATCCCTGCCAATGTGACCAAGTTCATTATGGTATTTGTGCAAAACGTGATTTTCCATATCCTCAGGGACAAAAAATAATAAACGATCGTCATTTGTTTTTCTGTACACAACGCCATTTGTCATTTCAAAAAAATTGTTCTGATTTTTTTTTAAATCTTCCTTAATTTTCTGTATTTTTTAATCTTTTGATTGATAGATTAAAACATTGTCTTCAAAACTCGTGGTTTCTACAACCAAAATATTGCATCTGCTCAAAGCATCTACGTATTGCATTTTTGTTCCGGATCTATGAATCAGTTCGTAATCATAATTTTGAAGCTGAAGTGCCCATCGGGCGATTCTAGGATTTAGCTCTACTCTGTTTAATGTAAGCGTTAAAGAGTTGCAATCGGTTAGTATTTTGAAATGTCTCCCTTGTAAATATATCCGAAATCTACGCAGGGCGTAGATAATCGCTAACGTTTCCAGCTCAAAGCTGTGATACTTTGCCTAAGTCTCTTCGCTTTGAAAAAGAGAATACGGGATGGAGCTTTCCGTCTTCTTTCCTTTGCATTAAAACCGCACCGAAACCGTGAGCACTTGCATCGCAATGCAATTCAACCTCATCTTTATGATTATAAATAGCTTATACAGGTGCTTCTATCAGTTTTTTCTTCAGGTTCAAGATACAGTCTAACTCTCTTTGCTCAAAAGAGAATTCTTTGTCTTTCCTTAAAATGTCGTAAAGTAGTTTTGCTAACGTAGAGAAATCTTTTATAAACCTTCTAAAATATGAACATAACCCTAAAAAAACTCTGGACGTTGTGTACTTTTTCCGGAATTGGGAAGTTTTTAATTGCATCAATACCTTTGTCATCTGCTCTAATTCCTTTTTTTGTGATGAAAAATCCCAGATACTTTATGCTAGATTGCATAAACTCGCATTTGTCCATACGAAGTTCTAACTTGTTGTTGACTAGTCTTATAAACACATCTTTTAATGTTCTTAAATGTTCTTCCATAATTGTACTGGCTATCATTATGTCATCCATATATACGATGACTTTATTTTCCCGTATTAAATCTGCAAAAATTCTGTTTACAAAGCGTTGGAATACTGCTGATGCATTCTTAATGCCCATAGGCATCCTTAAAAATTCAAATTGCCCCAATAGAGTCACGAACGATATGTATTTAACTGAATCATCGCCAACGAAAACGTGAAAGTATCCATTCTTTAAATCGAGCTTTGAAAACACGCTTTTATTCACTAACTTGTCTAAAAGATCATCTATTAATGGCAACGGATAATTGTCCTTTATTAAAACTTTATTCAATTTTCTATAGTCTATACATAAACGCAAATCTCCTGTTTTTTTCTTTACTAGGACAATGGGGGAAGCATATTCTGAATCACTATTTCTTATTATGCCTTTGGCTAAATATTCGTCTAATAGTTTTTGCAGCTGCTCTTTTTCACTAAATGAACATATGATTCTTCGAACATTTTAACAAATTCACATTTTGTTTTATAGCTTACATCACCACCACAATTATAGTCTACAAACTGATTATCAACCACGTTAATGTTGAACATTTCAGTTTTAAAATTGTCTGCTAAGACACTTCGCTGTATCTCCCCAACACATTGACTGTTTCTTAAATGCGATTGAAATTTTTCCATCTGCCTGTCTATTGACTTCTCTCTAACGGTTGTCTTATTGCTCAGAGGCTTATCCAGCCTTTTCATTTTCCGTGGTAACTTTTTTTAACAATATTTTTTCATCAGTGGACTCGCATGTAGATAGCTTTTCTTTAATAGTTTCTTTTCCTAAAAATCTTTTCTTAACAATTTCATTTTCTAAAGACGTTTCCCTAAAAGTTTCATTTTCAGTAACAGTTGCATTTTCTAATAGTTTTTCCTTAACAGTCTCATTTTCTGTAACAGTTGCACTGCAATCGCAGTTGGCTACTACGGCGGTTGCTAGTTTTTGATTTTTTTCCCGGTGCTTTAATCATATTACTCATGTTTTCATTAATACCAAGGGGCCTAAATTTATGCTCAAACCATATTGAGTCATAAAATCCCTTCCCAGGACTACATCGTGTCTCATTGAATTGTTAGCGACGACAATCATCTCAAAATGAATTTTCTTTTTTTCTTTAAAAATGAAACAGAAAGTCTTTCCCAATATTTTAAGTTGGCTCTTGTTAAGCCCATAATACACTTGATCAACAGATTTTAATGATACTACAAATGGAATTTTTGATTGTTTAATGAATGATACCGCGCTCCCCGAATCTATTAGACATACTGCGGAAATGGGTGAACTGGTAAAAGACACAAAGAAAATGTTGAACTTTCTTACATAGTTGTTGACGCTGCTGCTGTTTTTGCTTTTCCTTAGAGGGCATTGTCCCACAAAATTACCCATTTCTCCACAAGCGAAACAAGATCCAGTTGCCCTTACTGGCTTACGGCAGTCTTTGGCAAAATGCCCCTTAGAGTTGCAGTTCCTGCAGCGCATGTTGTTGATTTCCGCCGCCTCCGATTTCGACTTATTTGGTTTGTAGCCTTCGGTTTGTTGTGAAAGGCTAGCTGCAGTTGCTCCGGATTGGTGAACCTTTGGATGCGGGCTTGATCGCGTAAGCTCGCCGATGGGATTCCCTCGATGAGATGTTCGATCAGCTCCTCCATGTCCATGTTGACGGATTGGGACATCATCCTTTTTTCTTCGTAATACACTGTAAAACGCTCATTTACTTGCCATCTACGTTGCTCAAATTTTCGACGCAGCTCAGATTTGGACGTTGTTTCTCCAAATGCTACGACCAGTTGCTCACACAGCCTTTCGAAAGAAGCTAGCATCAGAGTTGGATTGGCGTGAAGCCAACGCTGTGCATCACCTTTTAGTTTGGTAACGAACAACATTCGTAAGGCGTCATCATTTAGATTGTAGATTTGGCCTATGTTTTTGAGGTGATCCATCCAGTTGCATGCGCAATATTAAATGGTAATGACCTCTCTCCCTGGTTGGCGTCTGCTCTGCCACCTAATCCGTTTCCGACAGCGATCGTTGAGATGTTTGAATTGTCGACGTTGCCACCCGGTAAATTTTCAATTGAATTTGCAGGGCTGCCTAAATTGTAACCGTCGCCAAATGTCTGCTCTTGTTGTGTATGTGTGGAGGCGCGTGTCTCTTCTTGTTGTTGAATATATGTGTCGGCGCATGTCTCTTTTAACTGTTGTTGTTGAATTTCGCCACGCGCTTCTGCTTGTTGCAACGCGTTTTGCTGCGTAATAAGCGCTGCCCTCAATTGCGTGATGATTCTGAGAAGTTCATCTCGATCTGGAACATTCTCGGAAACGCCTCCCTGTGACGATTGCGTTGTAATTTCAGATAGGTGCCGGACTGATCTTCTCCAGTGTTCTGGATGGCTTCTTTCTCTGGTACGTGGCCTCGTTGTTCAAGCGGTATTTGCGCTAGACGAGCCATTAATTCGGCTTTAATACCTTGGGTTCGTAATCCCAACACAGCAAGCCACCTTTTTAATTGAGTCACTGTAAACTTGTTGAGATCGGCCAGGTACATTTTGTTTGTAGGTTTATCCCACTTCTGAATTTGTGGAAGCTAAAATATAGTGCACTCGATGTTTTTATCATTTCCTCTTTATTTGACACACTCAACAAGAATGCCCCTTAATGTTATTTTTACATAGGTTTAACATAAGCTTAACATAGGTTTAACAAACTTAACATAGTCATCGTGTTATATAAGTATCAATATATCAGCCTACTACAAAATATAGATCAAATTTAAACAAAAGGTGGCGGATGAACTTGTGCAGAGTTTTTTGATGGAATTAAATGTGTGATAATTTGTTTCGAAACTGGGCGAATGGTATCTTACTGTCGGGCTCGCTGGGCTGTAGCTTTCTTTACTTGTTATACCAGCTACTCATAGAGTAGAAGGGTATAATAACTTTGTTCAAACCAAAAATGTATGTAACAGGCAGAAGGAGACACCTCCGACCCCATAAAGTATATATATTCTGGCTCAGGATCAACAGCCGAGTCGATATAGCCATGTCCGTCTGTCCGTCTGTCTGTCCGTGTGAAAATCTAGATCTCAGCTATTATAAGAGCTAGAACTACCAAATTTGGTAACAGTACGTGTTATTATTGCACGCTGATCAAGTTTATTTTGGATTTTGGCCACGCCTCTTCCGCCCCTGTAAATCGAAAAAAATTGATTACAAGCGCAATTTTGATGCCATATTGTTCATTTTCGGTTTATATGATAACCATAGCTAGCCAGATGATCTCTGAAGGAAATAATTAGAATGCCTTACAATGCAAATATTTGCAGTTGTTGGATAACAGCGTCAGAAGCTTAGTGGAAAAGCGATGAGCTCCTAAACCGACAGGCTCGTGGTTCGATTCCCAGTTCATGCCGCTTAAGCTTTTTTTTTTTTTTTAAGAACTTATACTTTAATTTTTGAATATGCAATAATTGGTGGTCGTGCATTTTATTTAAAATTTTTTAATGGCTCACAATGAACTTTGTTAACAAGTGGAGAAGTGACAGTCTCTTAAATCAGCTGTGTGCGATTGTTAGAGCGCAGCTTTTCCTTATATTTTTTATTTTGATTTTTTATTTTATTGTATGTTTAAGTTATGAGAATAAATAGCAACAACAACACGCATCATGCATTCAGACTTTGTTATTGTCGTGCAAGAATTTTCGAATGGTCAAATAATGTTACTTTGGCAAAACTTCCGTAATGGCTTATTGACCGAATGGAGAAGTGGTGGACCTCTTAGGTAATGGGTCCAAGGTTCGATTCCGCATGCATGCGTGTCATGTTGGGGGAGATCGAACTTTTCTTATTTTTTGCAATGAAAAGTTTTTGCCTCCCTTTTAAAGCTACCTAAATGAAACTTTGTATACATGTTTCTTATTGCTGCCCGCTGTAAATAAGTCGGAACGAGCCGGCACGGACCGATACATCGTAAAGATGCCATAGAATCGGTCGTTTTTTTTAACAAAATTTATTAAAAGTTAGAGTGCTCTAGAACACTTTCCATTCAAGTATATAAAGGGGTATTAAAAGGGCACATATCGTTTTTTACATGCACGTATTCGATTTATAGTCTTCAACAGGTAGAATTATTATTTTTACTGTTTAAGTGATAAATCTTGGATTTTTTTGGTACCTGAATAAAAGTTATACGTTTTCAATACTTTTTACTCCTTTTGCAGCAGCGCTGCTTGCAGCATTGTGCAGAATAGTGTGTGCGTGTACGGTGGTGAAATGGATTAAGTTGTGGACTGCATAACGAACAGAACTATTATGCGTTTATGGGTTCGAGTCCCACCCGCATCAGAAATTAAATGTGTGCAAAAAATTATTTTTTTATTTTAGATTTTGACTTTGCATAAATATTGTAAGTCCATGGCCTTTTACGGTCAAAATATGATTGTAGCCGTTCTTTATTGTTTCACAAAAAATTTGGATGTACGAGCAGCTGGGTAGCGGGTATATTACAGTCGAGCACACTCGACTGTAGCTTTCTTACTTGGTTTTCTTTGAAAAACACGTTTACCAATAACAGTTTTCTAAATCTGATTTTTTTTATAACCTTGAAAAATCCATGGTCTTATACAGTCAATACTTGACTGTAGCCGTTCTTGCTTGTTACAAATGCGAAAGTCAACTTTGCTTCCGAAAGTGTCTCTATTGCAGTTACGACCCCATCGTAGTATGTTGGAAGAGTTAGCAGAAAGTGTGAAATTTTGTCACTGTCATCTATTTTTGCACCTGACGCAATGAGCTCTGTTATTAAGTTATCAAACAAATAGAAATGATCTTGTAGCGAAGTATTCCTCTTTAACTTTAACATCAATAGTTGTTTTCTTAATGAGATCTGTGAATCTACACTTTTTCTCTCATAGATTTCGTCTAACTTAGCAATAATCTCCGTAGGTGTGCTTCCTGTTCGCAATGGGTTATTTGCAATACTAATTCAAACTTGATTATCTTCATAGATATCTATTGGGCCTTTTGATTCTAGTTTAATTTCTACCAATAAAGTCTGGAGCCATAAGGCTTCTCTAACACATTCAAATAATGTCATGTACTCTGCTTCGGTGGATGAAGCTGCAACAGATTTTTGCTTCATTGAGCTCCAAATTAAACAACTTTCAAATATTTTTAATAAATATCCAGTCGTACTTCGTCTGCCTGTCTCATTTCCTGCCCTATCAGAATCAGCATATCCAATAAGAATATTGCTAAACTGTACATTTTCAATCTGAAATTAACAGTTCCTTTTAAATGCCTTAAAACTCTTTTAAGACATAGCCATAATTCCATATTGTTGTTATTCGAATATCGACTTAAAATACTTATTGATGTACTTAAGTCTGGGCGAGTACATTACATGATGTACATCAGACAACCAATCAAGTTTCTACATGGTGCCTCACATGATTCTACAGATTGTAGAGCCTCATAGTTTACTTTGCTTGGGAGAGGTGTACTAACTGCATTGCAGTCTTCCATATTAAACTTTCTCAACACATTCTTTATAAATGCAGATTGACTGAGACATATCTGACTTTTATTACTACCAATTTTAATTACGATAAAATATCGAACTTCTTTCATATCAGTCATTTTAAATTTATTTAGAAGGTATGATGTAAATTTAGACATAGTTTCGGATTTACTAATGGCAATTATTACATCGTCCACATATAATAAAATATAGATATTATCTGAGAAATTTCCTTTATCTAAAATATAGATAAGATATATACTTTTAGATTTTCAAGCATCTTGCAGCTTGCTTAAGGCCTTATTAAGCTTGCATACTCAATTTTCATCGCAGTATGACAACCCTTTTGGAACCTTCATGTAGATTTCATCTTTTAGTGTTCCATTCAAGAATGCTGTTTTCAAATCCATATGATGGACTTGTAAATTATATTGGTTTGAAAAAGCCAACAAAAAACGAAATCTGGAATTTCATGCAACTGGTGCAAATGTCACATCATAATCAGTCATATATTCTTGTGTAAAACCTCGTGCTACTAGCCTTGCTTTATATTTTACTAAGTTTCCAAACTCATCTTGTTTAATACTAATAAGTAAGAAAGCTACAGTCGAGTGTGCTCGACTGTAATTTACCCGCTACCCAGCTGCTCGTACATCATTTATTTGCGGAACAAAAAAAACGGCTACAATCATATTTTGACCATAAAAGGCTATGGACTTACAATATTTATGCAAAGTCAAAATCTAAAATAAAAAAAAAAAACAAGTAAGAAAGCTACATTCGAGTGTGCTCGACTGTAATATACCCGCTACACAGCTGCTCGAACATCAAAATTATTTGCGGAACAATAAAGAACGGCTACAATCATATTTTGACCGTAAAAGGCTATGGACTTACAATATTTATCTAAAGTCAAAGTCTAAAATAAAAAAAATATTTTTTTCCACACATTTAATTTTTGATGCGGGTGGGACTCGAACCCATAAATGCATAATAGCAGGGCTGCCTGCAGAGCTGCTTACAGCTATGGAAAACGTTAAGCAGAATAACTTCTGTGTTTATTATTACCAAATTTTCAGAGATCATCTGGGTAGCTATAGTTATCTTGTAAACCGAAAATGAAGAATATGGCGTCAAAATTGCGCTTGTAATCAATGTTTTTTCGATTTACGGGGGCGAAGGGGGGCCTGGCCAAAATCCAAAATAAACTTGATCAGCGTGCAATAATAACACATATTGTCACCAAATTTGGTAGTCCTAGCTCTTATTATAGCTGAGATCTAGATTTTCTCACGGACAGACAGACGGACATGGCTATGTCGACTCGGCTGTTGATCCTGAGCCAGAATATATATACTTTATGGGGTCGGAGGTGTCTTCTTCTGCCTGTTACATACATTTTCGATGAGTAAATTTTTTGCGAAACAATAAAGAACGGCTACAATCATGTTTTGACCGTAAAAGCCCATGGACTTACAATATTTATGCAAAGTCAAAATCTAAAATAAAAAAATAATTCGTTATGCAGTCCACAACTTAATCCATTTCACCACCGTACACGCACACACTATTCTGCACAATGCTGCAAGCAGCGCTGCTGCAAAAGGAGTAAAAAGTATTGAAAACGTATAACTTTTATTCAGGTACCAAAAAAATCCAAGATTTATCACTAAAACAGTAAAAATAATAATTCTACCTGTTGAAGACTATAAATCGAATACGTGCATGTAAAAAACGATATGTGCCCTTTTAATACCCCTTTATATACTTGAATGGAAAGTGTTCTAGAGCACTCTAACTTTTAATAAATTTTGTTAAAAAAACGACCGATAGGTTCTATGGCATCTATACGATGTATCGGTCCGTACCGGCTCGTTCCGACTTATTTACAGCGGGCAGCAATAAGAAACATGTATACAAAGTTTCATGACGGTAGCTTAAAAAGGGAGGCAAAAACTTTTATTTGCAAAAAATAAGAAAAGTTCGATCTCCCCCACCATGACTCGCGTGCATGCGGAATCGAACCTTGGACCCATTACTTAAGAGGTCCACCACTTCTCCATTCGGTCATTAAGCCATTACGCAAATTTTGCCAAAGTTACATTATGAGACCATTCGGAAATTCTTGCACGACAAAAACAAAGTCTGACAGCATGATGCGTGTTGTTGTTGCTATTTATTCTCATAACTTAAACATACAATTAAATAAACAAAAAGTAAGAAAGCTACATTCGAGTGTGCTCGACTGTAACCCAACCCGCTACCCAGCTGCTCGTACATCAAAATTATTTGCGGAACAATAAAGAACGGCTACAATCATATTTTGACCGTAAAAGTCCATGAACTTACAATATTTATCTAAAGTCAAAGTCTAAAATAAAAAAAATAATTTTTTCCACACATTTAATTTTTGATGCGGGTGGGACTCGAACCCATAAATGCATAATAGTTGTGTTCGTTATGCAGTCCACAACTTAACCCATTTCACCACCGTACACGCACACAAGATTCGGCACAATGCTGCAAGCAGGGCTGCCTGCAGAGCTGCTTACAGCTATGGAAAACGTTAAGCAGAATAACTTCTGTGTTTATTATTACCAAATTTTCAGAGATCATCTGGGTAGCTATAGTTATCTTGTAAACCGAAAATGAAGAATATGGCGTCAAAATTGCGCTTGTAATCAATGTTTTTTCGATTTACGGGGGCGAAGGGGGGCCTGGCCAAAATCCAAAATAAACTTGATCAGCGTGCAATAATAACACATATTGTCACCAAATTTGGTAGTCCTAGCTCTTATTATAGCTGAGATCTAGATTTTCTCACGGACAGACAGACGGACATGGCTATATCGACTCGGCTGTTGATCCTGAGCCAGAATATATATACTTTATGGGGTCGGAGGTGTCTTCTTCTGCCTGTTACATACATTTTCGATGAGTAAATTTTTTGCGAAACAATAAAGAACGGCTACAATCATGTTTTGACCGTAAAAGCCCATGGACTTACAATATTTATGCAAAGTCAAAATCTAAAATAAAAAAATAATTTTTTGCACACATTTAATTTCTGATGCGGGTGGGACTCGAACCCATAAACGCATAATAGTTCTGTTCGTTATGCAGTCCACAACTTAATCCATTTCACCACCGTACACGCACACACTATTCTGCACAATGCTGCAAGCAGCGCTGCTGCAAAAGGAGTAAAAAGTATTGAAAACGTATAACTTTTATTCAGGTACCAAAAAAATCCAAGATTTATCACTAAAACAGTAAAAATAATAATTCTACCTGTTGAAGACTATAAATCGAATACGTGCATGTAAAAAACGATATGTGCCCTTTTAATACCCCCTTTATATACTTGAATGGAAAGTGTTCTAGAGCACTCTAACTTTTAATAAATTTTGTTAAAAAAACGACCGATAGGTTCTATGGCATCTATACGATGTATCGGTCCGTACCGGCTCGTTCCGACTTATTTACAGCGGGCAGCAATAAGAAACATGTATACAAAGTTTCATGACGGTAGCTTAAAAAGGGAGGCAAAAACTTTTATTTGCAAAAAATAAGAAAAGTTCGATCTCCCCACCATGACTCGCGTGCATGCGGAATCGAACCTTGGACCCATTACTTAAGAGGTCCACCACTTCTCCATTCGGTCATTAAGCCATTACGCAAATTTTGCCAAAGTTACATTATGAGACCATTCGGAAATTCTTGCACGACAAAAACAAAGTCTGACAGCATGATGCGTGTTGTTGTTGCTATTTATTCTCATAACTTAAACATACAATTAAATAAACAAAAAGTAAGAAAGCTACATTCGAGTGTGCTCGACTGTAACCCGACCCGCTACCCAGCTGCTCGTACATCAAAATTATTTGCGGAACAATAAAGAACGGCTACAATCATATTTTGACCGTAAAAGTCCATGAACTTACAATATTTATCTAAAGTCAAAGTCTAAAATAAAAAAAATAATTTTTTCCACACATTTAATTTTTGATGCGGGTGGGACTCGAACCCATAAATGCATAATAGTTGTGTTCGTTATGCAGTTCACAACTTAACCCATTTCACCACCGTACACGCACACAAGATTCGGCACAATGCTGCAAGCAGGGCTGCCTGTAGAGCTGCTTACAGCTATGGAAAACGTTAAGCAGAATAACTTCTGTGTTTATTATTACCAAATTTTCAGAGATCATCTGGGTAGCTATAGTTATCTTGTAAACCGAAAATGAAGAATATGGCGTCAAAATTGCGCTTGTAATCAATGTTTTTTCGATTTACGGGGGCGAAGGGGGCCTGGCCAAAATCCAAAATAAACTTGATCAGCGTGCAATAATAACACATATTGTCACCAAATTTGGTAGTCCTAGCTCTTATTATAGCTGAGATCTAGATTTTCTCACGGACAGACAGACGGACATGGCTATGTCGACTCGGCTGTTGATCCTGAGCCAGAATATATATACTTTATGGGGTCGGAGGTGTCTTCTTCTGCCTGTTACATACATTTTCGATGAGTAAATTTTTTGCGAAACAATAAAGAACGGCTACAATCATGTTTTGACCGTAAAAGCCCATGGACTTACAATATTTATGCAAAGTCAAAATCTAAAATAAAAAAATAATTTTTTGCACACATTTAATTTCTGATGCGGGTGGGACTCGAACCCATAAACGCATAATAGTTCTGTTCGTTATGCAGTCCACAACTTAATCCATTTCACCACCGTACACGCACACACTATTCTGCACAATGCTGCAAGCAGCGCTGCTGCAAAAGGAGTAAAAAGTATTGAAAACGTATAACTTTTATTCAGGTACCAAAAAAATCCAAGATTTATCACTAAAACAGTAAAAATAATAATTCTACCTGTTGAAGACTATAAATCGAATACGTGCATGTAAAAAACGATATGTGCCCTTTTAATACCCCTTTATATACTTGAATGGAAAGTGTTCTAGAGCACTCTTACTTTTAATAAATTTTGTTAAAAAAACGACCGATAGGTTCTATGGCTTCTATACGATGTATCGGTCCGTACCGGCTCGTTCCGACTTATTTACAGCGGGCAGCAATAAGAAACATGTATACAAAGTTTCATGACGGTAGCTTAAAAAGGGAGGCAAAAACTTTTATTTGCAAAAAATAAGAAAAGTTCGATCTCCCCCACCATGACTCGCGTGCATGCGGAATCGAACCTTGGACCCATTACTTAAGAGGTCCACCACTTCTCCATTCGGTCATTAAGCCATTACGCAAATTTTGCCAAAGTTACATTATGAGACCATTCGGAAATTCTTGCACGACAAAAACAAAGTCTGACAGCATGATGCGTGTTGTTGTTGCTATTTATTCTCATAACTTAAACATACAATTAAATAAACAAAAAGTAAGAAAGCTACATTCGAGTGTGCTCGACTGTTATATACCCGCTACCCAGCTGCTCGTACATCAAAATTATTTGCGGAACAATAAAGAACGGCGTCAATCATATTTTGACCGTAAAAGGCCATGGACTTACAATTTTTATGCAAAGTCAAAATCTAAAATAAAAAAAATAATTTTTTCCACACATTTAATTTTTGATGCGGGTGGGACTCGAACCCATAAATGCATAATAGTTGTGTTCGTTATGCAGTCCACAACTTAACCCATTTCACCACCGTACACTCACACACTATTCGGCACAATGCTGCAAGCAGCGCTGCCGGCAAAAGGAGTAAAAAGTATTGAAAACGTATAACTTTTATTCAGGTACCAAAAAAATCCAAGATTTATCACTTAAACAGTAAAAATAATAATTCTACCTGTTGAAGACTATAAATCGAATACGTGCATGTAAAAAACGATATGTGCCCTTTTAATACCCCTTTATATACTTGAATGGAAAGTGTTCTGGAGCACTCTTACTTTTAATAAATTTTGTTAAAAAAACGACCGATAGGTTCTATGGCATCCATACGATGTATCGGTCCGTACCGGCTCGTTCCGAGTTAGTTACAGCGGGCAGCAATAAGAAACATGTATACAAAGTTTCATGAAGGTAGCTCAAAAAGGGAGGCAAAAACTTTTCTTTGCAAAAAATAAGAAAAGTTCGATCTCCCCCAACATGACACGCATGCATGCGGAATCGAACCTTGGACCTTGGACTTACATTATGAGACCATTCGGAAATTCTTGCACGACAAAAACAAATTCTGAATGCATGATGCGTGTTGTTGTTGCTATTTATTCTCAAAACTTAAACATACAATTAGATAAAAAAAAAAATAAAAAATATAAGAAAAAGCTGCGCTCTAACAATCGCACACAGCTGATTTAAGAGACTGTCACTTCTCCACTCGTTAACTCAGTTCATTGTGAGCCATTAAAAAAATTTTAAATAAAATGCACGACCACCAATAATGCATATTCAGAAATTAAAGTATAAGTTCTTAAAGAAAACAAGTAAGAAAGCTACAGTCGAGTGTGCTCGACTGTAATATACCCGCTACCCAGCTGCTCGTACATCATTTATTTGCGGAACAAAAAAAAACGGCTACAATCATATTTTGACCGTAAAAGGCTATGGACTTACAATATTTATGCAAAGTCAAATTCTAAAATAAAAAAAAAAAAATATTTTTGCCCACATTTAATTTTTGATGCGGGCGGGACTCGAACCCGTAAATGCATTATAATACTGTTCATTTTGCAGTCCACAACTTAACCCATTTCAGCACCCAACACGCACGCTGCTGGCAGCGCTGCTTACAGCTATGGAAAAGGTTAAGCTGCATAACGTCTGTGTTTATTATCCGATTGTTACCAAATTTTTAGAGATCATCTGGCTAGGTATAGTTATCATGTAAACCGAATATGAACAAAATGGCATCAAAATTGCGCTTGTAATAAATTTTTTTCGATTTACAGGGGCGGAAGGGGCCGTGGCCAAAATCCAAAATAAACTTGATCAGCGTGCAATAATAACACATTTTGTCCCCAAATTTGGTAATCCTAGCTCTTATAATAGCTGAGATCCAGATTTTCACACGGACAGACAGACGGACAGACGGACAGACAGACAGACGGACAGACGGACAGACGGACATGGCTATATCGACTCGGCTGTTGATCCTGAGCCAGAATATATATACTTTATGGGGTCGGAGGTGTCTCCTTCTGCCTGTTACATACATTTTCGGTTTGAACAAAGTTATAATACCCTTCTACTCTATGAGTAGCGGGTATAAAAACAGCTATGAAGTAACTTCTGTGTTTATTTTCCGATTGTTACCAAATTTTTAGAGATCATCTGTCTAGCTATAGTTATCATGCAAACCGAATATGGACAATAGGGCAGCGAAATTGCGCTTGTAATCAATGTTTTTTCGATTTACAGGGGCGGAAGGGGGCGTGGCCAAAATCCAAAATAAACTTGATCAGCGTGCAATAATAACACATACTGTCACCAAATTTGGTAGTCCTAGCTCTTATAATAGCTGAGATCTAGATTTTCACACGGACAGACAGATGGACAGACAGACAGACGGACAGACGGATATGACTATATCGACTCGGCTGTTGATCCTGAGCCAGAATATATATACTTTATGGGGTCGGAGGTGTCTCCTTCTGCCTGTTACATACATTTTCGGTTTGAACAAAGTTATAATACCCTTCTACTCTATGAGTAGCGGGTATAAAAAAGAAAAAGCTTAAGCGGCATGAACTGGGAATCGAACCACGGACCTGTCGTTTCAGGAGTTCATCGCTTTTCCACTAAGCTACTGACGCTGTTATCCAACAACTGCAAAAATTTGCATTGTAAGGCATTCTTATTATTTCCTGTACAAATAAAGAAATTGCGCTGCCGGCAGCGCTACTTACAGCTATGGAAAACGTTAAGCTGAATAACTTAAAAAATAAAGAGATCATCTGGCTAGCTATAGTTACCATATAAACCGAAAATGAACAATATGGCATCAAAATTGCACTTGTTATCAATGTTTTTTCGATTTGCGGGGGCGGAAGGGGGCGTGGCCAAAATACAAAATAAACTTGATCAGCGTGCAATAATAACACACACTGTCACCAAATTTGGAAGTTCTAGCTCTTATATTAGCTGAGATCTACATTTTCACACGGACAGACAGACGGACAGACAGACGGACAGACGGACATGGCTATATCGACTTGGCTGTTAACCCTGAGCCAGAATATATATACTTTATGGGGTCGGAGGTGTCTCCTTCTGCCTGTTACATACATTTTCGGTTTGAACAAAGTTATAATACCCTTCTACTCTATGAGTAGCGGGTATAAAAAAGAAAAAGCTTAAGCGGCATGAACTGGGAATCGAACCACGAGCCTGTCGGTTCAGGAGTTCATCACTTTTCCACTAAGCTACTGACGCTGTTATCCAACAACTGCAAAAATTTGCATTGTAAGGCATTCTTAATATTTCCTGTACAAATATAGAATTTGCGCTTCCGGCATGGCTATGGAAAACGTTAAGCTGAATAACTTCTGTGTTTATTATCTGATTGTTACCATATTTTCAGAGATAATCTGGCTAGCTATAGTTATCATATAAACCGAAAATGAACAATATGGCATCAAAATTGCGCTTGTAATCAATTTTTTTCGATTTACAGGGGCGGAAGGGGCCGTGGCCAAAATCCAAAATAAACTTGATCAGCGTGCAATAATAACACACACTGTCACCAAATGTGGTAGTTCTAGCTCTTATAGTAGCTGAGATCTAGATTTTCACACGGACAGACAGACGGACAGACGGACATGGCTATATCGACTCGGCTGTTGATCCTGAGCCAGAATATATATACTTTATGGGGTCGAAGTTGTCTCCTTCTGCCTGTTACATACATTTTCAGTTTGAACAAAGTTATAATACCCTTCTACTCTATGAGTAGCGGGTATAAAAACGCGAAGCAGGTTGCTAAAAAGTTACGTGATGTGTATGGTGATAAAGCCTTAAAAGGAAGACAGTATGAAAATTGGTTTCGCAAACTCCGTTCTGGAGATTTTTCACTTAAAGATGAGCCACGGTCAGGTCGGCCAAATGAAGTTGATTATGACCAAATCAAAGCATTAATCGAATTGGATCGTCATGTAACTGAGCGTGAGATAGGAGAGAAATTAAATATACCAAAATCAAGCGTTCATTATCACATAAAAAGTCTTGGACTAGTGAAAAAGCCTGATATTTGGGTACCACATGTATGGAAAGAAATTCATTTAACACACCGAATCAACGCTTGTGATATGCACCTTAAACGCAATGAATTCGATCCGTTTTTAAAACTAATCATAACTGGAGATGAAAAATGGATTTTTTACAACAACGTTAGTCGAAAACGATCATGGTCCAAGCATGGTCCAACAGTAATAAACAAAAACAAGTAAGAAAGCTACATTCGAGTGTGCTCCACTGTAATATACCCGCTACACAGCTGCTCGTACATCCAAATTTTTTGCGAAACAATAAAGAACGGCTACAATCATATTTTGACCGTAAAAGGCCATGAACTTACAATATTTATGCAAAGTCAAAATCTAAAATAAAACAAGTAAGAAAGCTACATTAGAGTGTGCTCGAATGTAATATACCCGCTACCCAGCTGCTCGTACATCCAAATTTTTTGCAAAACAATAAAGAACGGCTACAATCATATTTTGACCGTAAAAGCCCATGGACTTACAATATTTATGCAAAGTCAAAATATAAAATAAAAAAATAATTTTTTGCACACATTTAATTTTTGATGCGGGTGGGACTCGAACCCATAAATGCATAATAGTTCTGTTCGTTATGCAGTCCAAAACTTAGCCCATTTCACCACCGTCCACTTACACACTATTCGGCACAATGCTGCAAGCAGCGCTGCCGGCAAAAGGAGTAAAAAGTATTGTAAACGTATAACTTTTATTCAGGTACCAAAAAAATCCAATTTTATCACTTAAACAGTAAAAATAATAATTCTACCTGTTGAAGACTATAAATCGAATAAGTGCATGTAAAAAACGATATGTGCCCTTTTAATACCTCTTTATATATTTGAATGGAAAGTGTTCTAGAGCACTCTAACTTTTAACAAATTTTGTTAAAAAAACGACCGATAGGTTCTATGGCATCTACATGATGTATCGGTCCGTACCGTCTCGTTCCGACTTAGTTACAGCGGGTGGCAATAAGAAACATGTATACAAAGTTTCATGAAGGTAGCTTTAAAAGGGAGCCAAAAACTTTTCTTTGCAAAAAATAAGAAAAGTTCGATCTCCCCCACCATGACACGCATGCATGCGGAATCGAACCTTGGACCCATTACCTAAGAGATCCACCACTTCTCCATTCGGTCATTAAGCCATTACGCAAATTTTGCCAAAGTTACATTATGAGACCATTCGGAAATTCTTGCTCGACAAAAACAAAGTCTGACAGCATGATGCGTGTTGTTGTTGCTATTTATTCTCATAACTTAAACATACAATTAAATAAAAAATAAAAATAAAAAAAAATTAAAGAAAAAGCTGCGCTCTAACAATCAAACACAGCTGATTTAAGAGACTGTCACTTCTCCACTTGTTTACTAAGTTCATTGTGAGCCATTAAAAATTTTTAAATAAAATGCACGACCACCAATTAATGCATATTCAAAAATTAACGTATAAGTTCTTAAAAAAAAAAAGAAAAAGCTTAAGCGGCGTGAACCGGGAATCGAACCACGGGACTGTCGGTTCAGGAGTTCATCGCTTTCCCACTAAGCTACTGACGCTGATATCCAACAACTGCAAAAATTTGCAATGTAAGGCATTCCTAATATTTCCTGTACAAATAAAAAATTTGCGCTGCCGGCAGCGCTCCTTACAGCTATGAAAAACGTTAAGCTGAATAACTTCTGTGTTTATTATCTGATTGTTACCAAATTTTCAGAGATCATGTAGCTAGCTATAGTTATCATATAAGCCGAAAATGAACAATATGGCATCAAAATTGCGCTTGTAATCAATGTTTTTTCGATTTACGGGGGCGGAAGGGGGCGTGGCCAAAATCCAAAATAAACTTGATCAGCGTGCAATAATAACACATATTGTCACCAAATTTGGTAGTCCTAGCTCTTATAATAGCTGAGATCTAGATTTTCACACGGACAGACAGACGGACAGACGGATAGACAGACAGACGGACAGTCGGACATGGCTATATCGACTCGGCTGTTGATCCTGAGCCAGAATATATATACTTTATGGGGTCGGAGGTGTCTCCTTCTGCCTGTTACATAGATTTTCGGTTTGAACGGTTTGAAGTTATAATACCCTTCTACTCTATGAGTAGCGGGTATAAAAATATAAGAAGAAGCTGCCCTCTAACAATCGCACACAGCTGATTTAAAAGACTGTCACTTCTCCACTTGTTAACCAAGTTCATTGTGAGTCATTAAAAAAAAATTGTAAGTAAAATGCACGACCAGCAATTAATGTATATTTAAAAATAAATGTATAAGTTCTTAAAAAAACAAGTAAGAAAGCTACAGTCGAGTGTGCTCGCTGTAATATACCCGCTACCCAGCTGCTTGTACATAATTTATTTGCGAAACAAAAAAACGGCTACAATCATATTTTGACCGTAAAAGGCTATGGACTTATAATATTTATGCAAAGTCAAAGTATAAAATAAAAAAAATAAACATTTTTGCACACATTTAATTTTTGATGCGGGCGGGACTCGAACCCGTAAATGCATAATAGTACTGTTCGTTTTGCAGTCCACAACTTAACCCATTTCACCACCGTACACGCACACACGATTCGGCACAATGCTGCAAGCAGCGCTACCGGCAGCGCTGCTTACAGCTATGGAAAACGTTAAGCTGAATAACTTCTGTGTTTATTATCCGATTGTTACCAAATTTTCAAAGATCATCTGGCTAGCTATAGTTATCGTGTAAACCGAAAATGAAAAATATGGCATCAAAATTGCACTTGTTATCAATGTTTTTTCGATTTGCGGGGGCGGAAGGGGGCGTGGCCAAAATACAAAATAAACTTGGTCAGCGTGCAATAATAACACACAGTCACCAAATTTGGAAGTTCCAGCTCTTATATTAGCTGAGATCTAGATTTTCACACGGACAGACAGACGGACAGACAGACAGACGGACAGACGGACATGGCTATATCGACTTGGCTGTTGACCATGAGCCAGAATATATACACTTTATGGGGTCGGAGGTGTCTCTTTCTGCCTGTTACATACATTTTCGGTTAGAACAAAGTTATAATACCCTTCTACTCTATGAGTAGCGGGTATAAAAAAGAAAAAGCTTAAGCGGCATGAACTGGGAATCGAACCACGGGCCTGTCGTTTCAGGAGTTCATCACTTTTCCTACTGACGCTGTTATCCAACAACTGCAAAATTTTGCATTGTAAGGCATTCTTATTATTTCCTGTACATATAAAGAAATTGCGCTGCCGGCAGCGCTGCTTACAGCCATGGAAAACGTTAAGCTGAATAACTTCTGTGTTTATTATCTGATTGTTACCAAATTTTCAGAGATCAGCTGGCTAGCTATAGTTATCATATAAGCCGAAAATGAACAATATAGCATCAAAATTGAGCTTGTAAGCAATTTTTTTCGATTTACAGGGGCGGAAGGGGGCGTGGCCAAAATACAAAATAAACTTGATCAGCGTGCAATAATAACACACACTTTCACCAAATGTGGTAGTTCTAGCTCTTATAGTAGCTGAGATCTAGATTTTCACACGGACAGACAGACGGACAGACAGACAGACGGACAGCCGGACATGGCTATATCGACTCGGCTTTTGACCGATACTTTATGGGGTCGGAGGTATCTCCTTCTGCCTGTTACATACATTTTCGGTTTGAACAAAGTTATAATACCCTTCTACTCTATGAGTAGCGGGTATAAAAAATAATTTTTTGCACACATTTAATTTTTGATGCGGGTGGGACTCGAACCCATAAATGCATAATAGTTCTGTTCGTTATGCAGTCCACAACTTAACCCATTTCACTACCGTACACGCACACACTAGTCGGCACAATGCTGCAAGCAGCGCTGCCAGCAAAAGGAGTAAAAAGTATTGAAATCGTATAACTTTTATTCAGGTACCAAAAAAATCCAAGATTTATCACTTAAACAGTAAAAATAATAATTCTACCTGTTGAAGACTATAAATCAAATACGTGAATGTTAAAAACGATATGTGCCCTTTTAATACCTCTTAATATACTTGAATGGAAAGTGTTCTAGAGCACTCTAACTTTTAATAAATTTTGTTAAAACAAGTAAGAAAGCTACATTCGAGAGTGCTCGACTGTAATATACCCGCTACCCAGCTGCTCGTACATCCAATTTTTTGCGAAACAATAAAGAACGGCTACAATCATATTTTGACCGTAAAAGGCTATGGACTTACAATATTTATGCAAAGTCAAAATCTAAAACAAAACAAATAATTTTTTGCACACATTTAATTTTTGAAGCGGATGGGACTCGAATCCATAAATGCATAATAGTTGTGTTCATTATGCAGTCCACAACTTAACCCATTTCACCACCGTACACGCACACACTATTCGGCACAATGATGCAAGCAGCGCTGCCGGCAAAAGGAGTAAAAAGTATTGTAAACGTATAACTTTTATTCAGGTATCAAAAAAATTCAAGATTTATCACTTAAACAGTAAAAATAATAATTCTACCTGTTGAAGACTATAAATCGAATACGTGCATGTAAAAAACGATATGTGCCCTTTTAATACCTCTTTATATACTTGAATGGAAAGTGTTCTAGAGCACTCTAACTTTTAATAAATGTTGTTAAAAAAAAACAACCGATAGCTTCTATGGCATCTATACGATGTATAGGTCCGTACCGGCTCTTTCCGACTTATTTACAGCAGCAATAGGAAACATGTATACAAAGCTTCATGAAGGTAGCTCAAAAAGGGAGGCAAAAACTTTTCTTTGCAAAAAATAAGAAAATCTTGATCTCCCCCACCATGACACGCATGCATGCGGAATCGAACCTTGGACCCATTACCTAAGAGGTCCACCACTTCACCATTCGGTTATTAAGCCATTACGCAAATTTTGCCAAAGTTACATTATGAGACCATTCGGAAATTCTTGCACGACAAAAACAAAGTCTGAATGCATGATGCGTGTTGTTGTTCCTATTTATTCATAAATAACAATTATAAATATATAATTAAATAAAAAATAAAAATAAAAAATATAAGAAAAAGCTGCGCTCTAACAATCGCACACAGCTGATTTAAGAGACTGTCACTTCTGCACTCGTTAACTCAGTTCATTGTGAGCCATTAAAAAAATTTTAAATAAAATACACCACCAATTAATGCATATTAAAAAATTAAAGTATAAGTTCTTAAAAAAAAAAAGAAAAAGCTTAAGCGGCATGAATTGGGAATCGAATCACGGGCCTGTCGGTTCAGGAGTTCATCGCTTTTTCACTAAGCTACTAACGCTGTTATCCAACAACAGCAAAAATTTACATTGTATGGTATTCTTATTATTTCCTGTACAAATAAAAAATTTGCGCTGCCGGAAGCGCGGTTTACAGCTAGGGAAAACGTTAAACTGAATAGCTTCTTTGTTTATTATCCGATTGTTACCAAATTTTCAGAGATCATCAGGCTAGCTGAAGTTATCATATAAACCGAAAATTAACAATATGGCATCAAAATTGCCCTTGTAATCAATTTTTTTCGATTTACAGGGGCGGAAGGGGCCGAACCAAAATCCAAAATAAACTTGATCAGTGTGCAATAATAACACATACTGTCACTAAATTTGGTAGTTCTAGCTCTTATAATAGCTGAGATCTAGATTTTCACTCGGACAGACAGAAGGACAGACAGACAGACGGACAGACGGACATGGCTTTATCGACTCGGCTGTTGATCCTGAGCCAGAATATATATACTTTATGGGGTCGGAGGTGTCTCCTTCTGCCTGTTACATACATTTTCGGTTTGAACAAAGTTATAATACCCTTCTACTCTATGAGTAGCGGGTATAAAAATTAAAGTATAAGTTCTTAAAAAAAAAAAGAAAAAGTTTAAGCGGCATGAATTGGGAATCGAATCACGGGCCTGTCTGTTCAGGAGTTCATCGCTTTTTCACTAAGCTACTAACGCTGTTATCCAACAACTGCAAAAATTTGCATTGTATGGCATTCTTATTATTTCCTGTACAAATAAAGAATTTGCGCTGCCGGAAGCGCGGTTTACAGCTAGGGAAAACGTTAAACTGAATAGCTTCTTTGTTTATTATCCGATTGTTACCAAATTTTCAGAGATCATCAGGCTTGCTATAATTATCATATGGAACAATATGGGATCAAAATTGCGCTTGTAATCAATTTTTTTCGATTTACAGTGTGCTCGACTGTAATATACCCGCTACCCAGCTGCTCGTACATCATTTATTTGCGGAACAAAAAAACGGCTACAATCATATTTTGACCGTAAAAGGCTATGGACTTACAATATTTATGCAAAGTCAAAATCTAAAATAAAACAAGTAAAATAGCTACAGTCGAGTATGCTCGACTGTAATATACCCGCTACCCAGCTGCTCGTACATCATTTATTTGCGGAACAAAAAAACGGCTACAATCATATTTTGACCGTAAAAGGCTATGGACTTACAATATTTATGCAAAGTCAAAATCTAAAATAAAAAAAAAATAATAATTTTCCACACATTTAATTTTTGATGCGGGCGGGACACAAACCCGTAAATGCATAATAGTACTGTTCGTTTTGCAGTCCACAACTTAACCCATTTCACCACCGTACACGCACTCACTATTTTTATTTTAGATTTTGACTTTGTAGCCGTTCTTTTTTGTTCCGCAAAAATATGATTTACGAGCAACTCGAGAGCGGGTATATTACAGTCGAGCACCCTCGACTGTAGCTTTCTTACTTGTTTAATATTGAACTAGTTGACCCGGCGAACTTCGTACCGCCTTAGCGTAGTTTTGATACACTACTTTATTTTGTGGACTATGTGGACACACAATATTCATTAGTCCAATAGCAACAATTTGCTTTGAACTGTAATCAATTGCCACATTATAACTGAATGCAGCTCTTTCTCTTTCACAACATTTCTATGTTGATTTCGATTCCGTTGAAGTTCATTTCGCGCTTCGCGTTGCTCATTAGTTTTATTTGTTCCTATATTTCTTTGACTTGCCGTATTTCGAGTTCTGCGGCCTAAGTTTGTACGTCTGGTTGGTGGCATTGTTAAAAACGAAGATCTCATAAATTTTCTGTATAATCATGTAAAATTGTAATATTGTGTAGTCACCAAAAGTTACCAAAAATCGAAAAGAATTGAAGTGAACTTACCGTGATTACTTACACTTATTAGCAAACAAAAAACTTCTTAGTCTTTAAACCAAAACGAATTTATGTGTTGACACAGATTACCACAGACATTTGTAGCACTGAAATTTCGATAACTTCAGTTGATCTGGCAACATTCCTTACGCGCGTTTTTCAAAATATGCAAAATTAAATATATATTTTTCAGTCTTTCTGAGAGATTTTCTTTATATTTTTTTCCGTAAGAACCTTGTACAGGGTATTAGAAAACTACAAACAAACAAAAATTAGCCAAATCGGTCAAGCCGTTTTCATATTATGTTGTGACAACGGAAAACTGGTTTCTTATTTATATATATATATATTAATTTTAGTTTGGTTAAATTTTATCCCCTTTCCGCCCCTGTAAATCGAAAAAAATTAATTACATGCGCAATTTTGATGCCATATTGTTGATTTAGGTTTATATCACAACTATAGCTAGACAGATGATCTCTTAAATTTGGTAACAATCGAATAATAAACACAGAAGTTATTCCAGTCAACGTTTTTCATAGCTGTAAGTAGCAATGCCGGCAGCGCTGCCTGCAGTATTGTGCCTAAGAGTACGTACGTTAACGGTGGTCAAATGGGTTAAGTGGTGGACTGCAAAACGAACAGTACTATTATGTATTTACAGGTTCGAGTTTCGCCCGCGTCAAAAATTAGGTTTGTTGAAAAACTTTTTTTTATTAGACCATGGATTTAAAAAAAAAAAAAAATAGCTAGAGCCACCAAATTTGGTGACAACACTTATGTGAATCATACGCTGTAAAATTTTTAATAAAAGTTGGGACACGCCTACTTCCGCCCCCGCAAATTGATAAACCGTATAGCAAGCGCAATAATAAAGCTACAGTATTCAGTTTTGGTGGGTATGATAACTATCACCACCTAAACGATCGTTAAAAATTGGTTCCGATCGGTCAATAAACAGACAAATAAGCAGCTATTCAACGTTTCCTATAGATTTGCAATGCCCCCACTGCAAGCAAGCAAGGAGTGTTTTTTCCAAGCAGTGTTTTTTTTCCAACTGCTTGGACTACTTGGCATCTAACTGCAAACTATATGTTTTGTTTATTATTTATTCTTTGAAAAACGCGTTTAATAACAGTTTTCTCAATCTGAATTTTTTTTCTAATCTTTAGAAATCCATGGTCTTATACAGTCAACACTTGACTGTAGCCATTCTTACTTGTTATTTTAGATTTTGATTTTTAATCAGTATTGTAGGTTTTTGAGCTTTTACGATAAAAATATTATTGTAGCCGTTCTTTATTGTTTCGCAAATATTTTTGATGTACGAGCAGCTTGGTAGCGTGTATATTACAGTCGAACACTTTCGACTGAAGCTTTCTTACTTGATTTTTATACCCGCTACTCATAGAGTAGAAGGGCATTATAACTTTGTTCAAACCGAAAATGTATGTAACAGGCAGAAGGAGACACCTCCGACCCCATAAAGTATATATATTCTGGCTTAAGATCAACAGCCGAGTCGATATAGCCATGTCCGTCTGTCCGTCTGTCTGTCCGTGTGAAAATCTAGATCTCAGCTATTAAAAGAGCTAGCACTCCCAAATTTGGTGACAATATGTTATTATTGAACGCTGATCAAGTTTATTTTGGATTTTGGCCATGCCCCCTTTCGCCCCCGTAAATCGAAAAAACATTGATTACAAGCGCAATGCTGCCATGATGCCAATGATGCCATATTGTTTATTTTCGGTTTACATGATAAATACAGCTAGCCAGATGATCTCTGAAAATTGGGTAACAATCGGATAATAAACACAGAAGTTATTCAGCTTAAGGTTTTCCATAGCTTGCTCCATGCTTGCAGCATTGTGCCGAATTGTGTGTGCGTGTACGGTGGTGAAATGGGTTAAGTTGTGGACTGCAAAACGAACAGTACTATTATGCATTTACGGGTTCGAGTCCCGCCCGCATCAAAAATTAAATGTGTGCAAAAATGTTTTTTTTTTTATTTTAGATTTTGACTTTGCATAAATATTATAAGTCCATAGCCTTTTACGGTCAAATTATGATTGTAGCCGTTTTTTTTTTGTTCCGCAAATAAATGATGTACGAGCAGCTAGGTAGCGGGTATATTACAGTCGAGCACACTCAAATGTAGCTTTCTTACTTGTTTTTTTTATACCCGCTACTCATAGAGTAGAAGGGTATTATAACTTTGTTCAAACCGAAAATGTATGTAACAGGCAGAAGGAGACGCCTCCAACCCCATAAAGTATATATATTCTGGCTCAGGATCAACAGCCGAGTCGATATAGCCATGTCCGTCTGTCTGTCCGTGTGAAAATCTAGATCTCAGCTATTATGAGAGCTAGAACTACCAAATTTGGTGACAAAATGTGTTATTATTACACGCTGATCAAGTTAATTTTGGATTTTGGCCACGCCCCTTTAAATAGAAAAAACATTGATTACAAGCGCAATTCTGATGCCATATCATTTTCGGTTTATATGATAACTATAGCTAGCCAAATGATCTCTGAAAATTTGGTAACAATCGGATAATAAACACAGAAGTTATTCAGCTTAACGTTTTCCATAGCTGTAAGCAGCGCTGCCGGCAGCGCAAATTCTTTATTTGTACAGGAAATAATAAGAATGCCTTACAATGCAAATTTTTACAGTTGTTGGATAACAGCGTCAGTAGCTTAGTGAAAAAGCGATGAACTCCTGAACCGACAGGCCCGTGGTTCGATTCCCAGTTCATGCCGCTTAAGCTTTTTCCTTTTTTTCTTTAAGAACTTATACTTTAATTTCTGAATATGCATTATTGGTGGTCGTGCATTTTATTTAAAATTTTTTTAATGGCTCACAATGAACTGAGTTAACGAGTGGAGAAGTGACAGTCTTTTAAATCAGCTGTGTGCGATTGTTAGAGCGCAGCTTTTTCTTATATTTTTTTATTTTTTTTTTATCTAATTGTATGTTTAAGTTTTGAGAATAAATAGCAACAACAACAAGCATCATGCATTCAGAATTTGTTTTTGTCGTGCAAGAATTTCCGAATGGTCTCATAATGTAAGTCCAAGGTCCAAGGTTCGATTCCACATTCATGCGTGTCATGTTGGGGGAGATCGAACTTTTCTTATTTTTTGCAAAGAAAAGTTTTTGCCTCCCTTTTTGAGCTAAAATTTATTAAAAGTAAGAGTGCTCCAGAACACTTTCAATTCAAGTATATAAAGAGGTATTAAAGGGGCACATATCGTTTTTTTACATGCACGTATTCGATTTATAGTCCTCAACAGGTAGAATTATTATTTTTACTGTTTAAGTGATAAATTTTGAATTTTTTTGGTACCTGAATAAAAGTTATACGTTTTCAATACTTTTTACTCCTTTTGCCGGCAGCGCTGCTTGCAGAATTGTGCCATTGTGCGTGTACGGTGGTGAAATGGGTTAAGTTGTGGTCTGCATAACGAACAGAACTATTATGCATTTATGGGTTCGAGTCCCATAGCCTTTTACGGTCAAAATATGATTGTAGCCGTTCTTTATTGTTCCGCAAATAATTTTGATGTACGAGCAGCTGGGTAGCGGGTATATTACAGTCGAGCACACTCGAATGTAGCTTTCTTACTTGTTTTTATTTTAGATTTTGACTGCATAAATATTGTAAGTCTAAAGCCTTTTACGGTCAAAATATGATTTTAGCCGTTTTTTTGTTCCGCAAATAAATAATGTACGAGCAGCTGTGTAGCGGTTATATTACAGTCGAGCACAATCGACTGTAGCTTTCCTATTTTTTTTTGCGATCCCTCTTGCTTTTGCCTTTTTATTTCTCATACCCAAAACTGCTCGTCAGCCACTACGGATCACGGGTAGGTCGAAAAATTAAGAGAAGATAAACAAATATCGCACAAATATCGACCTGATTAAAAAACTATCAGACATGATTTATATCGAGTAAACATTTATCGTTCAAATATCGGGAATGAATTTAATAACTATCGGACACTCTTTAATAATTAAATTAATATCGGATAACAATAAGAATAGAAGAGAAAAAGAAAAAGAGAAAAAGAATCTAAATTTAATTGGAAAACTACGCAGCAAGAAGCTGTTAATAATAAATGTATAAATTTATAATGCTTAAACTGATTGAAGAAAGAATAATGGATTAATTAAACTCTCTTGAATGTAGCAGCTGAATTGGTTATATCGGTACACCAATATCAGTATGGCGTTGTTGGGTGGGAGAAGAAGAAAAGCAGTTCATCTGGCTCTCCGACAGTAGTTGTTGGGGATAGTTCATACGTTTTTAGGGGTATCGTTTTACCCTTACCCTTTTAATTTGCGACCCCTGTCGAACATTTATAATTACGTGTGTAGTGTTACAACGTTTAGATGAATGACTTTTGTGTTTATTATCCGATCCGATTGTAATTTGGAAAATTGAATTTAAATAGCAATTATCTATATTCCTACCAAAGCAAAAATTTGTAAATTCAATAGTTCTTCTAATAGTCGTAAAATATAGATTTGCGGGGACGGTGGGCGTGGCATCAAAACTTGAAAATAAACTCTATCTACCTATGGTATACAGGAACCTTCATGTGAAATTTGGTGTAATAGCTGAGATCTAGACGTTCAAACGAACACACGGACAGACAGACGGACATGGCTCAATCGACTCGGCTGGTGATCCGATTGTTACCAAATTTTCAGAGATCATCTGGCTAGCTATAGTTATCATGTAAACCGAAAATGAACAATATGGCATCAAAATTGCGCATGTAATCAATGTTTTTTCGATTTACGGGGCGGAAGGGGGCGTGGCCAAAATCCAAAATAAACTTGATCAGCGTGCAATAATAATACATATTGTCACCAAATTTGGTAGTCCTAGCACTTATAATAGCTGAGATCTAGATTTTCACACGGACAGACAGACGCACATGGCAATATCGACTCGGCTGTTGATCCTAAGCCAAAATATATATACTTTATGGGGTCGGAGGTGTCTCCTTCAGCCATAAAGTATATATATTCTGGCTCAGGATCAACAGCCGAGTCGATATAGCCATGTCCGTCTGTCCGTCTGTCTGTCCGTGTGAAAATCTAGATCTCAGCTATTATAAGAGCTAGGACTACCAAATTTGGTGACAATATGTGTTATTATTGCACGCTGATCAAGTTTATTTTGGATTTTGGCCACGCCCCCTTCCGCCCCCGTAAATCGAAAAAACATTGATTACAATCGCAATTTTGATGCCATATTGTTCATTTTCGGTTTATATGATAATTATAGCTAGCCAAATGATCTCTGATCTCTGGTAACAATCGGATAATAAACACAAAAGTTATTCAGCTTAACGTTTCCATAGCTGTAAGCAGCGCTGCCGGCAGCGCTGCTTGCAGCATTGTGCCGAATCGTGTGTGCGTGTTTAGTGGTGAAATGGGTTAAGTTGTGGACTGCAAAACGAACAGTACTATTATGCATTAACGGGTTCGAGTCCCGCCCGCATCAAAAATTAAATGTGTGCAAAAATGTTTTTTTTTTTTATTTTATATTTTGACTTTGCATAAAAATTGTAAGTCCATAGCCCTTTACGGTCAAAATATGATTGTAGCCGTTTTTTTGTTCCGCAAATAAATTATGTACAAGCAGCCAGGTAGCGGGTATATTACAGTCGAGCACACTCAACTGTAGCTTTCTTACTTGTTTCCAACTGCTTGGATTGCTTGGCGTCTAACTGAAAATAATATGTGTTGTTTATTATTTTTCTTTGAAAAACACGTTTACCAATAACAGTTTTCTAAATCAGATTTTTTTCATAAGCTTTAAAAATCCATGGTCTTATACAGTCAACACTTGACTGTAGCCGTTCTTACTTGTTTCATTAAAAATTTGTTCACTTCACGTTTGGTCTTGTGAGGTGGTGCATTATCGTGCAATAAAAACAGCTGTTTTCTTGCTGGATATTCTGGTCTAACACGACCGATTATTTTCCACAAACGATGTAAAACGCCTAAATAGTATTCTCCATTAACAGTTTGACCTTCTGGTACAAATTCCTTGTGGACAATACCCTTCATAGTTGACCCGGCGATTTGATTTGCTTTTATATTTCTATAACTTGCCGTATTTCGAGTTCTGCGGCCTAAGTTTGTACGTCTGGTTGGTGGCATTGTTAAAAACGAAAATCTCATAAATTTTCGGTATAACCATGTAAAAAATTGTAATATTGTGTAGTCACCAAAAGTTACCAAAAATCGATAAGAAGTGAAGTGAACTAATCGTGATTGACAAACACTTATTAGCAAACAAAAAACTTCTTAGTCTTTAAAACAAAACTAATTTATGTGTTGACACAGATTACCACAGACATTTGTAGCACTGAAATTTCGATAACTTCAGTTGATCTGGCAACATTCCTTACGCGCGTTTTTTAAAATATGAAAAATTAAATGTACATTTTTCAGTATTTCTGAGATATTTTGTTTATATTTTTTTCCGTAAGAACCTTGTACAGAGTATAAGAAAACTACAAACAAAAAAAAAAATCAGCCAAATCGGAACACGGAAGTTATTCCAGTCAACTTTTTACATAGCTGCCGGCACAAGTGCCTGCAGTATTCAAAAACTTTTTTATACCCGCTACTCATAGAGTAGAAGGGTATTATAACTTTGTTCAAACCGAAAATGTATGTAACAGGCAGAAGGAGACACCTCCGACCCCATAAAGTATATATATTCTGGCTCAGGATCAACAGCCGAGTCGATATAGCCATGTCCGTCTGTCCGTCTGTCTGTCCGTGTGAAAATCTAGATCTCAGCTATTATAAGAGCTAGGACAACCAAATTTGGTGACAATATGTGTTATTATTGCACGCTGATCAAGTTTATTTTGGATTTTGGCCACGGATTTTTGCTTGGAGCATTGTGCCGAATCGTGTGTGCGTGTTTAGTGGTGAAATGGGTTAAGTTGTGGACTGCAAAACGAACAGTACTATTATGCATTAACGGGTTCGAGTCCCGCCCGCATCAAAAATTAAATGTGTGCAAAAATGTTTTTTTTTTTATTTTATATTTTGACTTTGCATAAAAATTGTAAGTCCATAGCCCTTTACGGTCAAAATATGATTGTAGCCGTTTTTTTGTTCCGCAAATAAATTATGTACAAGCAGCCAGGTAGCGGGTATATTACAGTCGAGCACACTCAACTGTAGCCTTCTTACTTGTTTCCAACTGCTTGGATTGCTTGGCGTCTAACTGAAAATAATATGTGTTGTTTATTATTTTTCTTTGAAAAACACGTTTACCAATAACAGTTTTCTAAATCAGATTTTTTTCATAAGCTTTAAAAATCCATGGTCTTATACAGTCAACACTTGACTGTAGCCGTTCTTACTTGTTTCATTAAAAATTTGTTCACTTCACGTTTGGTCTTGTGAGGTGGTGCATTATCGTGCAATAAAAACAGCTGTTTTCTTGCTGGATATTCTGGTCTAACACGACCGATTATTTTCCACAAACGATGTAAAACGCCTAAGTAGTATTCTCCATTAACAGTTTGACCTTCTGGTACAAATTCCTTGTGGACAATACCCTTCATAGTTGACCCGGCGATTTGATTTGCTTTTATATTTCTTTAACTTGCCGTATTTCGAGTTCTGCGGCCTAAGTTTGTACGTCTGGTTGGTGGCATTGTTAAAAACGAAAATCTCATAAATTTTCGGTATTACCATGTATAATTGTAATATTGTGTAGTCCCCAAAAGTTACCAAAAATCGATAAGAAGTGAAGTGAACTAACCGTGATTAACAAACACTTATTAGCAAACAAAAAACTTCTTAGTCTTTAAAACAAAACGAATTTATGTGTTGACACAGATTACCACAGACATTTGTAGCACTGAAATTTCGATAACTTCAGTTGATCTGGCAACATTCCTTACGCGCGTTTTTTAAAATATGAAAAATTAAATGTACATTTTTCAGTCTTTCTGAGAGATTTTCTTTATATTTTTTTCCGTAAGAACCTTGTACAGAGTATTAGAAAACTACAAACAAAAAAAAATCAGCCAAATCGGTCAAGCCGTTTTCATATTATGTTGTGACAACGAAAAACGGGTTTCTTATTTACATAAATATAGATTTAGTTTGGTTAAATTTTATCCCAATTTTGATGCCATATTGTTAATTTAGGTTTATATCATAAATATAGCTACACAGATGATCTCTAAAAATTAGGTAACAATCGAATAATAAACACGGAAGTTATTCCAGTCAACTTTTTACATAGCTGCCGGCAGCACTGCCTGCAGTATTCAAAAACTTTTTTATACCCGCTACTCATAGAGTAGAAGGGTATTATAACTTTGTTCAAACCGAAAATGTTTGTAACAGGCAGAAGGAGACACCTCCGACCCCATAAAGTATATATATTCTGGCTCAGGATCAACAGCCGAGTCGATATAGCCATGTCCGTCTGTCCGTCTGTCTGTCCGTGTGAAAATCTAGATCTCAGCTATTATAAGAGCTAGGACAACCAAATTTGGTGACAATATGTGTTATTGTTGCACGCTGATCAAGTTTATTTTGGATTTTGGCCACGCCCCCTTCCGCCCCGTAAATCGAAAAAACATTGATTACATGCGCAATTTTGATGCCATATTGTTCATTTTTGGTTTACATGATAACTATAGCCAGCCAAATGATCTCTGAAAATTTGGTAACAATCAGATAATAAACACAGAAGTTATTCAGCTTAACGTTTTCCATAGCTGTAAGCAGCGCTGCCGGCAGCGCTGCTTGCAGCATTGTGCCGAATCGTGTGTGCGTGTACGGTGGTGAAATGGGTTAAGTTGTGGACTGCAAAACGAACAGTACTATTATGCATTTACGGGTTCGAGCCCCGCCCGCATCAAAGTAAAATTAAATGTGTGCAAAAATGTTTTTTTTTTTTATTTTATATTTTGACTTTGCATAAATATTATAAGTCCATAGCCTTTTACGGTCAAAATATGATTGTAGCCGTTTTTTTGTTCCGCAAATAAATTATGTACAAGCAGCTGGGTAGCGGGTATATTACAGTCAAGCACACTCGACTGTAGCTTTCTTACTTGTTTTTATACCCGCTACTCATAGAGTAGAAGGGTATTATAACTTTGTTCAAACCGAAAATGTATGTAACAGGCAGAAGGAGACACCTCCGACCCCATAAAGTATATATATTCTGGCTCAGGATCAACAGCCGAGTCGATATAGCCATGTCCGTCTGTCCGTCTGTCTGTCCGTGTGAAAATCTAGATCTCAGCTATTATAAGAGCTAGGACAACCAAATTTGGTGACAATATGTGTTATTATCGCACGCTGATCAAGTTTATTTTGGATTTTGGCCACGCCCCCTTCCGCCCCCGCAAATCGAAAAAACATTGATAACAAGTGCAATTTTGATGCCATATTCATTTTCGGTTTACATGATAACTATAGCTAGCCAGATGATCTCTGAAAATTTGGTAACAATCGGATAATAAACACAGAAGTTATTCAGCCTAACGTTTTCCACAGCTGTAAGCTTGCAGCATTGTGCCGAATCGTGTGTGCGTGTACGGTGGTGAAATGAGTTAAGTTGTGGACTGCAAAACGAATAGTACTATTATGCATTTACGGGTTCGAGTCCCGCCCGCATCAAAAATTCAATGTGTGCAAAAATTTTTTTTTTTTTATTTTATATATTGACTTTGCATAAATATTATAAATCCATAGCCTTTTACGGTCAAAATATGATTGTAGCCGTTTCTTGTTTCCGCAAATAAATTTTGTACAAGCAGTTGGGTAGCGGGTATGTTACAGTCGAGCACACTCGACTGTAGCTTTCTTACTTGTTATTATTTTAGATTTTGAGTTTGTATCAGTATTGTATGTTTTTAAGCTTTTACGGTCAAAATATTATTGTAGCCGTTCTTTATTGTTTCGCAAATAATTTTGATGTACGAGCAGCTTGGTAGCGTGTATATTACAGTCGAGCACTCTCGACTGTAGCTTTCTTACTTGTTTATACAATATTCTGTTCGTGTTTGTCTGTGTGTCTATGAATAAATTAATTTGAATTAAACAATAATCCAACTAACTAGAGTATCTAATATTAATTGCTACTGAGTCTAAAGCGTATTTTATGCTGCCTTTTCAAATAGACCAACATAGGTTTTTCGTTTAAGATATTTTAATCACTTACATAAATGCAGAAATTAAAGACTTTAATGTTAATCGGAAATCAAAACGAAGAGCCGATTTTGAAAAACAGTAGCCGCTCCTAATTAAGTTGTTCTACTTCATCTTTAATTGACTTGTCCAAGTATTTATACCGTTCGACCATTGAAAATGGTCATAAATGGTATACTAAGTTTGTGCAAATGTATGTAACAGGCAGAAGGAGGCGTGGCAGACCCCACAAAGTAAATATTCTGACTCAGGATCACCAGAGTCGATTGAGCCATGTCCGTTTGTCTGTCCGTGTGTTTGTTTAAACGTCTAGATTTCAGTTTTATAACAGCTATATACACCAAATTTCACATGAAGGTTCCTGTATACCATAGGTAGATAGAGTTTATTTTCAAGTTTTGATGCCACGCCCACTTCCCCGCAAATCTATAATTTACGATTATTAGGAGAACTATTGAATTTACAAATTTATGCTTTGGTAGGAAAATAGATAATTGCTATATAAATTCTATTCTCCAAATTACAATCCGATCGGATAATAAACATAAAACTTATTTATCTAAACGTTGTAACACTGCACACCCTATCTTGCTGTAAGCCGGCTGAACTAAGGGAAAATGGGTTGGGTCTTGTGTGCAGGCTCCGCTATCGACGTTATCATAAATGTTCGACAGGGGTCGCAAATTAAAAGGGTTAGGGTAAAACGATACCCCTTAAAACATATGAACTATCCCTAACAACTACTGTCGGAGAGCCAGATGAACTGTTTTTCTTTTTCTCCCACCTAACAACGCCATACTGATATTGGTGTACCGATATAACCCATTCAGCTGCTACATTCAAGAGAGTTTAATTAATCAATTTTTAGACTATGGTTTTTAAAAAAATACATGGTCTATTGTGTTTGTCGAAATGTGTGTAACAGGTAGAAGGAGGCATCTGCGACCCCATTAAGTACATACATTCTTGCTCACAATCACTAGCCGAGTCGATTAAGCCATGTCTGTCTGTACGTCTGTCCGCCTGTATGAACGCCTATATCTCAGAAACTAAAAAAGCTAGAGCCACCAAATTTGGTGACAACACTTATGTGAATCATACGCTGCAAAATTTTTATTAAAACTTGGGACACGCCTACTTTCGCCCCCGCAAATCGAAAAACTGTATTGCAAGCGCCTATATCTTAGAAACTAAAAAAGCTAGAGCCACCAAATTTGGTGACACTTATGTGAATCCTACGTTGTAAAATTTTTATTAAAATTTGGGAAACGGCTACTTCCGCCCCCACAAATCGATAAACCGTATAGCAGGCGCAATAATGAAGCTAGAGTATTCAGTTTTGGTGTGGATGATAACTATCACCACCTAAACGATCGCTGAAAATTGGGTTCCGATCGGATAATGAACATAAAAGTTATTCAACGTTTCATATAGATTTGCACTGCGCCCACTGCAAGCAAGCAAGCAGTGTTTTTTCCAAGCAGTGTTTTTTTCCAACTGCTTGGAATACTTGGCGTCTAACTGAAAATTATGTGTGTTGTTTATTACTTATTATATTTTATTATTATAAATCTGATTTTTTTCATAACCTTGAAAAATCCATGGTCTTATACAGTCAACACTTGACTGTAGCCGTTCTTACTTGTTCTTTCTTCAATCAGTTTAACCGCAAGTTATACATTTATTATTAACAGCTTCTTGCTGCGTAGGTTTCCAATTAAATATAGATTTTTTTTCTTAATGCTATTGTTCTACATCCCCGTTATTCCTTATTCTCTTCTATTCTTGTTATTAAATTCATGCTTGATATTTGAACGATAAATGTTTACTCGATATAAATCATGTCTGATAGTTTTTTAATCAGGTCGATATTTGTGCGAAATTTGTTTATAATTTTTTTGTTTCTCTTAATTTTCCGACTTACCCGTGATCCGTAGTGCCTAACGAGCAGCTTTTGGGTATGAGAAATAAAAAGGCAAAATAATATTTTCAATATTTTCCTTTTACCTACTTTATTTAAAACAAGTAAGAAAGCTACAGTCGAGTGTGCTCGACTGTAATATACCCGCTACCCAGCTGCTTGTACATAATTTATTTGCGGAACAAAAAAACGGCTACAATCATATTTTGACCGTAAAAGGCTATGGACTTATAATATTTATGCAAAGTCAAAATATAAAATAAAAAAAAAAAATATTTTTGCACACATTTAATTTTTGATGCGGGCGGGACTCGAACCCGTAAATGCATAATAGTACTGTTCGTTTTGCAGTCCACAACTTAACCCATTTCACCACCGTACACGCACACACGATTCGGCACAATGCTGCAAGCCGCGTTGCCGGCAGCGCTGCTTACAGCTATAGAAAACGTTAAGCTGAATAACTTATGTGTTTATTATCCGATTGTTACCAAATTTTCAGAGATCATTTGGCTAGCTATAGTTATCATGTAAACCAAAAATGAACAATATGGCATCAAAATTGCACTTGTTACAATGTTTTTTCGATTTGCGGGGGCGGAAGGGGGCGTGGCCAAAATCCAAAATAAACTTGATCAGCGTGCAATAATAACACATATTGTCACCAAATTTGGTTGTCCTAGCTCTTATAATAGCTGAGATCTAGATTTTCACACGGACAGACAGACGGACAGACGGACATGGCTATATCGACTCGGCTGTTGATCCTGAGCCAGAATATATATACTTTATGGGGTCGGAGGCGTCTCCTTCTGCCTGTTACATACATTTTCGGTTTGAACAAAGTTATAATACTCTTCTACTCTATGAGTAGCGGGTATAAAAAAGTTTTTGAATACTGCAGGCAGTGCTGCCGGCAGCTATGTAAAAAGTTGACTGGAATAACTTCCGTGTTTATTATTCGATTGTTACCTAATTTTTAGAGATCATCTGTGTAGCTATAGTTATGATATAAACCTAAATTAACAATATGGCATCAAAATTGGGATAAAATTTAACCAAACTAAATCTATATTTATATAAATAAGAAACCCGTTTTTCGTTGTCACAACATAATATGAAAACGGCTTGACCGATTTGGCTGATTTTTTTTTGTTTGTAGTTTTCTAATACTCTGTACAAGGTTCTTACGGAAAAAAATATAAAGAAAATCTCTCAGAAAGACTGAAAAATGTACATTTAATTTTTCATATTTTAAAAAACGCGCGTAAGGAATGTTGCCAGATCAACTGAAGTTATCGAAATTTCAGTGCTACAAATGTCTGTGGTAATCTGTGTCAACACATAAATTCGTTTTGTTTTAAAGACTAAGAAGTTTTTTGTTTGCTAATAAGTGTTTGTTAATCACGGTTAGTTCACTTCACTTCTTATCGATTTTTGGTAACTTTTGGGGACTACACAATATTACAATTTTACATGGTAATACCGAAAATTTATAAGATTTTCGTTTTTAACAATGCCACCAACCAGACGTACAAACTTAGGCCGCAGAACACGAAATACGGCAAGTTAAAGAAATATAAAAGCAAATCAAATCGCCGGGTCAACTATGAAGGGTATTGTCCACAAGGAATTTGTACCAGAAGATCAAACTGTTAATGGAGAATACTATTTAGGCGTTTTACATCGTTTGTGGAAAATAATCGGTCGTGTTAGACCAGAATATCCAGCAAGAAAACAGCTGTTTTTATTGCACGATAATGCACCACCTCACAAGATCAAACGTGAAGTGAACAAATTTTTAATGAAACAAGTAAGAACGGCTACAGTCAAGTGTTGACTGTATAAGACCATGGATTTTTCAAGCTTATGAAAAAAATCTGATTTAGAAAACTGTTATTGGTAAACGTGTTTTTCAAAGAAAAATAATAAACAACACATATTATTTTCAGTTAGACGCCAAGCAATCCAAGCAGTTGGAAACAAGTAAGAAAGCTACAGTCGAGTATGCTCGACTGTAATATACCCGCTACCTAGCTGCTTGTACATAATTTATTTGCGGAACAAAAAAACGGCTACAATCATATTTTGACCGTAAAAGGCTATGGACTTACAATTTTTATGCAAAGTCAAAATATAAAATAAAAAAAAAAAAACATTTTTGCACACATTTAATTTTTGATGCGGGCGGGACTCGAACCCGTAAATGCATAATAGTACTGTTCGTTTTGCAGTCCACAACTTAACCCATTTCACCACTAAACACGCACACACCATTCGGCACAATGCTCCAAGCAGCGCTGCCGGCAGCGCTGCTTACAGCTATGGAAAACGTTAAGCTGAATAACTTCTGTGTTTATTATCCGATTGTTACCAGAGATCAGAGATCATTTGGCTAGCTATAGTTATCATATAAACCGAAAATGAACAATATGGCATCAAAATTGCGCTTGTAATCATTGTTTTTTCGATTTACGGGGGCGGAAGGGGGCGTGGCCAAAATCCAAAATAAACTTGATCAGCGTGCAATAATAACACATATTGTCACCAAATTTGGTTGTCCTAGTTCTTATAATAGCTGAGATCTAGATTTTCACACGGACAGACAGACGGACAGACGGACATGGCTATATCGACTCGGCTGTTGATCCTGAGCCAGAATATATATACTTTATGGCTGAAGGAGACACCTCCGACCCCATAAAGTATATATATTTTGGCTTAGGATCAACAGCCGAGTCGATATTGCCATGTGCGTCTGTCTGTCCGTGTGAAAATCTAGATCTAAGCTATTATAAGAGCTAGGACTACCAAATTTGGTGACAATATGTGTTATTATTTCACGCTGATCAAGTTTATTTTGGATTTTGGCCACGCCCCCTTCCGCCCCGTAAATCGAAAAAACATTGATTACATGCGCAATTTTGATGCCATATTGTTCATTTTCGGTTTACATGATAACTATAGCTAGCCAGATGATCTCTGAAAATTTGGTAACAATCGGATCACCAGCCGAGTCGATTGAGCCATGTCCGTCTGTCTGTCCGTGTGTTCGTTTGAACGTCTAGATCTCAGCTATTAAAAAAGCTATCTACACCAAATTTCACATGAAGGTTCCTGTATACCATAGGTAGATAGAGTTTATTTTCAAGTTTTGATGCCACGCCCACCGTCCCCGCAAATCTATATTTTACGACTATTAGAAGAACTATTGAATTTACAAATTTCTGCTTTGGTAGGAATATAGATAATTGCTATTTAAATTCAATTTTCCAAATTACAATCGGATCGGATAATAAACACAAAAGTTATTCATCTAAACGTTGTAACACTGCACACGTAATCATAATTGTTCGACAGGGATCACAAATTAAAAGGGTAAGGGTAAAACGATACCCCTAAAAACGTATGAACTATCCCCAACAACTACTGTCGGAGAGCCAGATGAACTGCTTTTCTTCTTCTCCCACCCAACAACGCCATACTGATATTGGTGTACCGATATAACCAATTCAGCTGCTACATTCAAGAGAGTTTAATTAATCCATTATTCTTTCTTCAATCAGTTTAAGCATTATACATTTATTTATACATTTATACATTTATTATTAACAGCTTCTTGCTGCGTAGTTTTCCAATTAAATTTAGATTCTTTTTCTCTTTTTTTTTTCTCTTCTATTCTTATTGTTATCCGATATTAATTTAATTATTAAAGAGTGTCCGATAGTTATTAAATTCATTCCCGATATTTGAACGATAAATGTTTACTCGATATAAATCATGTCTGATAGTTTTTTAATCAGGTCGATATTTGTGCGATATTTGTTTATCTTCTCTTAATTTTTCGACTTACCCGTGATCCGTAGTGGCTGACGAGCAGTTTTGGGTATGAGAAATAAAAAGGCAAAAGCAAGAGGGATCGCAAAAAAAATAGGAAAGCTACAGTCGATTGTGCTCGACTGTAATATAACCGCTACCCAGCTGCTCGTACATTATTTATTCGCGGAACAAAAAAACGGCTAAAATCATATTTTGACCGTAAAAGGCTTTAGACTTACAATATTTATGCAGTCAAAATCTAAAATAAAAACAAGTAAGAAAGCTACATTCGAGTGTACTCGACTGTAATATACCTGCTACCCAGCTGCTCGTACATCAAAATTATTTGCGGAATAATAAAGAACGGCTACAATCATATTTTGACCGTAAAAGGCTATGGGACTCGAACCCATAAATGCATAATAGTTCTGTTCGTTATGCAGACCACAACTTAACCCATTTCACCACCGTACACGCACAATGGCACAATTCTGCAAGCAGCGCTGCCGGCAAAAGGAGTAAAAAGTATTGAAAACGTATAACTTTTATTCAGGTACCAAAAAAATTCAAAATTTATCACTTAAACAGTAAAAATAATAATTCTACCTGTTGAGGACTATAAATCGAATACGTGCATGTAAAAAAACGATATGTGCCCCTTTAATACCTCTTTATATACTTGAATTGAAAGTGTTCTAGAGCACTCTTACTTTTAATAAATTTTAGCTCAAAAAGGGAGGCAAAAACTTTTCTTTGCAAAAAATAAGAAAAGTTCGATCTCCCCCAACATGACACGCATGAATGTGGAATCGAACCTTGGACCTTGGACTTACATTATGAGACCATTCGGAAATTCTTGCACGACAAAAACAAATTCTGAATGCATGATGCTTGTTGTTGTTGCTATTTATTCTCAAAACTTAAACATACAATTAGATAAAAAAAAAATAAAAAAATATAAGAAAAAGCTGCGCTCTAACAATCGCACACAGCTGATTTAAAAGACTGTCACTTCTCCACTCGTTAACTCAGTTCATTGTGAGCCATTAAAAAAATTTTAAATAAAATGCACGACCACCAATAATGCATATTCAGAAATTAAAGTATAAGTTCTTAAAGAAAAAAGGAGAAAAGCTTAAGCGGCATGAACTGGGAATCGAACCACGGGCCTGTCGGTTCAGGAGTTCATCGCTTTTTCACTAAGCTACTGACGCTGTTATCCAACAACTGTAAAAATTTGCATTGTAAGGCATTCTTATTATTTCCTGTACAAATAAAGAATTTGCGCTGCCGGCAGCGCTGCTTACAGCTATGGAAAACGTTAAGCTGAATAACTTCTGTGTTTATTATCCGATTGTTACCAAATTTTCAGAGATCATTTGGCTAGCTATAGTTATCATATAAACCGAAAATGATATGGCATCAAAATTGCGCTTGTAATCAATGTTTTTTCGATTTAAAGGGGCGTGGCCAAAATCCAAAATTAACTTGATCAGCGTGCAATAATAACACATTTTGTCACCAAATTTGGTAGTTCTAGCTCTTATAATAGCTGAGATCTAGATTTTCACACGGACAGACAGACGGAAAGACGGACATGGCTATATCGACTCGGCTGTTGATCCTGAGCCAGAATATATATACTTTATGGGGTCGGAGGCGTCTCCTTCTGCCTGTTACACACATTTTCGGTTTGAACAAAGTTATAATACCGTTCTACTCTATGAGTAGCGGGTATAAAAAAAAACAAGTAAGAAAGCTACATTTGAGTGTGCTCGACTGTAATATACCCGCTACCCAGCTGCTCGTACATCATTTATTTGCGGAACAAAAAAGAAAAAGGCTACAATCATAATTTGACCGTAAAAGGCTATGGACTTACAATATTTATGCAAAGTCAAAATCTAAAATAAAAAAAAAAACATTTTTGCACACATTTAATTTTTGATGCGGGCGGGACTCGAACCCGTAAATGCATAATAGTACTGTTCGTTTTGCAGTCCACAACTTAACCCATTTCACCACCGTACACGCACACACAATTCGGCACAATTCTGCAAGCATGGAGCAAGCTATGGAAAACGTTAAGCTGAATAACTTCTGTGTTTATTATCCGATTGTTACCAAATTTTCAGAGATCATCTGGCTAGCTGTATTTATCATGTAAACCGAAAATAAACAATATGGCATCATTGGCATCATGGCAGCATTGCGCTTGTAATCAATGTTTTTTCGATTTACGGGGGCGAAAGGGGGCGTGGCCAAAATCCAAAATAAACTTGATCAGCGTTCAATAATAACATATTGTCACCAAATTTGGGAGTGCTAGCTCTTTTAATAGCTGAGATCTAGATTTTCACACGGACAGACAGACGGACAGACGGACATGGCTATATCGACTCGGCTGTTGATCTTAAGCCAGAATATATATACTTTATGGGGTCGGAGGTGTCTCCTTCTGCCTGTTACATACATTTTCGGTTTGAACAAAGTTATAATGCCCTTCTACACTATGAGTAGCGGGTATAAAAATCAAGTAAGAAAGCTTCAGTCGAAAGTGTTCGACTGTAATATACACGCTACCAAGCTGCTCGTACATCAAAAATATTTGCGAAACAATAAAGAACGGCTACAATAATATTTTGATCGTAAAAGCTCAAAAACCTACAATACTGATAAAAAATCAAAATCTAAAATAACAAGTAAGAACGGCTACAGTCAAGTGTTGACTGTATAAGACCATGGATTTCTAAAGATTAGAAAAAAAAAATTCAGATTGAGAAAACTGTTATTAAACGCGTTTTTCAAAGAATAAATAATAAACAAAACATATAGTTTTCAGTTAGATGCCAAGTAGTCCAAGCAGTTGGAAAAAAAACACTGCTTGGAAAAAACACTCCTTGCTTGCTTGCAGTGGGGGCATTGCAAATCTATAGGAAACGTTGAATAGCTGTTATGTTTATTGTCCGATCGGAACCAATTTTTAACGATCGTTTAGGTGGTGATAGTTAACATACCCACCAAAACTGAATACTGTAGCTTTATTATTGCGCTTGCTATACGGTTTATCAATTTGCGGGGGCGGAAGTAGGCGTGTCCCAAATTTTATTAAAAATTTTACAGCGTATGATTCACATAAGTGTTGTCACCAAATTTGGTGGCTCTAGCTATTTTTTTTTTTTTTTAAATCCATGGTCTAATAAAAAAAAGTTTTTCAACAAACCTAATTTTTGACGCGGGCGAAACTCGAACCTGTAAATACATAATAGTACTGTTTGTTTTGCAGTCCACCACTTAACCTATTTGACCACCGTTAACGTACGTACTCTTAGGCACAATACTGCAGGCAGCGCTGCCGGCATTGCTACTTACAGCTATGAAAAACGTTGACTGGAATAACTTCTGTGTATATTATTCGATTGTTACCAAATTTAAGGGATCATCTGTCTAGCTATAGTTGTGATATAAACCTAAATGAACAATATGGCATCAAAATTGCGCATGTATTTAATTTTTTTCGATTTACAGGGGCGGAAAGGGGATAAAATTTAACCAAAATAAAATTAATCTATATATATATATAAATAAGAAACCAGTTTTCCGTTGTCACAACATAATATGAAAACGGCTTGACCGATTTGGCTAATTTTTGTTTGTTTGTACTTTTCTAATACCCTGTACAAGGTTCTTACGGAAAAAAATATAAAGAAAATCTCTCAGAAAGACTGAAAAATATATATTTAATTTTGCATATTTTGAAAAACGCGCGTAAGGAATGTTGCCAGATCAACTGAAGTTATCGAAATTTCAGTGCTACAAATGTCTGTGGTAATCTGTGTCAACACATAAATTCGTTTTGGTTTAAAGACTAAGAAGTTTTTTGTTTGCTAATAAGTGTAAGTAATCACGGTAAGTTCACTTCAATTCTTTTCGATTTTTGGTAACTTTTGGTGACTACACAATATTACAATTTTACATGATTATACAGAAAATTTATGAGATCTTCGTTTTTAACAATGCCACCAACCAGACGTACAAACTTAGGCCGCAGAACTCGAAATACGGCAAGTCAAAGAAATATAGGAACAAATAAAACTAATGAGCAACGCGAAGCGCGAAATGAACTTCAACGGAATCGGAATCAACATAGAAATGTTGTGAAAGAGAAAGAGCTGCATTCAGTTATAATGTGGCAATTGATTACAGTTCAAAGCAAATTGTTGCTATTGGACTAATGAATATTGTGTGTCCACATAGTCCACAAAATAAAGTTGTGTATCAAAACTACGCTAAGGCGGTATGAAGTTCGCCGGGTCAACTACTTCAATATTAAACAAGTAAGAAAGCTACAGTCGAGGGTGCTCGACTGTAATATACCCGGTCTCGAGTTGCTCGTACATCATATTTTTGCGGTACAAAAAAGAACGGCTCCAAAGTCAAAATCTAAAATAAAAATAGTGAGTGCGTGTACGGTGGTGAAATGGGTTAAGTTGTGGACTGCAAAACGAACAGTACTATTATGCATTTACGGGTTTGTGTCCCGCCCGCATCAAAAATTAAATGTGTGGAAAATTATTATTTTTTTTTTATTTTAGATTTTGACTTTGCATAAATATTGTAAGTCCATAGCCTTTTACGGTCAAAATATGATTGTAGCCGTTTTTTTTTGTTCCGCAAATAAATGATGTACGAGCAGCTGGGTAGCGGGTATATTACAGTCGAGCATACTCGACTGTAGCTTTCTTACTTGTTTTTTCTGAAAATTATTTATTTACACGGTATATCCCAAAAATAACCGAACTTTATATTTACAATTAATCATACAATATACAGCGCCATCTATTGAAAACTTGCAACATTAACAAGTAAGAAAGCTACATTCGAGTGTGCTCGACTGTAATATACTCGCTACCCAGCTGCTCGTACATCATTTATTTGCGGAACAAAATAAACGGCTACAATCATATTTTGACCGTAAAAGGCTATGGACTCACAATATTTATGCAAAGTCAAAATCTAAAATAAAACAAGTAAAAAAGCTACAGTCGAGTGTGCTCGACTGTAATATACCCGCTACCCAGCTACTCGTATATAATTTATTTGCGGACTTACAATATTTATGCAAAGTCAAAATCTAAAATATAAAAAAAACATTTTTGCACACATTTAATTTTTGATGCGGGCGGGACTCGAACCCGTAAATGCATAATTGTACTGTTCGTTTTGCAGTCCACAACTTAACCCATTTCACCACCGTACACGCACACACGATTCGGCACAATGCTGCAAGCAGCGCTGCCGGCAGCGCTGCTTACAGCTATGGAAAACGTTAAGCTGAATAACTTCTGTCTTTATTATCCGATTGGTAACAAATTTTCAGAGATCATCTGGCTAGCTATAGTTATCATGTAAACCGAATATGAACAATATGGCATTAAAATTGCGCTTGTAATCAATTTTTTTGCTTTACAGGGGCGGAAGGGGGCGTGACCAAAATCCAAAATAAACATGATCAGCGTGCAAAAATAACACATACTGTCACCAAATTTGGTAGTTCTAGCTCTTATAATAGCTGAGATCTAGATTTTCACACGGACAGACAGACGGACAGACAGACATGGCTATATTGACTCGGCTGTTGATCCTGAGCCAGAATATATATACTTTATGGGGTCAGAGGTGTCTCCTTCTGCCTGTTACATACATTTTCGGTTTGAACAGTGTTATAATACCCTTCTACTCTATGAGTAGCGGGCATAAAAAGATACATTCATCCTCTTTCAAACGCACCTAACTTCATGTAAGTCGGATGACAGATTTAAAAGTGACAGCCATTTCAATAAAACCAAAAGTGTGCTACTGGTGCAAAAATAAAATGGAACAAAGAGCAAAAATAAAATTTTGTGTCAAACTTGAAAAAAATTTTCTGAGACATACGAATTAATGAAAAAAGTTTATTGTGATGATTGTAAAAGTCGTACGCAAGTTTATACATGGTTTACACGATAAAAATAGTCGTGAGGATTTAAATGACGACCCTCGAGCAGGTCGTCCAGAAAATAGTAATCGTGCTGAACTTGTGGAAAAAGTCCGTGAAATCATTGGTATCAATGCAAATTTTACTACGAGAATGTTGGCTGAGGAATTGAATACGAGTAAAAACACTATTTGAAGAATTTTACACACTTTTCCACATGAATTAAATGACGAGCAAAAAATCACTCGCTTGGAGCATTGCAAAGACATTATTGAAACTGCTGAAAACGATCTAGACTTCCTTGATTCGATCATAACTGGCGATGAAACATGGTGCTTTAAAAATGACCCTGAAACTAAGCATCAATCTGCTGAATGGAAGTCCAAAGGCGAGGCAAAACCAAATAATTGCGTTTTCAGAAGTCTCGAATCAAGACAATGTTAATGACTTTTTATAATTTGAAGGGTATTGTCCACAAGGAATTTGTACCAGAAGGTCAAACTGTTAATGGAGAATACTATTTAGGCGTTTTACATCGTTTGTTGAAAATAATCGATCGTGTTAGACCAGAATATCCAGCAGGAAAACAGCTGTTTTTATTGCACGATAATGCACCACCTCACAAGACCAAACGTGAAGTGAACGAATTTTTAATGAAAAAAGGGATTTCTCTCATCGACCATCCTCCGTATTCGCCTGATCTATCACCATGTGACTATTTTTTATTTCCAAAACTTAAAACCAAGATGAAGGGAGCATTTTATGATGATATCCCAGCCATTTAAGCAGGTACTGAGGAACATTTCTATAAATGACATAAAAATATCTATGCATGCGCTGGTTGCTCGTTCCAAACGTTGTGTTGAGTCAAATGGAACCTATTTTGAATAAATAATAACTTTTAAAGATAATATAATGTATATTTTATTTAATGTATATTTTATTTATCACACCGTGTATATTCCAATTATCTATGTTTCTACCGAAGCAGAAATTTGTTAATTCAATAGTTCTAATAATCGTAAATTATCGATTTGCATGGGCGGTGGACGTGGCATCGAATATTGAAAATAAACTGGATCTACCTATGGTATACGGACAGACAGACAAACGGACAGACCGACGGACATAACTTAATTTACTTGGCTGGTAATGCTGAGTCAATCTATATGAAACTTTGAATAAATTTATGTTCATTATCCGATCGGAACCAAATTCAGCGATCGTTTAGGTGGTGATAGTTATCATACACACCAAAACTGAATACTGTAGCTTTATTATTGCGCGTGCTATACGGTTTATCGATTTGCGATTTCTAACTACATTTTTACAGCGTATTATTCACATAACTGTTGTCACCAAATTTGGGGGCTCTACCTTTTTTAGTTTCTGAGATATAGGCGTTCATACATTTGGACAGACAAACATGGCTTAATCGACTCGGCTAGTGATCCTGACCAAGAATATATATACTTTATGGGGTCGCAGATGCCTCTTTCTGCTGTTACGCACATTTCGTCAAACACAAAAGACCATGCATTTTTTTAAAATCCATGGCCTAAACATGGTGAAGTGTGCTTGAAAACTTTCATTAAGCATTTTTGATTTATTTTGGTGTAGCAGTGTATTGAACTCATCGAGAATGATTTGGCGACCGGCATTACTGTTTTAAATTCCTTTATAGGCGTTATGTAATATTTCGCCGATATCAATTACCATTCTTAAAATTCTCCCAGCCAGCCGTCGTTCACTGAATGGCAACCGGGAACTACCCCTAAGAAATTTAATAATCTAAGAAATTTCTTCTATTAGAAGCACACGAATCATTCGGGAGGAACTTATTGTATTCAGTGCGCTGCCTAAATCTGTTGGACGAGTCTGTCTCCATTGGTTGAGGGGCTTTCGCCTGATTGTTTCTATCTTGGCCCTTATCTTCTTTGTTGTTCCTGTCTGGTTTCCCCTGAAAGCGGCTCTTGCTGTTTCCAGCCGCTTGAGCTCGCTTACTGACGTAGGTTGGTAGCGCTGACAGCTGATGTTCTCCGCCGGCCACAATGGCGTGACTTAGGAAAAGGAGAAAGCGAGGAAAAGTTGAGTGAAAATTAAATTTTCACCTTCACTCAGCCCTCGCGGCGCTCTCCTCGCCCCCACCACCAATAAGCGCAGTGATATGACCTGGGAAAAGACTGGGAAAAGACTCCCGATTAGGATTCCAGAACCCGGAGAACCTCGCAGTGAGTATTGCCACCAATGCAGCAGACTTTGACCATGCACTTTGCTCTTTCAGGTCAGAGTTCTGGGCAGAAAACCCGCAGAAACACAGGAAAAACTCTTCACTATCAAAAACACGTCTTGCTATTTTCGTGGTAGATTTCGTGTCTCAAGTCTTTGTGTGTGTGTGTCTGTATGGGTGTGTAAGAGCGAGTAAGTACTAGTTAGTAAAACTACGAAGGTGGTCGAATGGTATCTTACGGTCGGGCGCGCTCGACTATAGGTTTCCTTACTTGTTGTTGTTTAAATGTGTGAGTGGTGCCCGTCACCGATCTAGGTGAACGCAGAGATATGTAATGATTGTCTGATTGTGGAATGAATGTATTGTTTGGGGTACAGGGTGGGGAGGGGTTTCTATTCAGTGTGAATATTTCATGTCTGATTTTGGTCACATTTATCTTAATGCGCCAGTCCGCAAACCACCTTTTTAGTGTTTTTTGATGACAGGCAAGTTTTTCTGTTGCCTTTACTGGGCATCTGGATTGGCTGAGTATTGTGGTATCGTCAGCAAACGCAGAGGTTGTAAAGAACGGGGCCCAGCACACTACCTTGGGGGACTGCAGCATTGTTAACACGGTCGTTTGAAGTCAAAATGTTACACCTGATTAAGAACCCTCTTTTGAAGAGATAAGATTCGAAAACTTTGAGTGTATTTTGGGGAAGCAGTTTTGTTATCTTGAACATTAGTCCTTCCAACCAGACTCTGTCAAATGATTGTGCGACATCTAAGAATATGAACATAAAATCCAACTCTATTAATAAAAACAAGTAAGAAAGCTACAGTCGAGTGTGCTCGACTGTAATATACCCGCTACCCAGCTGCTTGTACATAATTTATTTGCGGAACAAAAAAACGACTACAATCATATTTTGACCGTAAAAGGCTATGGACTTATAATATTTATGCAAAGTCAAAATATAAAATAAAAAAAAAAAAACATTTTTGCACACATTTAATTTTTGATGCGGGCGGGACTCGAACCCGTAAATGCATAATAGTACAGTTCGTTTTGCAGTCAACAACTTAACCCATTTTACCACCGTACACGCACACAGGATTTGGCACAATGCTGCAAGCAGCGCTGCCGGCAGTGCAATTTTAATATGGCATCAAAATTGCGCTTGTAATCAATTTTTTTTGATTTACAGGGGCGGTTAGGGGCGCGTCCAAAATCCAAAATAAACTTGATCAGCGTGCAATAATAACACATACTGTCACCAAATTTGGTAGCTCTAGCTCTTATAATAGCTGAGATCTAGATTTTCACACGGACAGACAGACGGACAGACGGACATGGCTATATCGACTCGTCTGTTGATTCTGAGCCAGAATATATATACTTTATGGGGTCGGAGGTGTCTCCTTCTGCTTGTTACATACATTTTCGTTTTGAACAAAGTTATAATACCCTTCTACTCTATGAGTAGCGGGTAAACCAAGGTAGAACGTCTACAGTCAAGTATTGACTGTGTAAGACCATGGATTTTTCAAGGTTATGAAAAATATCAGATTTAGAAGACTGTTATTGGTAAACGTGTTTTTCAAAGAAAAATAATAAGCAACACATATAATTTTCAGTTAGACGCCAAGCAGTCCAAGCAGTTGGAATAAAACACTGCTTGCAGTGGGCGCAGTGCAAATCTATATGAAACGTTGAATAACTTTTATGTTTATTATTCGATCCAACCAAATTTTCAGCGATCGTTTAGGTGGTGATAGTTATCATTCACACCAAAACTGAATACTCTAGCTTTATTATTGCGCCTGCTATACGGTTTATCGATTTGAGGGGGCGGAAGTAGCCGTGTTCCATATTTTAATAAACATTTTACAGAGTATGATTCACATAAGAGTTGTCACCAAATTTGGTGGCTCTAGCTTTTTTAGTTACTGAGATATAGGTGTTCATACAGACGGGCAGACAGCCATGGCTTAATCGACTCGGCTAGTGATCCTGAGCAAGAATATAAATACTTTATGGGGTCGCAGATGCCTCCTTCTACCTGTTACGCACATTTCGACAAACCCAATAGATTTTAAAAAAATCCATGGTCTAACAAGTAAGAATGGCTACCTTCAAGTGTTCACTGTATAAGACCATGAATTTTTTAAGATTAGAAAAAAAAACAAGTAAGAAAGCTACAGTCCCCTTCACATTGAAATCACCGTAGATTAAATTAAAATTAATATGGTTAGACATAACTGAATTTTTATGCCATTCGACCAATGAAAATGGTCAAAAATGGTATACTAAGTTTGTGCAAATGCAGAAGGAGGCGTCGCAGACCCCACAGAGTATACATATTCTGACTCAGGATCACTAGCTGAGTCGATTGAGCCATGTCCGTCTGTCCGTTTGAACGTCTAGATCTCAGCTATTACAAAAGCTAGAGACACCATATTTCACATGAAGGTTCCTGTATATCATAGGTAGATCGAGTTTATTTTCAATTTTTGATGTCACGCCCACCGCCTACGCAAATCGATAATTTTCGATTATCAGGAGAAGTGTATTGAAGTTACAGTAATTTGCTTCGAAACTGGGCGAATGGTATCTTACTGTACTTACACGACGTGGCGGAACCGATGTAGGTAATCTCGAAAGCAGCCATGGTCCGTGACGAACTGGGTTAGGAGGTAGTCCAAGCTTTTGTGTTGGACACTTCTCCATAATGCTAACTCGGGGATGAGCTGGTAGGATCACCTCCCGCGTTGCGACCTTTGCCATCTGTTCTGCCACTTTCCCATCAGCCGCTCGTGCGCCTCTAGGCGGGTGGCGCCTTCGCGAACTTGGCAGAGAGCCCTGATCTCAAGGTCGACTGGCGGCATGCTTGCCAGGGCTAGAGCTGCGTCCTTGGATACCGTCCTGAAGCCCCTAATAAGTCTAAGGGCCATAGACCACATTACTGAGCGAGCTCCTGACATGTATGAGTATTTGTTGATGACGTTGTTCTAGATTGGTGCAGCATATAGCAGTGTTGACTTTGCTACCGCCATTAGAAATTTCCTGGCTGGATTTCTGGGGCCTCCTATGTTAGGCATAAGCCTAGACAGGGCAGCAGCTGTGATTGCTGCCTTTCTGCTTGCGTACCTAGCATGGTTTTGAAAGCTAGCCGGTGGTACATCAGCACACCCAAATACTTCAAGGACTCTTGAGAGGCCACCTATGTCCCGTTGACCGTAACCACCATTCTCTCCACATTTTTCCTACTGCTTAGGAGTAAAGCCTCGGTCTTGTGAGCCGCAATTGTTAAGCCGGCTTTCTCGAGCCAGTCTATGGCCGCAGTGATTGTCGCGTTGCATTTGTTCTGGAGGTCTGCTATAGTTTTGACAACTGCTGTTATAGCTACGTCGTCCGCAAAGCAATGCAGCTCCGCTGCTAAGTCCTGCTGACACATGGTACCTTTTCGGGAGTCTCCGTATTGAAACACAGCACGCGATTCTGGAAGCCATACTGCTGGTTTCTTACGTCGTTGATACTCTCAGTGATTGCCTCTATACGGGAATACAGGATTCGTTCCAATAATTTACCCACAATATCCAATAGGCATAATGGGCGGTAGCTGTTTACGGCGTGTGCTGGTCCTTTTCCTTTCGGTAGCAACACCAACTTCTGGCTTTTCCACCTCTTTGGAAAGACCCCATCTGTGAGACTCTGCTGGAACGTGTCCCTGAAGATGTCAGGTCTAGCCTTGACCACTGCTCCAGGAGGAGTGTGGGTGTGTGATGGAATGAATGGATGTACATGTATGTTTTATTGTCAGACTAAAAATGATTATTCAAATTTTATTATATAACTAATCTACAATTTAAAATAATTGTATTAGTTAGAGACGGTCCTAGGTTTTTTTACCGGGCTGGAGAATCTTTACGCTTCAGTGGGCTCTGATTGCATACATGCTTTTTTATTTGGATTTCCTCGTAGACGATACTTATGTGGAGGTCTCTATGGATGCTTTCGCTGCGTAGGTACCATGGTGCCCCAGTGATTGTTCGCAGAATCGTTGACTAAGCTCGGTGTATAATTTCAATGTTGGTGTTTGAAGCGTTGCCCCATAGTCCACGGCCGTATGTCCAGATGGGTTTCAGCACGTTATTGTAGAGGAATACTTTGTATTCCAGACTAAGGGAAAAGTTACAATTAATAAGCCGGTGTAGATTGACTGCTTTAAGTTTCATATGAGTCCTTTTAGATTTTATATGTCGCCGCCAGTTGAGGCGTCTATCTAGGTCAGTGACGGGCCGTCCGTTATTTTCTATAACTCGCGAGTATAGGGCAAAGCATATGCAAATTCACTTGCTGCCCGAGCATGCAAAAATTAGTGCGAAGCTTATTCGTACGGTCCCCGAGAGGGAAAAATGGGATCGAAATTTATGACCAAGAGCGTAAAGGCTAGAGGCAACGGACGTTTGTGCGTTTGGTCGCGCGACTCAGTCGATGTTTAACTTCACAACGGTAGGACTATTCCACGAAAGAACAAAAAATACACTGGTAAAATGTTTTTAGATGAATATGAAAATGATAAATTTTTACACCCGCTTCTCATATTATAACTTTGTTCAAACCGAAAATGTATGTAACAGGCAGAAGGAGACACCTCCGACCCCATAAAGTATATATATTCTGGCTCAGGATCAACAGCCGAATCGATATAGCCATGTCCGTCTGTCCGTCTGTCTGTCCGTGTGAAAATCTAGATCTCAGCTATTATAAGAGCTAGGACAACCAACTTTGGTGACAATATGTGTTATTATTGCACGCTGATCAAGTTTATTTTGGATTTTGGCCACGCCCCCTTCCGCCCCCGCAAATCGAAAAAACATTGACAACAAGTGCAATTTTGAGCCATATTGTTCCATATGATAATTATAGCTAGCCAAATGATCTCTGAAAATTTGGTAACAATCGGATAATAAACACAAAAGTTATTTAGCTTAACGTTTTCCACAGCTGTAAGCAGCGCTGCCGGAAGCGCTGCTTGCAGCATTGTGCCGAATTGTGTATGCGTGTACGGTGGTGAAATGGGTTAAGTTGTGGACTGCAAAACGAACAGTACTATTATGCATTTACGGGTTCGAGTCCCGCCCGCATCAAAAATTAAATGTGTGCAAAAATGTTTTTTTTTTTTTATTTTATATTTTGACTTTGCATAAATATTATAAGTCCATAGCCTTTTACGGTCAAAATATGATTGTAGCCTTTTTTTGTTTCGCAAATAAATTATGTACAAGCAGCTGGGTAGCGGGTATATTACAGTCGAGCACACTCGACTGTAGCTTTCTTACTTGTTTTTTATACCCGCTACTCACAGAGTAGAAGATCAAGTTTATTTTGGATTTTGGCCACGCCCCCTTCCGCCCCTGTAAATCGCAAAAAATTGATTACAAGCGCAATTTTGATGCCATATTGTTCCATATGATAATTATAGCTAGCCTGAGGATCTCTGAAAATTTGGTAACAATCGGATAATAAACAAATAAGCTATTCAGTTTAACGTTTTCCCTAGCTGTAAACCGCGCTTCCGGCAGCGCAAATTCTTTATTTGTACAGGAAATAATAAGAATGCCATACAATGCAAATTTTTGCTGTTGTTGGATAACAGCGTTAGTAGCTTAGTGAAAAAGCGATGAACTCCTGAACCGACAGGCCCGTGATTCGATTCCCAATTCATGCCGCTTAAGCTTTTTCTTTTTTTTTTAAGAACTTATTCTTTAATTTTTTAATATGCATTAATTGGTGGTGCATTTTTTTTTAAAATTTGTTTAATGGCTCACAATGAACTTAGTTAACAAGTGGAGAAGTGACAGTCTCTTAAATCAGCTCTGTGTTATTATATTTTTTTATATTATTTTTTATATTTTATGTTCTTATATTTTTTTATTTTTATTTTTTATTTAATTATATGTTTATGATTGTTATTTATGAATAAATAGCAACAACAACACGCATCATGCATTCAGACTTTGTTTTTGTCGTGAAAGAATTTCCGAATGGTCTCATAATGTAAATTTGGCAAAATTTGCGTAATGGCTTAATGGCCGAATGGAGAAGTGGTGGACCTCTTAGGTAATGGGTCCAAGGTTCGATTCCGCATGCATACGTGTCATGGTGGGGGAGATCGAGCTTTTCTTATTTTTTGCAAAAAAAAAGTTTTTGCCTCCCTTTTTGAGCTACCTTCATGAAACTTTGTATACATGTTTCGTATTGCTGCCCGCTGAAAATAGGTCGGAACGAGCCGGTACACACCGATACATCGTATAGATGCCATATATCGGTCGTTTTTTTAACAACATTTATTAAAAGTTAGAGTGCTCCAGAACACTTTCCATTCAAGTATATAAAGAGGTATTAAAAGGGCACATATCGTTTTTATATGCACGTATTCGATTTATAGTCTTCAACAGGTAGAATTATTATTTTTACTGTTTAAGTGATAAATCTTGGATTTTTTGTGGTACCTGAATAAAAGTTATACGTTTTCAATACTTTTTACTCCTTTTCCCGGCAGCGCTGCTTGCAGCATTGTGTCGAATAGTGTGTGCGTGTACGGTGGTGAAGTGGGTTAAGTTGTGGACTGCATAACGAACGAAACTATTATGCATTTATGGGTTCAAGTCCCACCCGCATCAAAAGTTAAATGTGTGCAAAAAATTATTTTTTTTATTTTAGATTTTGACATTGCATAAATATTGTCAGTCTATGCCCTTTTACGGTCAAAATATGATTCTTGCCGTTCTTTATTGTTCCGCAAATAATTTTGATGTACGAGCAGCTGGGTAGCGGGTGTATTACAGTCGAGCACATTCGAATGTAGCTTTCTTACTTGTTTGTATTAAACATTGATGGTGAAGTACATTGATTGCTCGGCCAAACCGGTTTGATATAAAAGGATACTTCGATTCTTGCCACGGCAAAATAAATTTTGCGAATGAGAATGATCTAAATAAAATGCTATAACAACTTAAGGCAGAATTTTTTTTAAGATTTATATAGCTGACATGTATGAATTTCTTCAAATTGAAGCCATTGAAAATAATAACTTGGTTGAGGCATCGCATATTGTTGCGTTGGCATTGACAAGGCTATGTTATCCGAAGTTTTAAAATGCTTCGGTGATAAATGCGAAGATGCGTTATATCTTTGCCAAAGCATACCCCTCTCTCGGCGCACAGTTGCACGCAGGACAGAAGTCATCCGCAAATATAAACCCAGCGTTGGAAATACCAGATTAGATAATTGAAAATAGTTTCCACTGTCGCTGGACGAGAGTATTGATATAAATAATATTTGTCATTTTGTTCTTTGCACCAAAACTGTTGATACAAATTAGCTTTTTCGCTATTCGCTATTTGTATACCCGCTACTCATAGAGTAGAAGGGTATTATAACTTTGTTCAAACCGAAAATGTATGTATGTACCCCATAAAGTATATATATTTTGGCATAGGATCAAGCCGAGTCGATATAGCCATGTCCGTCTGTCCGTCCGTGTAAAAATCTGGTGACAAAATGTGTTAATATTGCACGCTGATCAAGTTTATTTTGGATTTTGGCCACGCCCCTTCCGCCCCCCGTAAATCGAAAAAATATTGATTATAAGCGCAATTTTGATGGCATATTGTTCTTTTTCGGTTTACATGATAATCTCTTAAAATTTGGTAACAATCGCATAATAAACACAGAAGTTATTCAGCTTAACGTTTTCCATAGTTGTAAGCAGCGCTGCCGGCAGCGCAAATTCTTTATTTGTACAGGAAATAATAAGAATCCCTTACAATGCAGATTTTTGCAGTTGTTGGATAACAGCGTCAGTCGCTTAATGGAAAAGCGATGAACGCCTGAATCGACAGGCCCGTGGTTCGATTCCCCGTTCATGTCGCTTAAGCTATTTCTATTTAGACCATGGATTTAAAAAAAAATACATGGTCTATTGTGTTTGTCGAAATGTGCGTAACAGGTAGAAGGAGGCATCTGCGACCCCATAAAGTATATATATTCTTGCTCAGCATCACTAGCCGAGTCGATTAAGCCATGTCTGTCTCTCCGTCTGTACGTCTGTATGAACGCCTATATCTCAGAATCTAAAAAAGCTAGAGCCACCAAATTTGGTGACAACACTCATGTGAATCATACGCTGCAAAATTTTTATTAAAATTTGGGACACGCCTACTTCCGCAAATCGATAAACCGTATAGCAAGCGCAATAATTAAGCCAGAGTATTCAGTTTTGGTGTGAATGATAACAATCACCACCTTAACTATTGCTGAAAATTTGGTTCCGATCGGATAATGAACATAAAAGTTATTCAACGTTTCATATAGATTTGCATTGCACCCACTGCAAGCAAGCAATCAGTGTTTTTTCCAACTGCTTGGACTGCTTGACGTCTAAAATTATATGTGTTTTTTATTATTTTTCTTTGTAAAACACGTTTACCAATAACAGTTTTCTAAATCATATTTTTTTCATAACCTTGAAAAATCCATGGTCTTATACAGTCTACACTTGGCTGTAGCCGTTCTTACTTGTTTTTTATACCCGCTACTCATAGACTAGAAGGGTATTATAACTTTGTTCAAACCGAAAATGTATGTAACAGGCAGAAGTAGACACCTCCGACCCCATAAAGTATATATATTCTGGCTCAGGCTCAACAGCCGAGTCGATATCGCCATGTCCGTCTGTCCGTCTGTCTGTCCGTGTGAAAATCTAGATCTCAGCTATTATAAGAGCTAGGACAACCAAATTTGGTGACAATATTTTGTTATTATTGCACGCTGATCAAGTTTATTTTGGATTTTTGCCCATGTAAATCGAAAAAAATTGATTACAGGCGCAATTTTGATATTGTTCTTTTTCGGTTTACATGATAACTATAGCTAGCCAGATGATCTCTGAAAATTTGGTAACAATCGGATAATAAACACAGAAGTTATTCAGCTTAACGTTTTCCGTGTGCGTGTACGGTGGTGAAATGGGTAAAGTTGTGGACTGCAAAACGAACAGTACTATTATGCATTTACGGGTTCGAGTCCCGCCCGCATCAATATTAATTATGTGTGCAAAAATGTTTTTTTTTTTATTTTGTATTTTAACTTTGCATAAATATTGTAAGTCCATAGCCTTTTACGGTCAAAATATGATTGTAGCCGTTTTTTTGTTCCGCAAATAAATGATGTACAAGCAGCTGGGTAGCAAGTATATTACAGTCGAGCACACTCGACTGTAGCTTTCTTACTTGTTTTATTTTTATTTTTTATTTAATTGCATTTTTAAGTTATGAGAATAAATAGCAACAACAACACGCATCATGCATTCAGACTTTGTTTTTGTAGTGCAAGAATTTCCGAATGGTCCCATAATAAACCTTTGGCAAAATTTGCGTAATGGCTTAATGGCCGAATGGAGAAGTGGTGGACCTCTTAGGTAATGGGTCCAAGGTTCGATTCCGCATGCATACGTGTCATGGTGGGGGAGATCGAGCTTTTCTTATTTTTTGCAAAAAAAAAGTTTTTGCCTCCCTTTTTGAGCTACCTTCATGTAACTTTGTATACATGTTTCGTATTGCTGCCCGCTGAAAATAGGTCGGAACGAGCCGGTACACACCGATACATCGTATAGATGCCATATATCGGTCGTTTTTTTAACAACATTTATTAAAAGTTAGAGTGCTCCAGAACACTTTCCATTCAAGTATATAAAGAGGTATTAAAAGGGCACATATCGTTTTTATATGCACGTATTCGATTTATAGTCTTCAACAGGTAGAATTATTATTTTTACTGTTTAAGTGATAAATCTTGGATTTTTGTGGTACCTGAATAAAAGTTATACGTTTTCAATACTTTTTACTCCTTTTCCCGGCAGCGCTGCTTGCAGCATTGTGTCGAATAGTGTGTGCGTGTACGGTGGTGAAGTGGGTTAAGTTGTGGACTGCATAACGAACGAAACTATTATGCATTTATGGGTTCAAGTCCCACCCGCATCAAAAGTTAAATGTGTGCAAAAAATTATTTTTTTTATTTTAGATTTTGACATTGCATAAATATTGTCAGTCTATGCCCTTTTACGGTCAAAATATGATTCTTGCCGTTCTTTATTGTTCCGCAAATAATTTTGATGTACGAGCAGCTGGGTAGCGGGTGTATTACAGTCGAGCACATTCGAATGTAGCTTTCTTACTTGTTTGTATTAAACATTGATGGTGAAGTACATTGATTGCTCGGCCAAACCGGTTTGATATAAAAGGATACTTCGATTCTTGCCACGGCAAAATAAATTTTGCGAATGAGAATGATCTAAATAAAATGCTATAACAACTTAAGGCAGAATTTTTTTTAAGATTTATATAGCTGACATGTATGAATTTCATCAAATTGAAGCCATTGAAAATAATAACTTGGTTGAGGCATCGTATATTGTTGCGTTGGCATTGACAAGGCTATGTTATCCGAAGTTTTAAAATGCTTCGGTGATAAATGCGAAGATGCGTTATATCTTTGCCAAAGCATACCCCTCTCTCGGCGCACAGTTGCACGCAGGACAGAAGTCATCCGCAAATATAAACCCAGCGTTGGAAATACCAGATTAGATAATTGAAAATAGTTTCCACTGTCGCTGGACGAGAGTATTGATATAAATAATATTTGTCATTTTGTTCTTTGCACCAAAACTGTTGATACAAATTAGCTTTTTCGCTATTCGCTATTTGTATACCCGCTACTCATAGAGTAGAAGGGTATTATAACTTTGTTCAAACCGAAAATGTATGTATGTACCCCATAAAGTATATATATTTTGGCATAGGATCAAGCCGAGTCGATATAGCCATGTCCGTCTGTCCGTCCGTGTAAAAATCTGGTGACAAAATGTGTTAATATTGCACGCTGATCAAGTTTATTTTGGATTTTGGCCACGCCCCCTTCCGCCCCCGTAAATCGAAAAAATATTGATTATAAGCGCAATTTTGATGGCATATTGTTCTTTTTCGGTTTACATGATAATCTCTTAAAATTTGGTAACAATCGCATAATAAACACAGAAGTTATTCAGCTTAACGTTTTCCATAGTTGTAAGCAGCGCTGCCGGCAGCGCAAATTCTTTATTTGTACAGGAAATAATAAGAATCCCTTACAATGCAGATTTTTGCAGTTGTTGGATAACAGCGTCAGTCGCTTAATGGAAAAGCGATGAACGCCTGAATCGACAGGCCCGTGGTTCGATTCCCCGTTCATGTCGCTTAAGCTATTTCTATTTAGACCATGGATTTAAAAAAAAATACATGGTCTATTGTGTTTGTCGAAATGTGCGTAACAGGTAGAAGGAGGCATCTGCGACCCCATAAAGTATATATATTCTTGCTCAGCATCACTAGCCGAGTCGATTAAGCCATGTCTGTCTCTCCGTCTGTACGTCTGTATGAACGCCTATATCTCAGAATCTAAAAAAGCTAGAGCCACCAAATTTGGTGACAACACTCATGTGCCTACTTCCGCAAATCGATAAACCGTATAGCAAGCGCAATAATTAAGCCAGAGTATTCAGTTTTGGTGTGAATGATAACAATCACCACCTTAACTATTGCTGAAAATTTGGTTCCGATCGGATAATGAACATAAAAGTTATTCAACGTTTCATATAGATTTGCATTGCACCCACTGCAAGCAAGCAATCAGTGTTTTTTCCAACTGCTTGGACTGCTTGACGTCTAAAATTATATGTGTTTTTTATTATTTTTCTTTGTAAAACACGTTTACAGTAATACAATAACAGTTTTCTAAATCATATTTTTTTCATAACCTTGAAAAATCCATGGTCTTATACAGTCTACACTTGGCTGTAGCCGTTCTTACTTGTTTTTTATACCCGCTACTCATAGACTAGAAGGGTATTATAACTTTGTTCGAACCGAAAATGTATGTAACAGGCAGAAGTAGACACCTCCGACCCCATAAAGTATATATATTCTGGCTCAGGCTCAACAGCCGAGTCGATATCGCCATGTCCGTCTGTCCGTCTGTCTGTCCGTGTGAAAATCTAGATCTCAGCTATTATAAGAGCTAGGACAACCAAATTTGGTGACAATATTTTGTTATTATTGCACGCTGATCAAGTTTATTTTGGATTTTTGCCCATGTAAATCGAAAAAAATTGATTACAGGCGCAATTTTGATGCCATATTGTTCTTTTTCGGTTTACATGATAACTATAGCTAGCCAGATGATCTCTGAAAATTTGGTAACAATCGGATAATAAACACAGAAGTTATTCAGCTTAACGTTTTCCGTGTGCGTGTACGGTGGTGAAATGGGTAAAGTTGTGGACTGCAAAACGAACAGTACTATTATGCATTTACGGGTTCGAGTCCCGCCCGCATCAATATTAATTATGTGTGCAAAAATGTTTTTTTTTTTTATTTTGTATTTTAACTTTGCATAAATATTGTAAGTCCATAGCCTTTTACGGTCAAAATATGATTGTAGCCGTTTTTTTGTTCCGCAAATAAATGATGTACAAGCAGCTGGGTAGCAAGTATATTACAGTCGAGCACACTCGACTGTAGCTTTCTTACTTGTTTTATTTTTATTTTTTATTTAATTGCATTTTTAAGTTATGAGAATAAATAGCAACAACAACACGCATCATGCATTCAGACTTTGTTTTTGTAGTGCAAGAATTTCCGAATGGTCCCATAATAAACCTTTGGCAAAATTTGCATAGTGGCTTAATGACCGAATGGCGAAGTGGTGGACCTCTTTGGTAATGGGTCCAAGGTTCGATTTCGCATGCATGCGTGTCATGGTGGGGAGATCGATCTTTTCTTATTTTTTGCAAAGAAAAGTTTTTGGCTCCCTTTTTGAGCTACCTTCATGAAACTTTGTATACATGTTTCTTATTGCGTCCTGCTGTAAATAAGTCGGAAAGAGCCGGTTCGGACCGATACATCGTATAGATGCCATAGAACCAATCGGTCGTTTTTATACCATTCGACCATTGAAAATGGTCAAAAATGGTATACTAAGTTTGTGCAAATGTATGTAACAGGCAGAAGGAGGCGTGGCAGATCCCACAAAGTATATATATTCAGACTCAGGATCACTAGCTGAGTCGATTGAGCTATGTCCGTCTGTCTGTCCGTCTGTCCGTCTGCCTGTTTGAACGTCTAGGTCTCAGCTATTACAATAGCTAGAGACGCCATATTTCACATGAAGGTTCCTGTATACGATAGGTAGATCGAGTTTATTTTCAATTTTTGATGCCATTCCCACCGCCCACGCAAATCGATAATTTTCGATTATCAGGAGAAGTATTGAAGTTACAGCTTGTCTGCTTTAGTATGATCATAAATAATTGCAAACTAAATCTATTCCCCAAATTACAATCCAATCGGACCATAAACACAGAAGTTATCCGTGTTTCCGTTTTCCGTACTTCCACTGCTTGCGCCTGTACTGCGCGTCGTGACGTCATCGTCACGATGCTTCGTTTCAGCCGTAGCGTGTGTAAAGCTATGTCGTTTTTACATGTAGATGGTGAAGCATACGCTGTTAAATTTTTTATTTAAATTTGGGCCACGCCTACTTCCGCCACCGCACTTCGAAAAACCGTATTGCAAGCGCCTATATCTTAGAAACTAAAAAAGCTAGAGCCACCAAATTTGGTGAAAACACTTACAGTGCGGAGCAAAAGTGATTCCACAATCAACGTTTTCATGTTTGAGCTCACATAAACATTAAATGAATAATTTAAATGACAAAAACTATTTTTTATTGGACACCTTGTTTGTTTTTTACAATTAGGCGTATATAGCAAAATGGAAAAAGAAAAAATGGAAAAGTAATAATTTAAAAGCAAAAACAAGTGGCATGTACTCAGTTTTGCACCATCCGTTATTCGCTCATATTTTTGCTCTTTTTTCTTTCTTATCAGCAATAGACCTGCAGATTTACCGTTAAGTGCTTTTTATACCCGCTACTCATAGAGTAGAAGGGTATTATAACTTTGTTCAAACCGAAAATGTATGTAACAGGCATAAGGAGACACCTCCGACCCCATAAAGTATATATATTCTGGCTCAGGATCAACAGCCGAGTCGATATAGCCATGTCCGTCTGTCCGTATGTCCGTCTGTCTGTCTGTCCGTGTGAAAATCTAGATCTCACCTATTATAAGAGCTAGAACTACCACATTTGCCGCCAAAATGTGTTATTATTGCACGCTGATCAAGTTTATTTTGGATTTTGGCCACGCCCCCTTCCGCCCCTGTAAATCGAAAAAAATTGATTACAAGTGCAATTTTGATGCCACATTATTCATTTTCGGCTTATATGATAACTATATCTAGGCAGATGATCTCTAAAAGTTTGGTAACAATCGGATAATAAACACAGAAGTTATTCAGCTTAACGTTTTCCATAGCTGTAAGCAGCGCTGCCTGCAGCGCTGCTTGCAGCATTGTGCCGAATCGTGTGTGCGTGTACGGTGGTGAAATGGGTTAAGTTGTGGACTGCAAAACGAACAGTACTATTATGCATTTACGGGTTCGAGTCCCGCCCGCATCAAAAATTAAATGTGTGCAAAAATGTTTTTTTTTTTATACCCGCTACTCATAGAGTAGAAGGGTATTATAACTTTGTTCAAACCGAAAATGTATGTAACAGGCAGAAGGAGACACCTCCGACCCCATAAAGTATATATATTCTGGCTCAGGATCAACAGCCGAGTCGATATAGCCATGTCCGTCTGTCCGTCTGTCCGTCTGTACGTCTAGATCTCAGCTATTACAAAAGGTAGAGACACCTAATTTCCTGTATACCATAGGTAGATCGAGTTTATTTTCAATTTTCGATGTCGCGCCCACCGCCCACGCAAAACGATAATTACGATTATTAGGAAAAGTATTGAAGTTATGGCTTTCTGCTTTGGTATAAACATAGATAATTACAATATAAATCTATTTTCAAAATTACAATCCGATCGAACAATAAACACAGAAGATATTCATCTAAACGTTTTCCATAGTTACACTCTTTGCGCCTTTGCAGCATATCGTGACGTCATCGTCAAATTTCCACATTTTTCCTAAATTTGCGTATTATTTAAAATTCATTAAGAATATTTAAAGCTTTTAAAAATGTTTGAAAAATATTAACTGTCAATTTTCTTAATTTCAAAATATTTAAAAATTTCTATAATTTATTAAAATTTTTTTTTTATACTTCCCACTTTTCCAAAGTTCCATAATTTTTAAAATTGCTTATCAATGAAAAGGGGATTAAGTCTTTGTTTCCCTTTTGATTTTTTTTGCCTTTCTTATCATTTCTAATATTCTAATATTCTATTCTAATATTCAGTTACCACTGTATTTAGTTAGTGGTTTCGGCACCTTTAGCAGTAAGAGATGTTGTGCCAGCGCTGACACTTTTGATTGAATTCCCAGCAGCATGCGTTGCAAGACTCCCCATACAGCGCCAACTGCCTGCGCCAACTACCTGTGCCTGCATCTGCGTGTACGTCGGCGTCGATTGTAATCAACACGCTGGGATCAATCAGCAAACTTTAAAACTGAACGCCACACAGCAGTCAGCTCGAATGAATCCATCAAACGTATCAATCATGATGACAGGTCACAGTGCGAGCACAGTATAACTGGAAAAGACCAGGCCATACCAGACACAGGCAGGACCAGGCAACAGGCAGCAGGTCCAGTTTTAGCTTTTCCTAACATGTCTGTGAAACGTCTCAGTTGTTGTTTTTGTTGTAGTTGGCGTTGCCTCACTTGTGAAGTCTCCACGCGCGTTGCGCCCATTAAATTCGAATAATCTTAGTTGTTGTTGCTTTTTTTTCATCAATCTCCCCACTCTGGACTCGAGCTGCAACTGTCGCATATAGCAGCTGGACACGGTGCTTGTGTGAGACGCTGCAGGCAGGCAGGCAGCATCAGCCCAACTGATTTGAAATTCTTAAGTGATTTTGATTACTTGAGGTATTGATATTTTGACTTGTACGTTGATTAGATAGTTGAAGGCTTGTTAGATGCATGTCAGCAGCAGCAGCGGCCTCAGACCGGTCTCACTGGCTGCATGTCTTGGTCTTGGTCTCTACGTCTCCATTTTCGTCTGCATCTGCGTGATGCGCCTGGCTTGATGTTGATTATAATTTAATTATAAGCAATCTGTAACAAGTAAATGGCTTGCATGGTGCTCTCACTCCATGGCACTCCTGGTCATGGCGCATAATTTAGCAGGCAGGTGCAGCAGCTTTATTAGCTTAGACGTCTCAGTCCGAGCCCGCTGCATGACTAATAATAGTCATGGGCCGGTCACATTCTGCTCTCTTGCCACATTTGCCACCGGCACAAACCATACTTATTCTCAATCTGCTTGGCTTGGGCAGCCACGATGTCTGCTAACGAAAGTTGCAGACATTTGAGTGACTGAAGCAAGGCAAAATGCTGTAGAAATTTCCCCTTGCGATTTGCGGCGAATCCCATGGAAAATAATATAGACAGAGAGGTATTCTCTCTTAAGACTTGCTGGCTTTATATGTAGAATTTGTAGCAAGGAGGTACCAAGCGATACAATTCTATTAAAACGATTCAAGTAGGCTGAGTTGCTTTTGTCTTAATTTCTGACTACGTAAGCTCTCAATGTGTTCGGATTTTCAGTCCCCTCTCAGCTCTCAATTGAGACTGGACTGGGTTTTTTTTTCTCTGGGTGAGACTGGAATCTCATTTTTTTTCTCAGGGTGGGACTGGAATCTATTTTATACCCGCTACTCATAGAGTAGAAGTGTATTATAACTTTGTTCAAACCGAAAATGTATGTAACAGTCAGATGGAGACACCTCCTACCCCATAAAGTATATATATTCTGGCTCAGGATCAACAGCCGAGTCGATATAGCCATGTCCGTCTGTCCGTCTGTCTGTCCGTGTGAAAATCTAGATCTCAGCTATTATAAGAGCTAGGACAACCAAATTTGGTGACAATATGTGTCATTATTGCACGCTGATCAAGTTTATTTTGGATTTTGGCCACGCCCCCGCAAATCGAAAAAACATTGATAACAAGTGCAATTTTGATGCCATATTGTTCATTTTCGGTTTATATGATAACTATATAGCTAGCCAGATGATCGCTGAAAATTTGGTAACAATCGGATAATAAACACAGAAGTTATTCAGCTTAAAGTTTTCGATAGCTGTAAGCAGAAGTTATCCGTGTTTCCGTTTTCCGTACTTCCACTGCTTGCGCCTGTACTGCGCGTCGTGACGTCATCGTCACGATGCTTCGTTTCAGCCGTAGCGTGTGTAAAGCTATGTCGTTTTTACATGTAGATGGTGAAGCATACGCTGTTAAATTTTTTATTTAAATTTGGGCCACGCCTACTTCCGCCACCGCACTTCGAAAACCGTATTGCAAGCGCCTATATCTTAGAAACTAAAAAAGCTAGAGCCACCAAATTTGGTGAAAACACTTACAGTGCGGAGCAAAAGTGATTCCACAATCAACGTTTTCATGTTTGAGCTCACATAAACATTAAATGAATAATTTAAATGACAAAAACTATTTTTTATTGGACACCTTGTTTGTTTTTTACAATTAGGCGTATATAGCAAAATGGAAAAAGAAAAAATGGAAAAGTAATAATTTAAAAGCAAAAACAAGTGGCATGTACTCAGTTTTGCACCATCCGTTATTCGCTCATATTTTTGCTCTTTTTTCTTTCCTATCAGCAATAGACCTGCAGATTTACCGTTAAGTGCTTTTTATACCCGCTACTCATAGAGTAGAAGGGTATTATAACTTTGTTCAAACCGAAAATGTATGTAACAGGCAGAAGGAGACTCCTCCGACCCCATAAAGTATATATATTCTGGCTCAGGATCAACAGCCGAGTCGATATAGCCATGTCCGTCTGTCCGTATGTCCGTCTGTCTGTCTGTCCGTGTGAAAATCTAGATCTCACCTATTATAAGAGCTAGAACTACCAAATTTGCCGCCAAAATGTGTTATTATTGCACGCTGATCAAGTTTATTTTGGATTTTGGCCACGCCCCCTTCCGCCCCTGTAAATCGAAAAAAATTGATTACAAGTGCAATTTTGATGCCACATTATTCATTTTCGGCTTATATGATAACTATATCTAGGCAGATGATCTCTAAAAGTTTGGTAACAATCGGATAATAAACAAAGAAGCTATTCAGTTTAACGTTTTCCCTAGCTGTAAACCGCGCTTCCGGCAGCGCAAATTCTTTATTTGTACATGAAACAATAAGAATGCCATACAATGCAAATTTTTGCTGTTGTTGGATAATAGCGTTAGAAGCTTAGTGAAAAAGCGATGAACTCCTGAAACGACAGGCCCGTGATTCGATTCCCAATTCATGCCGCTTAAGCTTTTTCTTTTTTTTTTTAAGAACTTATATTTTAATTTATATACCCGCTACTCATAGAGTAGAAGGGTATTATAACTTTGTTCAAACCGAAAATGTATGTAACAGGCAGAAGGAGACACCTCCGACCCCATAAAGTATATATATTCTGGCTCAGGATCAACAGCCGAGTCGATATAGCCATGTCCGTCTGTCCGTCTGTCTGTCTGTCCGTTTGTCTGTCCGTGTGAAAATCTAGATCTCAGCTATTATAAGCGCTAGAACTACCAAATTTGGTGACAGTATGTGTTATTCTTGCACGCTGGTCAAGTTTATTTTGGATTTTGGCCACGCCCCCTTCCGCCCCTGTAAATCGAAAAAAATTGATTACAAGTGCAATTTTGATGCCATATTATTCATTTTCGGTTTATATGATAACTATATCTAGGCAGATGATCTCTAAAGTTTGTTAACAAGCGGATAATAAACACAGAAGTTATTCAGCTTAACGTTTTCCATAGCTGTAAGCAGCGGTGCCGGCAGCGCAGCTCAGGATCAACAGCCGAGTCTATATAGCCATGTCCGTCTGTCCGTCTGTCCATCCGTGTGAAAATCTAGATCTCAGCTATTATAAGAGCTAGGACAGCCAAATTTGGTGACAATATGTGTTATTATTGCACGCTGATCAAGTTTATTTTGGATTTTGGCCACGCCCCCTTCCGCCCCCGCAAATCGAAAAAACATTGATAACAAGCGCAATTTTGATGCCATATTGTTCATTTTCGGTTTACATGATAACTATAGCTAGCCAGATGATCTCTGAAAATTTGGTAACAATCGGATAATAAAAACAGAAGTTATTCAGCTTAACGTTTTCCAAAGCTGTAAGCAGCGCTGCCTGCAGCGCTGCTTGCAGCATTGTGCCGAATCGTGTGTGCGTGTACGGTGGTGAAATGGGTTAAGTTGTGGACTGCAAAACGAACAGTACTATTATGCATTTACGGGTTCGAGTCCCGCCCGCATCAAAAATTAAATGTGTGCAAAAATGTTTTTTTTTTTTTATACCCGCTACTCATAGAGTAGAAGGGTATTATAACTTTGTTCAAACCGAAAATGTATGTAACAGGCAGAAGGAGACACCTCCGACCCCATAAAGTATATATATTCTGGCTCAGGATCAACAGCCGAGTCGATATAGCCATGTCCGTCTGTCCGTCTGTACGTCTAGATCTCAGCTATTACAAAAGGTAGAGACACCTAATTTCCTGTATACCATAGGTAGATCGAGTTTATTTTCAATTTTCGATGTCGCGCCCACTGCCCACGCAAAACGATAATTACGATTATTAGGAAAAGTATTGAAGTTATGGCTTTCTGCTTTGGTATAAACATAGATAATTACAATATAAATCTATTTTCAAAATTACAATCCGATCGAACAATAAACACAGAAGATATTCATCTAAACGTTTTCCATAGTTACACTCTTTGCGCCTTTGCAGCATATCGTGACGTCATCGTCAAATTTCCACATTTTTCCTAAATTTGCGTATTATTTAAAATTCATTAAGAATATTTAAAGCTTTTAAAAATGTTTTAAAAATATTAACTGTCAATTTTCTTAATTTCAAAATATTTAAAAATTTCTATAATTTATTAAAATTTTTTTTTTATACTTCCCACTTTTCCAAAGTTCCATAATTTTTAAAATTGCTTATCAATGAAAAAGGGATTAACTCTTTGTTTCCCTTTTGATTTTTTTTGCCTTTCTTATCATTTCTAATATTCTAATATTCTATTCCAATATTCAGTTACCACTGTATTTAGTTAGTGGTTTCGACACCTTTAGCAGTAAGAGATGTTGTGCCAGCGCTGACACTTTTGATTGAATTCCCAGCAGCATGCGTTGCAAGACTCCCCATACAGCGCCAACTACCTGTGCCTGCATCTGCGTGTACGTCGGCGTCGATTGTTATCAACACGCTGGGATCAATCAGCAAACTTTAAAACTGAACGCCACACAGCAGTCAGCTCGAATGAATCCATCAAACGTATCAATCATGATGACAGGTCACAGTGCGAGCACAGTATAACTGGAAAAGACCAGGCCATACCAGACACAGGCAGGACCAGGCAACAGGCAGCAGGTCCAGTTTTAGCTTTTCCTAACATGTCTGTGAAACGTCTCAGTTGTTGTTTTTGTAGTAGTTGGCGTTGCCTCACTTGTGAAGTCTCCACGCGCGTTGCGCCCATTAAATTCGAATAATCTTAGTTGTTGTTGCTTTTTTTTTCATCAATCTCCCCACTCTGGACTCGAGTTGCAACTGCCGCATATAGCAGCTGGACACGGTGCTTGTGTGAGACGCTGCAGGCAGGCAGGCAGCATCAGCCCAACTGATTTGAAATTCTTAAGTGATTTTGATTACTTGAGGTATTGATATTTTGACTTGTACGTTGATTAGATAGTTGAAGGCTTGTTAGATGCATGTCAGCAGCAGCAGCGGCCTCAGACCGGTCTCACTGGCTGCATGTCTTGGTCTTGGTCTCTACGTCTCCATTTTCGTCTGCATCTGCATGATGCGCCTGGCTTGATGTTGATTATAATTTAATTATAAGCAATCTGTAACAAGTAAGTGGCTTGCATGGTGCTCTCACTCCATGGCACTCCTGGTCATGGCGCATAATTTAGCAGGCAGGTGCAGCAGCTTTATTAGCTTAGACGTCTCAGTCCGAGCCCGCTGCATGACTAATAATAGTCATGGGCCGGTCACATTCTGCTCTCTTGCCACATTTGCCACCGGCACAAACCATACTTATTCTCAATCTGCTTGGCTTGGGCAGCCACGATGTCTGCTAACGAAAGTTGCAGACATTTGAGTGACTGAAGCAAGGCAAAATGCTGTAGAAATTTCCCCTTGCGATTTGCGGCGAATCCCATGGAAAATAATATAGACAGAGAGGTATTCTCTCTTAAGACTTGCTGGCTTTATATGTAGAATTTGTAGCAAGGAGGTACCAAGCGATATAATTCTATTAAAACGATTCAAGTAGGCTGAGTTGCTTCGTCTTAATTTCTGACTACGTAAGCTCTCAATGTATTCGGATTTTCAGTCCCCTCTCAGCTCTCAATTGAGACTGGACTGGGTTTTTTTTTCTCTGGGTGAGACTGGAATCTCATTTTTTTCTCAGGGTGGGACTGGAATCTCTTTTTATACCCGCTACTCATAGAGTAGAAGTGTATTATAACTTTGTTCAAACCGAAAATGTATGTAACAGGCAGAAGGAGACACCTCCGACCCCATAAAGTATATATATTCCGGCTTAGGATCAACAGCCGAGTCGATATAGCCATGTCCGTCTGTCCGTCTGTCTGTCTGTCCGTCTGTCTGTCCGTGTGAAAATCTAGATCTCAGCTATTATAAGAGCTAGAACTACCAAATTTGGGGACAGTATGTGTTATTATTGCACGCTGGTCAAGTTTATTTTGGATTTTGACCACGCCCCCTTGCGCCCCTGTAAATCGAAAAAAATTGATTACAAGTGCAATTTTGATGCCATATTATTCATTTTCGGTTTATATGATAACTATATCTAGGCAGATGATCTCTACAAGTTTGGTAACAATCGGATAATAAACACAGAAGTTATTCAGCTTTACGTTTTCCATAGCTGTAAGCAGCGCTGCCTATTTTTTTATAACTTTGTTCAAACCGAAAATGTATGTAACAGGCAGAAGGAGACTCCTCCGACCCCATAAAGTATATATATTCTGGCTCAGGATCAACAGCCGAGTCGATATAGCCATGTCCGTCTGTCCGTCGGTCTGTCCGAGTGAAAATCTAGATCTCAGCTATTATAAGAGCTACGATTACCAAATTTGGGGACAAAATGTGTTATTATTGCACACTGATCAAGTTTATTTTGGATTTTGGCCACGCTCCCTTCCGCCCCTGTAAATCGAAAAAAATTGATTACAAGCGCAATTTTGATGCCATATTGTTCATATTCGGTTTACATGATAACTATAGCTAGCCAGATGATCTCTGAAAATTTGGTAACAATCGGATAATAAACACAGACGTTATGCAGCTTAACGTTTTCCATAGCTTACAGCTATGGCAGCAGCGCTGCTTGCAGCATTGTGCCGAATAGTGTGTGCGTGTAGGGTGGTGAAATGGGTTAAGTTCTGGACTGCAAAACGAATAGTACTATTATGCATTTACAAGTTAGAGTCCCGCCCGCATCAAAAATTAAATGTGTGCAAAAATATTTTTTTTTTGTATTGTACGAGGGTCGTTTGATAAGTCCGTGACTTTTTGAATAAAATATATGTTTTTCGTCAAAGAAGCGTTTTATTTCTCAACATAATCTCCTTTTAGCTCTATACATTTAGTCCAGCGTTTTTCCAATTTTTTTATTCCTTCCAAATAATAGGTTTTCTCAAGGCCCTCAAAATAGTCGTTTGTTTCTGTGATGACCTCTTCATTTGACCCGAATCTCTTACCGCCGAGCCATTTCTTCATGTTTGGAAACAAAAAATAGTCACAGGGGGCTAAATCTGGAGAATATGCTGGATGGGGTAGCAGTTCGTAGCCCAATTTATGAAATTTTGCCATGCTGACTACACACGTGTGCACCCGTGCATTGTCCTGATGGAACAGCACTTTTTTTTCGCCAAATGCGGTCGTTTCTGCTTCAAATCAATATCGAATCTGTCCAAAAGCTCTGAATAATATTCGCCGGTGATCGTTTTACCCTTTTCAAGGTAATCGATGTGAATGATACCTTGTGCATCCCAAAAAACTGTGGCCATGACCTTGTTGGCCGACAGACCCACCTTGGCCTTCTTTGGTGCACGTTCACCCGGAGAAACCCACTGTCTTGATTGTTCTTTGGTCTCTGGTGTGGTGTGGTGGATCCATGTTTCGTCTACGGTAACGAAACGGCGCAAAAATTCGTTTGGATTGCGGTTGAACATCGCCAAACACTCCTTTGAAATGGTCACACGGTTGCGCTTATGGTCGTGTGTGAGCAATCGCGGCACCCATCGCGCGGAAAGCTTTTTCATGTCCAAATATTCATGTAAAATGTGATGTACCCGTTCAGTTGAGATGCCTACAGCCTCAGCTACCTCACGCACTTTCATTCTCCGATCATCCAATATCATTCCATGGATTTTGTCGACGATTTCTGGCATGACGACCTCTTTTGGGCGACCTGAACGTTCGGCATCACTTGTACTGGTACGACCACAACGGAACTCAGTAAACCATTTCTTAACCATTGAAATTGATGGTGCAGAGTCCCCATAATATTTATCAAGTCTTTCCTTGGTTTCGGTGATGGATTTTTTACGCAAAAAATAATGCTTAATTAGCACACGAAATTCACTTTTTTCCATTTTCGTTAAAATTCACGAGATCGTCTGCTTTCAATGCCTATAAAACGCAAACCAAAAAACGCAGCTTTCTCAAAATTTTACAGTCAGCTGTTAATCGATAAGTGCTGACAGGAGCAGTGTTGTATTTAGAGCAGGTGCGCGGCAAATACAAAAAGTCACGGTCTTATCAAACGACCCTCGTATGTAACAGGCAGAAGGCGACACCTCCGACCCCATAAAGTATATAAATTCTGGCTCAGGATCAACAGCCGAGTCGATATAGCCATGTCCGTCTGTCCGTCTGTCTGTCCGTGTGAAAATGTAGATCTCAGGTATTATAAGAGCTAGAACTACCAAATTTGGTGACAGTATGTGTTATTATTGCACGCTGGTCAAGTTTATTTTGGATTTTGGCCACGCCCTCTTCCGCCCTTGTAAATCGAAAAAAATTAATTACATGCGCACTTTTGATGCCATATTGTTCATTTTCGGTTTATATGATAACTACAGCTAGCCTGATGATCTCTGAAAATTTGGTAACAATCGGATAATAAACAAAGAAGCTATTCAGTTTAACGTTTTCCCTAGCTGTAAACCGCGCTTCCGGCAGCGCAAATTCTTTATTTGTACAGGAAATAATAAGAATGCCATACAATGCAAATTTTTGCTGTGGTTGGATAACACCGTAAGTAGCTTAGTGAAAAAGCGATGAACTCCTGAACCGACAGGCCCGTGATTCGATTCCCAATTCATGCCGCTAAAACTTTTTCTTTTTTTTTTTAAAGAACTTATACTTTAATTTTTTAATATGAATTAATTGGTGGTGCATTTTATTTAAAATTTTTTTAATGGCTCACAATGAACTTAGTTAACAAGTGGAGAAGTGACAGTCTCTTAAATCAGCTCTGTGCGATTGTCAGAGCGCAGCTTTTTCTTATATTTTTTATTTTTATTTTTTATTTAATTATATGTTTATGATAGTTATTTATGAATAAATAGCAACAACAACACGCATCATGCATTCAGACTTTGTTTTTGTAGTGCAAGAATTTCCGAATGGTCTCATAATGTAACTTTGGCAAAATTTGCGTAATAGCTTAATGGCCGAATTGAGAAGTGGTGGACCTCTTAGGTAATGGGTCCAAGGTTCGATTCCGCATGCATACGTGTCATGGTGGGGGAGATCGAGCTTTTCTTATTTTTTGCAAAGAAAAGTTTTTGCCTCCCTTTTTGAGCTACCTTCATGAAACTTTGTATACATGTTTCTCATTGCTGCCCGCTGTAAGTAAGTCGGAACGAGCCGGTACGCACCGATACATCGTATAGATGCCATATATTGGTCGTTCTTTTAACAAAATTTATTAAAAGTTAGAGTGCTCTAGAACACTTTCCATTCAAGTACATAAAGAGGTATTAAAAGGGCACATATCGTTTTTTACATGCACGTATTCAATTTATAGTCTTCAACAGGTAGAATTATTATTTTTACTGTTTAAGTGATAAATCTCGGATTTTTGTGGTACCTGAATAAAAGTTATACGTTTTCAATACTTTTTACTCCTTCTCCCGGCAGCGCTGCTTGCAGCATTGTGCCGAATAGTGTGTGCGTGTACGGTGGTGAAATGAGTTAAGTTGTGGACTGCATAACGAACGAAACTATTATGCATTTATGGGTTCAAGTCCCACCCGCATCAAAAGTTAAATGTGTGCAAAAAATTATTTTTTTTATTTTAGATTTTGACTTTGCATAAATATTGTAAGTCCATGCCCATTTACGGTCAAAATATGATTGTAGCCGTTCTTTATTGTTCCGCAAATAATTTTGATGTACGAGCAGCTGGGTAGCGAGCACACTCGAATGTAGCTTTCTTACTTGTTTTATTTTTATTTTTTATTTAATTATATGTTTATGATTGTTATTTATGAATAAATAGCAACAACAACACGCATCATGCATTCAGACTTTGTTTTTGTCGTGCAAGAATTTCCGAATGGTCTCATAATGTAACTTTGGCAAAATTTGCGTAATAGCTTAATGGCCGAATGGAGAAGTGGTGGACCTCTTAGGTAATGGGTCCAAGGTTCGATTCCGCATGCATACGTGTCATGGTGGGGGAGATCGAGCTTTTCTTATTTTTTGCAAAGAAAAGTTTTTGCCTCCCTTTTTGAGCTATCTTCATGAAACTTTGTATACATGTTTCTCATTGCTGCCCGCTGTAAGTAAGTCGGAACGAGCCGGTACGCTACATCGTATAGATGCCATATATCGGTCGTTCTTTTAACAAAATTTATTAAAAGTTAGAGTGCTCTAGAACACTTTCCATTCAAGTATATAAAGAGGTATTAAAAGGGCACATATCGTTTTTTACATGCACGTATTCGATTTATAGTCTTCAACAGGTAGAATTATTATTTTTACTGTTTAAGTGATAAATCTCGGATTTTTGTGGTACCTGAATAAAAGTTATACGTTTTCAATACTTTTTACTCCTTCTCCCGGCAGCGCTGCTTGCAGCATTGTGCCGAATAGTGTGCGTGTACGGTGGTGAAATGAGTTAAGTTGTGGACTGCATAACGAACGAAACTATTATGCATTTATGGGTTCAAGTCCCACCCGCATCAAAAGTTAAATGTGTGCAAAAAATTATTTTTTTTATTTTAGATTTTGACTTTGCATAAATATTGTAAGTCCATGCCCATTTACGGTCAAAATATGATTGTAGCCGTTCTTTATTGTTCCGCAAATAATTTTGATGTACGAGCAGCTGGGTAGCGAGCACACTCGAATGTAGCTTTCTTACTTGTTTTATTTTTATTTTTTATTTAATTATATGTTTATGATTGTTATTTATGAATAAATAGCAACAACAACACGCATCATGCATTCAGACTTTGTTTTTGTCGTGCAAGAATTTCCGAATGGTCTCATAATGTAACTTTGGCAAAATTTGCGTAATAGCTTAATGGCCGAATGGAGAAGTGGTAGACCTCTTAGGTAATGGGTCCAAGGTTCGATTCCGCATGCATACGTGTCATGGTGGGGGAGATCGAGCTTTTCTTATTTTTTGCAAAGAAAAGTTTTTGCCTCCCTTTTTGAGCTATCTTCATGAAACTTTGTATACATGTTTCTCATTGCTACCCGCTGTAAGTAAGTCGGAACGAGCCGGTACGCACCGATACATCGTATAGATGCCATATATCGGTCGGTCTTTTAACAAAATTTATTAAAAGTTAGAGTGCTCTAGAACACTTTCCATTCAAGTATATAAAGAGGTATTAAAAGGGCACATATCTTTTTTTACATGCACGTATTCGATTTATAGTCTTCAACAGGTAGAATTATTATTTTTACTGTTTAAGTGATAAATCTCGGATTTTTGTGGTACCTGAATAAAAGTTATACGTTTTCAATACTTTTTACTGCTTCTCCCGGCAGCGCTGCTTGCAGCATTGTGCCGAATAGTGTGTGCGTGTACGGTGGGGAAATGAGTTAAGTTGTGGACTGCATAACGAACGAAACTATTATGCATTTATGGGTTCAAGTCCCACCCGCATCAAAAGTTAAATGTGTGCAAAAAATTATTTTTTTTATTTTAGATTTTGACTTTGCATATATATTGTAAGTCCATGCCCATTTACGGTCAAAATATGATTGTAGCCGTTCTTTATTGTTCCGCAAATAATTTTGATGTACGAGCAGCTGGGTAGCGAGCACACTCGAATGTAGCTTTCTTACTTGTTTTATTTTTATTTTTTATTTAATTATATGTTTATGATTGTTATTTATGAATAAATAGCAACAACAACACGCATCATGCATTCAGACTTTGTTTTTGTCGTGCAAGAATTTCCGAATGGTCTCATAATGTAACTTTGGCAAAATTTGCGTAATAGCTTAATGGCCGAATGGAGAAGTGGTGGACCTCTTAGGTAATGGGTCCAAGGTTCGATTCCGCATGCATACGTGTCATGGTGGGGGAGATCGAGCTTTTCTTATTTTTTGCAAAGAAAAGTTTTTGCCTCCCTTTTTGAGCTATCTTCATGAAACTTTGTATACATGTTTCTCATTGCTGCCCGCTGTAAGTAAGTCGGAACGAGCCGGTACGCACCGATACATCGTATAGATGCCATATATCGGTCGTTCTTTTATTAAAATTTATTAAAAGTTAGAGTGCTCTGGAACACTTTCCATTCAAGTATATAAAGAGGTATTAAAAGGGCACATATCGTTTTTAACATGCACGTATTCGATTTATAGTCTTCAACAGGTAGAATTATTATTTTTACTGTTTAAGTGATAAATCTCGGATTTTTGTGGTACCTGAATAAAAGTTATACGTTTTCAATACTTTTTACTCCTTCTCCCGGCAGCGCTGCTTGCAGCATTGTGCCGAATAGTGTGTGCGTGTACGGTGGTGAAATGAGTTAAGTTGTGGACTGCATAACGAACGAAACTATTATGCATTTATGGGTTCAAGTCCCACCCGCATCAAAAGTTAAATGTGTGCAAAAATTATTTTTTTTATTTTAGATTTTGACTTTGCATAAATATTGTAAGTCCATGCCCATTTACGGTCAAAATATGATTGTAGCCGTTCTTTATTGTTCCGCAAATAATTTTGATGTGCGAGCAGCTGGGTAGCGAGCACACTCGAATGTAGCTTTCTTACTTGTTTTATTTTTATTTTTTATTTAATTATATGTTTATGATTGTTATTTATGAATAAATAGCAACAACAACGCTCATCATGCATTCAGACTTTGTTTTTGTCGTGCAAGAATTTCCGAATGGTCTCATAATGTAACTTTGGCAAAATTTGCGTAATAGCTTAATGGCCGAATGGAGAAGTGGTGGACCTCTTAGGTAATGGGTCCAAGGTTCGATTCCGCATGCATACGTGTCATGGTGGGGGAGATCGAGCTTTTCTTATTTTTTGCAAAGAAAAGTTTTTGCCTCCCTTTTTGAGCTACCTTCATGAAACTTTGTATACATGTTTCTCATTGCTGCCCGCTGTAAGTAAGTCGGAACGAGCCGTACGCACCGATACATCGTATAGATGCCATATATCGGTCGTTTTTTTAACAAAATTTATTAAAAGTTTGAGTGCTCCAGAACACTTTCCATTCAAGTATATAAAGAGGTATTAAAAGGGCACATATCGTTTTTTACATGCACGTATTCGATATATAGTCTTCAACAGGTAGAATAATTATTTTTACTGTTTAAGTGATAAATCTCGGATTTTTGTGGTACCTGATTAAAAGTTATACGTTTTCAATACTTTTTACTCCTTTTCCCGGCAGCGCTGCTTGCAGCATTGTGCCGAATAGTGTGTGCGTGTACGGTGGTGAAATGGGTTAAGTTGTGAACTGCATAACGAACGAAACTATTATGCATTTATGGGTTCAAGTCCCACCCGCATCAAAAGTTAAATGTGTGCAAAAAATTATTTTTTTTATTTTAGATTTTGACTTTGCATAAGTATTGTAAGTCTATGCCCTTTTACGGTCAAAATATGATTGTAGCTGTTCTTTATTGTTCCGCAAATAATTTTGATGTACGAGCAGCTGGGTAGCGGGTATATTACAGTCGAGCACACTCAAATGTAGCTTTCTTACTTGTTTTTCTATGAAAAACACGTTTACCAATAACAGTTTTCTAAATCTGATTTTTTTCATAACCTTGAAAAATCGATGGTCTTATACAGTCAACACTTGACTGTAGCCGTTCTTACTTGTTACTGTTTAAGTCATAAATCTTAGATTTTTTGGTACCTGAAGAAAAGTTATACGTTTTCAATACTTTTTAGTTCTTTTGCCGGCAGCGCTGCTTGCAGCATTGTTTTTTTTTTTTACATATACGGCAGGAAAATAAAATCTTCGAAAGATATCATCCACCGTCCGTAGATGGTATGTACGATTCCTAACTCTCCAAGTAGAGTTACGCCTACGTACTAAACAAAAACCTCCGTATGCTCTCCAGTCCTTGCTTCGCTCACTGGTACTTCCAATCAAGGTATTACTTCGGTGAGCAGGATGTGGTGCCCGATCGCAATCCCTCTCTTGGTGCGTTGCTGTGTAACACTCCTTCGTTAACTCTTTAGTGCTCCTTTATCCAACGGGTCTGCTGGCCGTCTCATCGATGCGAACACGTTTCAGCATATGACAATGCCATGCGCCCTCTCCCACACGGTTTTGTCCGCCAGCATATTGCGCATTACACTTCTCAGGCTGAGCGGAGTTCCAGCAAGAGTCTCCAGTATCTCCCTCTCTGTACGAAACCTAGTGCAGTGCAGTTGGATATGTTCCGCTGTTTCGGGTGCATCGCTGCAGAACAGGCACAGGGCTAAGTCCACATGGCGAAGAGGTAACCCCGGAAGCAACCATGGTCTGTGATGAACTGGGTCAAGTGATAGTCCAGCACTTTGTGATCACACCCTGCCCACTCGGATAAATCTCGAATCAGCTGGTAGGTCCATCTCCCTTGTTGTGAGTATTGCCACCTAGTCTGCCACACTCCATAAAGCCAGTCGCTTATCTCTTGCCCGGTAACACCTTCTCGAGTCAGGTATTGGGCTTCTATCGCAAGATCGATCGGGGGATGCCCGCAAGAACATGAGCTGCATCTTCCGATATTGTCCTAAATCCTCTTATCAGTCTAAGAGCCAGGGTCCGTGATACTGCACGCGCGTTGTCCAGGTAAGTCACTTTATTCGTGACACTCCTCCAGATGGGGATGGGGATGGGGGCAGCGTATAGAAGCGATGATTTCGCGACTGCCACTAGCAGCCTCCTGGCCGGCATCCTGGGTCCACCTATATTTGGCATGAGTCTTGCCAGTGCTGCTGCTGTTATCGCTGCCTTCCTACTGGCGTATCTCGCATGCTCCTTGAATGGCAGCATTGTGCCAAATAGTGTGTGCGTGTACGATGGTGAAATGGGTTAAGTTGTTGACTGCAAAACGAACAGTACTATTATGCATTTACGGGTTCGAGTCCCGCCCGCATCAAAAACTAAATGTGTGCAAAAATGCTTTTCTTTATTTTATATTTTGACTTTGCATAAATATTATAAGTCCATAGCCCTTTACGGTCAAAATATTATTGTAGCCGTTTTTCTTGTTCCGCAAATAAATGATGTACGAGCAGCTGGATAGCGTATAGCGATAGCTGGATAGCGTATATAGTATATTACAGTCGAGCACACTCGACTGTAGCTTTCTTACTTGTTTTATTTTTATTTTTTATTTAATTGCATTTTTAAGTTATGAGAATAAATAGCAACAACAACACACATAATGCATTCAGACTTTTTTTTTGTCGTGCAAGAATTTCCAAATGGTCTCATAATGTAACTTTGGCAAAATTTGCGTAATGGCTTAATGACCGAATGGAGATGTGGTGGACCTCTTAGGTAATGGGTCCAAGGTTCGATTCCGCATGTATGCGTGTCATGGTGGGGGAGATCGAACTTTCCCTTTTTTTGCAAATAAAAGTTTTTCCCTCCCTTTTTGAGCTATCTTCATGAATCTTTGTATACATGTTTCTTATTGCTGCCCGCTGTAAATAAGTCGGAACGAGCCGGTATGGACCGATATATAGATGCATATATATCGGTCGTTTTTTTAACAAAATTTATTAAAAGTTAGATTGCTCCAGAACACTTTCCATTCAAGTATATAAAGAAGTATTCAAAGGGCACATATCGTTTTTTACATGCACGTATTTGATTTATAGTCTTCAACAGGTAGAGTTATTATTTTTACTGTTTAAGTGATAAATCTTGGATTTTTTGGTACCTGAATAAAAGTTATACGTTTTCAATAGTTTTTACTCCTTTTCCCGGCAGCGCTGCTTGCAGCATTGTGCCGAATAGTGTGTGCGTGTACGGTGGTGAAATGGGTTAAGTTGTGGACTGCATAACGAACGAAACTATTATGCATTTATGGGTTCAAGTCCCACCCGCATCAAAAGTTAAATGTGTGCAAAAAATTATTTTTTTTATTTTAGATTTTGACTTTGCATAAATATTGTAAGTCTATGCCCTTTTCCGGTCAAAATATGATTGTAGCCGTTCTTTATTGTTCCGCAAATAATTTTGATGTACGAGCAGCTGGGTAGCGGGTATATTACAGTCGAGCACACTCGAATGTAGCTTTCTTACTTGTTTAATATGCATTAATTGGTGGTGCATTTTATTTAAAATTTTTTTAATGGCTCACAATGAACTTAGTTAACAAGTGGAGAAATCAGCTCTGTGCGATTGTCAGAGCGCAGCTTTTTCTTATTTTTTTTTATTTTTATTTTTTATTTAATTATATGTTTATGATTGTTATTTCTGAATAAATAGCAACAACAACACGCATCATACATTCAGACTTTGTTTTTGTAGTGCAAGAATTTACGAATGGTCTCATAATGTAACTTTGGCAAAATTTGCGTAATAGCTTAATGCCCGAATGGAGAAGTGGTGGACCTCTTAGGTAATGGGTCCAAGGTTCGATTCCGCATGCATGCGTGTCATGGTGGGGGAGATCGAGCTTTTCTTATTTTTTGCAAAGAAAAGTTTTTGCCTCCCTTTTTGAGCTACCTTCATGAAACTTTGTATACATGTTTCTCATTGCTGCCCGCTGTAAGTAAGTCGGAACGAGACGGTACGCACCGATACATCGTATAGATGCCATATATCGGTCGTTTTTTTAACAAAATTTATTAAAAGTTAGAGTGCTCCAGAACACTTTCCATTCAAGTATATAAAGAGGTATTAAAAGGGCACATATCGTTTTTTACATGCACGTATTCGATATATAGTCTTCAACAGGTAGAATTATTATTTTTACTGTTTAAGTGATAAATCTCGGATTTTTGTGGTACCTGAATAAAAGTTATACGTTTACTTTTTACTTCTTCTGCCGGCAACGCTGCTTGCAGCATTGTGCCGAATAGTGTGTGCCTGTACTGTCGAGCCCCGCCCGCATCAAAAATTATATGTGTGCAAAAATGTTTTTTTATACCCGCTACTCATAGAGTAGAAGGGTATTATAACTTTGTTCAAACCGAAAATGTATGTAACAGGCAGAAGGAGACACCTCCGACCCCATAAAGTATATATATTCTGGCTCAGGATCAACAGCCGAGTCGATATAGCTAAGTCCGTCTGTCCGTCTGTACGTCTAGATCTCAGCTATTACAAAAGGTAGAGACACCTAATTTCCTGTATACCATAGGTAGATCGAGTTTATTTTCAACATTCGATGTCGCGCCCACCGCCCACGCAAAACGATAATTACGATTATTAGGAAAAGTATTGAAGTTATGGCTTTCTGCTTTGGTATAAACATAGATAATTACAATATAAATCTATTTTCAAAATTACAATCCGATCGAACAATAAACACAGAAGATATTCATCTAAACGTTTTCCATAGTTACACTCTTTGCGCCTTTGCAGCATATCGTGACGTCATCGTCAAATTTCCACATTTTTCCTAAATTTGCGTATTATTTAAAATTAATTAAGAATATTTAAAGCTTTTAAAAATGTTTTAAAAATATTAACTGTCAATTTTCTTAATTTCAAAATATTTAAAAATTTCTATAATTAATTAAATTTTTTTTTTTACTTCCCACTTTTCCAAAGTTCCATAATTTTTAAAATTGCTTATCAATGAAAAAGGGATTAACTCTTTGTTTCCCTTTTGATTTTTTTGCCTTTCTTATCATTTCTAATATTCTAATATTCTATTCTAATATTCAGTTACCACTGTATTTAGTTAGTGGTTTCGGCACCTTTAGCAGTAAGAGATGTTGTGCCAGCGCTGACACTTTTGATTGAATTCCCAGCAGCATGCGTTGCAAGACTCCCCATACAGCGCCAACTGCCTGCGCCAACTACCTGTGCCTGCATCTGCGTGTACGTCAGCGTCGATTGTAATCAACACGCTGGGATCAATCAGCAAACTTTAAAACTGAACGCCACACAGCAGTCAGCTCGAATGAATCCATCAAACGTATCAATCATGATGACAGGTCACAGTGCGAGCACAGTATAACTGGAAAAGACCAGGCCAGACCAGACACAGGCAGGACCAGGCAACAGGTAGCAGGTCCAGTTTTAGCTTTTCCTAACATGTCTGTGAAACGTCTCAGTTGTTGTTTTTGTTGTAGTTGGCGTTGCCTCACTTGTGAAGTCTCCACGCGCGTTGCGCCCATTAAATTCGAATAATCTTAGTTGTTGTTGCTTTTTTTTTCATCAATCTCCCCACTCTGGACTCGAGCTGCAACTGTCGCATATAGCAGCTGGACACGGTGCTTGTGTGAGACGCTGCAGGCAGGCAGGCAGCATCAGCCCAACTGATTTGAAATTCTTAAGTGATTTTGATTACTTGAGGTATTGATATTTTGACTTGTACGTTGATTAGATAGTTGAAGGCTTGTTAGATGCATGTCAGCAGCAGCAGCGGCCTCAGACCGGTCTCACTGGCTGCATGTCTTGGTCTTGGTCTCTACGTCTCCATTTTCGTCTGCATCTGCGTGATGCGCCTGGCTTGATGTTGATTATAATTTAATTATAAGCAATCTGTAACAAGTGGCTTGCATAGTGCTCTCACTCCATGGCACTCCTGGTCATGGCGCATAATTTAGCAGGCAGGTGTGAAAAAGCTTCATTAGCTTAGACGTCTCAGTCCGAGCCCGCTGCATGACTAATAATAGTCATGGGCCGGTCACATTCTGCTCTCTTGCCACATTTGCCACCGGCACAAACCATACTTATTCTCAATCTGCTTGGCTTGGGCAGCCACGATGTCTGCTAACGAAAGTTGCAGACATTTGAGTGACTGAAGCAAGGCAAAATGCTGTTTAAATTTCCCCTTGCGATTTGCGGCTAATCCCATGGAAAATAATATAGACAGAGAGGTATTCTCTCTTAAGACTTTCTGGCTTTATATGTAGAATTTGTAGCAAGGAGGTACCAAGCGATACAATTCTATTAAAATGATTCAAGTAGGCTGAGTTGCTTCTGTCTTAATTTCTGACTACGTAAGCTCTCAATGTGTTCGGATTTTCAGTCCGCTCTCAGCTCTTAATTGAGACTGGACTGGGTTTTTTTTTTCTCTGGGTGAGACTGGAATCTCTTTTTTTTCTCAGGGTGGGACTGGAATCTCTTTTTTTTATAACTCTTCTTTTTTTTGTAGTGCATTTGCATTAAAGTATGCCTTTTTTTGACAAGTAGAGCAATTCTCTTCATTTTTGGATAAGTACACAAAAATGTTTCATATCATCGTTTTTTTTTTTTATACCCGGTACTTCTGCAGCAATGGCTTAAGCTTGCACATGCTCTTGACGCTCAACTTGTGTGTCTCAAAGAGTGAGATTGTCGCCTGCGAATAATCGTTGCCATAGAGTTTGCCCATGGCCAGAGCCACATCGCGCTGGGTGAAGCCGAGCTCGATGCGACGCTGCAAACTGATCGAGCTCCATAACTATTCAACAAATTATTTAATTTCTTTTTTACACTAACTGAATTTTTTGAATTTTTGGTCTTGGTTTACTATATTGTTTGTTTCCTTGTTTGCTTTGTTTTCAATCTATAGTAATGTTTGCTTTGTTTTCAATCTATAGTAATAATATATTTAATTTAATATCTTTTCTATAACGACTTTTAAATATATTTGGTAAAGCTTTTAACTAAATTTTAAATATATATATTGTGGTGGCCTTTTATTTAGCACACTATTTAGCAGCACACTTTAATATGAATTTTTACCGATTGTATAGTGAATAGTTCACCAATTTTTTTTCTGGTTGTTGCCTTATTATTTGATAAGATGTACCCTTACTTTCACCCTATTCCCTTTTCTGCGTTGGTTTGAATAAATTAACTATGATTTTCAGCTGGACATGAGTTTAGCACACTTATACTTTTTTGTATTAATTTATTAAGTAGAATGAGAAAACATAAGAAAGGAGACTAATATTTTGTTGGATATCCTTTGTTTTTGATAACTACATCCAATCTTCTATGCTGACTCTCCACTAAAGCAGCGCATCTGTTCTGCGGAATACTGTACCACGCTTCTCGGATAACTATCCACAAATCATTCAAACTGCCCAGATTTTTGGTGCGAATGTGCTGCTCAACATCATTCTAGAGATTCTCTATCGGATTGAGGTCCGGTGACTGAGCTGGCCACTTCAGCGTAACAACTTGATGCTCCTAAAGGCAACTTTTCATAAGCCGTGAAGTGTGCTTAGGATCGTTGTCGTTCATAAAACGCCATGATAATGACATATTGTCCTAGGAATATGGCACCATTATATCCTCTATAATTTCTTTATAGACGTATTGGTCCATACGAGTGTCTATCCGGTAAATCATTGATACATATTTTTTAATAACATTTAAATTTTTAATTAAAATAAATAGGTAATACTAAATATGCGAGTTCTTAAAAGAAAGAACAAAGAAAATAAAAAAAGAAACGAAAAAATAGAAAAAAAAGAAAGAAAATTTCTTTCTTTTCTAGAAAGAAAAAGAAAATTTGGTAACAATCGGATAATAAACACAGAAGTTATTCAGCTTAACGTTTTCCATAGTTGTAAGCAGCGCTGCCGGCAGCGTTGCTTGCAGCATTGTGCCGAATCGTGTGTGCGTGTACGGTGGTGAAATGGGTTAAGTTGTGGACTGAAAAACGAACAGTACTATTATGCATTTACGGGTTCGAGTCCCGCCCGCATCAAAAATTAAATGTGTGCAAAAATGTTTTTTTTTTTATTTTATATTTTGACTTTGCATAAATATTATAAGGCCATAGCCTTTTACGGTCAAAATATGATTGTAGCCCATTTTTTGTTCCGCAAATAAATTATGTACAAGCAGCTGGGTAGCGGGTATATTACAGTCGAGCACACTCGACTGTAGTTTTCTTCCTTTTTTCATTTTAGATTTTGACTTTGCATAAATATTGTAAGTCCATAGCCTTTTACGGTCAAAATATGATTGTAGCCGTTTTTTTTTTATTCCACAAATATATGATGTACGAGTAGCCGTGTAGCGGGTATATTACAGTCGAGAACACTCGAATGTAGCTTTCTTACTTGTTTTTTTTTTATTTTAGATTTTGACTTTGCATAAATATTGTAAGTCCATAGCCTTTTACGGTCAAAATATGATTGTAGCCGTTTTTTTTTTGTTCCGCAAATAAATTATGTACAAGCAGCTGGGTAGCGGGTATATTACAGTTGAGCAAACTCGACTGTCGCTTTCTTACTTGTTTTAATATCACGACATCCCTACCTCTCACCCACTCTCGCTCACACTCTTTCTCACTCTCTATCACTCGCACTATTGCTGTCTCTTCGGACCCACGCGTGCAATGCAGCTGGATGAAAGAAATAAATAATTCAAGCGAAATCAGATCAAATGGAAACGAAAAGCAAAATTAAACAGGTAAGAACGGCAACCGTCAAGTGTTGACTGTATAAGAGCATGAATTTTTTAAGATTATGATAAAAAAAAACAAGTAAGAAAGCTACAGTCCCCTTCCTATTGAAATTACCGTAGATTAAATTAAAATTAATATGGATAGACATAACTGAATTCTTTACACTGCTGCAGGTCATACAACGAGTTTACGCACACAGCAGCATCCCCGATACAACAATTCGGAGTCGTGTCTGGGCATTTGTAGCTTATTGAAAATATTTTGTACATTTAACTTTTTGCCTTTTTGCCTGGGCGGTGTCATAAATTATTCATCGACTGTGCGTGTCAGGGGAAAGAGACAGACAGACTGGCGGCAAGTGAAAGCAAGTAAGATGGCCAGCCACAAGGTGTGCAAGTGGAGGGAGTGTGGGTGTGTGATGGCATGAATGGATGTACATGTATGTTTTATGTCAAACCGAAAATGTATGTATGTACCCCATAAAGTATATATATTTTGCCTTAGGATCAAGCCGAGTCGATATAGCCATGTCCGTCTGTCCGTCCATGTAAAAATCTACATCTCAGCTATTATACGAGCTGGAACTACCAAATTTGGTGACAAAATGTGTTATTATTCAACGCCGTCCGCAAAGCAATGCAGCTCCGCTGCTAAGTCCTGCTGACACATGGTACCCTATCGGGAGTCTCCGTCTGTCTGTCCGTCTGAAGGCGTGTTTCTAGAGCTTATTTCAAATTTGAGGTGCCACCGCCTCTGAAAATTGATTTATAAATTTTTGAGGTTGCTTTGTCATAAAAGTTTTAACGATTCGCTTTAACACACATACAGATATATACTATAGGCATATATTATATATTTTATATTTCAAACCGGTCGGACTATAAACACAAAACTTATTAAATTAAACGTTTTCAGTAGTTTCGCTTATTGCGCCTTTGCAACATGTCGTGACGTCATCGTCTCATTGCTTCGATTCAGCCTTAGCGCGTGTAAAGCTGATTGCTATGACGTTTTCATATTTAGATGGCGCTACTCAAAGAAAGATCTAATTTTAACAATAGGTGGCATACTTTTGGAGATAAAATAAAAGTGTGATAATTGCTTTCTTTGATTGCCAAGCTGCCGATAAGTAAGATGTTGAACTGGGGAAGGCACGCGGCAACGTACAGCCATACCCGACACTGGTGCACCTTAGTGAATGGTTACATGGACAGATGTCGGAAGCAAGGAATCGAAGCAAAGAGTATTGCACACTAGCAATAGTCAGCTAAAGGAACAGTCTACCGACTCTTACAATCGGTACCTGGTATGTGAGGCGCAACATGCTATCAAGGACTGCGAGGAGTTTAACCATGTGTCTTTAGCGGCACTAATTGAGTTGGCAAGGATGCTAAGGATCTGCTTCGCGTACCTGGAGAGTGGACACATGGCCCGGTTCTGTAAGAAGGGCTGCAGATTTAACATATGGATACCAGAGAAGGCAGTACGATTTGCTGCATGACAGAGTTGAACGCCCCAGGCAACCACAGTCGAACAGTGGCCACGCAGGAGAGGAACGGTGCGGTCACGATTGGGAGCTGCAAAGGGATAACAGTCAGCCCCGACGCAATCCCTATGCGTCAACGCCTAGTACAATAGACGCATGATCGGGGAACCTCAGTTCTCCTCAGTCCCCCAGACAGGGTTGCTATGAAAAGACATAAGAAGAGACTGCCAGACAGCTACAACATGGCACTCAAGAGACTTCTCAATATTGATCGAAAAATAAAGCTTAATGTGGACTTCGGAACTATGGATGACCACATTATGAAAGGATACGCATGACGATTAGGGGCACAGGAAGTCACTCGGAAAGGAATGGTACCTGCTACAATTCGGGGTCGGGAACCCAAACAAGCCGGGCAAAATAAATAGTTTTCGATAATGTACCAAAGGTGAATAATGTGTTCTTGAACTCAGCTCAGATGAAAGATCCCCAGCGCTACAAATCGCTTGTAGGGATGCTCTCCACTTCGGGTAGGAGCAGTTGGTAATGACATTTGGAGCAGCATGTTCTCCTTGTGCAGCTGTGTGAAGAGTATTAACACTTCACAGTTCAGCAGCACGGGTCCGCGATGGGTCCTGGCGATGAATGAGTATAACTACGTGGACGACTACGTGGACACTTTCAAAAATAAGGAGAAAGCTGTCGCCGTTTCGTTACGGGTGAAGTAAGAAATACACGCGAATGCCGGGTTTGAATTGTGGCGGTTTTCTTCCAGTTCGGTAGATGTGGTCAGGTAAGTAAAGTGAGTAAAGTGGACTGCATCTGAGGAGAAAGTGCTGGGCATGTACTGCCGGCTATAGATGACTTTAAACTTAGCGTCAAATATCGAGTGCCCCGAAACGTGATGACTGGGTAACGAGTCCAAAATTGTTGATGCGAGAAATTTGGCGGAGAGGAGTCAAGTGGACGAGCCCCCATCAGATGATTTGGCCGCAGCATTTAAGTGCTGCCAGCAAGAGATGTAACACATTGAAGATTTCCGATGACCACGTTATCTTCGGCGCTGGACGTGTGCGGATTCTAGCCAACCGGCGTTCGTCACAGTGGCGTATTGACGGGCCATATATGAGTGCAGATACATTTCTTGTGTTTAAAGACGAAATGTGCACCCATGAGGACGATGTCGATGTTCGACGATTGGAACTTCAAGCAGCTGTACTTGTTACAAAATCGATGGACACCGTCAAACTGGAGCACGGAGTGGCTATCAGCTGCTGCGTACTTTGGACTGACTTTAAGACCGTTCTGCACTAAGCAGCACCCACCGGAGGTACAAGGAGTTTGTTGGGATCCGGTTGGCGGAAAAATTAGAGTCCACAGAGATTTCCAAATGGAGATGGCTGCCGTCTGCCGAAAATGTGGCAGATGGTGCAACTAGGTCGCTGCCCGTGAGCCTCAGTCAAGGTTCGCGGTGGCTAAGGACCGCAATTTCTACGGAAACATGAAGAAAGTTGCGACGGATACGCCTCACAGGCCGCTGAGGAAGATGAGATGTGATGTGAGTTTGCGTTGGTCATGGCGAACGTGCGTTTGTGGCCTTAGAGGGGTTCTCGAGTTATAACAGGCCGGTTAGTACGACAGCATGGGTTCTAAGATTTATTCGACGGTGTCGTTGGCGACGCCACGAACGAGAGGACATTGGACTTACATCGATTGAATGCGTTGCGTATAGCGAAACGTTCTCCGAAGAAGGTCATAGAGGAACGGCTTATAAGAGTGGCCAACTGTCGGGATTGTCATAGTACTATGACAATAATGGAATTATGCGTGACAGTGGAAGGATCGAGGCCACGACATGCGTGCCATACCGTACTCGCCGTCCGATCATACTGTCCTATAAAACGGGATTGGCGGAGATGCTTGTTCATCATCACCACCAGAACCTAGAGGCCACTATCGGCGAGAAGGCTGCTACGGAAGATGGTGGCTAAACGCGTGCAAGTTACGCAAGAAACGACCGACGCAGCATGAAATAGGCTACTTTCTGGGGGATCGGCTTGAGGCAAATGGATAGCCGTTTAAGTATACTGCACTGGATTATTTTGGACCATTGTTTGTGTCAATTGGTCTCCACACAGAGAAGCGATGGGTTGCTTTATTTACCTATCTAACGACGAGAGCCATCCAATTGGAAATGGCCCATTACTTGTCACGGACTCATACATCAACGCTATGAGGAACTTCATGTGCCGCCGTGGAAGTCAGAATAAGGAGCGATAACGGGAAAAACTTCTTTGGAGCCGATCAAGGGACAAGAGATTCAGCAAAGTATTTGAACCGGCAAAGATCCAGGACGAGCTGTCGTCCAAAGGAATCGAATGGATATTTAACTGCCCGGCAAACCCAGCTGAGGGCAGAGGTTGGGAATGAATGGTACAGTGCGCGAAAAAGGTACTGCTGCGTACTTGCTGATCGAGGAAGTTTTCTATCACGTGCTCCTTGGGCGCAAGCTTCCTCATGAACTCCCTAATGAACTCGCGTCCGCTCTTGTCTTGCACTTGTCAGTCCCAGTTGATCAGCAGCCTTCACTGACACCTAACGACTTGCTGAAAGAGATGTCAGACATACCTTAACGGAGACGACGGAGAAGCTAACGAGAGATGCACCACAAGGAAGCAGTAACGTATGGCACAGATGATGAGAGATCGGTTCTGGAAACGATGGGTGCACGAAAATGGAGTACCGCGACGAGCGGCGGTCAGAACTAGCGATCGAAATAACAAGCTGTTTTGGATGTTTTGAATGTGGCTGCTTGATGAGGAGGGGATTTCGCGGAACAGATTAGTTGGCTATCGATAGTTATGTTTGAATGAAGCAAAGTCTGAGTGTGAAGTTAAGTTTGGCGCGTGGGATTAGTCCGGCTTGCAATATCCCAGAGAGAGGGAGGAGAAACTGCGGTTCGTAAGATATTAGGTCTAGAACGTTTTTATAGTTCCGTTCCCCGCGTCATTGCCCACGTCGTTTTAGCCTTTGTGTGTGTGTCTGTATGTGTGTGGGAGAGCGAGTTAGTACTAGTTAGTGCAACTACGAAGTTGGTCGAATGGTATCTTATGGTCGGGCGCGCTCGACTGTAGCTTACTTTTTTCTTTAACACACACATAGATATAGGCTATATGTATATATATTCCAAATTTTGTATCGGATTACAATCACAAAAGTTTTTCAATTAAACATTTCCATAGTTCCACTGCTTGGCCCTTTACAGCATATCGTGACGTCATCGTCGCGATGCTTTAATTCAGTCGTAGCGGGCGTAAAGATGATTGCTTTGACGTTTTCCGATATACATAGATGGCGCTTTTCAGATATAGATCACAGTTAAACAAAAGATAGCATATGAACTTGTGTAGAAGAAATAAAGGTGTGATAATTTTTTGAAACTGGGAGAATGAAACTGTCGGGTACGCTCGACTGTACGTTTTCTTACTTGATTTCTGAATTTTTTTCTCACATATCACACGGTCGATTTTGAAAACATTTGTAAATAAAATGCTTCACAAACTGCTAAATCGTCCTTTTATAGCAGATTACAGGCATCGCAATTAAATTTCATTATACGACATACCCTGAAAAGTATCGTAACGTGTTTTCATTTGCGTATCTTAGCATAGGTTATGCTACGTCAACTTGAGTTACGTCTGCATTATATTCTATGTTGAGTTCGATATCATGGAAATACTCCTGCTCTTGCTCTTTACATTGTTGGGCTCGACTCTAGCTTTCATTTCTTGTTTTTCTTTAAATTGCGAAAATAAACTAATTTGTTGGAGGATTTATATATTCAGCATTTTTTATTGATCTTAAAACCGATTTATGTAATTTATTTTTAATTTAAGTCATTTGTCTAACATACAAATTATATTTGTTTTTGTAAAGAAATATTAAATTATCAGGCATAAAACTTACTCATTAGCATTACATTAGCAACTCGTTTACAACAAAACGTGACCCGTTAAATAATCAGTTTATAACAGATTTGAAATTTATCAAATTTAGTAAATCACAAACACCAATAAACTATCGATCGCAGCCGAAGCAGCAACAACAGCTGAGAACAGAACGAACTGCAATCAGTCGACGATTGCAACAACAGTTTGCTACCGCTCTCGCTGCCCGCGTCGCAGTCGCCATCGCGTTTGCTGCTGCTGCCGCCTTAGATGTTTTTGTCGCGGCTGTTATCCTGTGCGTTTGTACGTTCAACAAGACGATACACAGAAAGTTGAAAGAGGTAAATGATAAACGCGCGCGTCTATCGCGCTTTTTATACCATTCAACCATTGAAAATGGTCAAAAATGTTTTTGCAAAAGTATGTATAGGCAGAAGGAGACATGGCAGAAGTATAAAGTATATATATTATGGCTCAGGATCAACAGCCGAGTCGATTGAGCTATGTCAGTCTGTCTGTCCGTGTGAAAATCTAGATCTCAGCTATTATAAGAGCTAGAACTTACAAATTTGCTGACAAAAAATGTTATTATTGCACGCTGATCAAGTTTATTTTGGATTTTGGCCACGCCCCCTTCCGCCCCTGTTAATCTAAAAAAAATTGATTACAAGCGCTATTTTGATGCCATATTGTTCATTTTCGGTTTACATGATAGCTATAGCTAGCCAGATGATCTCTGAATTTGGTAACAATCGGATAATAAACACAGAAGTTATTCAGCCTAACGTTTTCCATAGCTGTAAGCAGCGCTGCCGGCAGCGCAAATTTTTTATTTGTACAGGAAATAATTAGAATGGCTTACATTGCAAATTTTTGCAGTTGTTGGATAACAGCGTCAGTAGCTTAGTGGAAAAGCGATGAACTCCTGAACCGACAGTCCCGTGGTTCGATTCCCAGTTCATGCCGCTTAAGCTTTTTCCTTTTTTTTTCAAGAACTTATACTTTAGTTTTTTAATATGCATTAATTGGTGGTCGTGCATTTTATTTAAAATTTTTTTAATGGCTCACAATGAACTTAGTTAACAAGTGGAGAAGTGACAGTCTTTTAAATCAGCTGTGTGTAATTGTTAGAGCGCAGCTTTTTCTTATATTTTTTTATTTTTATTTTTTATTTAATTGTATGTTTATGATTATTATTTATGAATAAATAGCAACAACAACACGCATCATGCTGTTAGACTTTGTTTTTGTCGTGCAAGAATTTCCGAATGGTCTCATAATGTAACTTTGGCGAAATTTGCGTAATGGCTTAATGACCGAATGGATAAGAGGTGGACCTCTTAGGTTATGGGTCCAAGGTTCGATTCCGCATGCATGCGTGTCATGGTGGGGGAGGTCGAGCTTTTCTTAGTTTGAGCTTCCCTTTTTGAGCAACCTTCATGAAACTTTGTATACAAGTTTCATATTGCTGCCCGTTATAAATAAGTCGGAACGAGCCGGTACGGACCGATACATCGTATAGATGTCATAGAACCTATTGGTCGTTTTTATACCCGCTACTCATAGAGTAGTAGGGTATTATAACTTTGTTCAGACCGAAAATGTATGTAACAGGCAGAAGGAGACACCTCCGACCCCGTAAAGTGTATATATTCTAGCTCAGGATCAACAGCCGAGTCGATATAGCCATGTCCGTCTGCCTGTCTGTCCGTCTGTCCGTCTGTCTGTCCGTGTGTAAATCTAGATCTCAGCTATTGTAAGAGCTAGAACTACCAAATTTGGTGACAGTATGTGTTATTATTGCACGCTGATCAAGTTTATTTTGGATTTTGGCCACGCCCCTTTCCGCCCCTGTAAATCGAAAAAAATTGATTGCAAGCGCAATTTTGATGCCATATTGTTCATTCTCGGTTTATATGCTAACTATAGCTAGCCAGATGATCTCTAAAAATTTGGTAACAATCGGATAATAAACACAGAAGTTATTCAGCTTAACGTTTTCTATAGCTGTGAGCAGCGCTGCCGGCAGCGCAAATTCTTTATTTGTACAGGAAATAATAAGAATGCCTTACATTGCAAATTTTTGCAGTTGTTGGATAACAGCGTCAGTAGCTTAGTGGAAAACCGATGAACTCCTGAACCGTTTCCCAGTTCATGCCGCTTAAACTTTTTCCTTTTTTTTTCCAGAACTTATACTTTAGTTTTTTAATATGCATTAATTGGTGGTCGTGCATTTTATTTAAAATTTTTTTAATGGCTCACAATGAACTTAGTTAACAAGTGGAGAAGTGACAGTCTCTTAAATCAGCTGTGTGTGATTGTTGGAGCGCAGCTTTTTCATTTATTTTTTATTTTTATTTTTTATTTAATTGTATGTTTAAGTTATGATAATAAATAGCAACAACAACACGCATCATGCATTCAGAATTTGTTTTTGTCGTGTAAGAATTTCCGAATGGTCTCATAATGTAACTTTGGCAAAATTTGCGTAATGGCTTAATGACCGAATGAAGAAGTGGTGGACCTCTTAGGTAATGGGTGCAAGGTTCGATTCCGCATGCATGCGTGTCATGGTGTGGGAGATCGAACTTTTCTTATTTTTTGCAAAGAAAAGTTTTTGCCTCCCTTTTTGAGCTACCTTCATGAAACTTTGTATACATGTTTCTTATAGCCGCCCGCTGTAACTAAGTCGGAACGAGCCGGTACGGACCGATACATCGTATAGATGCTATAGAACCTATCGGTCGTTTTTTTAACAAAATTTATTAAAAGTTAGAGTGCTCTAGAACACTTTCCATTCAAGTATATAAAGAGGTATTAAAAGGGCACATATCGTTTTTTACATGCACGTATTCGATTTATAGTCTTAAACAGGTGGAATTATTATTTTTACTGTTTAAGTGATAAATCTTGGATTTTTTTGGTACCTGAATAAAAGTTATAAGTCCATGGCCTTTTACGGTCAAAATATGATTGTTACTTGTTGATTTATAAAAACAGTCCCGCAGAACACTTCTTGTATTGTGGCAATTGATATGTGGCAGAATTCTTTTGCCAGAGTAACGTTGCACCGGCTTCCAAGCGCCGAATAATTTGCATTTTTTCTTCGACGGAGAAGCATTTTTGTTTTGAAGACATTTTATGGGTCTGTTGCACAAGTTGCTTAAACTGAATGAGCTCATCATGTGCAATTAGTGCTTTGATTCACATTTGGCGAATTTACGCATTAAGTTTTATTGGAAAAAAACAGAAAAAACTAGTAATATATCGGGATATCTCATTAAATATAGACATGAGGTCTGCACACGCACGCTGTAAACACTTTTGGACGTCGGCCACTGATAAATGCAAAAATTTATTATAAATTTATTTAAATTTGTTGGCATTATTTTGCTGTTTTTTTTGTCACGTCGCAATATCCGGTTGAATTATAAAAAATCTCGTCGATATAAGCGGTTTGTCGCTTAAAGCGAAGACGTACTAACCGGAGGTCCTTTCATATAACTTTGTATGGAGACTAACCAAGCCGTCGAGTTTCCGTCCCAATAACCGGACTGACGCTATAAGCGGAGTTGTTATAGCCGGATTCTACTGTATATCGCCTCCACTTTTAGCTTAACTTCCAAAACTAAAGTAAAGTAAATAAATCGCGGGAATCTCTTTGAAATGTTAACTCCGCCAATAGCACTTCTAAATTGTCTTATCTTTCTTCTCACAGTCGCTTCGACTGAGCTGGAGCAATTTATCAGGAAGGGAGATGTCGTCATATCAATGCGACACATAAGATAAATTAGCACACCCAAAAAGTTGTTCGCGCACACTTCGACAATACTCGAGCCCTCCCTTCCTCTCTTTCGCCCTTGTAGACCCCGCCACAAGTTGCAAATTTCGATTGAGGCCCTCTTCATGATCGATTTTCCCATGCTGACGCCCAAGATGTCCTTCTTCCTGGATCGCAAGTAGCAACGTGTCACGTTGGACATCGCAACTTTAAGATACCCAACATTAATGAGACCAGCACCATAAGATCTCTGGCTCTGTGGTTTGCAAAGAATCGCATTACGCTCTATATGGACTGCAAGGCGAGCATTGTCCACGACATTGACATAAGTGTGGCCAAGCTCTATACCCAACTGGATGACCTAGTTATTAAGCTGGTAAGAAATCAGGCTGATGCAGTTGCATCTGTTTAATAGGTGCAAAGTTGAGTGCATATTGAACTTTTGTTTTTTGCAGTTCCGGGAACGCAAATATCCACATCACTTCGATGCAGACATGGAGCATTCGTTGCATTGGGCCAATTGTCAGATGGAATTGCATCGTCGTGCAATCGTCGCATGGTGCAAAACCACGGAGTGTGGTAAGTTATTGATCAACTGGTCAGTGTTCTAGTTCCTCCTCTCTCTTCCTCTTAATGCCACAATTTTTTATTTCTTTCTCCCATGATCTTTGCAGAGAAGAACAAGAAACGCGATGTGCGCAGCAATTGGTACTATGAGCCAACTCTGGCACGGGATAAAGTCGATCAGCGACAGGAGGAGATACACATGGATATGGACCGTAGTAATATTCCAATCATGCATGTCGATTGTGACGGTAGGCTAGACACATAAAAGTTATTCAACGTTTTATATAGATTTGCACTGCGCCCACTGCAACCAAGCAAGCAGTGTTTTTGGCAAGCAGTGTTTTTTTCCAACTTCTTGGACTGCTTGGCGTCTAACTGAAAATTATTTGTTTTTTAATACCCGCTACTCATAGAGTAGAAGGGTATTATAACTTTGTTCAAACTGAAAATGTGTTTAACAGGCAGAAGGAGACAAACCGACCCCATAAAGTATATATATTCTGGCTCAGGATCAACAGTCGATATAGCCATGTCATAAGAGCTAGGACTACCAGATTTGGTGACAATATGTGTTATTTTTGCACGCTGACAAGTTTATTTAATGATATCTGAAAATTTGGTAACAATCGGATAATAAACACAGAAGTTATTCAGCTTAAAAATGCTCTTTCTAAACCACTTTATGTCACCTCTGGTGTTCCTCAAGGAAGCCATCTGGGTCCCCTTCTTTTCACTCTTTTTATTAATGATCTACCTTTGGTCATACGTAACTCGCGTACTCTTATGTATGCAGATGATGTTAAGCTATGCTATCAATTTAAAGATGTATCTTATCACTCTTCTCTTCAAGACGACCTTGACCGTTTTCATAGTTGGTGCAGTGCAAACCAATTAAACATGAACATGGGTAAATGCAAACTAATGACTTTCTCTCGGGCCAGTCCCAAGTACGCCTCAGACACTCTCTGTGGTTGTCCCCTGGATAGAATTACCTTGGCTGATGATCTGGGCGTTCGTTTGGATCGCAAACTTAAATTTACTGAACACATTATTTTTATGGGTAATAAGGCCATGGGTGTTCTGGGCTTTATAAAGCGGTGGTCTAAGGAATTCAACGACCCTTATGTCACAAAAACTCTTTATATCTCTCTTGTGCGTCCTATTCTTGGGTATGGTTCATGTGTTTGGTGTCCTCAGTATTCATTTTACAAGGACCGCATTGAATCTGTGCAAAAGAATTTTTTAATTTTTGCCCTACGAGGCCTTAATTGGGATGCAAACTTAAGATTACCTTCTTACTCTAGTAGACTTCTCTTATTAAATCTTCCGTCTTTAGCAAATCGTAGAACCATGCTTGGTGTACTGTTTATAAATAACCTTATTCAAGGTGATATTGATAGTGAAGACTTGGTTAGCCAGTTATACTTCTCTGTCCCCTTTAGAAACTCTCGTAACTTCCCACCTCTAACACTTTCTCACTGTAGGTCGAACTATGCCTTGCATGAACCCTTAAGGGCATTATGTTCGAACTATAACAACTTATATTTTATCATAGCTAATTCAAATTCTGTAGACTTAAAATTTTTAATTCTTTCTCATCTGTGTAGAATTTAGTCCTCACTAGTGTATTTTCCTCTTTTCCTCGTTTATCTTTTTTCTCTCCATGAACTATATATATTTACTCACTATCTAATGTTGGATTTTTTTTTACGCTTCCTCCGGTCGCTGTAGCGTACTAACAACTAACACCTAACACTAACAACTAACACCTAACAATCTTCTCTGATCTGATTGGGTTTTTCTGGGTTTTCCCCAATCCTTTTGCAACAAATGTTGGATCATTTTAAATAAATAAAATTTTTAATTATTCTTTCGTTCACCCAGACTAGTCGTTAAATTTTTGTTTTAAATTGTAATTATTTACTTCCCTTTTAATTTTAATTTTTTTAATCTTAAAGATAATTTTAACTTAATTATATGAAAATTTTTTTTTATTTAATAATAAATCTTTTAAAATTTTGTGTCGACTGCCATTAGTTGGCATTAAATAAATAAATAAATAAATAAATATTGACGTTTTCCATAGATGTAAGCAGCGCTGCCTGCAGCTGCTTGCAGCATTCTGCCGAATAGTGTGTGCGTGTACGGTGGTGAAATGGGTTAAGTTGTAGACTGCAAAACGAACAGTACTATTTACGGGTTCGAGTCCCACCCGTATCAAAAATAAATGTGTGCAAAAATTGTTTTTTTTATTTTAGATTTTGACTATGCCTATATAGTAAGTCAATGCCCTTTTACGGTCAAAATATGATTGTGGCCGTTCTTTATTGTTCCGCAAATAATTTTGATGTACGAGCAGCTGGGTAGCGGGTATATTTCAGTCGAGCACACTCGAATGTAGCTTTCTTACTTGTTTTCTTTTTTTTTTCTTTGAAAAACCACGGTCTTATTCAGTCCATACTTGACTGTAGCCGCTCTTACTTTTTATACCATTGCAGACGGTATATTAATTTTGAACAGAAGTTTGCAACGCACCTTAGGTGACATCTCCGACCCTATAAAGTATATATATTCTTAATTAGCATCAATACGGGAGTCGAACTAGCCCTATGCGTTTGTCCGTTTGTCCATCCGTCTGTTGCAACGCAAACTTGTCTTTCAGTTTGAGAGCTATCTTAATGAAACTTGGTATACATGCTTCTCATTGCTGCAGGCTGTAAATAAGTCGGAACGAGCCGTCCATTAAATGCTATGCAAGTTTCATTAAAATCAGACATATATATCGTTAAGCTTCTATAGAATCTATCGACCGATTTATTATGTGGAGTAACTGCAATGGTATAAAACCTTCGGCGTGTCGAAGGTAGCCTTTCTTTCTTGTTTCATTATATATAAGTCAGGAAAATGAAATCTTCTAATGATACCATTTACCGACCGTAGATGGCATGCACGATTCAGTACCCTCCAAGGTGCGTTAAGCCTACGTACTAATAAAAACTTCCAATCTTTCTCCTTTCCTTCTCATGCTCACCGGGACTGCCAGTTAAAGTATTTCATCGGTAAGCAGGATACGATGGTAAATCGCACTCCCTCTCCTTATGCGTTGTGCTGTTGCATGACGCTCCTTCCTTGACTCTTACGACAAGCCGAGCGCAGTGTTATGCGGACTATGATCTCGGGCGCCCCATCCCAAACGTCTTTGTTCGCCATCATAACGGCAATCAGGCCTCTCGGGCTGAGAGGTGCACCTTTGAGCGACTCTAGTTGGACCTTCTCCGCAGCGAACCTGGAGCAGTTCAGGAGGATGTGCTCTGCTGTTTCCACTGCGTCACATGGTGAAACCAAAATAGGTACCTTCGGAAACATCCATGGTCCGTTGGGAACTGGGTCATGTGGTAGACCACCACTTTGTGCTCACACTCTGCCCATTTCGTTAGGTCAGAGATAAGCTGCTGGTTAACACCTTCTCGCGATAAGTATTGGCCCTTTATCTCCAGGTCAATGGGTATAATGCCTGAAAGAGCATACGCTGCGTCATCCGAAACGGTTGAAAAGCCTTTAATGAGTCTCAGTGCCATTGTCCGAACACTATCCAAGTAAGTTGCTTTGCTTGTAACACAGCACCAAATAGGGGCAGCGTAAGGCAGCGTTGCCTTAGTAGCCGCCGCAAGCAGTTTTCTAACCGGGGGCTAGGGGCATATTTCCTGACAGAGCTGCTGCTGTCATTGCCGCTTTTTAGCTAGCATACGTTGCGTGGTCCTTGAAGAAGAGCCTACGGTCTACGGTCTGTACACCTGCATACCCAAATTTGGTATCTCTAGTTTTATAATAGCTGAGATTTCGACGTTCATACAGACAGACGGACAAACGAACAAACGGTCAGACGGACAGACGGACAGACGGACATTGCTCAATCGACTTGGCTGTTGATCCTGAGCCAGAATATATATACTTTATGGTGCCCATGTCTCCTGCCTGTTACATACTTTTGCACAAACTTAGTATACCATTTTTGACCATTTTCAATGGTTGAATGGTACAAAAAGAAAACTATTTTATTTTTATAGATTTAAACAAGTCAGAAAGCTACAGTCGAATGCTCGACTGTAATATACCCGCTACCCAGCTGCTCGTACATCATTTATTTGCGAAACAAAAAAACGGCTACAATCAAATTTTGACAGTAAAAGGCTTTGGACTTATAATATCTATGCAAAGTCAAAATCTAAAATAAAAAAAAACATATTTGCATACATTTAATTTTTGATGCGGGCGGGACTCGAACCCGTAAATGCATAATAGTACTGTTCGTTTTGCAGTCCACAACTTAACCCATTTCACCACCGTACACGCACACACGATTCGGCACAATGCTGCAAGCAGCGCTGCCGGCATTTGGCTAGCTATAGCTATCATGTAAACCGAAAATGAACAATATAGCATCAAAATTGCGCTTGTACTCAATGTTTTTTCGAATTACGGGGGCGGAAGGGGGCGTGGCCAAAATGCAAAATAAACTTGATCAGCGTGCAATAATAACACATATTGTCACCAAATTTGGTAGTCCTAGCTCTTATAATAGCTGAGATCTAGATTTTCACACGGACAGACAGACGGACAGACGGACATGGCTATATCGACTCGGCTGTTGATCCTGAGCCAGAATATATATACTTTATGGGGTCGGAGGTGTCTCCTTCTGCCTGTTACATACATTTTCGGATTGAACAAAGTTATAATACCCTTCTACTCTATGAGTAGCGGGTATAAAAAGGATGAAGTTTTATTTCACATACACAAATTAACAAGAAAGAACGGCTACAGTCAAGTGTTGACTGGATAAGACCAAGTATTTTTCAAGGTTATGAAAAAAATCAGATTTAGAAAACTGTTATTGGAGAACGTGTTTTTCAAAGAAAAATAATAAACAACACATATAATTTAAAGTTAGACGCCAAGCAGTCCAAGCAGTTGGAAAAAACACTAGTTGGAAAAAAACACTGCTTGCGCAGTGCAAATCTATATGAAACGTTCGATTACTTTTATGTTCATTATCCGATCGGAACCAAATTTTCAGCGATCGTTTAGGTAGTGATAGTTATTATATACACCAAAACTGAATACTCTAGATTTATTATTGCGCTTGTTATACGGTTTATCGATTTGCGAGGCGCAAGTAGGGGTGGCCCAAATTTAAAAAAAAACATTTTACAGCGTATGATTCACATAAGTGTTGTCACCAAATTTGGTGGCTCTTGCTTTTTTAGCTTCTCAGATATAGGCGCTTGCTATATGGTTTATCGATTTGCGGGGCGGAAGTGGGCGTGGCCTAAATTTTAATAGGAATTTTACAGCGTATTGCGCACATGAGTGTTGTCCCCAAATTTGGTGCCTTTAGCTTTTTCAGTTTCTGAGATATAGGCTTTTATACAGACGGACAGACAAACATGGCTTAATCGACACGGCTGTTGATCCTGAGTCAGAATACATATACTTTATGCGGTCGAAGATGTCTCCTTCTGCCTGTTACATACATTTTCGGTTTTAACAAAGTTATGATACCCTTCTACTCTATGAGTAGCGGGTATAAAAAACAAGAAAGAAAGGCTACCTTCGACACGTCGATGGTTTTACACCATTGCAGTTACTCCACATATTAAATCGGCCAATAGATGCTATAGAAGCTTAACGATGTATCGGTCCGATTTTAATAAAACTTTAAATGGACATACTAAGGCATAGGTTGCGAATGTTTCTTGGCGATATCTTGAAAAATGACAAAATTCGGCCGATAGGTTCTATTGCAGTTATTTATTATTTATTTATTTATTATTAATTTTAAGTCAACTAATAGCAGTGGACGTAAGAGTAGCAGAAATCAAGTAAGGAAAGCTACAGTCGAGCGCGCCCGAACGTAACATACCATTCGACCAACTTCGTAGTTGCATTAACTAGTATTAACTCGCTCTCACACACACGTACAGACACACACAAAGGCTAAAACGATGCAGCCGATTTGCTGTAATGACGCGGGCAACGGAACTATGAAAATGTTTTCTTTAAAAACTTCTATATTTATTGCCCGATCGGATTGTAATTATGGGAATATGCATATTATGAGCATTTTCACGTGTTCTAAAACAGAAATCTGTAACCCAAATACATTCCTTAATATTCATAAATTATCGATTTGCGTGGGCGGTGGGCGTGGCACCTCCAATTTGAAATAAATTTCATCTGCACATGATTTATAGGAACCATCATGCCAAATTTGGTGTCTGTAACTGTAATATTCGTAAATTATCGATATGCGTGGGCAGTGGGCGTGGCACTCCAAATTTGAAATAAACTTGATCTGCGTATGGTATACATCATGTCAAATTTGGTGTCTCTAGCTTTTGTAATAGCTGAGATCTCGACGTTAATACAGACAGACGGACAGACGGACATGGCTCAATCGACTCGGCTTTTGATCCTGAGCCAGAATACATACACTTTATGGGGTCTGCCATGTCTCCTTCTGCCTGTTACATACTTTTGCACAAACTTAGTATACCATTTCTGACTATTTTCAATGGTCGAATGGTATAAAAATGTATAAATTAAGAAAAACGCTTTAGCACAAGCAGTTTTGATTAAAGCTAAGTAAATTGATTTAATGATTAAATTTTAATTTTAATAAGTTCAAAATTTTAAAATGGAATAAAATTTATTTTAGTTATAAAATTCAATTTATTATAATTTAATTTACTTAAATTCCGGGAAAAGAACCAAATTTCTAGCCGATCCAACATTTGTTGCAATGGATTGGGAAAAACCAGAAAAACCCAACCAGATCAGAAAAGCTACTATTAGTTAAAAAGATGAAGTATTAATGAGTTAAGAATAGAAATTTTTATTTTAAAAAGAGAGGAATCTAAGTTGAGAAGTTTAAAAAATTATTATATTGATCGCAGAGAAGACGGGCAGGGTTATGCAAGCTATAATTATTGGAACAAAAGTCTAATGACAATGGCTGAAAATTACGGGTATCTCTAGAAGGAAAACTAAAGTTATGTTGACTGGGAATCAACCTCAAATCTTATTAGTTTTATAATAAACAACACACTTAATATAATACGACGGTTAGCTAGGTTAGTTCATCGCTAGGAGGAAGGAAGGAAGGCTAATTAAAAGAAGCCGATTATGATAAGGTGGTAAATCTACTCCTGGAACCCAGTGAAACTACGTAAAGTAAAAAGAAGAAACTACTTTTGGTAATTTGGTATTGCGGGGACCACACGCAAGAACCATATTCAAGAATTGTACGTACAAGAGAATTAAAAAGTAACTTGGTTGTAAAGGGATCATTAAATTCTTTGGCCCATCTTTTAATGAAACCAAGAATACGAAAAGCCTTGTTAACAATGTGTGTAACGTGTCGATCAAACTTCAATTTCTGATCAAAGAGAATACCTAGATCACATACTTCAGTTATTCTTTAAAGTTCAATTAAGTTAAAGGAATAGTTCATGACATGATGGTCTCCTCTGTAAAATGAGATAACTTTACATTTAGATCAGTTAAGATGTAGCAGGTTAAATACCAGGCCTATACCAGACAAAAAACCTGTCAAGATTCATTTGAAGAAAGTTTAAATTTGTGTCATTATACGTCAGAAAAAGTTTAACGTCATCAGCGTACATAAGGATAAATGATTGGGCTAGTACAGAAGGTAGGTCATTAATAAAAAGGTTAAAAAGTAGAGGGTCACATGAGGACCCCAGATGTAACAAATATAAGCTTAGATTGGCAAGAATTAAAAAGGACTCTTTGCGTCCTTTTAGTTAAATAATCAGATATCCACAAAATAAGTTTTTGAGCAGAACCAATGAGATCTAACTTATGAAGCAATAGGTTATGATTAACGGAGTCAAATATAGACCAAAACTGAATACTCTAGATTTATTATTGCGCTTGTTATACGGTTTATCGATTTGCGGGGGCGGAAGTAGGCGTGGCCTAAATTAAAAAAAAAATTTACAGCGTATGATTCACATAAGTGTTGTCACCAAATTTGGTGGCTCTTGCTTTTTTAGCTTCTGAGATATAGGCGCTTCCTATATGGGTTATCGATTTGCGGGGCGGAAGTAGGCGTGGCCTAAATTTTAATAGGAATTTTACAGCGTATGGCGCACATTGTGTGTGTTGTCCCCAAATTTGGTGCCTTTACCTTTTTTTAGTTTCTGAGATATAGGCTTTCATACAGACGGACAGACAGACATGGCTTAATCGACTCGGCTGTTGATCCTGAGTCAGAATATATATACTTTATGCGGTCGAAGATGTCTCGAAGATGTCTCCTTCTGCCTGTTACATACATTTTCGGTTTTAATAAAGTTATGATACCCTTCTTCTCTATGAGTAGCGGGTATAAAAAACAAGAAAGAAAGGCTACCTTCGACACGTCGAAGTTACTCCATATATTAAATCGGCCGATAGCTTCTATAGAAGCTTAACGATGTATCTGTCCGATATTAATGAAACTTGCATAGCATTTAATGGACGTACTTAGAGAAATATCAGGAAAGTTTTACATATCTTGATATCTTGAAAAATTATTAAAGTCGCCCGATTGGTTCTTGGTAGCTATACGATATATCGGTCCGCTTTTGATCAAATATGCACAACTTTAAATGGACATAGATAGCAAAATGTCTTGGCGATATCTTGAAAAATGACAAAATACGGCCGATAGGTTCTATTGCAGTTATTTATTATTTATTTATTTATTATTAATTTTAAGTCAACTAATAGCAGTGGACGTAAGAGTAGCAGAAAACAAGTAAGGAAAGCTACAGTCGAGCGCGCCCGACCGTAAGATAACATTCCACCAACTTCGTGGTTGCATTAACTAGTATTAACTCGCTCTCACACACTCATACAGACACACACACAAAGGCTAAAACGATGCAGACGATACGCTGTAATGACGCGGGCAACGGAACTATGAAAAACGTTTTCTTTAAAAACTTCTGTATTTATTGCCCGATCGGATTGTAATTATGGGAATAAGCATATTATCAGCATCTTTACGTATTCTAAAACAGAAATCTGTAACCCAAATACATTCCTTAATATTCATAAATTATCGATTTGCGTGGGCGGTGGGCGTGGCACCTCAAATTTGAAATAAATTTCATCTGCGCATGATTTATAGGAACCATCATGCCAAATTTAATGTCTGTAACTGTAATACTGAGATCTCGACGTTCATACAGACAGACGGACAGACGGACATTGCTCAAACAATCGACTCGGCTGTTGATCCTGAGCCAAAATATATATACTTTATGGGGCCTACCATGTCTCCTTCTGCCTGTTATATACTTTTGCACAAACTTAGTATACCATTTTTGACCATTTTCAATGGTCAAATGGTATAAACAACAAGTGACAAATGTTGTGTTGGATATAGCCGACAAGAGCGAGCAGTTAGAAATCATCACTGCGGAACACAACAGTGCGCACAGAGCCGCCCTGAAAAATGTAAAACAAGTCCTTCGTGACTACTATTTTCCTAAAATGGGCAACTTGTCTAAAGAAGAGGTAGCTAATTGTAGGGTCTGCCTCCAAACCAAATATGACAGGCACCCCAAGAAGCAATGCTACACATTGACATATTTTCAACTGACAGAAAAATGTTTCTAACATATGTCGACGAATTCTCCTAATTTGCAATAGTTCAACCGGTGACATCCAAAACAATAGTTTACATCACACGCCCCCTGCTGCAGATCATCAACATACGAGGTGTGTTTAAAAAGTATTTTTAGGAAAAAACTTTATATATTTATTAATATTTATGTTGTCCCCTTCAAAGTAATCCCCCTCACATACAATACATTTAAGCCAACGGTTTTTCCAATCCTCAATCTTGGAACAAATGTTCGTTAAGAGTGTACCAACATAACACAACAAATAAAATTAATAATCGAAAGTATATTGCCCGCGAAATTTAAGAATTCACCTTACTTTTTGAACACCCCAACATCAGAACTATTTATTGCGATAATGAGCCCGCGTTCAACTCCGAAACCGTCACTTCATTGCTCAAAAACAACTACGGCATTGACATTCTGAATGCGCTTCATAGCTCGTCCAACGGCGAGCGGTTCCACAGCCCCTTGACAGAAATCGCCAGATGCCTCAAATTAGATAAAAATCAATGACACTGTAAAGCTTATCATGAGGGCAACGGTGGAATACAACAAAACCTTGCACTTTGTCACTCGTGAGAGAACAATTGAGGTTGTTCACTCAGGGGCCGTCGAGCGCTGCTCGATTCTTTGAGCAGTCGGGTATTATACGATCAACACTACTTAACAGGTATAGGTGGCGCGACGCATTGTCGCATAGAGTAACCTTAGTTCTAAATATTGTGAACTCTTCAATCTTGTATGAGCCTACAACTAGAACACTTATCAATTTTAGTGCTGAAGTTAAAACACCACTACTCAACTCCGGCGTATTTCCGTACAACACAATCGTATTATTTTACAAGCATATTACTACGCTACAAGTCTAGTAACTCTGACTAAGGAAACAAAGTCAAGCCCTTCACCATGAAGAACAACTGGGACCCAATCTTACTACAGCGAACCTCAATGAGATGACTCTGGATCGTCGCTGAACAAATGAATCATATTAATTTATATATCAATTAAACTTTTTCCGTAGTTCCGCTGCGTTATCAAAGAGCAGAAGGGTATTATAAATTTGCTATAGCCCCCTTCCATAAGCCAAGGAAAAAAATCGCGATATATCGTAAGTACCAAAAAAACGTGTAATATTGAAATTAAATAAATAAGTCGGTGACCGCTTGTTTGTTGATGTGCAAAAATGCGTTACAATTTGAGCATATTTCCTATAGCTAGTACTCATAGAATATGCATCGTTAGTGAACACTACGTGTTTGTTCGCAACAGCTGACTTTAACAGCTGTTGTATTAACAGTACACTGTTAAATTAACATTTGCGGGCTGTAACATAACAGTTCAATGTATTTCCAATGTATTAATATTAAAATACACCTAATTCTGTTTTTACACGAATTATTTTTACACGAATTTGAAATAACACGAGTAAATACGAAAAAATATTTCAATTTTTACACGACATAATTTGAAATAACACGAATACAAAAAAAAAAAATTACTTTTTTTACATGAATTATTGGATTTAACTTGTACTTGGCCAGTATCTTTTTTTACACGATTTTTTTTTACACGAATTTCTCGGGAACCATTCTATCGTGTAAAAACAGAATTAGGTGTACTGCAAATTTAAATACTTGTGAAAAACACATTATTGTAAAAAAACCAAAGCCAAAAAAAACCAAAGCTGCAACGTATTCAATGGCTAGCGTACAGTGAGGAAAAAATGAGCTCTTTGCAAATATTACGTATTAATTGCACCACGGTCTGGTGGTTTCCATGATGGACAGGTATAAAAGCTATATGCAGTAAGAGACTTGATTACAAAAATATAATGCAATTGTAAAGATCAAAATCATTAAAAATGTAATTTCTTGCAGGATTTGAAACTTTACTCATCATGCCTATGACAAAATATTAAAAGGCAATTCAAGAAATGGAACGAACCATCAATTTTCATATCATTGTTGCTGCAAAGAAAAAGCTCTCGAGCTTATGAAAAATGTGGAAAGCCATAATTCAAACGCTGTTGATATTCTGCTTGATAAAAAGAAACAACAGATTACAGAAAATCGCAAACGCTTGGGCCCGATCATTGAAACCGTGCTTTTTTGTTCACATTGTAACTTTCCACTTCGGAGGCACAGGGTTCCGGTGATATGAATACGGAAAAAAAAGAGAAGATGCCTCTTCTGGCAAAGAAGGTATTTTTCGGTCACTGCTAGCATTTCGATTGAGTTCTGGATTGAGTTAAAGCATCATTTGGAAACGGCACCGCGAAATTGTACTCTGATTAGCAAAACAGTACAGAATGAAATTATCGATATTATCGGCAAAGTAATTCGCTGCAAGATTGTCGAAAAAGTTAAGAGAGCGAAATATTTTTCCATAATTTGTGATGAAACAAAGGACGCAAGTCACATAATTAAAATGACGTTATGTCTGCGCTATGTTGATGTAGTAGATTTTATCGTGCGAGAGGATTTACTCGGGTGCATCCACTTAAGATCCACTGTTGGAAAAAATATCAAAGTAACTTACATAAACTAAAAACTCTAGGATTAGCACTCCTAAAAAAAAAAAATTATAAGAGCTATGACTACCAAATTTGGTGACAATGTGTGTTATTATTGCACGCTAATCAAGTTTATTTTGGATTTTGACAACGCCCTTTTCCGCCCCGTAAATCGAAAACTTGATTAGTGGCACAAGTTTAGATTTTTAAGGATTTCAACCATATTATTTTTCAATATCCACTTTATGCTTTAAAAATTTCAGCAGCACCTGATCCCCACAATGCTCTCCATAATCGATCAAAGGTTGATCAAATGTTTAGGTGGAAATAATATGAAAATATTTAGTTTTTACTTAGTGCGTACTGCAAATGAATTTATTTTAAATAAATGAAATGTAATTTTAAAAACTCAATTTGAATTTGATTTTGTATATAAGGGACTTGCGCATATATCAGGACTCCGTTGGAAGAACGTATTTTCTGTTGAATTTTTTGTATTGTTCATAATACGCCGTGAAGGCCCTAAATTTTACGAAAATAAAATATCAAACCAACAGCCACGCCACAGAAAAGTAGGGGATAGCTTATTTTGCGTATACCTTTTCCGCAGAATATATTCAGCAGCGAGTACAAGAGACCCACTTGTTGTTTTGTGGCGCTATCTGATGCCTGATCTTCTGTCTCATCCAGCGAATTGAGAGTCTGCTCTCTCCCAGCAATGGTAGTATTCGCATCAGATTGAGGCAGCTCGTCGAAGGGCAGCGCATCTACTGTCGGATTACCCAATTGATTATCCGGTCGCAGTAACTTTTGCAAAAGCTCAATATCATGCTGCGCCTCGAGTAGCTGCTCCACTCGGACATGCTTGCGTTCGCGACTTCTGGTGCAATTGTTGGATAAGCACTTCACTTGGTCGTCACACATTCCGCCTGATCCCACTGCCAGCTCTTGCTTGACCTCTTTTGGCTGTGGATGTGACCACCGAGGTGCATATTCATTCACCTTTTCTAACTGTGCATTTATTGGTTCATTCATTTGCCTATGTTCCTCATCATGTTGGCTGTGGTTGTGATGCAGTTGCAATGCCACATCTGCCCCCATCTCGGCTACGGCACGCTGCAGTGCCCGCAACGTCTGCTGGTTGTTCGCATCGAGGCAAAGGAAACTATCGCTACTGAACTGTTCCCCCGGTTGTAAAAACTGCAACTCCCCGGGCGATATATTTTCATCATCCAGTGCCGAACAATCCATCTGTATGCCCGAGTCTTCGGTTAGATTGACCAGAGTGCTTGTACTACTGAAACTATCATCCTTTTGGCACGGGTTATGCCCCAGGCTCTTCATCAGAGTTGTATACTTGCGGGGGCTGCACGTGTTCCCCATGCGTATGGGTACCGGAATTTTTGTAGGCGGCAATGTGATGCCAGTCTGATAGATTGTCTTCTCGTCTCCATTTACAGAAGTTTCGGTAATTTTGATGATTTTATTTTGATTTAAACGCATAGCTATTTTGGAATTCAACTTTGGATTTGATTTCTGATGTTCGACTGGAATAATTGTTGTAGTTGTAGCACTTGATTGTGCTGTGTAGCATGGAGGGATGGGCGGAAGGTTTGGCGGTGTTGTTGATTTCGGCGGTGGCGGCGTTGGGTTATTCACTAATTTACCATTCGGTGGTGTGGCTTGTACATCGCAACTCGCCATTATTGCTATCTGATTTAAAGACAAATAAAAAATGTAATATTTACAATTTCATATAGATATGTTTGTTCGACAACAAGCATCAAATAGGAAATTGTTGGTTTACCCCGTACTATTTGTTGCAAGACTGATAGAATCAGACTGGATGAGTAGCAAGATTATTTTTTATGGTTATTTTGTCAAAATTTACTGGGGATAAATGTAATAAATTTAGGTCTGCACTGCTCCTACGTTGACGGATATGAAATTCATTGGCAGTGCCATTCGCAGCCTGGCACACTTTGGTTATCAACAAGATAAACTGTGTTGCCAACTGTCTTTGAATTAAATAATTACTGAATTCAGTGCTGAAATCAACTCTTCTTCGGTACAGTACTCACTGGTAAATAAGAAATATGTTGTTAATGCTGCCCATTTCACTTTTTCCCGTCAAATTTAGCTTTTACGCAAGGCCAACTGCGCTGTGTACGGAAGAAGAATTTTTGTAGAATTTCTTTTTGGGGTTAGAATGAGGTAACATGTTTGCAACGGTTTTTTGAAATTATGCGAAAGGTATCCTAACCTTCGTTGCTTGTTTACTTATAATTATTCGAACTTTGTCATCGGCCAGTCGTTCGCCCTTAACTGATAGCACGGCATCGTATACGTTGTGTGAATTCAGTATCAGACGTTCTCCCTCAAAGATGCTGCACAAGGGAGGGGATAGATACATTTCCTTCTTGAGCAATCATTGCGAAACCTACCGCAAACGAAGAAGACTGCTGTCGGTGCACGAAGGAACAGTGATAGGAGGTCTTCTCCTTCAGCCAGCATTTAACGGATCCTTCCACTGTAGTTTGGCCTGGCTTGGAGTATCGCCGGCATGCCACAAGCTGTTGCGCAACATGGAACCCCGTCCGGTGTTGCTGTCAATCAGCCTGATCTGCACAGGCGCAGAACGGTGTGAATTGCCAATAGGTTTGGGTACCCTTTTTCCACTGCACCACATTGAAATTGTGTCGTTTATGCAAATGTACGCTCAAAATCAACGTCGCCAAAGGAATCGCTGCCTACCACTAGACCAGGATCGGAATTCAAGGTTTGTGTAATCTCTAAACCTTTCGCATGCACTAACTGAGCATCGCCCTCTAGTTCAAGTATAACCGAACGTATGGTGCGAAAATCGTGCGTTGCCCTTGCTATCGAAGTTTGTGTCTTATTGATCCGAGTTGCTAACCATGGGACAATTATCTTCTAAGACCTGTATCATCGCCATCGATGTCACTGTCACAGATCCATGTTACGATCCTCCTGCGCTGGATTCGGTATCGTTGGACAATTTCCACAGACATCACCCACTCCATCGTTGTCTACATCCGATTGATTCGGATTACGCAGCAAAGGACAATTTTCATACTGATTGAGCAGCGAATCATTGTCGATATCCTAACTGATCACTATTATAGGCAAATGGACAATTATCCTTGCTATTCAGTGCTTGATCGCTATCGGCATCATAATCGCAGCCATCACCAATGCCATCCAAGTTGCCATCCTCTTGACCCAAGCTCGGCAGGTCGGGACAGTTGTCACGCCGGCAATGCTCATCCGCACAGTTCAGTGACTCAACTGACTCGTCTAGATTGCGAGCCCGTCCACCGATTTTGCCGTTAAGGGCCCAACCCAGACTGTAGCGACACTGATAGTGATAACTAACCAAGGGAACGCAGTCCCGTTCTGCGCACAGATGCTGCCATCGGGACAGAGATCTGCAGAGGACAGACAACTGAAGCTACCATGTGCATGTAGCCCTCATTGTACCGGCAGGAGCCCTGAGCGGATAGAGAGAGAAAATTAATTCATAGACGACGCAACTTTCCAGCCCACGGAATGATGGTTTGCCGAGAAGCCTGCCCAGAAGAGAGAGTTAATTCAGTTAATTGTTTATGCTGACAATGTGAATCCTTACCATGTGCATGTATGGATTGAGATTATGACAAACGACCGCATCGTCGGAAGGCTGATAGAGCTCACATTCATCCACATCGCATAAGGAGGTGCCGTTGATCTTGTGATCACGGGGATCCGAAATGCACTGGAAATAAACGTAAAAAAAATAAATATAAGTTTTAATAAAGCAGAAAATTTGAAAAGTGAAATAATTAAATAAAACATTTTAAGAGGGTTCTTAAATAATTTAAGAAAAATAATACTAATGAAATATGTAAGCATTGAAAGGTCATTTTTCAAAGCCTGTAAAAATATAGAGTAAACAATTTTTGCTTGCTCTCCTTCTTCTTTTTATAGCCGCTACTCATAGAGTAGAAGGGTATTATAACTTTGTTCAAACCGAAAATGTATGTAACAGGCAGAAGGAGACACCTCCGACCCCATAATATATATATATTTTGGCTCAGGATCAACAGCCGAGTCGATATAGCCATGTCCGTCTGTCCGTCTGTCTGTCCGTGTGAAAATCTAGATCTCAGCTATTATAAGAGCTAGGACAACCAAATTTGGTGACAATATGTGTTATTATTGCACGCTGATCAAGTTTATTTTGGATTTTGGCCACGCCCCCTTCCGCCCCCGTAAATCGAAAAAAATTGATTACAAGCGCAATTTTGATGCCATATTGTTCATTTTCGGTTTACATAATAACTATAGCTAGTCAGATGATCTCTGAAAATTTGGTAACAATCGGATAATAAACACAGAAGTTATTCAGCTTAACGTTTTTTCATACCTGTAAGCAGCGCTGCCGATAGCGCTGCTTGCAGCATTGTGCCGAATCGTGTGTGCGTGTACGGTGGTGAAATGTGCAAAAATGTTTTTTTTTTTATTTTATATTTTGACTTAGCATAAATATTATAAGTCCATAGCCTTTTACGGTCAAAATATGATTGTAGCCGTTTTTTTGTTCCGCAAATAAATTATGTACAAGCAGCTGGGTAGTGGGTATATTACAGTCGAGCACACTCGACTGTAGCTTTCTTACTTGTTTTATTTTAGATTTTGACTTTGCATAAATATTGTAAGTCCATAGCCTTTTACGGTCAAAATATGATTGTAGCCGTTTTTTTTTGTTCCGCAAATAAATGATGTACGAGCAGCTGGTAGCGGGTATATTACAGTCGAGCACACTCGAATGTAGCTTTCTTACTTGTTTTTAAGTCGAGAATAGAAAAAAATTTTGTTGTCATCCAATTGGGCAAGCACTTCATTTATCTCGGGGATAGGGTACTTATCAGCTATTGTTACTTTGTTTAATTTCCTGTAATCTATTACCATTCTGTATTTCTTTTCGTTTGAGGCGTCGAGCTTCCTGGGAGCAATCCACACAGGTGAATTGTACGGCGAACAAGATCGTCGTATTATACTATTTGCTAACAGTTCTGAAAATATTATTAAGTAAGTCACATTTTTATACCATTCGACCATAGAAAATGGTCAAAAATGGTATAATAAGTTTGTGCAAAAGTATGTAACATGCAGAAGGAGACATAGCAGACCCCACAAAGTATATATATTCTGACTCAGGATCACTAGATGAGTCGATTGAGCCGTATCCGTCGGTCTGTCCGTCTGTCTGTCTGTCCGACTGTCCGTCTGTCCGTTTGAATGTCTAGATCTGAGCTTTTACAAAAGCTAGAGACACCAAATTTCACATGAAGGTTCCTGTATACCATAGGTAGATCAAGTTTATTTTCAATTTTCGATGTCACGCCCACCGCCCACGCAAATCGATAATTTACTATTATTAGGAAAAGTATTGAAGTTACAGCTTTCTGCTTTGGTATAAACATAGATAATTAGAATATAAATCTATTCTCAAAATTATAATCCGATCGAAAAATAAACACAGAATATATTCATCTAAACGTGTTCCATAGTTATACTGCTTGCGCCTTTGCAGCATATCGTGACGTCATCATCACGATGCTTTGTTTTAGCCGTAGCGTGTGTACAGCTGATTACTATGTTTTCACATGTGGATGGCGCTATTCAACGATAGATCTAATTTAAACAATAGGTGGCGGATAAATTTGTGCAGCGTGTTTTGATGGAAGTAAATGTGTGACAATTTGTTTCGAAACTGGGCGAATGGTATCTTACTGTCGGGTGCGCTCAGCTGTAGCTTTCTTTACTTGTTATTTTTAATTTCGTTCATTACAATTTTTGTGGGCGACTGCCAATCATTATTTTTATCATTTATGATTTTTAAGTGAGTTAAGGCATTTTATTTGGCAATATATTGTATAATTCATGGGTATATATAATACATATTATTATATAATTATATAATATATATGGGCACAAGTGTAAATTTTTTGTTTCAGCCATTTAAATTAATATAATTAAATCCCAACAACAATTCCTCTGGGCCCATAGGATGGATTTGGGTAAGTGAACTTATTATTTTCTTTATATTTACACTTGCTTATATCAACATGTACCAACAAATACATACAGATATTATACCCTATAAATTGCACAATCCCTACATAAATGAAATGAAAGAATTAAGAGGAACAAATTAAAAGTAAAAGACAAGAAAATGAAAGTTACATACAATAAAAGTTTTGTGGGATTAAATTAGTGAAACAGAAATAAATATAGATTTAAACGAAATTACAGAAATGATTAAAAAATAAATGAAATGACGAAAAATTAAAAGTATGAAATATGATTGAAAACAAATAAGTATTAAATGAATTAAGTTAAAGTTAGCAACTGCAACGGAAAAAATAAAATAAAATATTGCATAGCTTAAAAATAAAAAAACAAAAATGAAAAATATAAGCTGGAGATAATGTAGTTAAATAATGGTAAAAGATTTCCATGAGATTAGGTTAAATAACATTAAATTTTCTTAATTCTTAAAACTTATTACCAAGGCAGCATGGCCTTATATACTATCTTTTTTCTTATAATTAAATAAATAAAATTATTATAATGTTTTGGTAAATATATATAGTTTTCCTTAAGTGAAAAGGCGAAAGGTATAATAAAAGGGTAACATTTAAATTAGGGATTTACCGTATAGCGCCAAAGGTAAATCATGGAGAGTGGGTACAGAGGCGGGCTACTATACCATCAGTGTAGCCTCATTTCCATTAGATATACTGCTATAGCAGCATTATACACTCATGACCTCTCAGACTTTTGTTTGTTCTTTTACATTTTTTATGCATTAATTATGAATCTTGTTCATATACGTAATAGGCACGGGATTATAAATTTAATTCAACGTGGCTTTCTGATCGAGTGAGGGCTTTATTATTTGGCCAACGAACCCCCCCAATACGATTGTAAGCTAGCCGCAACTAGGGTCCCAATCGGCCAACAATTTAGCGAAGGTCTCACCACTCAATATGAATAGTACATTATAGAATTTGGCACCTAACGCGTGGGGCCACGCAAAAACTACTAGGTACTTTAAATTAGAAGGCGAAATCCATCAAGCTTTTATTTATACCGAGTTTATTAAATCGGTATTTATTAAATATATTAAAAAAGTTAGGAAAATAGACTGTTAACAAAAACTTGAAAAACAAGTAAGAAAGCTACAGTCGAGTGTCCTCGACTGTAATATACCCGCTACCCAGCTGTTTGTACATAATTTATTTGCGGAACAAAACAAGTAAGAAAGCTACAGTCCAGTGTGCTCGACTATAATATACCCGCTACCCAGCTGCTTGTATATAATTTATTTGCGGAACAAAAAAACGGCTACAATCATATTTTGACCGTAAAAGGCTATAGACTTATAATACTTATGCAAAGTCAAAATATAAAATAAAACAAGTAAGAAAGCTACAGTCGAGTGTGCTCGACTGTAATATACCTGCTACCCAGCTGCTTGTACATAATTTATTTGCGGAACAAAAAAACGTAAAAGGCTATGGACTTATAATATTTATGCAAAGTCAAAATTTAAAATAAAAAAAAAAACATTTTTGCACACATTTAATTTTTGATGCGGGCGGGACTCGAATCCGTAAATGCATAATAGTACTGTTCGTTTTGCAGTCCACAACTTAACCCATTTCACCACCGTACACGCACACACGATTCGGCACAATGCTGCAAGCAGCCGGCAGCGCTGCTTACAGCTATTGAAAACGTTAAGCTGAATAACTTCTGTGTTTATTATCCGATTGTTACCAAATTTTCAGAGATCATCTGGCTAGCTATAGTTATCATGTAAACCGAAAATGAACAATATGGCATCAAAATTGCACTTGTTATCAATGTTTTTTTCGATTTGCGGGGGCCGAAGGGGGAGTGTCCAAAATCCAAAATAAACTTGACCAGCGTGCAATAATAACACATATTGTCACCAAATTTGGTTGTCCTAGCTCTTATAATAGCTGAGATCTAGATTTTCACACGGACAGACAGACGGACAGACGGACATGGCTATATCGACTCGGCTGTTGATCCTGAGCCAGAATATATATACTTTATGGGGTCGGAGGTGTCTCCTTCTGTCTGTTACATACATTTTCGGTTTGAACAAAGTTATAATACCCTTCTACTCTATGAGTAGCGGGTATAAAAAAAACATTTTTCACACATTTAATTTTTGATGCGGGCGGGACTCGAACCCGTAAATGCATAATAGTACTGTTCGTTTTGCAGTCCACAACTTAACCCATTTCACCATCGTACACGCACACACGATTTGGCACAATGCTGCAAGCAGCGCTGCCGGCAGCGCTGCTTACAGCTATGGAAAACGTTAAGCTGAATAACTTCTGTGTTTATTATCCGATTGTTACCAAATTTTTAGAGATCATCTGGCTAGCTATAGTTATCATGTAAACCGAAAATGAACAATATGGCATCAAAATTGCACTTGTTATCAATGTTTTTTCAATTTGCAGGGGCGGAAGGGGGCGTGGCCAAAATCCAAAATAAACTTGATCAGCGTGCAATAATAACACATATTGTCACCAAATTTGGTAGTCCAAGCCTAGTCCTAGTCCTAGTAGTCCTAGTCCTTATAATAGCTGAGATCTAGATTTTCACACGGACAGACAGACGGACAGACGGACATGGCTATATCGACTCGGCTGTTGATCCTGAGCCAGAATCTGTATACTTTATGGGGTCGGAGGTGTCTCCTTCTGCCTGTTACATACATTTTCGGTTTGAACAAAGTTATAATACCCTTCTACTCTATGAGTAGCGGGTATAAAAACGGCTACAATCATATTTTGACCGTAAAAGGCTATGGACTTATAATATTTATGCAAAGTCAAAATATAAAATAAAAAAAAACATTTTTGCACACATTTAATTTTTGATGCGGGCGGGACTCGAACCCGTAAATGCATAATAGTACTGTTCGTTTTGCAGTCCACAACTTAACCCATTTCACCACCGTACACGCACACACGATTCTGCACAATGCTGCAAGCAGCGCTGCCGGTAGCGCTGCTTACAGCTATGGAAAACGTTAAGCTGAATAACTTCTGTGTTTATTATCCGATTGTTACCAAATTTTCAGAGATCATTTGGCTAGCTATAGTTATCATGTAAACCGAAAATGAACAATATGGCATCAAAATTGCGCTTGTTATCAATGTTTTTTCGATTTGCGGGGGCGGAAGGGTGCGTGGCCAAAATCCAAAATAAACTTGATCAGCGTGCAATAATAACACATATTGTCACCAAATTTGGTTGTCCTAGCTCTTATAATAGCCGGCAGCGCTGCTTACAGCTATGGAAAACGTTAAGCTGAATAACTTCTGTGTTTATTATCCGATTGTTACCAAATTTTCAGAGATCATCTGGCTAGCTATAGTTATCATGTAAACCGAAAATGAACAATATGGCATCAAAATTGCACCTGTTATCAATGTTTTTTTCGATTTGCGGGGGCCGAAGGGGGAGTGTCCAAAATCCAAAATAAACTTGACCAGCGTGCAATAATAACACATATTGTCACCAAATTTGGTTGTCCTAGCTCTTATAATAGCTGAGATCTAGATTTTCACACGGACAGACAGACGGACAGACGGACATGGCTATATCGACTCGGCTGTTGATCCTGAGCCAGAATATATATACTTTATGGGGTCGGAGGTGTCTCCTTCTGTCTGTTACATACATTTTCGGTTTGAACAAAGTTATAATACCCTTCTACTCTATGAGTAGCGGGTATAAAAAAAAACATTTTTCACACATTTAATTTTTGATGCGGGCGGGACTCGAACCCGTAAATGCATAATAGTACTGTTCGTTTTGCAGTCCACAACTTAACCCATTTCACCATCGTACACGCACACACGATTTGGCACAATGCTGCAAGCAGCGCTGCCGGCAGCGCTGCTTACAGCTATGGAAAACGTTAAGCTGAATAACTTCTGTGTTTATTATCCGATTGTTACCAAATTTTTAGAGATCATCTGGCTAGCTATAGTTATCATGTAAACCGAAAATGAACAATATGGCATCAAAATTGCACTTGTTATCAATGTTTTTTCAATTTGCGGGGGCGGAAGGGGGCGTGGCCAAAATCCAAAATAAACTTGATCAGCGTGCAATAATAACACATATTGTCACCAAATTTGGTAGTCCAAGCCTAGTCCTAGTCCTAGTAGTCCTAGTCCTTATAATAGCTGAGATCTAGATTTTCACACGGACAGACAGACGGACATGGCTATATCGACTCGGCTGTTGATCCTGAGCCAGAATCTGTATACTTTATGGGGTCGGAGGTGTCTCCTTCTGCCTGTTACATACATTTTCGGTTTGAACAAAGTTATAATACCCTTCTACTCTATGAGTAGCGGGTATAAAAACGGCTACAATCATATTTTGACCGTAAAAGGCTATGGACTTATAATATTTATGCAAAGTCAAAATATAAAATAAAAAAAAACATTTTTGCACACATTTAATTTTTGATGCGGGCGGGACTCGAACCCGTAAATGCATAATAGTACTGTTCGTTTTGCAGTCCACAACTTAACCCATTTCACCACCGTACACGCACACACGATTCTGCATAATGCTGCAAGCAGCGCTGCCGGTAGCGCTGCTTACAGCTATGGAAAACGTTAAGCTGAATAACTTCTGTGTTTATTATCCGATTGTTACCAAATTTTCAGAGATCATTTGGCTAGCTATAGTTATCATGTAAACCGAAAATGAACAATATGGCATCAAAATTGCGCTTGTTATCAATGTTTTTTCGATTTGCGGGGGCGGAAGGGTGCGTGGCCAAAATCCAAAATAAACTTGATCAGCGTGCAATAATAACACATATTGTCACCAAATTTGGTTGTCCTAGCTCTTATAATAGCCGGCAGCGCTGCTTACAGCTATGGAAAACGTTAAGCTGAATAACTTCTGTGTTTATTATCCGATTGTTACCAAATTTTCAGAGATCGTCTGGCTAGCTACAGTTATCATGTAAACCGAAAATGAACAATATGGCATCAAAATTGCACTTGTTATCAATGTTTTTTCGATTTGCGGGGGCCGAAGGGGGAGTGTCCAAAATCCAAAATAAACTTGACCAGCGTGCAATAATAACACATATTGTCACCAAATTTGGTTGTCCTAGCTCTTATAATAGCTGAGATCTAGATTTTTACACGGACAGACAGACGGACAGACGGACATGGCTATATCGACTCGGCTGTTGATCCTGAGCCAGAATATATATACTTTATGGGGTCGGAGGTGTCTCCTTCTGCCTGTTACATACATTTTCGGTTTGAACAAAGTTATAATACCCTTCTACTCTTTGAGTAGCGGGTATAAAAAAAAAACATTTTTAACACATTTAATTTTTGATGCGGGCGGGACTCGAACCCGTAAATGCATAATAGTACTGTTCGTTTTGCAGTCCACAACTTAACCCATTTCACCACCGTACACGCACACACGATTCGGCACAATGCTGCAAGCAGCGCTGCCGGTACCGCTGCTTACAGCTATGGAAAACGTTAAGCTGAATAACTTCTGTGTTTATTATCCGATTGTTACCAAATTTTCAGAGATCATCTGGCTAGCTATAGTTATCATGTAAACCGAAAATGAACAATATGGCATCAAAATTGCACTTGTTATCAATGTTTTTTTGATTTGTGGGGGCGGAAGGGGGCGTGGCCAAAATCCAAAATAAATTTGATCAGCGTGCAATAATAACACATATTGTCACCAAATTTGGTAGTCCTAGCTCTTATAATAACTGAGATCTAGATTTTCACACGGACAGACAGACGGACAGACGGACATGGCTATATCGACTCGGCTGTTGATCCTGAGCCAGAATATGTATACTTTATGGGGTCGGAGGTGTCTCCTTCTGCCTGTTACATACATTTTCGGTTTGAACAAAGTTAAAATACCCTTCTACTCTATGAGTAGCGGGTATAAAAATCCCAAGTGCATATGCTACAGTAGCAATCTGATTTAGGTTTTGTAACTGAAGAATTGGAAAATCGAGTCTTTAGATCCGAAATGTTTAATTAAGTTGTCGGGAAATTATATCCGTTTTATTTGCATTGAGCTCTGTCTGGAACTATACTCCTAAGGATCGTGTCTTAGAGAATATCCGACGGACCTGCTAATGCACAGTGATCGGAAATAATTGTTCATTTTAAAATAAATTCTGCAAATTAATTCACAACTACCATTTCATCAACTTCCCTGAGTAGCACAAGGAAAACCAAAACTTTATTAAAAGTAAATAATATAATAAATAAACATAATAAAATAATACACATTTAAGAATAAACTAACAAAATAAAAAAATAATAAAGTTTTTCTGAACATTTAAAAAAACAAATATGCCTCTAGCACGCACTAGAGAGGACTTGCGTCGGGTACATGCACCTGCCGAAGAGTCTGAAAGTACTTTGCAATCTTTGTTTAGAGCATCTGGAAACAATGAAAACATACGTAATACTGAACATACGTAATACTAAATGCGGGCATAGATTTCACAATCAGTGTATCGTGGTACAGCTAGAAAAGAATCCAGAGTGTCCTGAGTGCAAAGCACCTGGTACAATGCAGGGCTTGCATTATTAAGCACATCTAGAGCCTCAAGCAAGCACTAGCAAAGGTGCTATTCCAAAAGTACACAACACACGAAGTAAACGAAAACCCGATACTGGGGTGACACTTAACAAACATATAGATGCGGAGATAGGGGCAGCTGACTGAAATGCCAAGATACTCAGCCAAAAATTAATTCACGATCTACCCAAGGTCGACAGCCTAGGGGTGGTGGCGGTCGAAATAGAAATATTCGCTATCAGCCGCGGATTTCCGATCCGCCTGCACATCATTTCAAAAAAATCGATTATGACAGAATTTTTAGTAGGATCGAACATCTTACAAAAGCCAAATTTGACATCTTAAACCTATAAAGCGGCGCACAATCTCCTAATAGTTCTCGGCAACTCGGCAACATCTGAAAATATATTGGCCAGAACAGATCAGTTAAATTTGATCCAAAAAGAAATTAAGGCAAACATTGCTAAAGCCTATGATCAAATTGAAAGGCAATACAATCCCAGAACAAGAGAAATATCATTCAAGGTCGGTCAGGAGGTGTTTCGTTGTAATTTCTCTCACAGTAATTATACCCGCTTCTCATAGAGTAGAAGGGTATTATAACTTTGTTCAAACCGAAAATGTATGTAACAAGCAGAAGGAGACACCTCCGACCCCATAAAGTATATATATTCTGGCTCAGGATCAACAGCCGAGTCGATATAGCCATGTCCGTCTGTCCGTCTGTCTGTCTGTCCGTCTGTCCGTCTGTCTGTCCGTGTGAAATTCTAGATCTCAGCTATTATAAGAGCTAGGACTACCAAATTTGGTGACAGTATGTGTTGATATTGCACGCTGGTCAAGTTTATTTTGGATTTTGGCCACGCCCCCTTCCGCCCCTGTAAATCGAAAAAATTGATTACAAGTGCAATTTTCATGCCATATTATTCATTTTCGGTTTATATGATAACTATATCTAGGCAGATGATCTCTAAAAGTTTGGTAACAATCGGATAATAAACACAGAAGTTATTCAGCTTAACGTTTTCCATAGCTGTAAGCAGCGGTACCGGCAGCGCTGCTTGCAGCATTGTGCCGAATCGTGTGTGCGTGTACGGTGGTGAAATGGGTTAAGTTGTGGACTGCAAAACGAACAGTACTATTATGCATTTACGGGTTCGAGTCCCGCCCGCATCAAAAATTAAATGTGTGCAAAAATGTTTTGGTTTTCCTTGTGCTACTCAGGGAAGTTGATGAAATGGTAGTTGTGAATTAATTTGCAGAATTTATTTTAAAATGAACAATTATTTCCGATCACTGTGCATTAGCAGGTCCGTCGGATATTCTCTAAGACACGATCCTTAGGAGTATAGTTCCAGACAGAGCTCAATGGAAATTAAACGGATATAATTTCCCGACAACTTAATTAAACATTTCGGATCTAAAGACTGGACGAGTTTTTCGGTCAATGCCAAAAATCGATTTTCCAATTCTTCAGTTACAAAACCTAAATCAGATTGCTACTGTAGCATATGCACTTGGGATTTTTATACCCGCTACTCATAGAGTAGAAGGGTATTTTAACTTTGTTCAAACCGAAAATGTATGTAACAGGCAGAAGCAGACACCTCCGACCCCATAAAGTATATATATTCTGGCTCCGTCTGTCTGTCCGAGTGAAAATCTAGATCTCAGTTATTATAAGAGCTAGGACTACCAAATTTGGTGACAATATGTGTTATTATTGCACGCTGATCAAATTTATTTTGGATTTTGGCCACGCCCCCTTCCGCCCCGCAAATCAAAAAAACATTGATAACAAGTGCAATTTTGATGCCATATTGTTCATTTTCGGTTTACATGATAACTATAGCCAGCCAAATGATCTCTGAAAATTTGGTAACAATCGGATAATAAACACAGAAGTTATTCAGCTTAACGTTTTCCATAGCTGTAAGCAGCGCTACCGGCAGCGCTGCTTGCAGCATTGTGCCGAATCGTGTGTGCGTGTACGGTGGTGAAATGGGTTAAGTTGTGGACTGCAAAACGAACAGTACTATTATGCATTTACGGGTTCGAGTCCCGCCCGCATCAAAAATTAAATGTGTGCAAAAATGTTTTTTTTTTTTATTTTAAATTTGACTTTGCATTAATATTATAAGTCCATAGCCTTTTACGGTCAAAATATGATTGTAGCCGTTTTTATACCCGCTACTCATGGAGTAGAAGGGTATTATAACTTTGTTCAAACCGAAAATGTATGTAACAGGCAGAAGGAGACACCTCCGACCCCATAAAGTATACATATTCTGGCTCAGGATCAACAGCCGAGTCGATATAGCCATGTCCGTCTGTCCGTCTGTCCGTCTGTCTGTCCGTGTGAAAATCTAGATCTCAGCTATTATAAGAGCTAGGACAACCAAATTTGGTGACAATATGTGTTATTATTGCACGCTGATCAAGTTTATTTTGGATTTTGGCCACGCCCCCTTCCGCCCCCGCAAATTGAAAAAACATTGATAACAAGTGCAATTTTGATGCCATATTGTTCATTTTCGGTTTACATGATAACTATAGCTAGCCAGATTATCTCTGAAAATTTGGTAACAATCGGATAATAAACACAGAAGTTATTCAGCTTAACGTTTTCCATAGCTGTAAGCAGCGCTGCCGGCAGCGCTGCTTGCAGCATTGTGCCAAATCGTGTGTGCGTGTACGATGGTGAAATGGGTTAAGTTGTGGACTGCAAAACGAACAGTACTATTATACATTTACGGGTTCGAGTCCCGCCCGCATCAAAAATTAGATGTGTTAAAAATGTTTTTTTTTTATACCCGCTACTCATAGAGCAGAAGGGTATTATAACTTTGTTCAAACCGAAAATGTATGTAACAGGCAGAAGGAGACACCTCCGACCCCATAAAGTATACATATTCTGGCTCAGGATCAACAGCCGAGTCGATATAGCCATGTCCGTCTGTCCGTCTGTCTGTCCGTGTGAAAATCTAGATCTCAGCTATTATAAGAGCTAGGACAACCAAATTTGGTGACAATATGTGTTATTATTGCACGCTGATCAAGTTTATTTTGGATTTTGGCCACGCCCCCTTCCGCCCCCGCAAATTGAAAAAACATTGATAACAAGTGCAATTTTGATGCCATATTGTTCATTTTCGGTTTACATGATAACTATAGCTAGCCAGATTATCTCTGAAAATTTGGTAACAATCGGATAATAAACACAGAAGTTATTCAGCTTAACGTTTTCCATAGCTGTAAGCAGCTCTGCCGGCAGCGCTGCTTGCAGCATTATGCCAAATCGTGTGTGCGTGTACGATGGTGAAATGGGTTAAGTTGTGGACTGCAAAACGAACAGTACTATTATGCATTTACGGGTTCGAGTCCCGCCCGCATCAAAAATTAAATGTGTTAAAAATGTTTTTTTTTTATACCCGCTACTCAAAGAGTAGAAGGGTATTATAACTTTGTTCAAACCGAAAATGTATGTAACAGGCAGAAGGAGACACCTCCGACCCCATAAAGTATATATATTCTGGCTCAGGATCAACAGCCGAGTCGATATAGCCATGTCCGTCTGTCCGTCTGTCTGTCCGTGTGAAAATCTAGATCTCAGCTATTATAAGAGCTAGGACAACCAAATTTGGTGACAATATGTGTTATTATTGCACGCTGGTCAAGTTTATTTTGGAATTTGGACACTCCCCCTTCGGCCCCCGCAAATCGAAAAAACATTGATAACAAGTGCAATTTTGATGCCATATTGTTCATTTTCGGTTTACATGATAACTATAGCTAGCCAGATGATCTCTGAAAATTTGGTAACAATCGGATAATAAACACAGAAGTTATTCAGCTTAACGTTTTCCATAGCTGTAAGCAGCGCTGCCGGCAGCGCTGCTTGCAGCATTGTGCCAAATCGTGTGTGCGTGTACGATGGTGAAATGGGTTAAGTTGTGGACTGCAAAACGAACAGTACTATTATACATTTACGGGTTCGAGTCCCGCCCGCATCAAAAATTAAATGTGTTAAAAATGTTTTTTTTTTATACCCGCTACTCATAGAGCAGAAGGGTATTATAACTTTGTTCAAACCGAAAATGTATGTAACAGGCAGAAGGAGACACCTCCGACCCCATAAAGTATACATATTCTGGCTCAGGATCAACAGCCGAGTCGATATAGCCATGTCCGTCTGTCCGTCTGTCTGTCCGTGTGAAAATCTAGATCTCAGCTATTATAAGAGCTAGGACAACCAAATTTGGTGACAATATGTGTTATTATTGCACGCTGATCAAGTTTATTTTGGATTTTGGCCACGCCCCCTTCCGCCCCCGCAAATTGAAAAAACATTGATAACAAGTGCAATTTTGATGCCATATTGTTCATTTTCGGTTTACATGATAACTATAGCTAGCCAGATTATCTCTAAAAATTTGGTAACAATCGGATAATAAACACAGAAGTTATTCAGCTTAACGTTTTCCATAGCTGTAAGCAGCTCTGCCGGCAGCGCTGCTTGCAGCATTATGCCAAATCGTGTGTGCGTGTACGATGGTGAAATGGGTTAAGTTGTGGACTGCAAAACGAACAGTACTATTATACATTTACGGGTTCGAGTCCCGCCCGCATCAAAAATTAAATGTGTTAAAAATGTTTTTTTTTATACCCGCTACTCATAGAGCAGAAGGGTATTATAACTTTGTTCAAACCGAAAATGTATGTAACAGGCAGAAGGAGACACCTCCGACCCCATAAAGTATACATATTCTGGCTCAGGATCAACAGCCGAGTCGATATAGCCATGTCCGTCTGTCCGTCTGTCTGTCCGTGTGAAAATCTAGATCTCAGCTATTATAAGAGCTAGGACAACCAAATTTGGTGACAATATGTGTTATTATTGCACGCTGATCAAGTTTATTTTGGATTTTGGCCACGCCCCCTTCCGCCCCCGCAAATTGAAAAAACATTGATAACAAGTGCAATTTTGATGCCATATTGTTCATTTTCGGTTTACATGATAACTATAGCTAGCCAGATTATCTCTAAAAATTTGGTAACAATCGGATAATAAACACAGAAGTTATTCAGCTTAACGTTTTCCATAGCTGTAAGCAGCTCTGCCGGCAGCGCTGCTTGCAGCATTATGCCAAATCGTGTGTGCGTGTACGATGGTGAAATGGGTTAAGTTGTGGACTGCAAAACGAACAGTACTATTATGCATTTACGGGTTCGAGTCCCGCCCGCATCAAAAATTAAATGTGTTAAAAATGTTTTTTTTTATACCCGCTACTCAAAGAGTAGAAGGGTATTATAACTTTGTTCAAACCGAAAATGTATGTAACAGGCAGAAGGAGACACCTCCGACCCCATAAAGTATATATATTCTGGCTCAGGATCAACAGCCGAGTCGATATAGCCATGTCCGTCTGTCCGTCTGTCTGTCCGTGTGAAAATCTAGATCTCAGCTATTATAAGAGCTAGGACAACCAAATTTGGTGACAATATGTGTTATTATTGCACGCTGGTCAAGTTTATTTTGGAATTTGGACACTCCCCCTTCGGCCCCCGCAAATCGAAAAAACATTGATAACAAGTGCAATTTTGATGCCATATTGTTCATTTTCGGTTTACATGATAACTATAGCTAGCCAGATGATCTCTGAAAATTTGGTAACAATCGGATAATAAACACAGAAGTTATTCAGCTTAACGTTTTCCATAGCTGTAAGCAGCGCTGCCGGCAGCGCTGCTTGCAGCATTGTGCCAAATCGTGTGTGCGTGTACGATGGTGAAATGGGTTAAGTTGTGGACTGCAAAACGAACAGTACTATTATACATTTACGGGTTCGAGTCCCGCCCGCATCAAAAATTAAATGTGTTAAAAATGTTTTTTTTTTATACCCGCTACTCATAGAGCAGAAGGGTATTATAACTTTGTTCAAACCGAAAATGTATGTAACAGGCAGAAGGAGACACCTCCGACCCCATAAGTATATATATTCTGGCTCAGGATCAACAGCCGAGTCGATATAGCCATGTCCGTCTGTCCGTCTGTCTGTCCGTGTGAACATCTAGATCTCAGCTATTATAAGAGCTAGGACAACCAAATTTGGTGACAATATGTGTTATTATTGCACGCTGGTCAAGTTTATTTTGGAATTTGGACACTCCCCCTTCCGCCCCCGCAAATCGAAAAAACATTGATAACAAGTGCAATTTTGATGCCATATTGTTCATTTTCGGTTTACATGATAACTATAGCTAGCCAGATGATCTCTGAAAATTTGGTAACAATCGGATAATAAACACAGAAGTTATTCAGCTTAACGTTTTCCATAGCTGTAAGCAGCGCTGCCAAGCAGCGCTGCTTGCAGCATTGTGCCAAATCGTGTGTGCGTGTACGATGGTGAAATGGGTTAAGTTGTGGACTGCAAAACGAACAGTACTATTATACATTTACGGGTTCGAGTCCCGCCCGCATCAAAAATTAAATGTGTTAAAAATGTTTTTTTTTTATACCCGCTACTCATAGAGCAGAAGGGTATTATAACTTTGTTCAAACCGAAAATGTATGTAACAGGCAGAAGGAGACACCTCCGACCCCATAAAGTATACATATTCTGGCTCAGGATCAACAGCCGAGTCGATATAGCCATGTCCGTCTGTCCGTCTGTCTGTCCGTGTGAAAATCTAGATCTCAGCAATTATAAGAGCTAGGACAACCAAATTTGGTGACAATATGTGTTATTATTGCACGCTGATCAAGTTTATTTTGGATTTTGGCCACGCCCCCTTCCGCCCCCGCAAATTGAAAAAACATTGATAACAAGTGCAATTTTGATGCCATATTGTTCATTTTCGGTTTACATGATAACTATAGCTAGCCAGATGATCTCTGAAAATTTGGTAACAATCGGATAATAAACACAGAAGTTATTCAGCTTAACGTTTTCCATAGCTGTAAGCAGCGCTGCCGGCAGCTCAACAGCAGATCAACAGCCGAGTCGATATAGCCATGTCCGTCTGTCCGTCTATCTGTCCGTGTGAAAATCTAGATCTCAGCTATTATAAGAGCTAGGACAACCAAATTTGGTGACAATATGTGTTATTATTGCACGCTGGTCAAGTTTATTTTGGATTTTGGACACTCCCCCTTCGGCCCCCGCAAATCGAAAAAACATTGATAACAAGTGCAATTTTGATGCCATATTGTTCATTTTCGGTTTACATGATAACTATAGCTAGCCAGATGATCTCTGAAAATTTGGTAACAATCGGATAATAAACACAGAAGTTATTCAGCTTAACGTTTTCCATAGCTGTAAGCAGCGCTGCCGGCAGCGCTGCTTGCAGCATTGTGCCAAATCGTGTGTGCGTGTACGATAGTGAAATGGGTTAAGTTGTGGACTGCAAAACGAACAGTACTATTATGCATTTACGGGTTCGAGTCCCGCCTGCATCAAAAATTAAATGTGTGAAAAATGTTTTTTTTTTTTATTTTATATTTTGACTTTGCATAAATATTATAAGTCCATAGCCTTATACGGTCAAAATATGATTGTAGCCGTTTTTTTTGTTCCGCAAATAAATTATGTACAAGCAACTGGGTAGGGGGTATATTACAGTCGAGCTGCCGGCAGCGCTGCTTGCAGCATTGTGCCAAATTGTGTGTGCGTGTACGGTGGTGAAATGGGTTAAGTTGTGGACTGCAAAACGAACAGTACTATTATGCATTTACGGGTTCGAGTCCCGCCCGCATCAAAAATTAAATGTGTGCTAAAAATGTTTTTTTTTTTTATTTTAGATTTTGACTTTGCATAAATGTTATAAGTCTATAGCCTTTTACGGTCAAAATATGATTGTAGCCGTTTTTTTTTGTTCTGCAAATAAATGATGTACGAGCAGCTGGGTAGCGGGTATATTACAGTCGAGCATACTCGACTGTAGCTTTCTTACTTGTTATTAGCCTAAAATAATACGACGTATTCTAAATTTTTCAAATTTACGTGACCGTTAGGTCAAATCCTAATAACTTAATTATACCCCTCATACTTTCAGTAAACCAGACAGAACAAAACAGAGTCAATATGACAACAAGACAACAAGAGCTGAACGCACACATTGGTAGAATAGTTTCAGAAGCTATTGCTTCTCATGGTTCCCCAATTAATCAGACAACAAAATAACAAGAATAGTGACTTCTTAGATGTACCTACTCATAGAGTAGAAGGGTATTATAACTTTGTTCAAACCGAAAATGTATGTAACAGGCAGAAGCAGACACCTTCGACCCCATAAAGTATATATATTCTGGCTCAGGATCAACACCCGAGTCGATATAGCCATGTCCGTCTGTCCGTCTGTCTGTCTGTCCGTCTGTCCGTCTGTCTGTCCGTGTGAAAATCTAGATCTCAGCTATTATAAGAGCTTGGATAACCAAATTTGGTGACAATATTTGTTGTTATGGCACGCTGATCAAATTTATTTTGGATTTTGGCCACGCCCCCTTCCGCCCCCGCAAATCAAAAAAACATTGATAACAAGTGCAATTTTGATGCCATATTGTTCATTTTCGGTTTACATGATAACTACAGCTAGCCAGATGATCTCTGATTTGGTAACAATCGGATAATAAACACAGAAGTTATTCAGCTTAACGTTTTCCATAGCTGTAAGCAGCGCTGCCGGCAGCGCTGCTTGCAGCATTGTGCCAAATCGTGTGTGCGTGTACGATAGTGAAATGGGTTAAGTTGTGGACTGCAAAACGAACAGTACTATTATGTATTTACGGGTTCGAGTCCCGCCCGCATCAAAAATTAAATGTGTGCAAAAATGTTTTTTTTTTTTATTTTATATTTTGACTTTGCATAAATATTATAAGTCCATAGCCTTATACGGTCAAAATATGATTGTAGCCGTTTTTTTGTTCCGCAAATAAATTATGTACAAGCAGCTGGGTAGCGGGTATATTACAGTCGAGCACACTCGACTGTAGCTTTCTTACTTGTTTAAATACATTTTGTTTAATTTGTATTGTTAATTTTCTTTTAAATTTTTGTTTAATTTGAATTGTGAATTTTCTTTTAAATGTTTCTCAAAACTATCTTACAAGTTGGTTATTTTTGCCACCCTTCCCAATCGTCTGGATTTGGTCATGTTTTCTGTATCTACTGAGGATCCAGGTGCGATAGTTCCTTCGGAAGGTTCCGTGGGGACGGGCCTTGCACGGTGTTGGTCTTAGTAGGCGATGTGGGTGGGAGTCTTCCCTTTTATTTAACGAAACACGGTTATTCGCGAAATACACTTTTTATACCCGCTACTCATAGAATAGAAGGGTATTATAACTTTATTCAAACCAAAAATGTATGTAACAGGCAGAAGGAGACTTCTTCGACCCCATAAAGTATATATATTCTGGCTCAGGATCAACAGCCGAGTCGATATAGCCATGTCCGTCTGTCCGTCCGTCTGTCTGCCCGCCTGTCCGTCTGTCTGTCCGTGTGAAAATCTAGATCTCAGCTATTATAAGAGCTGGACTAGCAAATTTGGTGACAGTATGTGTTGTTATTGCACGCTGATCAAGTTTATTTTGGATTTTGGCCACGCCCCCTTCCGCCCCTGTAAATCGAAAAAAATTGATTACAAGCGCAATTTTGATGCCATATTGTTAATTTTCGGTTTATATAATAACTATAGCCAGCCAGATGATCTCTGAAAATTTGGTAATAATCGGATAATAAACACAGAAGTTATTCAGCTTAACGTTTTCCATAGCTGTAAGCAGCGCTGCCGGCAGAGCTGCTTGCAGCATTGTGCCGAATCGTGTGTGCGTGTACGGTGGTGATATGGGTTAAGTTGTGGACTGCAAAACGAACAGTACTATTATGCATTTACGGGTTCGAGTCCCGCCCGCATCAAAAATTAAATGTGTGCTAAAAATGTTTTTTTTTTTTTTATTTTAGATTTTGACTTTGCATAAATGTTATAAGTCTATAGCCTTTTACGGTCAAAATATGATTGTAGCCGTTTTTTTTGTTCTGCAAATAAATGATGTACGAGCAGCTGGGTAGCGGGTATATTACAGTCGAGCATACTCGACTGTAGCTTTCTTACTTGTTTATTATTATTTAATGAATAAAATTATTATAGTGATTTAGTAAATATATATAGTTTTCCTTAAGTGAAAAGGCGAAATGTATAATGAAAGGGTAACATTTAAATTAGGGATTTACCATATAGCGCCAAAGGTAAATCATGGAGGGTGGATAAAGAGGCGGGCTGCTATACCATCAGTGTAGCCTCATTTCCATTAGATATACTGCTATAGCAGCATTATACACTCATGAGCTCTCAGACATTCGTTTTTTCTTTTAAGTTTTTTATGCTTTAATTATAAATCTTGTTCATCTACGTAATAGGCACGGAACTATAATTTTAATTCAACGTGGCTTTCTGATCGAGTGAGGGCTTTATTATTTGGCCAACGAACCCCCCAATACTATTGTAAACTAGCCGCAACTAGAGTCCCAACCGGCCATCAATTTAGCGAAGATCTCACAACTCAATCAATATGAATAGTACATTATAACTACCTGATGAAATTCCTCTACTGATTGATTGACATCCTGAGTAATGGTTGTCAATTGGTACTCTAATATACTCAAATCGCGCTTATCTGCGTAATGCATTGTTAAGTACTTTGAAATAACATTCCAGTCTAGTGGCACGTTATAGGATTCTAAGGCTGTATCGGCATTGCCAACAATTTTGTTTCTTATGGTATTATTATACCGAAATATTATGCAGTGCCTATAGAGCCGCGTAGTTCTCTATGATATCTACGTGCTTTTTCCACGAACTAAGTTCTCCGCGATCGCCTGAGAACTCTCGGATGTTTTTAACTACATCAAGCATTTTGTCTAAATCGTTAAGGATTTGCCCGATGTTGAGGGTGAATAATTAGGGTTGGTACATCTAAGAAGTCACTATTCTTGTTATTTTGTTGTCTGATTAATTGGGGAACCATGAGAAGCAATAGCTTCTGAAACTATTCTACCAATGTGTGCGTTAAGCTCTTGTTGTCTTGTTGTCATATTGACTCTGTTTTGTTCTGTCTGGTTTACTGAAAGAATGAGGGGTATAATTAAGTTATTAGGATTTGACTTAACGGTCACGTAAATTTGAAAAATTTAGAATACGTCGTATTATTTTAGGCTAATAACAAGTAAGAAAGCTACAGTCAAGTGTGCTCGACTGTAATATACCCGCTACCCAGCTGCTTGTACATAATTTATTTGCGGAACAAAAAAACGGCTACAATCATATTTTGACCGTAAAAGGCTATGGACTTATAATATTTATGCAAAGTCAAAATATAAAATAAAAAAAAAAAAAACATTTTTGCACACATTTCATTTTTGATGCGGTCGGGACTCGAACCCGTAAATGCCTAATAGTACTGTTCGTTATGCAGTCCACAACTTAACCCATTTCACCACCGTACACGCACACACGATTCGGCACAATGCTGCAAGCAGCGCTGCCGGCAGCGCTGCTTACAGCTGTGGAAAACGTTAAGCTGAATAACTTTTGTGTTTATTATCCGATTGTTACCAGCGTGTTATTATTGCACGCTGATCAAATTTATTTTGGATTTTGGCCACGCCCCCTTCAGCCCCCCCCAAATCGAAAAAACATTGATAACAAGTGCAATTTTGATGCCATATTGTTCATTTTCGGTTTATAACTATAGCTAGCCAGATGATCTCTGAAAATTTGGTAACAATCGGATAATAAACACAGAAGTTATTCAGCTTAACGTTTTCCATAGCTGTAAGCAGCGCTGCCGGCAGCGCTGCTTGCAGCATTGTGCCGAATCGTGTGTGCGTGTACGGTGGTAAAATGGGTTAAGTTGTGGACTGCAAAACGAACAGTACTATTATGCATTTACGGGTTCGAGTCCCGCCCGCATCAAAAATTAAATGTGTGCAAAAATGTTTTTTTTTTTTATTTTATATTTTGACTTTGCATAAATATTATAAGTCCATAGCCTTTTACGGTCAAAATATGATTGTAGCCGTATTTTTGTTCCGCAAATAAATTATGTACAAGCAGCTGGGTAGCGGGTATATTACATTCGAGCACACTCGACTGTAGCTTTCTTACTTGTTTTTTTTATAATTCACTGAATATGAAACATTTTTTTATAACGACAATTTAAGTGTGGTGTGATGGTGTGATAAAAAAACAGTTTTTATTGTTATTGCAGCACAGATAGATTTTGCATGTAAGACATTGGGTCATCGGTGGTACAGTTTTTCACAGTCCGCAACGTCCTCTTTCTCCAAAAACTACCCAATGTTCATCTCTATCATAACGTTGTGACTCTGTAGGAATTATCTAAAATTTGTACTTCTTTGTTTGTTTGTTTTATTCAACTTAACAAAGAGTATTCACTTTTCGAATACACTCTACCTAGTGAATATAAAATAGTCCAATATCTTGTTTCCTTATAATTTGGTGCGGTGATAAATTTGAAGTATAAAGTTTTAATGCCTCTCTTGAGACATTACCTTTGATTACAAGTCGGGTAGGTCTGCCTGTTACATACTTTTGCACAAACTTAGTATACCATTTTTGACCATTTTCAATGATCGAATGGTATAAAAGTGATCAAATTTGTCTCAGTCAATCTGCATATATTAAACATGTTTTAAAAAAAATGCAATATGAAGATTGTAATCCAGTTGGGACTCCTCTTCCAAGCAAAATAAATTATGAGGCTTTGCAAGAAGAAGAGCCACATGAAGCACCATGTTGGAATTTGATTGATTGTTGATTGTTATGTACACGACCAAATTTAAGTACATCGATAAGTATCTTAAGTCTAAAGTCTTAAGATATACTAACTACAATAAAAGATAATTATGGCAATGTATTAAAAGAATTTTAAGATATCAAAAGGAACTGTCAATTTAAAGTTATAATTTAAAAGGAATTCGAAAGTAAATAAAATTCTTATGGGGTATGTTGATTCTGATTGGGCCGGAAATGAGGCTGACAGAAGAAGTACTACAGGGTATATATTTAAAATGTTTGAAAATTGTTCAATTTGCTGAAGTACTACAAAACAAAAATCTGTTGCTGCTTCATCTACCGAAGCTGAATATATACCCTTATTCGAAGGAGTAAGGGAAACATTATGACTAAAATCATTAACAAATGAAATTAAATTAGAATTAAATGGTCTAATAGTTATTTTCGAGGATAACCAAGGCTGTATAAGTATAGCCAATAATCCTACTTGCCACAAGAGAACAAAGCACATAGATATCAAATATCATTTTACCAGAGAACAAATTGAAAACAAACTAATTTGTGTTAAGTATCTTTCCACAGATTTACAAATGGCTGATATTTTTACAAAGCCACTACCAACTGCCAGATTCACTGCACTGCGAGTCCAACCAGGGCTAACTGAATCTTGAATGATTTAAAAGTAGCAAAATGAATTTTTATATGAAGTTTGAATATTTTATATATATATAACTATAATCAAATCCAAACAATTACTAGTCTAACCATTACTATGTTTATCTAACTGAATCTTGAATGATGAAAATAATCTGAATGACCAAAATGAATTTTTATATGAAGTTTGAATCTTCTATATATATATATAACCATAAGCGAACCAAAACAATTACTAGACTAACTACTTGTATTAGTATGTTTATTTAAGTAAATCTTGTTAAATTTTTATTTGATGAAACTAATTGGGTTTTACTGGGTTTCCCCAATTCTTTGCAGAAAATGCTGGTTCAATAAAAGTAGCCCCAGAGAAAAAGAAAAGAATAAGAATACAACCATTAGAAAACGCATGCACTCACCTGAACATTATTTTTCATTCCATTGAATTGTTATCAATTGGTTCAGTGTGATTTTTGAGGTTGCATGTTGAAAATATAAGTCATACTTATGCAATGTTATGTGTATGTGAGAGCAGTGAAATTAAGAGGATCGTGGAAAGAGAGAACGCGTTCTAACGTTAAGAACAATGAAAGTGTTTCACTATTTGGTTGATGGGCTGGCTTAAGATATACTTTAAAGTATTTTATTATATTAAATTCAATACTTTCTTTTTGGAACTTTTTGCCGCGTATTTCCATAGTCATCCCACCTACTTTGTAAGAAACTTCTCCACAGTCATTGGATAACCTCAACATTTTGGGGGAGGGAAATCTACTGACGGCACGAGGTCTATCTCTTGCAAAAACCATGTCTTTACTACTTAGTACGGAAAACGGAAACATGGATAACTTCTGTGTTTATCGTCCGATGGAATTGTAATTTGGGTAATAGATTGCAATTATTTATGTTCATACCAAAGCCTCTGCTGTAACTTTAACACTTCTCCTAATCGATAATCGAAAATGATCGATTTGCGTGGGCGATGGGCGTGGCACCTCAAATTTAAAATAAATTTCATCTGCGCATGTTTTATAGGAACCATCAAGCCAAATTTGGTGTCCGTAACTGTAATACTTTCATTAATATTCGTAAATTATCGATTTGCGTGGCCGGTGGGCGTGACACTACAAATTTGAAATAAAGTTGATCTGCGTATGGTATAAAGGAACCATCATGTCAAATTTGGTGTCTCTAGGTTTTGTAATAGCTGAGATCTCGACGTTCATACAGACAGACGGACAAACAGCAGACAGACGGACATGGCTCAATCGACTCGGCTGTTGATCTTGAGCCAGAAAATATATATTTTATGGGGTCTGTTATGTCTCCTTCTGCCTGTTACATAATTTTGCACAAACGTAGTATACCATTTTTGACCATTTTCAATGGGCGAATGGTATAATAAAGAAATAAAAATGGAACAAATAAGCTGGAGATAATGTTAAATGATAAATGTTAAATAACGATAAAATATTTTCATGTGATTAGGTTAAATAAAATTAAATTTTCTTTATATTTAAAACTTATCAACAATCCTGCATGGCCTTATATACTATCTTTTTATACCCGCTTCTCATAGAGTAGAAGGGTATTATAACTTTGTTCAAACCGAAAATGTATGTAACAGGCAGAAGAAGACACCTCCGACCCCATGAAGTATATATATTCTGGCTCAGGATCAACAGCCGAGTCGATATAGCCATGTCCGTCTGTCCGTCCGTCCGTCTGTCTGTCCGTCTGTCTGTCCGTGTGAAAATCTAGATCTCAGCTATTACGAGCCCTGACCACTATTAATTCGCACGGCCAATGTTTTTACGCATATGCAATGTTTAGCACACAATATATGTGAAGATAATGCAGATAACACATACAAACATATATTTTTCTGAAAGATAATTTTATTCTCTATATGATGGAAAAAAAATTTTGTTGTTATTTAACGTACAACAACAACAGCATTTATTTACATATAGTATTCTTATTATTGTTTACAAACGCTTGACCACTATTATTTCGTACGCTGCGCTAGCTTCGCTCAAAAGTGCGAGAAGATCAAAACAAAAACAAATGGTGTAATATTATCACTAGCTAATCATCATATGTACACAATAAAACAAAACAGAAGGTAAAACAGCTGTAATTGCGTGAAATTCTTAGAAGTTTTGCAACGATGGCACGTGGTAAACCCATTTGTGAAGAGATTCGAAATTTAATTATTAATTATCACAAATCTGGGGAGTCATTTGGTAAAATTGCTGAAACATTGCAATTAAATAAGTCGTCGGTATTTTCTATTGTAAAATATTGGAAAAAAAATGGATCGATTGATTGTAAAATCGACAAAAGAGGGCGAAAGTCGAAAATAACAAATCGCGACAAAGAGCATTGGCCACAATAGTTAAGGCCGATCGGCGGCAATCTTTGCGAAATGCTGCAGCTGAATGGTCCAAAAAAATTGGGCGAAATGTAGGACGTGAATGGACCCGCAAAAATTTAAAAGACCTTAACTTTGGGTTCTATAAGGTTAGTATACTGATAAGTTACTTAGCGAACTTAAGCCTAATAAGTAAATTACTTTTTTAGGCAAAGCAAAAGCCATTGCTCACACTTCGTCAAAAGAAGAAGCGTTTGCAATGGACTAAGCTGAGAATATCTTGGACTCAAAGGCAATGGAATACCATCATATTTAGCGATGAATCTAAATTCGATGTGTGTGTGGGTGATTCGCGGAGAAGAGTTATTCGTACAAAGGCAGAAGCGTACCATAAAGATTGTCTTAAAAGGACAGTAAAGTTCCCTGCAAGCGTTATGGTGTGGGGATGCATGTCTGCCAAGGGGGTAGGAAAACTGCATTTTGTTGATGGAATTGTTAACGCTGAAAAGTACATGCATATATTGGAAGAAAATTTGCTGCCATCAATACCAAAGCTGTCAGATGGTGGTGAATATACTTTTCAGCAAGATGGAGCGTCATCTCACACTAGTAGAAAAACCCGAAGTTGGCTGGAGCAAAAAGGAATTGAGCCCTTGGATTGGCCATCTAATAGTCCAGATCTCAGCCCAATTGAAAATATATGGGGAATCATGAAGAGGCGCTTGAGAAATGAGCCTCAAAGAACTATTCCAGCGCAAAAAATTAAGCTGCAAGAAATATGGGACTCTATTTCAACAGAGCAGTGCCAATACCTGCTTAATTCAATGCAGGATCGTTGTAAATGTGTTATAGAGGCTAAGGGTGATGTTACCAAGTATTAATATTAAGTATATATATTATATTAAGCCAAATAGACTGTAAAGTTTGTAGCGTACGAAATAATAGTGGTCAAGCGTTTGTACACAATAATAAGAATACTATATGTAAATAAATGCTGTTGTTGTTGTACGTTAAATAACAACAAAATTTTTTTTCCATCATATAGAGAATAAAATTATCTTTCAGAAAAATATATGTTTGTATGTGTTATCTGCATTATCTTCACATATATTGTGTGCTAAACATTGCATATGCGTAAAAACATTGGCCGTGCGAATTAATAGTGGTCAGGGCTCGTATAAGAGCTAGAACTACCAAATTTGGTGACAGTATGTGTTGTTATTGCACGCTGATCAAGTTTATTTTGGATTTTGGCCACGCCACCTTCCGCACCTGTAAATCGAAAAAACATTGATTACAAGCGCAATTTTGATGCCATATTGTTCATTTTCGGTTTATATAATAACTATAGCTAGCCAGATGATCTCTGATTTGGTAACAATCGGATAATAAACACAGAAGTTATTCAGCTTAACGTTTTCCATAGCTGTAAGCAGCGCTGCCGGCAGAGCTGCTTGCAGCATTGTGCCGAATCGTGTGTGCGTGTACGGTGGTGAAATGGGTTAAGTTGTGGACTGCAAAACGAACAGTACTATTATGCATTTACGGATTCGAGTCCCGCCCGTATCAAAAATTAAATGTGTACTAAATATGTTTTTTTTTTTATTTTAGATTTTGACTTTGCATAAATGTTATAAGTCCATAGCCTTTTACGGTCAAAATATGATTGTAGCCGTTTTTTTGTTCAGCAAATAAATGATGTACGAGCAGCTGGGTAGCGGGTATATTACAGTCGAGCATACTCGACTGTAGCTTTTCTTACTTGTTTCTTATTATTAAATGAATAAAATTATTATAGTGATTTAGTAAATATATGTAGTTTTCCTTAAGTGAAAAGGCGAAAGGTATAATGAAAGGGTAACATTTAAATTAGGGATTTACCATATAGCGCCAAAGGTAAATCATGGAGGGTGGATAAAGAGGCGGGCTGCTATACCATCAGTGTAGCCTCATTTCCATTAGATATACTGCTATAGCAGCATGAGCTCTCAGACATTCGTTTTTTCTTTTAAGTTTTTTTTGCTTTAATTATAAATCTTGTTCATCTACGTAATAGGCACGGAACTATAATTTTAATTCAACGTGGCTTTCTAATCGAGTGAGGGCTTTATTAGACTAGAGTCCCAACCGGCCATCAATTTAGCGAAGATCTCACTGCTCAATCAATATGAATAGTACATTATAACTACCTGATGTAATTCCTCTACTGATTGATTGACATCCTGAGTAATGGTTGTCAATTGGTACTCTAATGTACTCAAATCGCGCTTATCTGCGTAATACATTGTTAAGTACTTTGAAATTACATTTCAGTCTAGTGGTACGTTATAGGATTCTAAGGCTGTATCGGCATTGCCAACAATTTTGTTTCTTATGATATTATTATACCGAAATATTATGCAGTGCCTATAGTGCCGCGTAGTTCTTTATGATATCTAAGTGCTTTTTCCACAAACTAAGTTCTCCGCGGTCGCCTGAGAACTCTCGGATGCTTTTAACTACATCAAGCATTTTGTCTAAATCGTTAAGGATTTGCCCGATGTTGAGGCTGAATAATTTGGGTTGGTACATCTAAGAAGTCACTATTTTTGTTATTTTGTTGTCTGATTAATTGGGGAACCATGAGAAGCAATAGCTTCTGAAACTATTCTACCAATGTGTGCGTTAAGCTCTTGTTGTCTTGTTGTCATATTGACTCTGTTTTGTTCTGTCTGGTTTACTGAAAGAATGGGGTATAATTAAGTTATTAGGATTTGACTTAACGGTCACGTAAATTTGAAAAATTTAGAATACGTCGTATTAATTTAGGCTAATAAAAATAGAAATCGAAAATGTTTGTTCAAAAACAAACTTGTTTTATATAATATATTGTACTTTTTTCCGGTAAAAGTAATTCAATAAAATTCCGAAATATTTTAATCAGAATTATTATATGTGTAAAAACCAGTAACTGGTTTTTTCCTTTTACTTTGGAGGCTCCTCGTAGGAAATCATAAAGTTGGAAATTTTTATACTACATTATTTTGTAGTCAGTTAGTCGTTTATATTTTTACGGTGTGTTATTCACTTTGGTTGATCACTTCACTTTCACTTTCTTATAACTATACTTTTTATACCCGCTACTCATAGAGTAGAAGGGTATTATAACTTTGTTCAAACCGAAAATGTATGTAACAGGCAGAAGGAGACACCTCCGACCCCATAAAGTATATATATTCTGGCTCAGGATCAACAGCCGGGTCGATATAGCCATGTCCGTCTGTCCGTCTGTGTGTCCGTGTGAAAATCTAGATCTCAGCTATTATAAGGGCTAGGACTACCAAATTTGGTGACAATATGTGTTATTATTGCACGCTGATCAAGTTTATTTTGGATTTTGGCCACGCCCCCTTCCGCCCCCGCAAATCGAAAAAACATTGATAACAAGTGCAATTTTGATGCCATATTGTTCATTTTCGGTTTGTATAATAACTATAGCTAGCCAGATGATCTCTGAAAATTTGGTAACAATCGGATAATAAACACAGAAGTTATTCAGCTTAAAGTTTTCCATAGCTGTAAGCAGCGCTGCCGGCAGCATTGTGCCGAATCGTGTGTGCATGTACGGTGGTGAAATGGGTTAAGTTGTGGACTGCAAAACGAACAGTACTATTATGCATTTACGGGTTCGAGTCCCGCCCGCATCAAAAATTAAATGTGTGCAAAAATGTTTTTTTTTTTGTATTTTATATTTTGACTTTGCATAAATATTATAAGTCCATAGCCTTTTACGGTCAAAATATGATTGTAGCCGTTTTTTTGTTCCGCAAATAAATTTTGTACAAGCAGCTGGGTAGCGGGTATATTACAGTCGAGCACACTCGACTGTAGCTTTCTTACTTGTTTAAATACATTTTGTTTAATTTGTATTGTTAATTTTCTTTTAAATTTTTGTTTAATTTGTATTGTGAATTTTCTTTTAAATGTTTCTCAAAACTATCTTACAAGTTGGTTATTTTTGCCACCCTTCCCAATCGTCTGGATTTGGTCATGTTTTTTTGTATCTACTGAGGATCCAGGTGCGATAGTTCCTTCGGAAGGTTCCGTGGGGACGGGCCTTGCACGGTGTTGGTCTTAGTTGGCGATGTGGGTGGGAGTCTTCCCTTTTACTTAACGAAACACGGTTATGCGCGACCTACACTTTTTATACCCGCTACTCATAGAGTAGAAGGGTATTATAACTTTGTTCAAACCGAAAATGTGTGTAATAGGCAGAAGGAGACACCTCCGACCCCATAAAGTATATATATATTCTGGCTCAGGATCAACAGCCGAGTCGATATAGCCATGTCCGTCTGTCCGGCTGTCCGTCTGTCTGTCCGTGTGAAAAATCTAGATCTCAGCTATTATAAGAGCTAGGACAACCAAATGTAGTGACAATATGTGTTATTATTGCACGCTGATCAAGTTTATTTTGGATTTTGGCCACGCTCCCTTCCGCCCCCGCAAATCGAAAAAACATTGATAACAAGTGCAATTTTAATGCCATATTGTTCATTTTCGGTTTGTATAATAACTATAGCTAGCCAGATGATCTCTGAAAATTTGGTAACAATCGGATAATAAACACAGAAGTTATTCAGCTTAACGTTTTCCATAGCTGTAAGCAGCGCTGCCGGCAGCGCTGCTTGTAGCATTGTGCCGAATCGGACTGCAAAACGAACAGTACTATTATGCATTTACGGGTTCGAGTCCCGCCCGCATCAAAAATTAAATGTGTGCTAAAAATGTTTTTTTTTTTTATTTTATATTTTGACTTTGCATAAATATTATAAGTCCATAGCCTTTTACGGTCAAAATATGATTGTAGCCGTTTTTTTGTTCCGCAAATAAATTATGTACAAGCAGCTGGGTAGCGGGTATATTACATTCGAGCACACTCGACTGTAGCTTTCTTACTTGATTTTTTTATAATTCACTGAATATGAAATATTTTTTTATAACGACAATTTAAGTGTGGTGTGATGGTGTGATAAAAAAACAGTTTTTATTGTTATTGCAGCACAGATAGATTTTGCATTTAAGACATTGGGTCATCGGTGGTACAGTTTTTCACAGTCCGCAACGTCCTCTTTCTCCAAAAACTACCCAATGTTAATCTCTATCATAACGTTGTGACTCTGTAGGAATTATCTAAAATTTGTACTTCTTTGTTTGTTTGTTTTATTCAACTTAACAAAGAGTATTCACTTTTCGAATACACTCTACCTAGTGAATATAAAATAGTCCAATATCTTGTTTCCTTATAATTTGGTGCGGTGATAAATTTGAAGTATAAAGTTTTAATGCCTCTCTTGAGACATTACCTTTGATTACAAGTCGGGTAGGTCTGCCTGTTACATACTTTTGCACAAACTTAGTATACCATTTTTGACCATTTTCAATGATCGAATGGTATAAAAATGATCAAATTTGTCTCAGTCAATCTGCATATATTAAACATGTTTTAAAAAAAATGCAATATGAAGATTGTAATCCAGTTGGGACTCCTCTTCCAAGCAAAATAAATTATGAGGCTTTGCAAGAAGAAGAGCCACATGAAGCACCATGTTGGAATTTGATTGATTGTTGATTGTTATGTACACGACCGGGTTTAAGTACATCGATAAGTATCTTAAGTTTTAAGTCATAAGATATACTAACTACAATAAAAGACAATTATGGCAATGTATTAAAAGAATTTTAAGATATCAAAAGGAACTGTCAATTTAAAGTTATAATTTAAAAGGAATTCGAAAGTAAATAAAATTCTTATGGGGTATGTTGATTCTGATTGGGCCGGAAATGAGGCTGACAGAAGAAGTACTACAGGGTATATATTTAAAATGTTTGAAAATTGTTCAATTTGCTGAAGTACTACGAAACAAAAATCTGTTGCTGCTTCATCTACCGAAGCTGAATATATACCCTTATTCGAAGGAGTAAGGGAAACATTATGACTAAAATCATCAAATGAAATTAAATTAGAATTAAATGGTCTAATAGTTATTTTCGAGGATAACCAAGGCTGTATAAGTATAGCCAATAATCCTACTTGCCACAAGAGAACAAAGCACATAGATATCAAATATCATTTTACCAGAGAACAAATTGAAAACAAACTAATTTGTGTTAAGTATCTTTCCACAGATTTACAAATGGCTGATATTTTTACAAAGCCACTACCAACTGCCAGATTCACTGCACTGCGAGTCCAACCAGGGCTAACTGAATCTTGAATGATTTAAAAGTAGCAAAATGAATTTTTATACCCGCTACTCATAGAGTAGAAGGGTATTATAACTTTGTTCAAACCGAAAATGTATGTAACAGGCAGAAGGAGACACCTCCGACCCCATAAAGTATATATATTCTGGCTCAGGATCAACAGCCGAGTCGATATAGCCATGTCCGTCTGTCCGTCTGTCTGTCCGTGTGAAAATCTAGATCTCAGCTATTATAAGAGCTAGGATAACCAAATTTGGTGACAATATGTGTTATTATTGCACGCTGATCAAGTTTATTTTGGATTTTGGCCACGCCCCTTCCGCCCCCCGCAAATCGAAAAAACATTGATAACAAGTGCAATTTTGATGCCATATTGTTCATTTTCGGTTTACATGATAACTATAGCTAGCCAGATGATCTCTGAAAATTTGGTAACAATCGGATAATAAACACAAAAGTTATTCAGCTTAAAGTTTTCCATAGCTGTAAGCAGCGCTGCTGCAGCATTGTGCCGAATCGTGTGTGCGTGTACGGTGGTGAAATGGGTTAAGTTGTGGACTGCAAAACGAACAGTACTATTATGCATTTACGGGTTCGAGTCCCGCCCGCATCAAAAATTAAATGTGTGCAAAAATGTTTTTTTTTTATACCCGCTACTCATAGAGTAGAAGGGTATTATAACTTTGTTCAAACCGAAAATGTATGTAACAGGCAGAAGGAGACACCTCCGACCCCATAAAGTATATATATTCTGGCTCAGGATCAACAGCCGAGTCGATATAGCCATGTCCGTCTGTCCGTCTGTACGTCTAGGTCTCAGCTATTACAAAAAGTAGAGACACCTAATTTCCTTTATACCATAGGTAGATCGAGTTTATTTTCAATTTTCGATGTCGCGCCCACCGCCCACGCAAAACGATAATTACGATTATTAGGAAAAGTATTGAAGTTATGGCTTTCTGCTTTGGTATAAACTGGATAATTACAATATAAATCTATTTTCAAAATTACAATCCGATCGAACAATAAACACAGAAGATATTCATCTATACGTTTTCCATAGTTACACTCTTTGCGCCTTTGCAGCATATCGTGACGTCATCGTCAAATTTCCACATTTTTCCTAAATTTGCGTATTATTTAAAATTAATTAAGAATATTTAAAGCTTTTAAAAATGTTTTAAAAATATTAACTGTCAATTTTCTTAATTTCAAAATATTTAAAAATTTCTATAATTTATTAAATTTTTTTTTTTTACTTCCCACTTTTCCAAAGTTCCATAATTTTTAAAATTGCTTATCAATGAAAAAGGGATTAACTCTTTGTTTCCCTTTTGATTTTTTTTGCCTTTCTTATCATTTCTAATATTCTAATATTCTATTCTAATATTCAGTTACCACTGTATTTAGTTAGTGGTTTCGGCACCTTTAGCAGTCAGAGATGTTGTGCCAGCGCTGACACTTTTGATTGAATTCCCAGCAGCATGCGTTGCAACACTCCCCATACAGCGCCAACTACCTGTGCCTGCATCTGCGTGTACGTCGGCGTCGATTGTAATCAACACGCTGGGATCAATCAGCAAACTTTAAAACTGAACGCCACACAGCAGTCAGCTCGAATGAATCCATCAAACGTATCAATCATGATGACAGGTCACAGTGCGAGCACAGTATAACTGGAAAAGACCAGGGCAGACCAGACACAGGCAGGACCAGGCAACAGGCAGCAGGTCCAGTTTTAGCTTTTCCTAACATGTCTGTGAAACGTCTCAGTTGTTGTTTTTGTTGTAGTTGGCGTTGCCTCACTTGTGAAGTCTCCACGCGCGTTGCGCCCATTAAATTCGAATAATCTTAGTTGTTGTTGCTTTTTTTTTCATCAATCTCCCCACTCTGGACTCTAGTTGCAACTGTCGCATATAGCAGCTGGACACGGTGCTTGTGTGAGACGCTGCAGGCAGGCAGGCAGCATTAGCCCAACTGATTTGAAATTCTAAAGTGATTTTGATTACTTGAGGTATTGATATTTTGACTTGTACGTTGATTAGATAGTTAAAGGCTTGTTAGATGCATGTCAGCAGCAGCAGCGGCCTCAGACCGGTCTCACTGGCTGCATGTCTTGGTCTTGGTGTTTACGTCTCCATTTTCGTCTGCATCTGCGTGATGCGCCTGGCTTGATGTTGATTATAATTTAATTATAAGCAATCTGTAACAAGTAAATGGCTTGCATGGTGCTCTTACTCCATGGCACTCCTGGTCATGGCGCATAATTTAGCAGGCAGGTGTGAAAAAGCTTCATTAGCTTAGACGTCTCAGTCCGAGCCCGCTGCATGACTAATAATAGTCATGGGCCGGTCAGATTCTGCTCTCTTGCCACATTTGCCACCGGCAAAAACCATACTTATTCTCAATCTGCTTGGCTTGGGCAGCCACGATGTCTGCTAACGAAAGCTGCAGACATTTGAGTGACTGAAGCAAGGCAAAATGCTGTAGAAATTTCCCCTTGCGATTTGCGGCGAATCCCATGGAAAATAATATAGACAGAGAGGTATTCTCTCTTAAGACTTGCTGGCTTTATATGTAGAATTTGTAGCAAGGAGGTACCAAGCGATACAATTCTATTAAAACGATTCAAGTAGGTTGAGTTGCTTCTGTCTTAATTTCTGACTACGTAAGCTCTCAATGTGTTCGGATTTTCAGTCCGCTCTCAGCTCTCAATTGAGACTGGACTGGGTTTTTTTTTCTCAGGGTGGGACTGGAATCTCTTTTTTTATAACTCTTCTTTTTTTTCGTAGTGCATTTGCATTAAAGTATGCCTTTTTTAACAAGTAGAGCAATTCTCTTCATTTTTGGATAAGTACACAAAAATGTTTCATATCATCGTTTTTTTTTATACCCGGTACTTCTGCAGCAATGGCTTAAGCTTGCGCATGCTCTTGACGCTCAACTTGTGTGTCTCAAAGAGTGAGATTGTCGCCTGCGAATAATCGTTGCCATAGAGTTTGCCCATGGCCAGAGCCACATCGCGCTGGGTGAAGCCGAGCTCGATGCGACGCTGCTTGAAGGTCTTCGCAAACTGATCGAGCTCCATAACTATTCAACAAATTATTTAATTTCTTTTTACAATAACTGAATTTTTTGAATTTTTGGTCTTGGTTTACTATATTGTTTGTTTCCTTGTTTGCTTTGTTTTCAATCTATAGTAATGTTTGCTTTGTTTTCAATCTAAAGTAATAATATATTTAATTTAATATCTTTTCTATAACGACTTTTAAATATATTTGGTAAAACTTTTAACTAAATTTTAAATATATATACAGTGGTGGCCTTTTATTTAGCACACTATTTAGCAGCACACTTCAACATGAATTTTTACCGATTGTATAGTGAATAATTTCACCAATTTTTTTCTGGTTGTTGCCTTATTAGTTGATAAGATGTACCGTTACTTTCAGCCTATTCTCTTTCGTCGTTTTTTTTCTGCGTTGGTTTGAATAAATTAACTATGATTTTCAGCTGGACATGAGTTTAGCACACTTATACTTTTTTGTATTAATTTATTAAGTAGAATGAGAAAACATAAGAAAGGGGACTAATATTTTGTTGGATATCCTTTGTTTTTGATAACTACATCCAATCTTCTGTGCTGACTCTCCACTAAAGCAGCGCATCTGTTCTGCGGAATACTGTACCACGCTTCTCGGATAACTATCCACAAATCATTCAAAGTGCCCAGATTTTTGGTGCGAATGTGCTGCTCAACATCATTCTAGAGATTCTCTATCGGATTGAGGTCCGGTGACTGAGCTGGCCACTTCAGCGTAACAACTTGATGCTCCTAAAGGCAACTTTTCATAAGCCGTGAAGTGTGCTTAGGATCGTTGTCGTGCATAAAACGCCATGATAATGGCATATAGTCCTCGGAATATGGCACCATTATATCCTCTATAATTTCTTTATAGACGTATTGGTCCATACGAGTGTCTATCCGGTAAATCATTGATACATATTTTTAAATAACATTTAAATTTTTAATTAAAATAAATAGGTAATACTAAATATGCGAGTCCTTAAAAGAAAGAACAAAGAAAATAAAAAAAGAAACGAAAAAATAGAAAGAAAAAGAAAGAAAATTTCTTTCTTTTCTAGAAAGAAAAAGGAAATTTGGTAACAATCGGATAATAAACACAGAAGTTATTCAGCTTAACGTTTTCCATAGCTGTAAGCAGCGCTGCCGGCAGCTGAAATGTTTTTTTTTTTATTTTATATTTTGACTTTGCATAAATATTATAAGTCCATAGCCTTTTACGGTCAAAATATGATTGTAGCCCATTTATTGTTCCGCAAATAAATTATGTACAAGCAGCTGGGTAGCGGGTATATTACAGTCGACCACACTCGACTGTAGCTTTCTTACTTGTTATATGAAGTTTGAATATTTTATATATATATAACTATAATCAAATCCAAACAATTACTAGTCTAACCATTACTATGTTTATCTAACTGAATCTTGAATGATGAAAATAATCTGAATTACCAAAGTGAATTTTTATATGAAGTTTGAATCTTCTATATATATATATAACCATAAGCGAACCAAAACAATTACTAGACTAACTACTTGTATTAGTATGTTTATTTAAGTAAATCTTGTTAAATTTTTATTTGATTAAACGAATTGGGTTTTACTGGGTTTCCCCAATTCTTTGCAGAAAATGCTGGTTCAATAAAAGTAGCCCCAGAGAAAAAGAAAAGAATAAGAATACAACCATTAGAAAACGCATGCACTCACCTGAACATTATTTTTCATTCCATTGAATTGTTATCAATTTGGTTCAGTGTGATTTTTGAGGTTGCATGTTGAAAATATAAGTCATACTTATGCAATGTTATGTGTATGTGAGAGCAGTGAAATTAAGAGGATCGTGGAAAGAGAGAACGCGTTCTAACGTTAAGAACAATGAAAGTGTTTCACTATTTGGTTGATGGGCTGGCTTAAAATATACTTTAAAGTATTTTATTATATTAAATTCAATACTTTCTTTTTGGAACTTTTTGGGGGAGGGAAATCTACTGACGGCACGAGGTCTATCTCTTGCAAAAACCATGTCTTTACTACTTAGTACGGAAAACGGAAACATGGATAACTTCTGTGTTTATCGTCCGATGGAATTGTAATTTGGGGAATAGATTGCAATTATTTATGTTCATACCAAAGCAGAAAGCTGTAACTTTAATACTTCTCCTAATCGATAATCGAAAATGATCGATTTGCGTGGGCGATGGGCGTGGCACCTCAAATTTAAAATAAATTTCATCTGCGCATGTTTTATAGGAACCATCAAGCCAAATTTGGTGTCCGTAACTGTAATACTTTCATTAATATTCGTAAATTATCGATTTGCGTGGCCGGTGTGCGTGACACTACAAATTTGAAATAAAGTTGATCTGCGTATGGTATAAAGGAACCATCATGTCAAATTTGGTGTCTCTAGCTTTTGTAATAGCTGAGATCTCGACGTTCATACAGACAGACGGACAAACAGCAGACAGACGGACATGGCTCAATCGACTCGGCTGTTGATCTTGAGCCAGAAAATATATATTTTATGGGGTCTGTTATGTCAATGGGCGAATAGTATAATAAAGAAATAAAAATGGAACAAATAAGCTGGAGATAATGTTAAATGATAAATGTTAAATAACGATAAAATATTTTTATGTGATTAGGTTAAATAAAATTAAATTTTCTTTATATTTAAAACTTATCAACAATCCAGCATGGCCTTATATACTATCTTTTTATACCCGCTTCTCATAGGGTAAAAGGGTATTATAACTTTGTTCAAATCGAAAATGTATGTAACAGGCAGAAGAAGACACCTCCGACCCCATGAAGTATATATATTCTGGCTCAGGATCAACAGCCGAGTCGATATAGCCATGTCCGTCTGTCCGTCCGTCCGTCTGTCTGTCCGTCTGTCTGTCCGTGTGAAAATCTAGATCTCAGCTATTATAAGAGCTAGAACTACCAAATTTGGTGACAGTATGTGTTGTTATTGCACGCTGATCAAGTTTATTTTGGATTTTGGCCACGCCACCTTCCGCACCTGTAAATCGAAAAAACATTGATAACAAGTGCAATTTTGATGCCATATTGTTCATTTTCGGTTTATATAATAACTATAGCTAGCCAGATGATCTCTGGTAACAATCGGATAATAAACACAGAAGTTATTCAGCTTAACGTTTTCCATAGCTGTAAGCAGCGCTGCCGGCAGAGCTGCTTGCAGCATTGTGCCGAATCGTGTGTGCGTGTACGGTGGTGAAATGGGTTAAGTTGTGGACTGCAAAACGAACAGTACTATTATGCATTTACGGATTCGAGTCCCGCCCGCATCAAAAATTAAATGTGTACTAAAAATGTTTTTTTTTTTATTTTAGATTTTGACTTTGCATAAATGTTATAAGTCCATAGCCTTTTACGGTCAAAATATGATTGTAGCCGTTTTTTTTGTTCAGCAAATAAATGATGTACGAGCAGCTGGGTAGCGGGTATATTACAGTCGAGCATACTCGACTGTAGCTTTCTTACTTGTTTCTTATTATTAAATGAATAAAATTATTATAGTGATTTAGTAAATATATGTAGTTTTCCTTAAGTGAAAAGGCGAAAGGTATAATGAAAGGGTAACATTTAAATTAGGGATTTACCATATAGCGCCAAAGGTAAATCATGGAGGGTGGATAAAGAGGCGGGCTGCTATACCATCAGTGTAGCCTCATTTCCATTAGATATACTGCTATAGCAGCATGAGCTCTCAGACATTCGTTTTTTCTTTTAAGTTTTTTTTGCTTTAATTATAAATCTTGTTCATCTACGTAATAGGCACGGGACTATAATTTTAATTCAACGTGGCTTTCTAATCGAGTGAGGGCTTTATTAGACTAGAGTCCCAACCGGCCATTAATTTAGCGAAGATCTCACTGCTCAATCAATATGAATAGTACATTATAACTACCTGATGTAATTCCTCTACTGATTGATTGACATCCTGAGTAATGGTTGTCAATTGGTACTCTAATGTACTCAAATCGCGCTTATCTGCGTAATACATTGTTAAGTACTTTGAAATTACATTTCAGTCTAGTGGTACGTTATAGGATTCTAAGGCTGTATCGGCATTGCCAACAATTTTGTTTCTTATGATATTATTATACCGAAATATTATGCAGTGCCTATAGTGCCGCGTAGTTCTTTATGATATCTAAGTGCTTTTTCCACAAACTAAGTTCTCCGCGGTCGCCTGAGAACTCTCGGATGCTTTTAACTACATCAAGCATTTTGTCTAAATCGTTAAGGATTTGCCCGATGTTGAGGCTGAATAATTTGGGTTGGTACATCTAAGAAGTCACTATTCTTGTTATTTTGTTGTCTGATTAATTGGGGAACCATGAGAAGCAATAGCTTCTGAAACTATTCTACCAATGTGTGCGTTAAGCTCTTGTTGTTTTGTTGTCATATTGACTCTGTTTTGTTCTGTCTGGTTTACTGAAAGAATGGGGGTATAATTAAGTTATTAGGATTTGACTTAACGGTCACGTAAATTTGAAAAATTTAGAATACGTCGTATTAATTTAGGCTAATAAAAATAGAAATCGAAAATGTTTGTTCAAAAACAAACTTGTTTTATATAATATATTGTACTTTTTTCCGGTAAAAGTAATTCAATAAAATTCCGAAATATTTTAATCAGAATTATTATATGTGTAAAAACCAGTAACTGGTTTTTTCCTTTTACTTTGGAGGCTCCTCGTAGGAAATCATAAAGTTGGAAATTTTTATACTACATTATTTTGTAGTCAGTTAGTCGTTTATATTTTTACGGTGTGTTATTCACTTTGGTTGATCACTTCACTTTCACTTTCTTATAACTATACTTTTTATACCCGCTACTCATAGAGTAGAAGGGTATTATAACTTTGTTCAAACCGAAAATGTATGTAACAGGCAGAAGGAGACACCTCCGACCCCATAAAGTATATATATTCTGGCTCAGGATCAACAGCCGAGTCGATATAGCCATGTCCGTCTGTCCGTCTGTGTGTCCGTGTGAAAATCTAGATCTCAGCTATTATAAGGGCTAGGACTACCAAATTTGGTGACAATATGTGTTATTATTGCACGCTGATCAAGTTTATTTTGGATTTTGGCCACGCCCCCTTCCGCCCCCGCAAATCGAAAAAACATTGATTACAAGTGCAATTTTGATGCCATATTGTTCATTTTCGGCTTATATAATAACTATAGCTAGCCAGATGATCTCTGATTTGGTAACAATCGGATAATAAACACAGAAGTTATTCAGCTTAACGTTTTCCATAGCTGCCGGCAGCGCTGCTTGCAGCATTGTGCCGAATCGTGTGTGCGTGTACGGTGGTGAAATGGGTTAAGTTGTGGACTGCAAAACGAACAGTACTATTATCCATTTACGGGTTCGAGTCCCGCCCGCATCAAAAATTAAATGTGTGCAAAAATGGTTTTTTTTGTATTTTATATTTTGACTTTGCATAAATATTATAAGTCCATAGCCTTTTACGGTCAAAATATGATTGTAGCCGTTTTTTTGTTCCGCAAATAAATTTTCTACAAGCAGCTGGGTAGCGGGTATATTACAGTCGAGCACACTCGACTGTAGCTTTCTTACTTGTTAAAATACATTTTGTTTAATTTGTATTGTTAATTTTCTTTTAAATTTTTGTTTAATTTGTATTGTGAATTTTCTTTTAAATGTTTCTCAAAACTATCTTACAAGTTGGTTATTTTTGCCACCCTTCCCAATCGTCTGGATTTGGTCATGTTTTTTTGTATCTACTGAGGATCCAGGTGCGATAGTTCCTTCGGAAGGTTCCGTGGGGACGGGCCTTGCACGGTGTTGGTCTTCGTTGGCGATGGGAGTGGGAGTCTTCCCTTTTACTTAACGAAACACGGTTATGCGCGACCTACACTTTTTATACCCGCTACTCATAGAGTAGAAGGGTATTATAACTTTGTTCAAACCGAAAATGTGTGTAATAGGCAGAAGGAGACACCTCCGACCCCATAAAGTATATATATTCTGGCTCAGGATCAACAGCCGAGTCGATATAGCCATGTCCGTCTGTCCGTCTGTCTGTCCGTGTGAAAATCTAGATCTCAGCTATTATAAGATCTAGGACTACCAAATTTGGTGACAATATGTGTTATTATTGCACGCTGATCAAGTTTATTTTGGATTTTGGCCACGCCCTCTTCCGCCCCCGTAAATCGAAAAAACATTGATTAAAAGCGCAATTTTGATGCCATATTGTTCCATATGATAATTATAGCTAGCCTGATGATCTCTGAAAATTTGATAACAATCGGATAATAAACAAAGAAGCTATTCAGTTTAACGTTTTCCCTAGCTGTAAACCGCGCTTCCGGCAACGCAAATACTTTATTTGTACAGGAAATAATAAGAATGCCATACAATGCAAATTTTTTGCTGTTGTTGGATAACAGCGTTAGTAGCTTAGTGAAAAAGCGATGAACTCCTGAACCGACAGGCCCGTAATTTGATTCCCAATTCATGCCGCTTAAGCTTTTTCTTTTTTTTTAAGAACTTATACTTTAATTTTTTAATATGCATTAATTAGTGGTGCATTTTATTTAAAAATGTTTTAATGGCTCACAATGAACTTAGTTAACAAGTGGAGAAGTGACAGTCTCTTAAATCAGCTCTGTGCGATTGTCAGAGCGGAGCTTTTTCTTATATTTTTTATTGTTATTTTTTATTTAATTATATGTTTATGATTGTTATTTATGAATAAATAGCAACAACAACACGCATCATGCATTCAGACTTTGTTTTTGTCGTGCAAGAATTTCCGAATTGTCTCATAATGTAACTTTGGCAAAATTTGCTTAATGGCTTAATGGCCGAATGGAGAAGTGGTGGACCTCTTAGGTAATGGGTCCAAGGTTCGATTCCGCATGCATACGTGTCATGGTGGGGGAGATCGAGCTTTCCTTAATTTTTTGAAAGAAAAGTTTTTGCCTCCCTTTTTGAGCTACCTTCATGAAACTTTGTAACATGTTTCTCATTGCTGCCCCCTGTAAGTAAGTCGGAACGAGCCGGTACGCACCGATACATCGTATAGATGCCATAGAACATATCGGTCGTTTCTTTAACAAAATTTATTAAAAGTTAGAGTGCTCCAGAACACTTTAAGTGATAAATCTTGGATTTTTGTGGTACCTGAATAAAAGTTATACGTTTTCAATACTTTTTACTCCTTTTCCCGGCAGCGCTGCTTGCAGCATTGTGCCGAATAGTGTGTGCGTGTACGGTGGTGAAATGGGTTAAGTTATGGACTGCATAACGAACGAAACTCTTATGCATTTATGGGTTCAAGTCCCACCCGCATCAAAAGTTAAATGTGTGCAAAAAATTATTTTTTTTATTTTAGATTTTGTTTTTGCATAAATATTGTAAGTCCATGCCCTTTTACGGTCAAAATATGATTGTAGCCGTTCTTTATTGTTCCGCAAATAATTTTGATGTACGAGCAGCTGGGTAGCGAGTATATTACAGTCGAGCACACTCGAATGTAGCTTTCTTACTTGTTTTTTTTTATTTTATATTTTGACTTTGCATAGATATTAGTCCATACCCTTTAAGGGTCAAAATTTGATTGTAGACGTTTTTTTGTTCCGCAAATAAATGATGTACGAGCAGCTGGGTAGCGGGTATATTACAGTCGAGCACACTCGACTGTAGCTTTCTTACTTGTTGTTTTTTGTCACGTCGCGAGCGTAGAGGCTTTTTGATCTTTTATTCGCGAACACTTAGAGGCTTTTTGTTCTGTTATGTTGTAAACCGGTTTTACAAATTTATTTTGGGCACTTTATTGATCGAATTTAAAGTTAAGGCTAAATTCAAGTTCTACTCTAATTCCCTAATCTGGCGTTTTGTGAATCAGAATTTGGAGTAGCGGAGGCGGCGGCGGTGGCAGCGACGGTGCAGCGACGGTGGAAGCGACTAATCAAACAGTTTGACAACAGTTTGACATTTGTGCAGTCGGCTCTAATTGGTTAATTGCAGTTCTGCTGATGACTTCTTAAAAAATTTGGCCATTTCCTGTTGTTTCTAATATTTCGTAGTAATTGCATGCACCCGTGAGAACTACTTTGCAACTGCAGTTCAATGCTCTGTTATTATTTATTTTGTTATATTTTGGTTTACTTTAGGTTGGCGCGTGCAGGAAATAATGCAGGCGCTGACCTGAGCTTTTCTTTGTGAGCTTTTGGTAAAGCGTGTTGTTAACATGCATTTTATATGTTACTGTTGAGGTTTGAGATTATTAAATTGAGAATCTAAAAGGTTCTTTTCCATAAGTATGTGAGCCGTAGTTTCTTCTACTACTTTACTACTGCTTCATCTACCGAAGTTGAATATATGGCCTTATTCGAATGAGTAAGGGAAGCATTATGGCTAAAATCATTAACAAATGAAATTAAATTAGAATTAAATGGTTCAATAGTTATTTTTGAGAATAACCAAGGCTGTATAAGTATAGCCAATAATCCAACTTGCCACAAGAGAACAAAGCACATAGATATTAAATTTTATTTTACCAGAGAACAAGTTGAAAACAAACAAATTTGTGTTAAGTATCTTTCCACAGATTTACAATTGGCTGATGCTTTGACAAAGCCACTACCAACTGCCAGATTCACTGCACCGCTAGTCCAACTAGGGCTAACCGAATAGTCTGAATGAGCAAAATGAGTTTTTATATGAAGTTTAAATATTAAATATTAAATATTTATATATTTATATATAACTATAATCAAATCCAAACAATTACTAGTCTAACCATTACCATGTTTATCTAACTGAATCTTGAATGATGAAAATAATCTGAATGAGCAAAATGAATTTTTATATGAAGTTTGAATCTTCTATATATATATATATATATATATATATATATATATAACCATAATTGAACCAAAACAATTACTAGACTAACTACTTGTATTTGTATGTTTATATAGGTAAATCTTGTTAAATTTTTATTTGATTGATCTAATTGGGTTTCACTGGGTTTCCCCAATTCTTTGCAGAAAATGCTGGTTCAATAAAAGTAGCCCCAGAGAAAAAGAAAAGAATAGGAACACAACCATTAGAAAACGCATGCACTCAACTGAATATTATTTTTCATTTTATTAAATTTTGAATCAATTTGTATCAGTGTGATTTTTGAGGTGGCGTGTTGCAAATATAAAAGTCAGACTTATGCAATCTTATGTGTATGTGGGAGTGGTGAAATTAAGAGGATCGTGGAAAGAGAGAAAGCGCTCTATTATTGCTCTCTTTGTACTCCTTCGTTGCTGTCTTTCACATGCATGTTAAGGAGTAATCGTATTATTCGCTTGCAGACAACGAGAGAGTGCGGCTTTTTCGGTTGCTTAAATAAAATAATTATTGAACGTTAAGAACAATGAAAGTGTTTCACTATTCGGTTAATGGGTTGGCTTATAATATACATAAATGTATTTTATTATATTAAATTCAATACTTACTTTTTGAAACTTTTTGCCGCGCATTTTCATAGCCATCCCACCTTCTTTGTAGGAAACTTCTCCACAGTCATTGGATGACTACAACATTTTGGGGGTGGGAAATCTACTGACGGCACGAGGTCTATCTCTTGCAAAAACTTAACAAGTAAGAACGGCTACAGTCAAGTGATGACTGTATAAGACAATGGATTTTTTAAGTTTATGAAAAAATTCAGATTGAAAAAACTGTTTTTAAACGTGTTTTTCAAAGAAATATAATAAACAACAAATATAATTTTCAGTTAGATGCCAAGCAGTCCAAGTAGTTGAAAAAATACGGCTTGAAAAAAACACTGCTTGCTTGCTTGTAGTGGGTGTAGTGCAAATCTATATGAAACGATGAATACATTTTTTGTTCATCCAAACTAAATTTTCAACGATCGTTTAGGTGGTGATAGTTATCATATACACCAAAACTGAATACTGTAGCTTTATTATTGCGCTTGCTATATGGTTTATCGATTTGCGGGGGCGGAAGTAGGCGTTGCCCAAATTTTAATATAAATTTTACAGCCCATGATGCACATGAGTGTTGTCACCAAATTTGGTGGCTCTTGCTTTATTAGTTTCTGAGATATGGGCGTTCATATAGACGGACAGACAGACAGACAGACATGGCTTAATCGACTCGGCTAGTGAACCTGAGCAAGAATATATACACTTTGTGGGGTCGCAGATGCTCCTTCTGCCTGTTACGCACATTTCGACAAACACAATAGACCATGATTTTTTTTTTAAAACCATGGTTTAATTACTATGTCTTTAGTACTTATCAATTTTGAAAAAGACGTAGATATATTAAAACTTTTTAAATCAGGGTCTAGGGATGGATGTTCTGTGGACATTTTTTAAAAAAAACTTTAGAAAATCCGAGCAAAGTGCAGAGCAAATTTTTTCAAAATCATCTATATGTGAGAAAAATAAAGAAAACAATAGTGAATGAATACATAGCGGAAGCTGAAAGCGTTGAAGGAGTTTTAGTTTGGTTGTGAAAAATGCTGTAGTGAAACTTAATTAAATTCTAGAAGTCAGCAGTTGTAAAAAGCATTTTAACCTGTTAGTTGATCAAGTCTCAAAGTAACATTATGCTTATTAGTTTACACCTTATACCAATAGCATATTTAAATAAATAAAAACAAGTAAGAAAGCTACAGTCGAGTGTGCTCGACTGTAATATACCCGCTACCCAGCTGCTCGTACATCATTTATTTGCGGAAAAAAAATAACGGCTACAATCTTATTTTGACCGTAAAAGGCTATGGACTTACAATATTTATGCAAAGTGAAAATCTAAAATAAAAAAAAAAATATTTTTGCACACATATAATTTTTGATGCGGGCGGAACTCGAACCCGTAAATGGCAGCGCTGCTTACAGCTATGGAAAACGTTAAGCTGCATAGCTTCTGTGGTTATTATCCGACTGTTACCAAATTTTCAGAGATTATCTGGCTAGCTATAGTTATCATGTAAGCCGAAAATGAACAATATGGCATCAAAATTGCGCTTGTAATCAATTTTTTTCTATTTACAGGGGTGGAGAGGGGCGTGGCCAAAATCCAAAAAAAACTTGATAAGCGTGCAATAATAGCACATTTTGTCACCAAATTTGGTAGTCCTAGCTCTTATAATAGCTGAGATCTAGACAGACGGGCATGGCTATATCGAATCGTCTGTTGATCCTGAGCCAAAATATATATATATACTTTAAGGGGTCGGAGGTGTCTCCTTCTGCCTGTTACATACATTTTCGGTTTGAACAAAGTTATAATACCCTTCTACTCTATGAGTAGCGGGTATAATAATTGGCGAATAAATACATTTTATTTAATAATAATTTAATCTAATTTAATATTAAATTCATATTTTTGGAGTTTATTATATAAATAGCAATAGTAAAAAGCGCGAGGCTGCACGGTTTAAAAAGAGAATATCCCAAATCAAAAGAAAAGTCAAAACAAAAACAACTAAAGAACGCTACAGTCGAGCGTGCCCGACAGCATGATACCATTCGCCCAGTTTCGAAACAAATTGTCCCACATTTAATTCCATCAAAAACGCTGCACAAGTTTATCCGCCACCTATTGTTTAAATTAGATCTATCTTTGAATAGCGCCATCTACATGTGAAAACGGCATAGCTATACTTACGATGACGTCACGACGCGCACCACAGGCGCAAGCAGTGAAAGTACGGAAAACGGAAACATGGATAACTTCTGTGTTTATCATCGGATTGGAGTGTAATTTGTGGAATAGATTTATATTGCAATTATTTATGTACATACCAAAGCAGAAAGTTATAACTTCAATACTTCTCCTAATTGATAATCGAAAATTATCGATTTGCGTGGGCGGTGGGCGTGGCATCAAAAATTGAAAATAAACTCGATCTAACTATGGTATACAGGAACCTTCGTGTGAAATATGGTGTCTCTAGCTTTTGTAATAGCTGAGATCTAGACGTTCAAACGGACAGACAGACATGGCTTAATCGACTCAGCGACTCAGTGATCCTGAGACAGAATATTTACACTTTGTGGAGTCTCCCACGCCTCCTTCTGCCTGTTACATTACATTTGCACAAACTTAAAATATCATTTTTGGTCGAATGGTCGAATGGTATATAAACAAGTAATGAAAGCTAAAGTCGAGCATGCCCGACCGTAAGATTCAAATCGACCAACTTCGTAGTTGCACTAACTAGTACTAACTCTCTCTCACACACACATACACAGACGATATGTTGCAATGACGCTGGCAACGGAACTATAAACTAGTAGGACGGCTACAGTCAAGTGTTGACTGTATAAGACCATGGATTTATTAAGTTTATGAAAAAATTCAGATTGAGAAAACTGTTATTAAACGTGTTTTTTTTTAAATATAATAAGCAACTAATATAATTTTCAGTTAGACGCCAAGCAGTCCAAGCAGTGGAAAAAATGCCGCTTGAAAAAAACACTGCTTGCTTGCTTGCAGTGGGCGCAGTGCAAATCTATATGAAACGTTCAATAACTTTTTTGTTCATTATCCGATCGGAACCAAATTTTCAACGATCGTTTAGGTGGTGATAGTTATCGTATACACCAAAACTAAATACTGTAGGTTTATTATTGCGCTGCTAAATGGTTTATCGATTTGCGGGGGCGGAAGTAGGCGTGGCCCAAATTTTAATAAAAATTTTACAGCATGAATCATATTACATAAGTTTTGTCCCCAAATTTGGTGGCTCTAGCTTTTTCACTTTCTGAGATATAGGTGTTCATACAGACGGACAGACGGTCAGACGGACAGACAGACATGGCATAATCGACTCGGCTAGTGAACCTGAGCAAGAATATATATACTTTATGTGGTTGCAGATGCCTCCTTCAGCCTGTTACGCACATTCCGACAAACACAATAGACCATGGATTTAAAAAAAAGAAATTAAAAAACATTTTAATAAAATACATGGTCTATTGTGTTTGTCGGAATGTGCGTAACAGGCAGAAGGAGGCATCTGCGACCCCATAAAGTATATATATTCTTGCTCAGGTTCACTAGCCGAGTCGATTAAGCCATGTCTGTCTGTCCGTCTGACCTAAAAACATTTTCTTTAATAACTTCTGAATTTATTGCCTGATCGGATTGAAATTTTGGGAATGAGTGCATATTATCATCATCTTTACGTGTTCTAAAGCAGTAATCTGTAACCTGAGGTGGGTGTAGCACCATAAATTTCACAGAAGCCAATATAAGTTGTGTGGGAGCAGATTTGGCTGCCCAAGATTGGTCATCCTGTCCAAAAATGTCATCACGTGTGAAAACTGCTGATGAAAGCAGCCACCAAATAACGAGTTTTATTAGCACGGATGTAGCCTATAATGGGCTAACAAAACGTCTCGATTTTTATTTTATTCCATCTATAAACAATCATGTCATCTTAGGGATTGATTTTTGGAGAATTTATTAGTAAGCACCAGGTATTATATCTAGCATTGAAACTTTAAAGCCAATGGTTGATAGCACTGATACTAATCTGAAAAAATTTCCACTTTCTTCATCTCAAAAAAAGCGATTAGAGAGTGTAATTAATTTATTTCCCAATTATAAAGAACAGGGGTTAGGAAAAACATCCCTTTTAAGCCATGATATTGACGTCAGTGACGCTAAGCCAATAAAACAGCTTTTTTATCCCGTTACCCCCTCTGTAGGGAATCTTATCTACATAGAGGTGGACAGAATGTTGTCAGAAGGCGTCATTGAGCCATCGAAGAATCCTTAGAGTTCTCCGATGAGGCTCGTTATTAAGCCAGGCAATGTACGCCTTTGTTTAGATGCACGACGCATTAACGAGTGCACTAAAAAAGAAGCGTACCCACTGCCAAATATACGCCCTTTCAAGAATGCACGTATAGGATGTGATAGAGCCGTTGAGCTAATTAACCCTCAAATGCCCAATTTTTCTATTGCATTGAAAAAATTATTTTAGACTAATTTTGGGTCAAAACGAAAGAATATAAAGTTAGTTTTTTGATTACGCTAATGGTTTACCTGTTACAGGTGAACATACCTAACCCGCCAAAAGGCGGGGTTGGGCATTTACGTGTATTTTCCCCATATGAAGACTTAAACAACTTTTATTGTGTTTAATTTTTATACCCGCTACTCATAGAGTAGAAGGGTATTATAACATTGTTCAAACCGAAAATGTATGAAACAGGCAGAAGGAGACACCTCCGACCCCATAAAGTATATATATTCTGGCTCAGGATCAACAGCCGAGTCGATATAGCCATGTCCGTCTGTCCGTCTGTCTGTCCGTGTAAAAATCTAGATCTCAGCTATTATAAGAGCTAGGACTACCAAATTTGGTGACAATATGTGTTATTATTGCACGCTGATCAAGTTTATTTTGGATTTTGGCTCCCGCCCCCTACCGCCCCCGTAAATCGAAAAAACATTGATTACAAGCGCAATTTTGATGCCATATTGTTCATATTCGGTTTACATGATAACAATAGCTAGCCAAATGATCTCTGATCTCGTAACAATCGGATAATAAACACAGAAGTTATTCAGCTTAACGTTTTCCATAGCTGTAAGCAGCGCTGCCGACAGCGCTGCTTGCAGCATTGTGCCGAATCGTGTGTGCGTGTACGGTGGTGAAATGGGTTAAGTTGTGGACTGCAAAACGAACAGTACTATTATGCATTTACGGGTTCGAGTCCCGCCCGCATCAAAAATTAAATGTGTGCAAAAATGTTTTTTTTTTTTTTTTATATTTTGACTTTGCATAAATATTATAAGTCCATAGCCTTTTACGGTCAAAATATGATTGTAGCCGTTTTTTTGTTCCGCAAATAAATTATGTACAAGCAGCTGGGTAGCGGGTATATTACAGTCGAGCACACTCGACTGTAGCTTTCTTACTTGTTATTGTTGCATATGAAAATTAAAAAAACAGTTTTTTGAAAATGAATTGCATAGATGAATATTACATTTTGTGCAAAAAGACTGTGTTTCAGAATTGCAGTTGGCCATCTTGCGTGTTTTTTTGCCAGACCGATCTAAAAAATTGCACCAATGGCCAATCAGATCGCAACGAACATTTGGATTTGGACAGTATGTTTTTACTTTCAATGGAGCCAGAGCCGGTGATGCTGAGTGAGATAATGGCCATCTCCGTCCACGGCTAGCTGGAATCGAAAGCAGACATAAAGTCTCCGCCACCTCAATTCAAAAATCTGGCAAAAAACATCGTGCTTGTCCCTTATGCAACCGATGATATAAAATATATGCGTTTACCATTGACATATCCAGTAAATGGAAAAATAAACGGTTGGTCCACATTCGTGTTTTCCTTCGAATACGATACCGGCCGATAAGGCCATCCATTAGGTCAACTCCACCCATATGGCGATTGTACTCCTTTATAATCATAGGACACTCAATCTCAATTCGTTTCTTATTTTTTCGATCCCACCGAGTCGCTGTTTGCCATAGAGTTTCAGTGAATTTCATTGTCAGACAGCTTTGAAAAATTTATGATCTTTCGACCCGACATTACTAAATAAAGAAGCGATAACGAACGCAATGGTTAACAATAAATTTACAGCTGAATGCCCAACCCCGCCAAAAGGCGGGATTTGTTCCAAGTCCAAGATATTTCTTAACTTATATTGTTTTTATACCCGCTACTCATACAGTAGAAGGGTATTATAACTTTGTTCAAACCGAAAATGTATGAAACAGGCAGAAGGAGACACCTCCGACCCCATAAAGTATATATATTCTGGCTCAGGATCAACAGCCGAGTCGATATAGCCATGTCCGTCTGTCCGTCTGTCTGTCCGTGTAAAAATCTAGATCTCAGCTATTATAAGAGCTAGGACTACCAAATTTGGTGACAATATGTGTTATTATTGCACGCTGATCAAGTTTATTTTGGATTTTGGCTCCCGCCCCCTACCGCCCCCGTAAATCGAAAAAACATTGATTACAAGTGCAATTTTGATGCCATATTGTTCATATTCGGTTTACATGATAACAATAGCTAGCCAAATGATCTCTGATCTCGTAACAATCGGATAATAAACACAGAAGTTATTCAGCTTAACGTTTTCCATAGCTGTAAGCAGCGCTGCCGACAGCGCTGCTTGCAGCATTGTGCCGAATCGTGTGTGCGTGTACGGTGGTGAAATGGGTTAAGTTGTGGACTGCAAAACGAACAGTACTATTATGCATTTACGGGTTCGAGTCCCGCCCGCATCAAAAATTAAATGTGTGCAAAAATGTTTTTTTTTTTTATTTTATATTTTGACTTTGCATAAATATTATAAGTCCATAGCCTTTTACGGTCAAAATATGATTGTAGCCGTTTTTTTGTTCCGCAAATAAATTATGTACAAGCAGCTGGGTAGCAGGTATATTACAGTCGAGCACACTCGACTGTAGCTTTCTTACTTGTTATTGTTGCATATGAAAATTAAAAAAACAGTTTTTTGAAAATGAATTGCATAGATGAATATTACATTTTGTGCAAAAAGACTGTGTTTCAGAATTGCAGTTGGCCATCTTGCGTGTTTTTTTGCCAGACCGATCTAAAAAATTGCACCAATGGCCAATCAGATCGCAACGAACATTTGGATTTGGACAGTATGTTTTTACTTTCAATGGAGCCAGAGCCGGTGATGCTGAGTGAGATAATGGCCATCTCCGTCCACGGCTAGCTGGAATCGAAAGCAGACATAAAGTCTCCGCCACCTCAATTCAAAAATCTGGCAAAAAACATCGTGCTTGTCCCTTATGCAACCGATGATATAAAATATATGCGTTTACCATTGACATATCCAGTAGATGGAAAAATAAACGGTTGGTCCACATTCGTGTTTTCCTTCGAATACGATACCGGCCGATAAGGCCATCCATTAGGTCAACTCCACCCATATGGCGATTGTACTCCTTTATAATCATAGGACACTCAATCTCAATTCGTTTCTTATTTTTTCGATCCCACCGAGTCGCTGTTTGCCATAGAGTTTCAGTGAATTTCATTGTCAGACAGCTTTGAAAAATTTATGATCTTTCGACCCGACATTACTAAATAAAGAAGCGATAACGAACGCAATGGTTAACAATAAATTTACAGCTGAATGCCCAACCCCGCCAAAAGGCGGGATTTGTTCCAAGTCCAAGATATTTCTTAACTTATATTGTTTTTATACCCGCTACTCATACAGTAGAAGGGTATTATAACTTTGTTCAAACCGAAAATGTATGTAACAGGCAGAAGGAGACACCTCCGACCCCATAAAGTATATATATTCTGGCTCAGGATCAACAACCGGGTCGATATAGCCATGTCCGTCTGTCCGTCTGTCTGTCCGTGTGAAAATCTAGATCTCAGCTAATATAACAGCTAGAACTACCAAATTTGATGACGGTATGTGTTATTATTGCACGCTGATCAAGTTTATTTTGGATTTTGGCCACGCCTCCTTCCGCCCCTGTAAATTGAAAAAAATTGATTTTAAGCGCAATTTTGCCATATTGTTCATTTTCGGTTTATATGATAACTATAGCTGGCCAGATGATCTCTGAAAATTTGGTAACAATCGGACACAGAAGTTATTCAGCTTAACGTTTTCCACAGCTGTAAGCAGCGCTGCCGGCAGAATAAGAATACAACCATTTAAAAACGCATGCACTCACCTGAAAATTATTTTTATACCCGCTACTCATAGAGTAGAAGGGTATTATAACTTTGTTCAAACCGAAAATGTGTGTAACAGGCAGAAGGAGACACCTCCGACCCCATAAAGTCTATATATTCTGGCTCAGGATCAACAGCCGAGTCGATATAGCCATGTCCGTCTGTCCGTCTGTCTGTCCGTGTGAAAATCTAGATCTCAGCTATTATAAGAGCTAGAACTACCAAATTTGGTGACAGTATGTGTTATTATTGCACGCTGGTCAAGTTTATTTTGCATTTTGGCCACGCCCCCTTCCGCCCCTGTAAATCGAAAAAAATTGATTACAAGTGCGATTTTGATGCCATATTATTCATTTTCGGTTTATATGATAACTATATCTAGGCAGATGATCTCTAAAAGTTTGGTAACAATGGGATAATAAACACAGAAGTTATTCAGCTTAACGTTTTCCATAGCTGTAAGCAGCGGTGCCGGCAGCGCTGCTTGCAGCATTGTGCCGAATCGTTTGTGCGTGTACGGTGGTGAAATGGGTTAAGTTGTGGACTGCAAAACGAACAGTACTATTATGCATTTACGGGTTCGAGTCCCGCCCGCATCAAAAATTAAATGTGTGCAAAAATGTTTTTTTATACCCGCTACTCATAGAGTAGAAGATCAAGTTTATTTTGGATTTTGGACACGCCCCCTTCCGCCCCTGTAAATCGAAAAAAGTTGATTACAAGCGCAATTTTGATGCCACATTGTTCCATATGATAATTATAGCTAGCCTGATGATGTCTGAAAATTTGGTAGCAATCGGATAATAAACAAAGAAGCTATTCAGTTTAACGTTTTCCCTAGCTGTAAACCGCGCTGCCGGCAGCGCAAATTCTTCATTTGTACAGGAAATAATAAGAATGCCTTACAATGCAAATTTTTGCAGTTGTTAGATAACAGCGTCAGTAGCTTAGTGAAAAAGCGATGAACTCCTGAACCGACAGGCCCGTGATTCGATTCCCAATTCACGCCGCTTAAGCTTTTTTTTTTTTTAAGAACTTATACTTTAATTTTTTAATATGCATTAATTGGTGGTGCATTTTATTAAAAATTTTTTTTATGGCTCACAATGAACTTAGTTAACAAATGGAGAAGTGACAGTCTCTTAAATCAGATCTGAGCTATTGTCAGAGCGCAGCTCTTTTACTTTTATTTTTTATTTAATTGTATGTTTATGTTTGTTATTTATGAATAAATAGCAACAACAACACGCATCATGCATTCAGACTTTTTTTTGTCGTGCAAGAATTTCCGAATGGTCTCATAATGTAACTTTGGCAAAATTTGCGTAATGGCTTAATGGCCGAATGGAGAAGTGGTGGACCTCTTAGGTAATGGGTCCAAGGTTCGATTCCGCATGCATACTTGTCATGGTGGGGGAGATCGAGCTTTTCTTATTTTTTGCAAAGAAAAGTTTTTGCCTCCCTTTTTGAGCTACCTTCATGAAACTTTGTATACATGTTTCTCATTGCTGCCCGCTGTAAGTAAGTCGGAACGAGCCGGTACGCACCGATACATCGTATAGATGCCATATATCGGTCGTTTTTTTTACAAAATTTATTAAAAGTTAGAGTGCTCCAGAACACTTTCCATTCAAGTATATAAAGAGGTATTAAAAGGGCACATATCGTTTTTTACATGCACGTATTCGATTTATAGTCTTCAACAGGTAGAATTATTATTTTTACTGTTTAAGTGATAAATCTTGGATTTTTGTGGTACCTGAATAAATTTTGATGCCATATTGTTCATATTCGGTTTACATGATAACAATAGCTAGCCAAATGATCTCTGAAAATTTCGTAACAATCGGATAATAAACACAGAAGTTATTCAGCTTAACGTTTTCCATAGCTGTAAGCAGCGCTGCCGACAGCGCTGCTTGCAGCATTGTGCCGAATCGTGTGTGCGTGTACGGTGGTGAAATGGGTTAAGTTGTGGACTGTAAAACGAACAGTACTATTATGCATTTACGGGTTCGAGTCCCGCCCGCATCAAAAATTAAATGTGTGCAAAAATGTTTTTTTTTTTTAATTTTATATTTTGACTTTGCATAAATATTATAAGTCCATAGCCTTTTACGGTCAAAATATGATTGTAGCCGTTTTTTTGTTCCGCAAATAAATTATGTACAAGCAGCTGGGTAGCGGGTATATTACAGTCGAGCACACTCGACTGTAGCTTTCTTACTTGTTATTGTTGCATATGAAAATTAAAAAAACAGTTTTTTGAAAATGAATTGCATAGATGAATATTACATTTTGTGCAAAAAGACTGTGTTTCAGAATTGCAGTTGGCCATCTTGCGTGTTTTTTTGCCAGACCGATCTAAAAAATTGCACCAATGGCCAATCAGATCGCAACGAACATTTGGATTTGGAAAGTATGTTTTTACTTTCAATGGAGCCAGAGCCGGTGATGCTGAGTGAGATAATGGCCATCTCCGTCCACGGCTAGCTGGAATCGAAAGCAGACATAAAGTCTCCGCCACCTCAATTCAAAAATCTGGCAAAAAACATCGTGCTTGTCCCTTATGCAACCGATGATATAAAATATATGCGTTTACCATTGACATATCCAGTAGATGGAAAAATAATCGGTTGGTCCACATTCGTGTTTTCCTTCGAATACGATACCGGCCGATAAGGCCATCCATTAGGTCAACTCCACCCATATGGCGATTGTACTCCTTTATAATCATAGGACACTCAATCTCAATTCGTTTCTTATTTTTTCGATCCCACCGAGTCGCTGTTTGCCATAGAGTTTCAGTGAATTTCATTGTCAGACAGCTTTGAAAAATTTATGATCTTTCGACCCGACATCACTAAATAAAGAAGCGATAACGAACGCAATGTTTAACAATAAATTTACAGCTGAATGCCCAACCCCGCCAAAAGGCGGGATTTGTTCCAAGTCCAAGATATTTCTTAACTTATATTGTTTTTATACCCGCTACTCATAGAGTAGAAGGGTATTATAACTTTGTTCAAACCGAAAGTGTATGTAACAGGCAGAAGGAGACACCTCCGACCCCATAAAGTATATATATTCTGGCTCAGGATCAACAACCGGGTCGATATAGCCATGTCCGTCTGTCCGTCTGTCTGTCCGTGTGAAAATCTAGATCTCAGCTAATATAACAGCTAGAACTACCAAATTTGATGACGGTATGTGTTATTATTGCACGCTGATCAAGTTTATTTTGGATTTTGGCCACGCCTCCTTCCGCCCCTGTAAGTCGAAAAAAATTGATTTTAAGCGCAATTTTGCCATATTGTTCATTTTCGGTTTATATGATAACTATAGCTGGCCAGATGATCTCTGAAAATTTGGTAACAATCGGACACAGAAGTTATTCAGCTTAACGTTTTCCACAGCTGCTGCCGGCAGCGCTGCTTGCAGCATTGTGCCGAATCGTGGGTGCGTGTACGGTGGTGAAATAGGTTAAGTTGTGGACTGCAAAACGAACAGTACTATTATGCATTTACGGATTCGAGTCCCGCCCGCATCAAAAATTAAATGTGTACTAAAAATGTTTTTTTTTTTTATTTTAGATTTTGACTTTGCATAAATGTTATAAGTCCATAGCCTTTTACGGTCAAAATATGATTGTAGCCGTTTTTTTGTTCCGCAAATAAATTATGTACAAGCAGCTGGGTAGCGGGTATATTACAGTCGAGCACACTCGACTGTAGCTTTCTTACTTGTTTTTATTTGATTTTTAAACTAACCGATTGATAATAATTCGGTTTACTCACCAATGTTTTTTTTTTCTTGTACGACACAAAATAAACTTTTTTTCAATCTTCAAAATCACTGTTTTTGCAAAATGAATTATATTCGACCGACACCTGCAACTTTTAACTTTGAACTGAACTTGTGAAGTGTTTCAGTAAAAAAACGATCAGCGATGTACACATACATGCAAAATGAAATGTCCTAAAATATATGTGATTCCCCTTTTTTGAATAAAATTAACTATGCAGTTTTTGTACGCAGAACTATTGCAACCCGCCAAAAGGCGGGGTTGGGCATTAGAGGGTTAATCCAGAAATCTTGGCGACTAACCTACATATCTACATCTATATTCTACATTTACATCTATAACCTACATCTCTACATCTATAAGCATCTATAACCTACATTTACATATACATCTACATCTACATCAACACATATACAACTATATATCCACCAACAATATCAAAAACAGTGCAACTACAAAACAAGTAATGAAAGCTACAGTCGAGCGCGCCCGACCGTAAGATACCATTCGACCAACTTAGTAGTTGCACTATCTCGCTCTCACACACACATTTGGTGTCTCTAGCTTTTGTAATAGCTGAGATCTCGACGTTTATACAGACAGAGGGACTGACGGACAGACAGACAAGCGGACAGACGTACATGGCTCAATCGACTCGGCTTTTGATCCCGAGCTAGAATATATATGCTTTATGGGGTCTGCCATGTGTCCTTCTGCCTGTTACATACCTTTGCACAAACTTAGTATACCATTTTTGACCATTTTAAATGATCGAATGGTATAAAAATGATCAAATTTGTCTTAGTCAATCTGCATATATTAAACATGTTTTAAAAAAAATGCAATATGAAGATTGTAATCCTCTTCCAAGCAAAATAAATTATGAGGCTTTGCAAGAAGAAGAGCCATATGAAGCACCATGTAGGAATTTGATTGATTGTTGATTGTTATGTACACGACCGGGTTTAAGTACATCGATAAGTATCTTAAGTCGATATACTAACTACAATAATAGATAATTATGGCAAAGTCTTAAAAGAATTTTATGATACCTAAAAGGAACTGTCAATTTAAAGATATAATTTAAAAGGAATTTGAAAGTAAATAAAATTCTTATGGGGTATGTTGATTTTGATTGGGCCGAAAATGAGACTGACGGAAGAAGTACTACAGGGTATATATTTAAAATGTTTGAAAATTGTTCAATTTGCTGAAGTACTATGAAACAAAAATCTGTTGCTGCTTCATCTACCGTAGCTGAATATATTTTTATGTTTATCTAACTGAATCTTGAATGATGGAAATAGTCTGAATGAGCAAAATGAATTTTTTTATGAAGTTTGAATCTTCTATATATATGTAACCATAATCCAACCAAAACAATTACTGGACTGACTATTACTATGTTTATTTAAATAAATCTTGTTAAATTTTTATTTGATTGAACTAATTGGGTTTTACTGGGTTTCCCCAACTCTTTGCAGAAAGTGCTGGTTCAATGAAAGTAGAGAAAAAGAAAAGAATAAGAATACAACCATTTAAAAACGCATGCACTCACCTGAAAATTATTTTTATACCCGCTACTCATAGAGTCGAAGGGTATTATAACTTTGTTCAAACCGAAAATGTATGTAACAGGCAGAAGGAGACACCTCCGACCCCATAAAGTCTATATATTCTGGCTCAGGATCAACAGCCGAGTCGATATAGCCATGTCCGTCTGTCCGTCTGTCTGTCTGTCCGTCTGTCCGTCTGTCTGTCCGTGTGAAAATCTAGATCTCAGCTATTATAAGAGCTAGAACTACCAAATTTGGTGACAGTATGTGTTATTATTGCACGCTGGTCAAGTTTATTTTGGATTTTGGCCACGCCCCCTTCCGCCCCTGTAAATCGAAAAAAATTGATTACAAGTGCGATTTTGATGCCATATTATTCATTTTCGGTTTGTATGATAACTATATCTAGGCAGATGATCTCTAAGAGTTTGGTAACAATCCGATAATAAACACAGAAGTTATTCAGCTTAACGTTTTCCATAGCTGTAAGCAGCGGTGCCGGCAGCGCTGCTTGCAGCATTGTGCCAAATCGTGTGTGCGTGTACGGTGGTGAAATGGGTTAAGTTGTGGACTGCAAAACGAACAGTACTATTATGCATTTACGGGTTCGAGTCCCGCCCGCATCAAAAATTAAATGTGTGCAAAAATGTTTTTTTATACCCGCTACTCATAAAGTAGAAGATCAAGTTTATTTTGGATTTTGGACACGCCCCCTTCCGCCCCTGTAAATCGAAAAAAGTTGATTACAAGCGCAATTTTGATGCCACATTGTTCCATATGATAATTATAGCTAGCCTGATGATGTCTGAAAATTTGGTAGCAATCGGATAATAAACAAAGAAGCTATTCAGTTTAACGTTTTCCCTAGCTGTAAACCGCGCTGCCGCAAATTCTTCATTTGTACAGGAAATAATAAGAATGCCTTACAATGCAAATTTTAGCAGTTGTTAGATAACAGCGTCAGTAGCTTAGTGAAAAAGCGATGAACTCCTGAACCGACAGGCCCGTGGTTCGATTCCCAATTCATGCCGCTTAAGCTTTTTTTTTTTTTTTAAGAACTTATTCTTTAATTTTTTAATATGCATTAATTGGTGGTGCATTTTATTAAAAATTTTTTTTATGGCTCACAATGAACTTAGTTAACAAATGGAGAAGTGACAGGCTCTTTTACTTTTATTTTTTATTTAATTATATGTTTATGATTGTTATTTATGAATAAATAGCAACAACAACACGCATCATGCATTCAGACTTTTTTTTTGTCGTGCAAGAATTTCGGAATGGTCTCATAATGTAACTTTGGCAAAATTTGCGTAATGGCTTAATGGCCGAATGGAGAAGTGGTGGACCTCTTAGGTAATGGGTCCAAGGTTCGATTCCGCATGCATACTTGTCATGGTGGGGGAGATCGAGCTTTTCTTATTTTTTGAAAAGAAAAGTTTTTGCCTCCCTTTTTGAGCTACCTTCATGAAACTTTGTATACATGTTTCTCATTGCTGCCCGCTGTAAGTAAGTCGGAACGAGCCGGTACGCACCGATACATCGTATAGATGTCATATATCGGTCGTTTTTTTAACAAAATTTATTAAAAGTTAGAGTGCTCCAGAACACTTTCCATTCAAGTATATAAAGAGGTATTAAAAGGGCACATATCGTTTTTTACATGCACGTATTCGATTTATAGTCTTCAACAAGTAGAATTATTATTTTTACTGTTTAAGTGATAAATCTTGGATTTTTGTGGTACCTGAATAAAAGTTATACGTTTTCAATACTTTTTACTCCTTTTCCCGTCAGCGCTGCTTGCAGCATTGTGCCGAATAGTGTGTGCGTGTACGGTGGTAAAATGGGTTAAGTTGTGGACTGCATAACGAACGAAACTATCATACATTTATGGGTTCAAGTCCCACCCGCATCAGAAATTAAATGTGTGCAAAAAAATATTTTTTTTATTATAGATTTTGACTTTGCATAAATATTGTAAGTCCATGCCCTTTTACGGTCAAAATATGATTGTAGCCGTTCTTTATTGTTCCGCAAATAATTTTGATGTACGAGCAGCTGGGTAGGGGGATATATTACAGTCGAGCACACTCGAATGTAGCTTTCTTACTTGTTTATTTCATTAAATTGTTGATCCATTTGTATTAGTGTGATTTTCGAGGTGGCGTGTTGAAAATATAAGTCACACTTATGCAATGTTATGTGTATGCGAGAGTGGTGACACTAAAAGGATCGTGGAAAGAGAGAACGCGCTCTATTATTGCTCTCTTTGTACTCCTTCGTTATTGCCTTTCACATGCATGTTAAAGAGTAATCGTAGAGAGTGCGGCTCTATCGGTTGCTTAAAATAATTAATTATTGAACGTTAAGAACAATGAAAGTGTTTCAATATTTGGTTGATGGGCTGGCTTATAATATACTTAAAAGTATTTTATTATATTAAATTCAATACTTTCTTTTTGGAACTTTTTGCCGCGTATTTCCATAGCCATCCCACCTACTTTGTAAGAAACTTCTCCACAGTCATTGTATAACTTCAACATTTTGGCGGTGGGAAATCTACTGACGGCACGAGGACTATCTCTTGCAAAAACCATGTCTTTACTACTTAGTACGGAAATCGGAAACATGGATAACTTCTGTGTTTTTCGTCCGATAGGATTGTCATTTGGGGAATAGATTTATATTGCAATTATTTATGTTCATACCAAAGTAGAAAGCTGTAGCTTCAATACTTCTCCTAATCGATAATCAAAAATGATCGATTTGCGTGGGCGATGGGCGTGGCACCTCAAATTTGAAATAAATTGCATCTGCGCATGTTTTATAGAAACCATCACGCCATATTTGGTGTCCGTAACTGTAATACTTTCATTAATATTCGTAAATTATCGATTTGCGTGGGCGGTGGGTGTGGAACCTCAAATTTGAAATAAATTTCATCTGCGCATGATTTATAGGAACTATTATGCCAAATTTGGTGTCTGTAACTATTATACTTTCCCTAATATTCGTAAATTTTCGAGTTGCGTGAGCGGTGGGCGTGGCACTCCAAAATTGAAATAAAGTTGATCTGCGTATGGTATAAAGGAACCATCATGTCAAATTTGGTGTCTCTAGCTTTTGTAATAGCTGAGATCTCGACGTTCATACAGACAGACGGACAAACAGCAGACAGACGGACATGGCTCAATCGACTTGGCTGTTGATCCTGTGCCAGAATATATATACTTTATGGGGTCTGTTGTGTGCACAAACGTAGTATACCATTTTTGACCATTTTCAATGGGCGAATGGTATAATAAAGAAATAAAAATGGAACAAATAAGCTTAAATGATAAATATTAAATAATGATAAAAGATTTCCGTGAGATTAGGTTAAATAAAATTAAATTTTCTTTATTTTTAAAACTTATCAACAAGACAGCATGGCCTTATATACTTTTTTTACTCTTTATATACCCGCTACTCATATTATATATTAGTATTATAACTTTTTTCAAACGCAAAATGTATGTAACAGGCAGAAGGAGACACCTCCGACCCCATAAAGTATATATATTCTCGCTCAAGATCAACAGCCGAGTCGATATAGCCATGTCCGTCTGTCCGTCTGTCTGTCTGTCCATCTGTCCGTCTGTCTGTCCGTGTGAAAATCTAGATCTCAGCTATTATAGGAGCTCGAACTACCAAATTTGGTGACAGTATGTGTTATTATTGCACGCTGATTAAGTTTATTTTGGTTTTTGGCCACGCCCCCTTCCGCCCCTGTAAATCGAAAAAAATTGATTACAAGCGCAATTTTGATGCCATATTGTTCATTTTCGGTTTATATGAAACCTATTGCTAGCCAGATGATATCTGAAACTTTGTTAACAATCGGAAAATAAACACAGAAGCTGTTCAGTTTAACGTTTTCCATAGCTGTAAACAGCTCTTCCGGCAGCGCAAATTCTTTATATTTACAGAAAATAATAAGAATGCCATACAAAGCAAATTTTTGCAGTTGTTAGATAACAGCGTCAGTAGCTTAGTGAAAAATCGATGAACTCCTGAACCGACAGGCCCGTGATTCGATTCCCAATTCATGCCGCTTAAGCTTTTTCTTTTTGTTTAAGAACTTATACTTTAATTTTTGAACATGCATTAATTGGTGGTCGTGCATTTTATTTAAAATTTTTTTAATGGCTCACAATGAACTTAGTTAACAAGTGGAGAAGTGACAGTGTCTTAAATCAGCTGTTTGCGATTGTTAGAGCGCAGCTTTTTCTTATATTATTTATACCCGCTACTCATAGAGTAGAAGGGTATTATACTTTGTTCAAACCGAAAATGTATATAACAGGCAGAAAGAGACACCTCCGACCCCATAAAGTAATATATTTTGGCTCAGGATCAACAGCCGAGTCGATATTGCCATGTCCGTCTGCCTGTCTGTCCGTCTGTCCGTCTGTCTGTCCGAGTGAAAATCTAGATCTCAGCTATTATAAGAGCTAGAACTACCAAATTTGGTGACAAAATGTGTTATTATTGCACGCTGATCAAGTTTATTTTGGATTTTGGCCACGCCCCCTTCCGCCCCTGTAAATCGAAAAAAATTGATTACAAGCGCAATTTTGATGCCATATTGTTCATTTTCGATTTATATGATAGCTAGCTAGATGATCTCTGAAAATTTGGTAACAATCGGATAATAAACACAGAAGTTATTCGGCTTAACGTTGTCAATAGCTGTAAGCAGCGCTGCCGGCAGCGCAAATTCTTTATTTGTACAGGAAATAATAAGAATGCCTTACAATGCAAATTTTTGCAGTTGTTGGATAACAGCGTCAGTAGATTAGTGGAAAGGCGATGAACTCCTGAACCGACAGACCCGTGGTTCGAATCCCAGTTCATGCCGCTTAAGCCTTTTTTTTATACCCGCTACTCATAGAGTAGAAGGGTATTATAACTTTGTTCAATCCGAAAATGTATAAAACAGGTAGAAGGAGACACTTCCGAGCCCATAAAGTATATATATATTCTGGCTCAGGATCAACAGCCGAGTCGATATAGCCATGTCCGTCTGTCCGTCTGTCTGTCTGTCTGTCTGCCTGTTCGTGTTAAAATCTAGATCTCAGCTATTATAAGAGCTAGAACTACCAAATTGGTGACAGTATGTGTTATTATTGCACGGTGATCATGTTTATTTTGGATTTTGGCCACACCCCTTCCGCCCCCGTAAATCGAAAAAAATGATTACCTCTAAACCTCTAGATCTCAGCTATTATAAGAGCTAGAACTACCAAATTTGGTGACAAAATGTGTTATTATTGCATGTTGATCAAATTTATTTTGGACTTCGGCCTCGCCCCCTTTCGCCCTGTAAATCGAAAAAAATTGATTACAAGCGCAATTTTGATGCCATATTCTTCATTTTCTGTTTATATGATAGCTAGCTAGATGATCTCTGAAAATTTGGTAACAATCTGATAATAAGCACAGAAGTTATTTAGCTTAACGTTGTCCATAGCTGTAAGCAGTGCTGTCGGCAGCGCAAATTCTTTATTTGTACAGGAAATAATAAGAATGCCTTACAATGCAAATTTTCGCAGTTGTTGGATAACAGCGTCAGTAGATAAGTGGAAAGGCGATGAACTCCTGAACCGACAGGCCCGTGGTTCGATTCCCAGTTCATGCCGCTTAAGCTTTTTTTTTTATACCCGCTACTCATAGAGTAAAAGGATATTATAACTTTGTTCAATCCGCAAATGTATGTAACAGGTGGAAGGAGACACTTCCGACCCCATAAAGTATATATATTCTGGCTCAGGATCAACAGCCGAGTCGATATAGCCATGTCCGTCTGTCCGTCTGTCTGCCTGTCTGTCCGTGTGAAAATCTAGATCTCAGCTATTATAAGAGCTAGAACTATCAAATTGGTGACAGTATGTGTTATTATTGCACGCTGATCATGTTTATTTTGGATTTTGGCCACACCCCTTCCGCCCCCGTAAATCGAAAAAAATGATTACCTCTGAACCTCTAGATCTCAGCTATTATAAGAGCTAGAACTATCAAATTTGGTGACAAAATGTGTTATTATTGCACGTTGATCAAATTTATTTTGGATTTTGGCCTCGCCCCCTTTCGCCCCTGTAAATCGAAAAAAATTGATTACAAGTGCAATTTTGATGCCATGCAGTTAATTTTCTGTTTATATGATAACTATAGCTAGCCAGATGATCTCTGAAAATTTGGTAACAATCGGATAATAAACACAGAAGTTATTCAGCTTAACGTTGTTCACAGCTGTAAGCAGCGCTGGCGGCAGCATTGTGCCAAATCGTGTGTGCGTGTACGGTGGTGAAATGGGTTAAGTTGTGGACTGCAAAACGAACAGTACTATTATGCATTTACGGGTTCGAGTCCCGCCCGCATCAAAAATTAAATGTGTGCAAAAATGTTTTTTTTTATTTTATATTTTGACTTTGGATAAATATTATAAGTCCATAGCCTTTTACGGTCAAAATATGATTGTAGCCGTTTTTTTGTTCCGCAAATAAATTATGTAGAAGCAGCTGGGTAGCGGGTATATTACAGTCGAGCACACTCGACTGTAGCTTTCTTACTTGTTTTTTTTAAGAACTTATACTTTAATTTTTGAATATGCATTAATTGGTGGTCGTGCATTTTATTTAAAATATTTTTAATGGCTCACAATGAACTTAGTTAACAAGTGGAGAAGTGACAGTCTCTTAAATCAGCTGTGTGCGATTATTAGAGCACAGCTTTTTCTTATATTTTTTATACCCGCAACTCATAGAGTAGAAGGGTATTATAACTTTGTTCAAACCGAAAATGTATGTAACAGGCAGAAGGAGACAGCTCATAACCCCATAAAGTATATATATTCTGGCTCAGGCTCAACAGCCGAGTCGATATAGCAATGTCCGTCTCTCTGAATGTCTGTCTGACCGTCTGTCTGTCCGTGTGAAAATCTAGATCTCAGCTATTATAAGAGCTAGAACTACCAAATTTGGTGACAGTATGTGTTATTATTGCACGCTGATCAAGTTTATTTTGGATATTGGCCACGCCCCCTTCCGCCCCCGTAAATCGAAAAATTGATTACAAGCGCAATTTTGATGCCATATTGTTCATTTTCTGTTTATATGATAACTATAGCTAGCCAGACGATCTCTGAAAATTTGGTAACAAGCGGATAATAAACACAGAAGTTATTTAGCTTAACGTTGTTCATAGCTGTAAACAGCGCTGCCGGCAGCGCAAATTCTTTATTTGTACAGGAAATAATAAGAATGCCTTACAACGCAAATTTTTGCAGTTGTTGGATAACAGCGTCAGTAGCTTAATGGAAAAGCGATGAACTCCTGAACCGACAGGCCCGTGGTTCGATTCCCAGTTCATGCCGCTTAAGCTTTTTCTTTTTTATACCCGCTACTCATAGAGTAGAAGGGTATTATAACATTGTTCAAAGCGAAAATATATGTAACAGGCAGAAGGAGACACCTACCGCGCTGCCGGCAGCGCTGCTTGCAGCATTGTGCCAAATCGTGTGTGCGTGTACGGTGGTGAAATGGGCTAAGTTGTGGACTGCAAAATGAACAGTACTATTATGAATTTACGGGTTCGAGTCCCGCCCGCATCAAAAATTAAATGTGTGCAAAAATGTTTTTTTTTTTATTTTATATTTTGACCTTGCATAAATATTATAAGTCCATAGCCTTTTACGGTCAAAATATGATTGTAGCCGTTTTTTTGTACCGCAAATAACTTATGTACAAGCAGCTGGGTAGCGGGTATATTACAGTCGAGCACACTCGACTGTAGCTTTCTTACTTGTTTTTTTTAAGAAATTATACTTTAATTTTTGAATATGCATTAATTGCTGGTCGTGCATTTTATTTAAAATATTTTTAATGGCTCACAATGAACATAGTTAACAAGTGGAGAAGTGACAGTCTCTTAAATCAGCTGTGTGCGATTATTAGAGCACAGCTTTTTCTTATATTTTTTATACCCGCAACTCATAGAGTAGAAGGGTATTATAACTTTGTTCAAACCGAAAATGTATGTAACAGGCAGAAGGAGACACCTCATAACCCCATAAGGTATATATATTCTGGCTCAGGCTCAACAGCCGAGTCGATATAGCAATGTCCGTCTGTCTGTCTGTCTGTCTGACCGTCTGTCTGTCCGTGTGAAAATCTAGATCTCAGCTATTATAAGAGCTAGAACTACCAAATTTGGTGACAGTATCTGTTCTTATTGCACGCTGATCAAGTTTATTTTGGATGTTGGCCACGCCCCCTTCCGCCCCTGTAAATCGAAAATTTGATTAACAGCGCAATTTTGATGCCATATTGTTCATTTTCGGTTTATATGATAGCTAGCTAGATGATCTCTGAATATTTGGTAACAATCGGATAATAAACACAAAAGTTATTTAGCCTAACGTTGTCCATAGCTGTAAGCAGCGCTGCCGGCAGCGCAAATTCTTTATTTGTACAGGAAATAATAAGAATGCCTTACAATGCAAATTTTTGCAGTTGTTGGATAACAGCGTCAGTAGCTTAGTGGAAAAGCGATGAACTCCTGAACCGACAGGCCCGTGGTTCGATTCCCAGTTCATGCCGCTTAAGCTTTTTCTTTTTTTATACCCGCTACTCATAGAGTAGAAGGGTATTATAACTTTTTTCAAACCGAAAATGTATGTAACAGGCAGAAGGAGACACCTCCGACCCCATAAGTATGTATATTCTGGCTCAGGATCAACAGCCGAGTCGATATAGCCATGTCCGTCTGTCCGTTAAACGCCGTTAAACTCCGATGAGCTCCTGAACCGACAGGCCCGTGGCTCGCAAATTCTTTATTTGTACAGGAAATAATAAGAATGCCTTACAAAGCAAATTTTTGCAGTTGTTGGATAACAGCGTCAGTAGCTTAGGGGAAAAGCAATAAACTCCTGCACCGACAGTCCCGTGGTTCGATTCCCAGTTCACGCCGCTTAAGCTTTTTCTTTTTTTATACCCGCTACTTATAGAGTAGAAGGGTATTATAACTTTTTTCAAACCGAAAATGTATGTAACAGGCAGAAGGAGTCACCTCCGACCCCATAAAGTATATATATTTTGGCTCAGGATCAACAGCCGAGTCGATATAGCCATGTCCGTCTGTCCGTCTGTATGTCCGTGTGAAAATCTAGATCTCAGCTATTATAAGAGCTAGAACTACCAAATTTGGTGACAGTATGTGTTATTATTGCACGCTGATCAAGTTTATTTTGGATATTGGCCACGCCCCCTTCCGCCCCCGTAAATCGAAAAATTGATTACAAGCGCAATTTTGATGCCATATCGTTCATTTTCTGTTTATATGATAACTATAGCTAGCGAGACGATCTCTGAAAATTTGGTAACAATCGGATAATAAACACAGAAGTTATTCAGCTTAACGTTTTCCATAGCTGTAAGCAGCGCTGGCGGCAGCGCAAATTCTTTATTTGTACAGGAAATAATAAGAATGCCTTACACTGCAAATTTTTGCAGTTGTTGGATAACAGCGTCAGTAGCTTAGTGGAAAAGCGATGAACTCCTGAACCGACAGGCCCGTGGTTCAATTCCCAGTTCATGCCGCTTAACCTTTTCCTTTTTTTTAAGAACTTATACGTTAATTTTTGAATATGCATTAATCGGTGGTCTTGCATTTGGTAACAATCGGATAATAAACACAGAAATTATTCAGCTTAACGTGTTCCATAGCTGTAAGCAGCGCTGCCGGCAGCGCAAATTCTTTATTTGTACAGGAAATAATAAGAATGCCTTACAATGCAAATATTTGCAGTTGTTGGATAACAGCGTCAGTAGATTAGTGGAAAAGCGATGAACTCCTGAAACGACAGGCCCGTGGTTCGATTCCCAGTTCATGCCGCTTAAGCTTTTTCTTTTTTTATTTATACCCGCTACTCATAGAGTAGAAGGGTCTTATAACTTTGTTCAAACCGAAAATGTATGTAACAGGCAGAAGGACACACCTCCGACCCCATGAAGTATATATATTCTGGCTCAGGCTCAACAGCCGAGTCGATACAGCCATGTCCGTCTGTCCGTCTGTCTGTCCGTTTGAAAATCTAGATCTCAGCTATTATAAGAGCTAGGACTACCAAATTTGGTGACAATATGTGTTATTATTGCACGCTGATCAAGTTTCTTTTAGATAGTGGCCACGCCCCCTTCCGTCCCTGTAGATAAAAAAAACATTGATTACAAGCGCAATTTTGATGTCATATTGTTCATTCATAACAATCGGATAATAAACACAGAAGTTATTCAGCTTAACGTGTTCCATAGCTGTAAGCAGCGCTGCCGGCAGCGTAAATTCTTTATTTGTACAGGAAATAATAAGAATGCCTTACAATGCAAATATTTGCAGTTGTTGGATAACAGCGTTAGTAGCTTAGTGGAAAATCGATGAACTCCTGAAACGACAGGGCCGTGGTTCGATTTCCAGTTCATGCCGCTTAAGCTTGTTCTTTTTATTTTTTTTTTAAGAACTTTTACTTTAATTTTTGAATGTGCATTAATTGGTGGTCGTGCATTTTATTTAAAACTTTTTTAATGGCTCACAATTAACTTACTTAACAAGAGGAGAAGTGACAGTCTCTTAAATCAGCTGTGTGCGATTGTTAGTGCGCAGCCTTTTCTTATATTTTTTATACCCGCTACTCATAGAGTAGAAGGGTATTATAACTTTGTTCAAACCGAAAATGTATGTAACAGGCAGAAGAAGACACCTCCGACCCCATAAAGTATATATATTCTGGCTCAGGATCAACACCCGAGTCGATATAGCTATGTCCGTCTGTCCGTCAATCTGTCCGTGTGAAAATCTAGATCTCAGCTATTATAAGAGCTAGAACTACCAAATTTGGTGACAGTATGTGTTGTTATTGCACGCTGGTCAAGTTTATTTTGGATTTTGGCCACGCCCCCTTCCGCCCCTGTAAATCGAAAAAAATTGATTACAAGTGCAATTTTGAAGCCATATTGTTCATTTTCGGTTTTTGTGATAACTTTATCCAGGCAGATGATCTCTAAAAGTTTGGTAACAATCGGATAATAAACACAGAAATTATTCAGCTTAACGTTTTCCATAGCTGTAAGCAGTGTAAAATTAAATGTGTGCAAAAATGTTTTTTTTTTTATTTTATATTTTGACTTTGCACAAATATTATAAGTCCATAGCCTTTTACGGTCAAAATATGATTGTAGCCGTTTTTTTGTTCCGCAAATAAATTATGTACAAGCAGCTGGGTAGCGGTTATATTACAGTCGAGCACACTCGACTGTAGCTTTCTTACTTGTTTTTTAAGAACTTATACTTTAAGTTTTTAATATGCATTAATTGGTGGTGCATTTTATTTAAAATTTTTTTAATGGCTGACGATGAACTTAGTTAACAAGTGGAGAAGTGACAGTCTCTTAAATCAGTTCTGTGCGATTGTCAGAGCGCAGCTTTTTCTTATGTTTTTTTATTTTTATTTTTTATTTAATTATATGTTTATGATTGTTATTTATGAATAAAAAGCAACAACAGCACGCATCATGCATTCAGACTTTGTTTTTGTCGTGCAAGAATTTCCGAATGGTCTCATAATGTAACTTTGGCAAAATTTGCTTAATGGCTTAATGGCCGAATGGAGAAGTGGTGGACCTCTTAGGTAATGGGTCCAAGGTTCGATTCCGCATGCATACGTGTCATGGTGGGGGAGATCGAGCTTTTCTTATTTTTTGCAAAGAAAAGTTTTTGCCTCCCTTTTTGAGCTACCTTCATGAAACTTTGTATACATGTTTCTCATTGCTGCCCGCTGTAAGTAAGTCGGAACGAGCCGGTACGCACCGATACATCGTATAGATGCCATAGAACATATCGGTCGTTTTTTTAACAAAATTTATTTAAAGTTAGAGTGCTCCAGAACACTTTCCATTCAAGTATATAAAGAGGTATTAAAAGGGCACATATCGTTTTTTACATGCACGTATTCGATTTATAGTCTTCAACAGGTAGAATTATTATTTTTACTGTTTATGTGATAAATCTTGGATTTTTGTGGTACCTGAATAAAAGTTATACGTTTTCAATACTTTTTACTCCTTTTGCCGGCAGCGCTGGTTGCAGCATTGTGCCGAATAGTGTGTGCGTGTACGGTGGTGAAATGGGTTAAGTTTTGGACTGCATAACGAATGAAACTATTATGCATTTATGGGTTCAAGTCTCACCCGCATCAAAAGTTAAATGTGTGCAAAAAATTATTTTTTTTATTTTAGATTTTGACTTTGCATAAATATTGTAAGTCCATGCCCTTTTACGGTCAAAATATGATTGTAGCCGTTCTCTATTGTTCCGCAAATAATTTTGATGTACGAGCAGCTGGGTAGGGGGATATATTACAGTCGAGCACACTCGAATGTAGCTTTCTTACTTGTTCTTTTTATACCCGCTACTCATAGAGTAGAAGGGTATTATAACTTTGTTCAAACCGAAAATGTATGTAACAGGCAAAAGGAGACACCTCCGACCCCATAAAGTATATATATTCTGGCTCAGGATCAACAGCCGAGTCGATATAGCCATGTCCGTCTGTCCGTCTGTCCGTCTGTCCGTCTGTCTGTCCGTGTGAAAATCTAGATCTCAGCTATAATAAGAGCTAGAACTACCAAATTTGGTGACAGTGTGTGTTATTATTGCACGCTGGTCAAGTTTATTTAGGATTTTGGCCACGCCTCCTTCCGCCACTGTAAATCAAAAAAAATTGATTACAAATGCAATTTTGATGCCATATTATTCATTTTCGGTTTATATGATAACTATATCTAGGCAGATGATCTCTAAAAGTTTGGTAACAATCGGATAATAAACACAGAAGTTATTCAGCTTAACGTTTTCCATAGCTGTAAGCAGCGGTGCCGGCAGCGCTGCTTGCAGCATTGTGCCGAATCGTGTGTGCGTGTACGGTGGTAAAATGGGTTAAAATGTGGATTTGTCCGGTGCGATCTCATTACCTGTGGGATCGTTAAATTTAGGAAATTGTTCCCCAGGCAGCAGCGTCTTCCGGATTACCGGTTTCAAACGTAGCCACTAATATCATATCAGTGGGTCGTAAGGATGTGAGAGGAATCCCACCAAAGAAACAAATATTTATTTCAAGGCTTGCCCCTGATCTCACATCAGATGATGTCATGGCTTTTATTCAAGCCAAAACTCAAGCCGACATAAAGGTGGAAAAATTTAGATTCTCTTACGAAAGGGATATTTCATCCTTTAATATAAGTGTTTCTAATGATTTCTTTGACCGTATATGCTCGTCTGAATTCTGGCCTGATCATATTATGGTTAAAGAATTCGAGGCTAAAAAGAGAAAAAATCGGCAACCGATTACTCTTTCAGTCCCAAATCAAACCACTACAACAAAGACAAATAAAATAACAAAAAAGTAATTACTTCACTTTCCTTAACCTATCAAAACGTTAGAGGCCTATGTAGTAAACTAATTTCTTTATTTCGAAATAGTCTTTCATTTGCCTTCCAGGTGCTTGTGTTTACTGAGACTTGGTTGAAGCCGGAGATTTTAAGCTCCGAAGTTCTTTCAAGTCGGTACACAACGTATAGACTTGACCGACCTTTTCCCGGCTTTTGCTCCTATATAACTTGCTCGTATGTTCCTCCGTCATCTGATAATTCTATCTTCAATAAACATTTGTCTTTAATTAAGTCTATTTTCAACCTGCTATCAAACAGGGATCAACTTATTGTCCTTGCTGGACACCTAGTGATGAGGAAAATTTTTTATTGCCCTCAAAACAGCATGACCTCTTTGATGGTTTGCAAGACATTTCAATGTCTCAGGTTAATCATGTCGTAAATTCCTTAAATCGTACACTTGATTTGTGTTACGTTTCTGATCATTCTAAGGTGACTCTGACCAAAATCCAACCCTTGACCCAACCGGAAGATCACTACCATCCCACGTTTGAAGTTGTTTTCGAATTTGGTTCGAATGTGCTGGATAGTGTGAGAGTGCCATGTAAACGTGTTCGCTGCTTTCGTAATGAAGATTTCTCCAAACTTAATAACTTGATTTCATGTTGTGACTGGTCCGATCTTTATTCATGTACTGACGCCATTAGTATTTTTTACGATACCTTAAACGTATTTTTTGATAATTGTGTTCCTCGTGTTTATCGAATGAGTTCAAGAAACCCTCCGTGGTTTACTAAAGAATTGTCAAGTTTAAAAAATCGAAAGTCTAAACTCTATAAGAAATATAGAGCAGGTCATTCTCCGGCCGCCTTTTCTCGTTATCTTATTGCTAGGTCAAACTTTATCGTGCTGAACGCTGCTTGTTACAATAACTATTTGATTCGCTGCAGGATTCAGTTCCAGCAGAATCCTAAACAGATTTATAATTTCGTTAACATGAAGCGTAAATCTAATACCACTCCTTCTAATTTATCGTTTAATAAGGATGACGCTAATAATGATCAGGCCATTGCCGATTTGTTTGCGAAGTTGTTTCAAACGACTTACTCAAAATTTACACAGTCCTCTCATACATACCCATATACCATTCCTAGCTCGAATGGAATTTCCACCCCTGTCCTTCATGAGAATAGTCTCTATAAGGATCTATGTCTGGTAAACCCTGTTTTCAATCCAGGTCCTAACGGAATTCCCGGTTGCATACTTCGTTACTGTGCCAATTCATTAACTAAGCCGTTGCACAGACTATTTTCACTGTCCTTAAACACTTCCTCTTTTCCCTTGATTTGGAAGAAATCATTTATAATTCCTCTTCACAAAAAAGGCAGTAAGTCTGATGCAAGCAATTATAGAGGTATCTCTAAATTGTCGGCTTACCTAAACTCTTTGAGTATGTTTTGACTCCGTACTTGCAACATTATTGCAGATCTCTCATGTCTCCTAGTCAGCATGGATTTGTGAAACGTCGTTCAACTTCGACAAATTTACTTGAGCTGACATCTTTTATAATTACCGCTTTTCGGAAAAATCTACGGACTGATGTCATTTATACTGATTTCAGTAAAGCTTTTGACTCAGTAAACCACTCCCTTCTCGCACACAAACTTAACCTTCTGGGCTTTACACCCAAATTCCTTAGTTGGATCGTAAGTTATCTAACCGACCGAACTCAAAGAGTCTCATTCAAAAATGCTCTTTCTAAACCACTTTATGTCACCTCTGGTGTTCCTCAAAGAAGCCATCTGGGTCCCCTTCTATTCACTCTTTTTATTAATGATCTACCTTTGGTCATACGTAACTCGCGTACTCTTATGTATGCAGACGATGTTAAGCTATGCTATCAATTTAAAGATGTATCTTATCACTCTTCTCTTCAAGACGACCTTGGCCGTTTTTATAGTTGGTGCAGTGCAAACCAATTAAACTTGAACATGGGTAAATCCAAACCAATGACTTTCTCTCGGGCCAGTCCCAAGTACGCCTCATACACTCTCTGTGGTTGCCCCCTGGATAGAATTACCTTGGCTGATGATCTGAGCGTTCGTTTGGATCGCAAACTTAAATTTACTGAACACATTATTTCTATGGTCAATAAGGCCATGGGTGTTCTGGGCTTTATAAAGCGGTGGTCTAAGGAATTCAACGACCCTTATGTCAGAAAAACGCTTTATATCTCTCTTGTGCGTCCTATTCTTGAGTATGGTTCATGTGTTTGGTTTCCTAAGTATTCATTTTACAAGGACCGCATTGAATCTGTGCAAAAGAATTTTTTAATTTTTGCCCTACGAGGCCTTAATTGGGATGCAAACTTAAGATTACCTTCTTACTCTAGTAGACTTCTCTTATTAAATCTTCCGTCTTTAGCAAATCGTAGAACCATGCTTGGTCTATTGTATATAAATAAACTCATTCAAGGTGATATTGATAGTGAAGACTTGGTTAGCCAGTTATACTTCTCTGTCCCCTTTAGAAACTCTCGTAACTTCCTATCTCTAACACTTTCTCACTGTAGATCGAACTATGCCTTGCATGAACCCTTTAGGGCATTATGTTCGAACTATAACAACTTATATTTTATCATAGCTAATTCAAATTCTGTAGACTTAAAATCTTTAATTCTTTCTCATCTGTGTAGAATTTAGTCCTCACTAGTGTATTTTTCTCTTTTCCTCGTTTATCTTTTTCTATCCATGAAATAAATAAATAAATAAATAAATAAATAAATTATAAGTCCATAGCCTTTTACGGTCAAAATTTGATTGTAGCCGTTTTTTGTTCCGCAAATAAATGATGTACGAGCAGCTGGGTAGCGGGTATATTACAGTCGAGCACACTCGACTGTAGCTTTCTTACTTGTTTTATTTTTATTTTTTTATTTAATTATATGTTTATGATTGTTATTTATGAATAAATAGCAACAACAACACGCATCATGCATTCAGACTTGGTTTTTGTCGTGCAAGAATTTCCGAATGGTCTCATAATGTAACTTTGGCAAAATTTGCGTAATGGCTTAATGGCCGAATGGAGAAGTGGTGGACCTCTTTGGTAATGGGTCCAAGGTTCGATTCCGCATGCATACGTGTCATGGTGGGGGAGATCGAGCTTTTCTTATTTTTTGCAAAGAAAAGTTTTTGCCTCCCTTTTTGAGCTACCTTCATGAAACTTAGTATACATGTTTCTCATTTTCAATACTTTTTACTCCTTTTCCCGGCAGCGCTGCTTGCAGCATTGTGCCGAATAGTGTGTGCGTGTACGGTGGTGAAATGGGTTAAGTTGAGGACTGCATAACGAACGAAACTATTATGCATTTATGGGTTCAAGTCCCACCCGCATCAAAAATTAAATGTGTCCAAAAATATTCTTTTTTATACCCGCTACTCGTAGAGTAGAAGATCAAGTTTATTTTGGATTTTGGCCACGCAATTTTACAAGCGCAATTTTGATGCCATATTGTTCCATGTGATAATTATAGCTAGCCTGATGATCTCTGAAAATTTGGTAACAATCGGATAATAAACAAAGAACCGCGCTTCCGGCAGCGCAAATTCTTTATTTGTACAGGAAATAATAAGAATGCCATATGCTGCCGACAGCGCTGCTTGCAGCATTGTGCCGAATCGTGTGTGCGTGTACAGTGGTGAAATGGGTTAAGTTGTGGACTGCAAAACGAACAGTACTATTATGCATTTACGGGTTCGAGTCCCGCCCGCATTAAAAATTAAATGTGTGCAAAAATGTTTTTTTTTTTATTTTATATTTTGACTTTGCATAAATATTATAAGTCCATAGCCTTTTACGGTCAAAATATGATTGTAGCCGTTTTTTTGTTCCGCAAATAAATTATGTACAAGCAGCTGGGTAGTGGGTATATTACAGTCGAGCACACTCGACTGTAGCTTTATTACTTGTTTATTTTTATTTTTTATTTAATTATATGTTTATGATTGTTATTTATGAATAAATAGCAACAACAACACGCATCATGCATTCAGACTTTGTTTTTATCGTGAAAGAATTTCCGAATGGTCTCATAATGTAACTTTGGCAAAATTTGCGTAATGGCTTAATGGCCGAATGGAGATGTGGTGGACCTCTTAGGTAATGGGTCCAAGGTTCGATTCCGCATGCATACGTGTCATGGTGGGGGATATCGAGCTTTTCTTATTTTTTGCAAAGAAAAGTTTTTGCCTCCCTTTTTTGATGTACGAGCAGCTGGGTAGCGAGTATATTACAGTCGAGCACACTCGAATGTAGCTTTCTTACTTGTTTCAAACCGAAAATGTATGTAACAGGCACAAGGAGACACCTCCGACCCCATAAAGTATTTATATTCTGGCTCAGGATCAACAGCCGAGTCGATATAGCCATGTCCGTCTGTCCGTCTGTCTGTCTGTCCGTGCAAAAATCTAGATCTCAGCCATTATAAGAGCTAGAACTACCAAATTTGGTGACAGTATGTGTTATTATTGCACGCTGATCAAGTTTATTTTGGATTTTGGCCACGCCTCCTTCCGCCCCTCTAAATCGAAAAAAATTGATTACAAGCGCAATTTTGATGCCATATTGTCATTTTCGGTTTATATGATAACTATAGCTAGCCAGAAGATCTCTAAAAACTTGCTTACAATCGGATAATAAACACAGAAGTTATTCAGCTTAACGTTGTCCATAGCTGTAAGCAGCGCTGCCGGCAGCGCAAATTCTTTATTTGTACAGGAAATAATAAGAATGCCGCACAAAGCAAATTTTTGCAGTTGTTGGATAACAGCGTCAGTAGCTTAGTGGAAAAGCGATGAACTCCTGAACCGCTTAAGCTTTTTCTTTTTTTATACCCGCTACTCATAGAGTAGAAGGGTATTATAACTTTTTTCAAGACGAAATTGTATGTAACAGGCAGAAGGAGACACCTCCGACCCCATAAAGTATATATATTCTGGCTCAGGATCAACAGCCGAGTCGATTTAGCCATGTCCGTCTGTCCGTTGAACTCCGATGAACTCCTGAACCGACATCCCGTGGTTCACAAATTCTTTATTTGTACGGGAAATAATAAGAATGTCTTACAATGCAAATTTTTGCAGTTGTTGGATAACAGCGTCAGTAGCTTAGTGGAAAAGCGATGAACTCCTGAACCGACAGGCCCGTGGTTCGATTCCCAGTTCATGCCGCTTAAGCTTTTTCTTTTTTTATACCCGCTACTCATAGAGTAGAAGGGTATTATAACTTTTTTCAATCCGAAAATGTATGTAACAGGCAGAAGGAGACACCTCCCATAAAGTATATATATTCTGGCTCAGGATCAACAGCCGAGTCGATATAGCCATGCCCGTCTGTCCGTCTGTCTGTCTGTCTGTCCGTCTGTCTGTCCATGTGAAAATCTAGATCTCAGCTATTATAAGAGCTAGAACTACCAAATTTGGTGACAGTATGTGTTATTATTGCATCTGTGATGCTCATCAAGTTTATTTTGGATTTTGGCCACGCCCCCTTCCGCCCCCGTAAATCAAAAAACATTGATTACAAGAGCAATTTTGATGCCATATTGTTCATTTTCGGTTTATATGATAACTATAGCTAGCCAGATGATCTCTGAAAATTTGGTAACAATCGGATAATAAACACAGAAGTTATTCAGCTTAACGTTTTCCATAGCGCTCCTTGCAGCATTGTGCCGAATCGTGTGTGCGTTTACGGAGGGGAAATTTAGTCGTTTGATAAGTCCGTGACTTTTTGAATAAAATATATTTTTTTCGTCAAAGAAGCGTTTTATTTCTCAACATAATCTCCTTTTAGCTCTATACATTTAGTCCAGCGTTTTTCCAATTTTTTTATTCCTTCCAAATAATAGGTTTTCTCAAGGCCCTCAAAATAGTCGTTTGTTTCTGTGATGACCTCTTCATTTGACCCGAATCTCTTACCGCCGAGCCATTTCTTCATGTTTGGAAACAAAAAATAGTCACAGGGGGCTAAATCTGGAGAATATGCTGGATGGGGTAGCAGTTCGTAGCCCAATTTATGAAATTTTGCCATGCTGACTACACACGTGTGCACCCGTGCATTGTCCTGATGGAACAGCACTTTTTTTTCGCCAAATGCGGTCGTTTCTGCTTCAAATCAATATCGAATCTGTCCAAAAGCTCTGAATAATATTCACCGGTGATCGTTTTACCCTTTTCAAGGTAATCGATGTGAATGATACCTTGTGCATCCCAAAAAACTGTGGCCATGACCTTGTTGGCCGACAGACCCACCTTGGCCTTCTTTGGTGCACGTTCACCCGGAGAAACCCACTGTCTTGATTGTTCTTTGGTCTCTGGTGTGGTGTGGTGGATCCATGTTTCGTCTACGGTAACGAAACGGCGCAAAAATTCGTTTGGATTGCGGTTGAACATCGCCAAACACTCCTTTGAAATGGTCACACGGTTGCGCTTATGGTCGTGTGTGAGCAATCGCGGCACCCATCGCGCGGAAAGCTTTTTCATGTCCAAATATTCATGTAAAATGTGATGTACCCGTTCAGTTGAGATGCCTACAGCCTCAGCTACCTCACGCACTTTCATTCTCCGATCATCCAATATCATTCCATGGATTTTGTCGACGATTTCTGGCATGACGACCTCTTTTGGGCGACCTGAACGTTCGGCATCACTTGTACTGGTACGACCACAACGGAACTCAGTAAACCATTTCTTAACCATTGAAATTGATGGTGCAGAGTCCCCATAATATTTATCAAGTCTTTCCTTGGTTTCGGTGATGGATTTTTTACGCAAAAAATAATGCTTAATTAGCACACGAAATTCACTTTTTTCCATTTTCGTTAAAATTCACGAGATCGTCTGCTTTCAATGCCTATAAAACGCAAACCAAAAAACGCAGCTTTCTCAAAATTTTACAGTCAGCTGTTAATCGATAACTGCTGACAGGAGCAGTGTTGTATTTAGAGCAGGTGCGCGGCAAATACAAAAAGTCACGGTCTTATCAAACGACCCTCGTATAATTAAGTTAAAATTATCTCTAAGATTAAAAAATAAATTAAAATTGAAAGTGAAGTAAACATTTACAATTTAAAACAAAAATTTAACGACTAGTCTGGGTGAACAAAAGAATAATTAACAAGTAAGAAAGCTACAGTCAAGTGTGCTCGACTGTAATATACCCGCTACCCAGCTGCTTGTACATAATTTATTTGCGGAACAAAAAAACGGCTACAATCATATTTTGACCGTAAAAGGCTATGGACTTATAATATTTATGCAAAGTCAAAATATAAAATTAAAAAAAAAAACGTTTTTGCACACATTTAATTTTTATGCGGGCGGGACTCGAACCCGTAAATGCATAATAGTATTGTTCGTTTTACAGTCCACAACTTAACCCATTTCACCACCGTACACGCACACACGATTCGGCACAATGCTGCAAGCAGCGCTGCCGGCAGCCTTCTTCTCCACTTGTCAACTAAGTTCATTGTGAGCCATTTAAAAAAATTTTAAATAAAATGCACCGCCAATTAATGCATATTAAAAAATTAAAGTATAAGTTCTTAAAAAAAAAAGAAAAAGCTTAAGCGGCATGAATTGGGAATCGAATCACGGGTCTGTCGGTTCAGGAGTTCATCGCTTTTTCACTAAGCTACTAACGCTGTTATCCAACAACAGCAAAAATTTGCATTGTATGGCATTCTTATTATTTTCTGTACAAATAAAGAATTTGCGCTGCCGGAAGTTCGGTTTACAGCTAGGGAAAACGTTAAACTGAATAGCTTCTTTGTTTATTATCCGATTGTTACCAAATTTTCAGAGATCATCAGGGTAGCTATAATTATCATATGGAACTATATGGCATCAAAATTGCGCTTGTAATCAATTTTTTTTTCGATTTATAGGGGCGGAAGGAGGCGTGGCTAAAATCCAAAATAAACTTGATCAGCGTGCAATACGGACAGATAGACAGACGGACAGACGGACATGTCTATATCGACTCAGCTGTTGATCCTGAGCCAGAATATATATACTTTATGGGGTCGGAGGTGTCTCCTTCTGCCTGTTACATACATTTTCGGTTTGAAACAAGTAAGAAAGCTACATTCGAGTGTGCTCGACTGTAATATACTCGCTACCCTGCTGCTCGTACATCAAAATTATTTGCGGAACAATAAAGAACGGCTACAATCATATTTCGACCGTAAGAGGGCATGGACTTACAATATTTATGCATAGTCGAAATCTAAAATAAAAAAAATAATTTTTTGCACACATTTAACTTTTGATGCGGGTGGGACTTGAACCCATAAATGCATAATAGTTTCGTTCGTTATGCAGTCCACAACTTAACCCATTTCACCACCGTACACGCACACACTATTCGGCACAATGCTGCAAGCAGCGCTGCCGGGAAAAGGAGTAAAAAGTATTGAAAACGTATAACTTTTATTCAGGTACCACAAAAATCCAAGATTTATCACTTAAACAGTAAAAATAATAATTCTACCTGTTGAAGACTATAAATCAAATACGTGCATTTAAAAAACGATATGTGCCCTTTTAATGCCTCCTTATATACTAGAATGGAAAGTGTTCTGGAGCACTCTAATTTTTAATAAATTTTGTTAAAAAAACGACCGATATGTTCTATGGCATCTATACGATGTATCGGTGCGTACCGGCTCGTTCCGACTTACTTACAGCGGGCAGCAATGAGAAACATGTATACAAAGTTTCATGAAGGTAGCTCAAAAAGGGAGGCAAAAACTTTTCTTTGCAAAAAATAAGAAAAGCTCGATCTCCCCCACCATGACACGTATGCATGTGGAATCGAACCGTGGACCATTACCTAAGAGGTTCACCACTTCTCCATTCGGCCATTAAGCCATTACGCAAATTTTGCTAAAGTTACATTATGAGACCATTCGGAAATTCTTGCACGACAAAAACAAAGTCTGAATGCATGATGCGTGTTGTTTTTGCTATTTACTCATAAATACCAATCATAAACATATAATTAAATAAAAAATAAAAATAAAAAAATAAAAAAAAAATACAGAGCTGATTTAAGAGACTGTCACTTCTGCACTTGTTAACTAATTTCATTATGAGCCATTAAAAAAATTTTAAATAAAATGCACCACCAATTAATGCATATTAAAAAATTAAAGTATTAGTTCTTAAAAAAAAAGAAAAAGCTTAAGCGGCATGAATTGGGAATCGAATCACGGGCCTGTCGGTTCATGAGTTGATCGCTTTTTCACTAAGCTACTAACGCTGTTATCCAACAACAGCAAAAATTTGCATTGTATGGCATTCTTATTATTTCCTGTACAAATAAAGAATTTGCGCTGCCGGAAGCGCGGTTTACAGCTAGGGAAAACGTTAAACTGAATAGCTTCTTTGTTTATTATCCGATTGTTACCAAATTTTCAGAGATTATCTGGCTAGCTATCGTTATCATATAAACCGAAAATGAACAATATGGCATCAAAATTGCGCTTGTAATCAATTTTTTTTTATTAACAGGGGCGGAAAAATGCATGGCATCAAAATTGCGCTTGTAATCAATTTTTTTTTATTAACAGGGGCGGAAGGGGGCGTGGCCAAAATCCAAAATAAACTTGATCAGCCTGCAATAATAACACATACTGTCACCAAATTTGGTAGTTCTAGCTCTTATAATAGCTGAGATCTAGATTTTCACACGGACAGCCAGACGGACAGACGGACAGACAGACGGACAGACGGACAGACGGACTTGGCTATATAGACTCGGCTGTTGATCCTGAGCCAGAATATATATACTTTATGGGGTCGGAGTTGTCTCCTTCTGCCTGTTACATACATTTTCGGTTTGAACCAAGTTATAATACCCTTCTACTCTATGAGTAGCGGGTATAAAAATTTTATTTTTTTTAAATGATCCAACATTTGTTGCAAAAGGATTGGAGAAAACCCAGAAAAACCCAATCAGATCAGAGAAGATTGTTAGGTGTTAGTTGTTAGTGTTAGGTGTTAGTTGTTAGTACGCTACATCGACCGGAGGAAGCGTAAAATAAAATCCAACATTAGATAGTAAGTAAAGATATATAGATTCATGGATAGAAAAAGATAAACGAGGAAAAGAGAAAAATACACTAGTGAGGACTAAATTCTACACAGATGAGAAAGAATTAAAGATTTTAAGTCTACAGAATTTGAATTAGCTATGATAAAATATAAGTTGTTATAGTTCGAACATAATGCCCTAAAGGGTTCATGCAAGGCATAGTTCGATCTACAGTGAGAAAGTGTTAGAGATAGGAAGTTACGAGAGTTTCTAAAGGGGACAGAGAAGTATAACTGGCTAACCAAGTCTTCACTATCCATATCACCTTGAATAAGGTTATTTATAAACAGTACACCAAGCATGGTTCTACGATTTTCAAAGACGGAAGATTTAATAAGAGAAGTCTACTAGAGTAAGAAGGTAATCTTAAGTTTGCATCCCAATTAAGGCCTCGTAGGGCAAAAATTAAAAAATTCTTTTGCACAGATTCAATGCGGTCCTTGTAAAATGAATACTTAGGAAACCAAACACATGAACCATACTCAAGAATAGGACGCACAAGAGAGATATAAAGCGTTTTTCTGACATAAGGGTCGTTGAATTCCTTAGACCACCGCTTTATAAAGCCCAGAACACCCATGGCCTTATTGACCATAGAAATAATGTGTTCAGTAAATTTAAGTTTGCGATCCAAACGGACGCCCAGATCATCAGCCAAGGTAATTCTATCCAGGGGGCAACCACAAAGAGTGTATGAGGCGTACTTGGGACTGGCCCGAGAGAAAGTCATTAGTTTGCATTTACCCATGTTCAAGTTTAATTGGTTTGCACTGCACCAACTATGAAAACGGTCAAGGTCGTCTTGAAAAGAAGAGTGATAAGATACATCTTTAAATTGATAGCATAGCTTAACATCGTCTGCATACATAAGAGTACGCGAGTTACGTATGACCAAAGGTAGATCATTAATAAAAAGAGTGAAAAGAAGGGGACCCAGATGGCTTCCTTGAGGAACACCAGAGGTGACATAAAGTGGGTTAAGTTGTTGACTGCAAAACGAACAGTACTATTATGCATTGACGGGTTCGAGTCCCGCCCGCAACAATAATTAAATGTGTGCAAAAATGTTTTTTTTTTTATTTTAGATTTTGACTTTGCATAAATATTGTAAGTCCTTTTACGGTCAAAATATGATTGTAGCCGTTTTTTTTGTTCCGCAAATAAATGATGTACGAGCAGCTGGGTAGCGGGTATATTACAGTCGAGCATACTCGACTGTAGCTTTCTTACTTGTTTTTTTTTTAAGAACTTATACTTTAATTTTTGAATATGCATTAATTGGTGGTGCATTTTATTTAAAATTTTTTTAATGGCTCACAATGAACTTAGTTAACAAGTGGAGAAGTGACAGTGTCTTTAATCAGCTGTTTGTGATTGTTAGAGCGCATGTTTATGTTTATTAGTTATGAATAAATAGCAACAACAACACGCAGCATGCATTCAGACTTTGTTTTTGTCGTGCAAGAATTTCCGAATGGTCTCATAATGTGACTTTGGCAAAATTTGCGTAATGGCTTAATGACCGAATGGAGAAGTGGTGGACCTCTTACGTAATGGGTCCAAGGATCGATTCCGCATGCATAAGTGTCAGGGTGGGGAAGATCGAACTTTTTGTGTTTTTGCAAAGAAAAGTTTTTGCCTGCCTTTTTGAGCTACCTTCATGAAACTTTGCATATATGTTTCTTATTGCTGCCCGCTGTAAATAAGTCGGAACGAGCCGGTACGGACCGATACATCGTATAGATGCCATAGAACCTATCGGTCATTTTTAGAGTAGAAGGGTAATATAACTTTGTTCAAACCGAAAATGTATGTAACAGGCAGAAGCAGACACCTCCGACCCCATAAAGTATATATATTCTGGCTCAGGATCAACAGCCGATTCGATATAGCCATGTCCGTCTGTCCGTCTGTCCGTCTGTCTGTCCGTGCGAAAATCTAGATCTCAGCCATTAGAAGACCTAGAACTACCAAATTTGGTGACAGTATGTGTTATTATTGCACGCTGATCAAGTTTATTTTGGATTTTAGCCACGCCTCCTTCCGCCCCTGTAAATCGAAAAAAAATTGATTACAAGCGCACTTTTGATGCCACGAAGTTCCATATGATAATTATAGCTAGCCTGATGATCTCTGAAAATTTGGTAACAATTGGATAATAAACAAAGAAGCTATTCAGTTTAACGTTTTCCCTAGCTGTAAACCGCGCTTCCGGCAGCGAAAATTCTTTATTTGTACAGGAAATAATAAGAATGACATACAATGCAAATTTTTGCTGTTGTTGGATAACAGCGTTAGTAGCTTGGTGAAAAAGCGATGAACTCCTGAACCGACAGGCCCGTGATTCGATTCCCAATTCATGCCGCTTAAGCTTTTTCTTTTTATACCCGCTACTCATAGAGTAGAAGGGTATTATAACTTTGTTAAAACCGAAAATGTATGTAACAGGCAGAAGGAGACACCTCCGACCCCATAAAGTATATATATTCTGGCTCAGGATCAACAGCCGAGTCGATATAGCCATGTCCGTCTGTCCGTCTGTCTGTCCGTGTGAAAATCTAGATCTCAGCTATTATAAGAGCTAGGACAACCAAATTTGGTGACAATATGTGTTGTTATGGCACGCTGATCAAGTTTATTTTGGATTTTGGCCACGCCCCCTTCCGCCCCCGCAAATCGAAAAAAACATTGATAACAAGTGCAATTTTGATGCCATATTCTTCATTTTCGGTTTACATGATAAATATAGCTAGCCAGATGATCTCTGAAAATTTGGTAACAATCGGATATTAAACACAGAAGTTATTCAGCTTAACGTTTTCCACAGCTGTAAGCAGCGCTGCTTGCAGCATTGTGCCGAATCGTGTGTGCGTGTACGGTGGTGAAATGGGTTAAGTTGTGGACTGCAAAACGAACAGTACTATTATGCATTTACGGGCTCGAGTCCCACCCGCATCAAAAATTAAATGTGTGCAAAAATGTTTTTTTTTTTTATTTTATATTTTGACTTTGCATAAATATTATAAGTCCATAGCCTTTTAAGGTCAAAATATGATTGTAGCCGTTTTTTTGTTCCGCAAATAAATTGTGTACAAGCAGCTGGGTAGCGGGTATGTTACAGTCGAGCACACTCGACTGTAGCTTTCTTACTTGTTTTTTTTTAAGAACCTATACTTTAATTTTTTAATTAATATGCATTAATTGGTGTTGCATTTTATTTAAAATTTTTTTAATGGCTCACAATGAACTTAGCTAACAAGTGGAGAAGTGACAGTCTCTTAAATCAGCTCTGTGCGATTGTCAGAGCGCAGCTTTTTCTTATATTTTTATACCGGCTACTCATAGAGTAGAAGGGTATTATAACTTTGTTCCAACCGAAAATGTATGTAACAGGCAGAAGGAAACACCTCGGATCCCATAAAGTATATATATTTTGGCTCAGGATCAACAGCCGAGTCGATACAGCCATGTCCGTCTGTCCGTCTGTCCGTCTGTCTGTCCGTGTGAAAATGTAGATCACAGCTATTATAAGGCCTAGAACTACCAAATTTAGTGACAGTATGTGTTATTATTGCACGCTGATCAAGTTTATTTTGGATTTTGGCCACGCCCCCTTCCGCCCCCGTAAATCAAAAAACATTGATTACAAGCGCAATTTTAATGCAATATTGTTCATTTTTGGTTTACATGATAACTATAGCTAGCCAGATGATCTCTGAAATTTTGGTAACCATCGGATAATAAACACAGAAGTTATTCAGCTTAACGTTTTCCCTAGCTGTAAGCAGCGCTGCCGGCAGCGCAATTTCCTTATTTGTACAGGAAATAATAAGAATGCCTTACAATGCAAATTTTTGCAGTTGTTGGAAAACAGCGTCAGTAGCTTAGTGGAAAAGCGATGAACTCCTGAACCGACAGGCCCGTGGTTCGATTCCCAGTTCATTCCGCTTAAGCTTTTTCTTTTTTTTTAAGAAGTTTTACTTGAATTTTTGAATATGCAAAAATGGTCGTCCATTTGATTTAAATTTTTTTAATGGCTCACAATGAACTTAGTTAACAAGTGGAGATGTGACAGTCTCTTTCTTATATTTTTTTATTTTTTATTTAATTGTATGTTTAAGTTATATGAATAAACAGCAACAACAACAAGCATCATGCATTCAGACTTTGTTTTTGTCGTGCAAGAATTTCCGAATGGTCTCATAATGTAACTTTGGCAAATGTCGCGTAATGGCTTAATGGCCGAATGTAGAGGTGGTGGACCTCTTAGGTAATGGGTCCAAGGTTCGATTCCGCATTCATGCGTGTCATGGTGGGGGAGATTGAACTTTTCTTATTATTTCCAAAAAAAAGTTTTTGCCTCCCTTTTTGAGCTACCTTCATGAAACTTTGTATACATGTTTCTTATTGATGCCCGCTGTAAATAAGTCGGAACGAACCGGCACGGACCGATACTTCGTATAGATGCCATAGAACCTATCGGTCGTCTTTTTAACAAAATTTATTAAAAGTTAGAGTGCTCTGGAACTCTTCCATTGAAGTATATAATGAGGTATTAGAAGGGCACATATCGTTTTTTACATGCGCGTATTCGATTTATAGTCCTTAACAGGTAGAATTATTATTTTTACCTCAATAAAAGTTATACGTTTTCAATACTTTTTACTCCTTTTCCCGGCAGCTCTGCATGCAGCATTGTGCCGAATAGTGTGTGCGAGTATGGTGGTGAAATGGGTTAAGTTGTGGACTGCAAAACGAACAGAACTATTATGCATTTACGGGTTCGAGTCCCGCCCTCATCAAAAATTAAATGTGTGCAAAAAATTATTTTTAATATTTTAGATTTTGACTTTGCATAAATATTGTAAGTCCATGGCCTTTTACGGTTAAAATATGATTGTAACCGTTCTTTATTGTTCAGCAAATAATTTTGATGTACGAGCAGCTGGGTAGCGGGTATATTACAGTCGAGAACACTCGAATGTAGCTTTCTTACTTGTTTTATTTTTATTTTTGATTTAATTATATGTTTATGATTGTTATTTATGAATAAATAGCAACAACAACACGCATCATGCATTCAGACTTTGTTTTTGTCGTGGAAGAATTTCCGAATGGTCTCATAATGTAACTTTAGCAAAATTTGCGTAATGGCTTAATGGCCGAAGTGGTGGACCTCTTAGGTAATGGGTCCAAGGTTCGATTCCGCATGCATACGTGTCATGGTGGGGGAGATCGAGCTTTTCTTATTTTTTGCAAAGAAAAGTTTTTGCCTCCCTTTTTGAGCTACCTTCATGAAACTTTGTATACATGTTTCTCATTGCTGCCCGCTGTAAGTGAGTCGGAACGAGCCGGTACGGACCGATACATCGTATAGATGCCATAGAACATATCGGTCGTTTTTTTAACATAATTTATTAAAAGTTAGAGTGCTCCAGAACACTTTCCATTCAAGTATACAAAGAGGTATTAAAAGGGCACATATCGTTTTTTACATGCACGTATTTGATTTATAGTCTTCAACAGGTAGAATTATTATTTTTACTGTTTAAGTGATAAATCTTGGATTTTTGTGGTACCTGAATAAAAATTATACGTTTTCAATACTTTTTACTCCTTTTCCCGGCAGCGCTGCTTGCAGCATTGTGCCGAATAGTGTGTGCGTGTACGGTGGTGAAATGGGTTAAGTTGTGGACTGCATAACGAACGAAACTATTATGCATTTATGGGTTCAAGTCCCACCCGCATCAAAAGTTAAATGTGTGCAAAAAATAATTTTTTTTATTTTAGATTTTGACTTTGCATAAATATTGTAAGTCCATGCCCTTTTACGGTCAAAATATGATTGTAGCCGTTCTCTATTGTTCCGCAAATAATTTTGATGTACGAGCAGCTGGGTAGCGGGTATATTACAGTCAAGCACACTCGAATGTAGCTTTCTTTCTTGTTTATTTTAGATTTTGACTTTGCATAAATATTGTAAGTCCATGGCCTTTTACGGTCAAAATATGATTGTAGCCGTTCTTTATTGTTCTGCAAATAATTTTGATGTACGAGCAGCTGGGTAGCGGGTATATTACAGTCGAGCCCCCTCGAATGTAGCTTTCTTACTTGTCTCTTATTATTAAATGAATAAAATTATGATAATTTGGTAAATATATATAGTTTTCCTTAAATGAAAAGGCGAAAGGTATAATGAAAGGGTAACATTTAAATTAGAGATTTACCATATAGCGCCAAAGGTAAATCATGGAAGTGGGTACAGAGGCGAGCCACTATACCATCAGTGTAGCCTCATTTTCATTAGAAATACTGATATAGCAGCATTAGATACTCATGAGCTCTCAGACTTTTGTTTTTTCTTTTAAATTTTTTATACATTAATTATAAATCTTGTTCATCTACGTAATAGGCACGGGACAATAATTATAATTCAACGTGACTTTCTGATCGAGTGAGGGCTTTATTATTTGGCCAACGACCCCCCAATACGATTGTAAGCTATCCGCAACTAGGGTCCCAACCGGCCATCAATTTAGCGAAGATCTCACCACTTAATCAATATGAATAGTACATTATAACTACCTGATGGAATTCCTCTACTGATTGATTGACATCCTGAGTAATGATTGTCAATTGGTACTCTAATGTACTCAAATTCCGCTTATCTGCGTAATGCATTGTTAAGCACTTTGAAATTGCATTCCAGTCTAGTGGCACGTTATAGGATTCTAAGGCTGTATCGGCATTGCCAACAATTTTGTTTCTTATGGTATTATTGTACCGAAATAATTAGCAGTGTCTATGATTATATATACGCGCTTTTTCCACGAACTAAGTTCTCCGCGGTCGCCTGAGAACTCTCGGATGCTTTTAACTACCCGATGTTGAGGCTGAACAATTTGGTTTGGTACATCTAAGAAGTCACTATTCTTGTTATTTTGTTGTCTGATTAATTGGGGAACCATGAAGCTATTCTACCAATGTGTGCGTTAAGCTCTTGTTGTCTTGTTGTCATATTGACTCTGTTTTATTCTGTCTGGTTTACTGAAAGAATGGGGGGTATAACTAAGTTATTAGGGTTTGTCTTAACGGTCACGGAAATTTGAAAAATTTAGAATACGTCGTATTAAATTAGGTTAATAAAAATAGAAATCGTAAATGTTTGTTCAAAAATAAATTTGTTTTTAAATATACCTTTTCCAGTAAACGTGATTCAATAAAATTCCGATATATTTTAATCAAAATTATTATATGTGTTAAAACCAGTAACTGGTTTTTTCCTTTTACTTTGGAGGGTCCTCGTAGGAAATCATAAGGTGGGAAATTTTTATACTACATTATTTTGTAGTCAGTAAGTCTTTCATATTTTTACGGTGTGTTATTCGCTTTGGTTGATCACTTCACTTTCACTTTCTTATAACTAAACATTTTGTTTAATTTGTATTGTTAATTTCCTATTAAATTTTTGTTTAATTTGTATTGTGAATTTTCTTTTAAATGTTTCTTAAAACTATCTTACAAGTAGGTTATTGTTGCCACCCTTACCAATCGTCTGGATTTGGTCCTGTTTTCTGTATCTACTGAGGATCCAGGTGCGATACTTCCTTCGGAAGGTTCCGTGGGGACGGTCCTTTTTCGCGACTTACACTTTTTGTTTTTTGTTACGTCGCGAGCGTAGAGGCTTTTTGATCTTTTATTCGCGAACACTTAGAGGCTTCTTGCTCTGTTATGTTGTAAACCGGTTTAACAAATTTATTTTGGGTACTTTATTGATCGAATTCAAAGTTAAGACTAAATTAAAGTTCACTCTAATTCCCTAATCTGGCCTTTTGTGAATCAGAATTTGGAGTAGCGGTGGCGGCGACGGTGGCAGCGACGGTGCAGCGACGGTGGAAGCGATTAATCAAAGTTTGAGAACAGTTTGACAGTTGTGCAGTCGGCTCTAATTGGTTAATTTCAGTTCTGCTGATGACTTCTTAATAAATTTTCCCATTTCATCAAGTGTAATCGATATTTTAGTCAGTATGCTTAGACATGAATCGCTCAAGAATGTAGTTAAATTTGGGAAGATATTTATGAATATAACTTATATACTTATTTAATTATTAAATACAAAATCTCAGTCAATCTGCATTCATTAACAATGTTTTTAAAAAAATGCAATATGGAAGATTGTAATCCAGTTGGGACTCCTCTTCCAAGCAATATAAATTATGAGGCTTTCCAAGAAGAAGAGTAATATGAAGCACCATGTTGGAATTTGATTGATTGTTGATTGTTATGTACACGACCGGGTTTAAGTACATCGATAAGTATCTTAAGTCTTAAGTCTTAAGATATACTAACTACAATAAAAGATAATTATGGCAATATATTAAAAGAATTTTAAGATATCAAAAGGAACTGTCAATTTAAAGTTATAATTTAAAAGGAATTCGAAAGTAAATAAAATTCTTATGGGGTATGTTGATTCTGATTGGGCCGGAAATGAGGCTGACAGAAGAAGTACTACAGGGTATATATTTAAAATGTTTGAAAATTGTTCAATTTGCTGAAGTACTACGAAACAAAAATCTGTTGCTGCTTCATCTACCGAAGCTGAATATATACCCTTATTCGAAGGAGTAAGGGAAACATTATGACTAAAATCATTAACAAATGAAATTAAATTAGAATTAAATGGTGTAATAGTTATTTTCGAGGATAATCAAGGCTGTATAAGTATAGCCAATAATCCTACTTGCCACAAGAGAACAAAGCACATAGATATTAAATATCATTTTACTAGAGAATAAATTTAAAACAAACTAATTTGTGTTAAGTATCTTTCCACAGATTTACAATTGGCTGATATTTTGACAAAGCCACTACCAACTGCCAGATTCACTGCACTACGAGTCCAACTAGGGCATTCATTAACAATGTTTTTAAAAAAATGCAATATGGAAGATTGTAATCCAGTTGGGACTCCTCTTCCAAGCAATATAAATTATGAGGCTTTCCAAGAAGAAGAGTAATATGAAGCACCATGTTGGAATTTGATTGATTGTTGATTGTTATGTACACGACCGGGTTTAAGTACATCGATAAGTATCTTAAGTCTTAAGTCTTAAGATATACTAACTACAATAAAAGATAATTATGGCAATGTATTAAAAGAATTTTAAGATATCAAAAGGAACTGTCAATTTAAAGTTATAATTTAAAAGGAATTCGAAAGTAAATAAAATTCTTATGGGGTATGTTGATTCTGATGACGAAAATAGTCTTGAATGACGAAAATAGTCTGAATGAGCATAATGAATTTTTATATAAAGTTTGAATATTTTCTATAATCAAATCCAAAAAATTACTGGTCTAACCATTACTATGTTTATCTAACTGAATCTTGAATGATGAAAATAATCTGAATGAGGAAAATGAATTTTTATATGAAGTTTGAATCTTCTATATATATCTATATCTTCTATATGTGGGAATTGGTTCCAGTAAGAATACTCGCAGTGGTAATAAGTATTAGATCTTTCGATACTTCTATATTGCAGCCCTGAATAAAATGCAACCCTAGACAAGAGCAAGCTCTCGATAGAAAGGGAGCGGGTGTAGAAAAAAAGCGGGTCGAGTGAAAAAGTTGCCAAGAGCGGTTGTTCCCAAAGCTACATAATTTCGTCATAAGTCTTAATAATTAAATGTGAAATTCGTATAAGCTCTATTACTTGTTTAATAAAAACCATATAAATAAAGAACTACAAATTGGGGGCTCGCCCGGGATGAGCTTAAGTCTAAAGACAAAATTTATGCATATGACGCAGTTCGTTTTGGTAGCAAGCAGTGAACGGTAAAAAGGACCGTTGCATGATCGACGCTGGAACAAACGCGAGCAACAAAATACAGAATTCTCGAAGAATTTTTGAGAGTCGGCAGAGGCAAAGTTGCTGCTTAAGTTAGCAGAAGCAGAACTAGTGCATACGTCGGCAGAGGCAAAGTTGCTGCTTAAGTTGGCAGAAGCGGAACTGGTGCATACGTCGGCAGAGGCAAAGTTGCTGCTTAAGTTGGTAGAAGCAGATGAAGAGGAAAGCGATTCAGATGAAGGTCAATCCGTAGTTACAGAGCGAAATTTAGCTGAAGATCAAAGAGTAGACAATGGTAGGTCATGGTTCACTCTCAAAGATGTAGAAGGCAGCGTATCTAGTTTCTCTGGAACAGGAAGTCCTGATGTAGAACAATGGATCGATGAGTTAGAAAGTTGTTCAACTACTGTCCAGTGGAGTGATTTGCAGCTGTTTATCTATTCGAAACAGATGCTTACAGGAGCGGCTAAACTGTTTGTGCGTAGTGAAGCGAATATTCGTAGTTGGACTGTTTTGAAGGCTAAGTTGAGGGAAGAGTTTTCAATTAAAGTGTCATCAGCTGAGGTTCATAGAAGATTGGACCAGCGTCAGCAGAGAAAAGACGAATCATTATTTGAATATTTGTATGCTCTTAAAGAAATCGAAAAGCCAGTTAATATTGATGAGCCAAGTTTAATTGACTATTACATAAAGGGTATTCCAGATTCGAAAGGGAATAAGATAATGTTATATCAGGCCAGAAATATACAGGAACTGAAACATCAAATCGAGATATATCAGAAAGCTAGATCTGGCAAATCGAATCAATCAGCTGGGGAACGTCAGGAGCAAAAGAAAGATCAAGGCAAAGGTCAGGTTAAGTCTGGATCATCCAGGAAATGTTTCAAATGCGGCGATAGTTCCCACGTAATGAAAGACTGTAAGAAAAGAGATTTTGTTTGCTTTAAATGTGGTCAGCCAGGACACCGAGCAGCACATTGTGCAGCAAAAACAGATGTCAAGAAAGAAACAAATGCTAATGTAGTTCAAGAGGATAAAGTAGGAGTGTCGTTAGGCAGTGAATTTACTCTTTCAGCTCTTGAGTTGAAGAGCATTGTTTACAAAAAGATTATATTTAAAGGTTTGGTTGACACGGGTGCTGATTTGTGCTTAATGCGCAGACAAGTTTTCGTGAGTCTAGGAGCAGCAAAAATAACTGGTAAAGGAAAGAGTTTGACGGGAATTGGAGAAAGTCGTATTTTAACATTTTGAAGTATTATTATATCCGTTCTAATAGATGATATTCCAATGGAAGTAGAGTTTCATGTTGTTCAAGATCAGGATATAGGTTTCAATGCTATTTTAGGAAGGACAATTTTGGACACTGTCGATATGAAGGTTTCCAAAAGTGGTACCCCCTTTATATTAGGATGAAAACTGAAGATGGAGGTAAAATTAGGAATACACAGATATTTGATTGTCAGGCGAATGATGAATTTCGAAGCATGTATGTAGAAGAGCTTATAGCAACTTCTAAGGTAGATTTATCTCATCTTAGTCAGCCTGAAGCTAAAACGGTATTGGAGATGGGAAAAAATGGGAAAAAGCGTCTATGCTGCGACTATCGCAAATTAAATGAGAAAATTATTAGAGATAATTTTCTGATGGCACACATGGACAATGTCTTAGATAAACTTCAGAATGCGAAGATATATACAACATTGGATTTGACCAATGGGTTTTTCCATGTGCCCGTAGAAGTAGGTTCAAGAAAATACACTTCGTTCGTGACTCAAAGTGGGCAGTACGAATTTTTATTTGTACCGTTTGGCATTTCGAATTCGCCTGTAGTTTTTACTAGGTTTATAATGTCTGTTTTACGAGAGTTGCTCGCTAGTGGAATTGCAATACTTTACATGGATGATGTTATTGTGCCTAGTAACGATGTTGATGAGGGGATAAGAAAATTGAAGAAAGTGTTAGAAGTGTCTTCTGAGAATGGGCTACAAATTAATTGGGGCAAATGCCAGATATTACATCAGAGAGTCAATTTTTTGGGATATATCGTTCACGATGGAACCATAACCCCAACCAAAGAAAAGATACAGGCCGTTACAGAATTTCCGGAACCCAAAGATAATAAGGGTATACAACGTTTTGTAGGGTTAACATCTTAATTTAGAAAATTCATAAATGGATATGCAGCTATTGCTAAGCCATTATCAGATATTTTAAGGCAAGATTCTAAGTTCGGATTCACAGAAGTTTAGTTCAACAATCAAATTTTGACCGTAAAAGGCTATGGACTTATAATATCTATACAAAGTCAAAATATAAAATAAAAAAAAAAACATTTTTGCACACATTTAATTTTTGACGTGACGGCCGTGACTCGAACCCGTAAATGCATAATGGTACTGTTCGTTTTGCAGTCCACAACTTAACCCATTTCCCCACCGTACACGCACACACGATTCGGCACAATGCTGCAAGCAGCTCTGCCGGCAGCGCTGCTTACAGCTATGGAAAACGTTAAGCTGAATAACTACTGTGTTTATTATCCGATTGTTACCAAATTTTTAGAGATCATCTGGCTAGCTATAGTTATCATATAACCCGAAAAAGAACAATATGGCATCAAAATTGCGCTTGTAATCAATTTTTTTTATTTACTGAGGCGGAAGGGGGCGTGGCCAAAATCCAAAATAAACTTGATCAGCGGTCAATAATAACACATACTGAAAAAGAAAAAGAACTCATTGTAGTCCCTGGTCAGATGGAAAACGAGATAATTGTTTCTGCTCATAACCAAGGTCATTTCTCGGCAGCAAAAACACAAGATTTAGTGGAAAAATCGTATTACATTCCAAAATTGAAAGGAAAAGTTTCTCGTGTTGTAGATCTGGTAAAAAGGAGGGGTTTTTAACAGCTGTCGATAAGGGTAATATACCGTTTGTTACATACCATATTGACCATGTTGGCCCAATGGAACTAACTAATAAGCGATATAATCACATTTTAGTCGTGGTGGATGGGTTTTCGAAATATGTTTGGTCGTATCCAACCCGTAGTACAGGTGTCGATGAGGTTATAGAGTGCTTGAAAAAACAAGCAGTTAATTTTGGGAACCCCTACAGAATTGTCTCGGACAGAGGTTCCGCATTTACCTCGAAGTCCTTTAAAGAATATTGTGAAAATGAAAATATTCAACATTTGCTCATTGCCACCGGTGTACCTCGTGGAAATGGTCATGTGGAACGGATGCTAAGTTAAGTAATGACAATCCAGGATTATGGTATAAGAATTTAGGACAAGTTCAGCAAATGATAAATAATACAGAGCCAAGAAGCACAAAATAGCAGCTTTTAAGTTAATGACTGGAGTAGATATGCGCGTTGCTGATTATAAGGAGCTAAAGGATTTAGTAATCGAATTCATGATTAGCGAGTTAGAAGAAAAGCGTAAAAAATTTGCGGCAAGAAGCTCGTGAAAACATAAGGGATATATAGAGAAAGAAAATAATCAAGTAAGAAAGCTACAGTCGAGTATGCTCGACTGTAATAAACCCGCTACCCAGCTGCTCGTACATCATTTATTTGCGGAACAAAAAAACGGCTACAATCATATTTTGACAGTAAAGGGCTATGGACTTATAATATTTATGCAAAGTCAAAATCTAATATAAAAAAAAAAAACTTTTTTGCACACATTTAATTTTTGATGCGGGCGGGACTCGAACCCGTAAATGCATAATAGTACTGTTCGTTTTGCAGTCCACAACTTAACCCATTTCACCACCGTACACGCACACACTATTCGGCACAATGCTGCAAGCAGCGCTGCCGGGAAAAGGAGTAAAAAGTATTGAAAACGTATAACTTTTATTCAGGTACCACAAAAATCCATGTTTTATCACTTAAACAGTAAAAATAATAATTCTACCTGTTGAAGACTATAAATCAAATACGTGCATGTAAAAAACGATATGTGCCCTTTTAATACCTCTTTATATACTTGAATGGAAAGTGTTCTGGAGCACTCTAACTTTTAATAAATTTTGTTAAAACAAGTTAGAAAGCTACAGTCGAGTGTGATATAGAAAGATAGTCGACTGTAATAAACCCGCTACCCAGCTGCTCGTACGTCATTTATTTGCGGAACAAAAAAAACGGCTGACCGTAAAAGGCTATGGACCTATAATATCTATGCAAAGTCAAAATATAAAATAAAAAAAAAAAACATTTTTGCACACATTTAATTTTTGATGCGGGCGGGACACGAACCCGTAAATGCATAATAGTACTATTCGTTTTGCAGTCCACAACTTAACCCATTTCACCACCGTACACGCACACACGATTCGGCACAATGCTGCAAGCAGCGCTGCCGGCAGCGCTGCTTACAGCTGTGGAAAACGTTAAGCTGAATAACTTCTGTGTTTATTATCCGATTTTTACTAAATTTTCAGAGATCATCTGGCTAGCTATAGTTATCATATAACCCGAAAATTAACAATATGGCATCAAAATTGCGCTTGAAATCAATTTTTTTTATTTACAGGGGCGGAAGGGGGCGTGGCCAAAATCCAAAATAAACTTGATCAGCGTGCAATAATAACACATATTGTCACCAAATTTGGTTGTCCTAGCTCTTATAATAGCTGAGATCTAGATTTTCACACGGACAGACAGACGGACAGACGGACATGGCTATATCGACTCGGCTGTTGATCCTGAGCCAGAATATATATACTTTATGGGGTCGGAGGTGTCTCCTTCTGCCTGTTACATACATTTTCGGTTTGAACAAAGTTATAATACCCTTCTACTCTATGAGTAGCGGGTATAAAAAGAGCAAGCTTAAGCGGGATGAACTGGGAATCGAACCACGGGCCTGTCAGTTCAGGAGTTCATCGCTTTTCCACTAAGCTACTGACGCTGTTATCCAACAACAAATTTTTAGAGATCATCTGGCTAGCTATAGTTATCATATAACCCGAAAATTAACAATATGGCATCAAAATTGCACTTGAAATCAATTTTTTTTATTTACAGGGGCGGAAGGGGGCGTGGCCAACATCCAAAATAAACTTGATCAGCGTGCAATAATAACACATACTGTCACCAAATTTGGTAGTTCTAGCTCTTATAATAACTGAGATCTAGATCTAGACGGACAGACGGACATGGCTATGTCGACTCGGCTGTTGATCCTGAGCCAGAATATATATACTTTATGAGGTCGGAGGTGTCTCCTTTTGCCTGTTACATACATTTTCGGTTTGAACAAAGTTTTAATACCCTTCTACTCTATGAGTAGCGGGTATAAAAACGACCGATATGTTCTATGGCATCTATACGATGTATCGGTGCGTACCGGCTCGTTCCGACTTACTTACAGCGGGCAGCAATGAGAAACATGTATATAAAGTTTCATAAAGGTAGCTCAAAAAGGGAAGCAAAAACTTTTCTTTGCAAAAAATAAGAAAAGCTCGATCTCCCCCACCATGACACGTATGCATGCGGAATCGAACCTTGGACCCATTACCTAAGAGGTCCACCACTTCGGCCATTAAGCCATTACGCAAATTTTGCTAAAGTTACATTATGAGACCATTCGGAAATTCTTGCACGACAAAAACAAAGTCTGAATGCATGATGCTTGTTGTTGTTGCTATTTATTGATAAATAACAATCATAAACATATAATTAAATAAAAAATAAAAATAAAAAAAAATATAAGAACAAGTAAGAAAGCTACAGTCAAGTGTGCTCGACTGTAATATACCCACTACCCAGCTGCTTGTACATAATTTATTTGCGGAACAAAAAATGGGCTACAATCATATTTTGACCGTAAAAGGCTATGAACTTATAATATTTATGCAAAGTCAAAATATAAAATAAAAAGAAAAACATTTTTGCACACATTTAATTTTTGATGCGGGCGGGACTCGAACCCGTAAATGCATAATAGTACTGTTCGTTTTTCAGTCCACAACTTAACCCATTTCACCACCGTACACGCACACACGATTCGGCACAATGCTGCAAGCAGCGCTGGCGGCAGCGCTGCTTACAGCTATGGAAAACGTTAAGCTGAATAACTTCTGTGTTTATTATCCGATTGTTACCAAATTTTCTTTTTCTTTCTAGAAAAGAAAGAAATTTTCTTTCTTTTCTTTCTATTTTTTCGTATCCGCATGCATGCGTGTCATGGTAAGGGAGATCGAACTTTTCTTATTTTTTGAAAATAAAAGTTTTTGCCTCCCTTTTTGAGCTACCTTCATGAAACTTTGTATACATGTTTCTCATTGCTGCCCGCTGTAAATTAGTAAATTAGATGCCATAGAACCTATCGATCGTTTTTTTTACCAAAATTTAATAAAGTTAGAGTGCTCTATAACACTTTCCATTCAAGTATATAAAGAGTTATTAAAAGGGCACATATTGTTTTTTACATGCACGTATTCGATTTATAGTCTTCGACAGGTAGAATTATTATTTTTACTTTTTAAGTGATAAATCTTGGATTTTTTGGTACCTGAATAAAAGTTATACGTTATCAATACTTTTTACTCCTTTTGCCGGAAGCGCTGCTTGCAGCATTTTGCCGAATAGTTTTGCGTGTACGGTGGTGAAATGGGTTAAGTTGTGGACTGCATAACGAAGAGAACTATTATGCATATATGGGTTCGAGTCCCACCCGCATCAAAAATTAAATGTGTGCAAAAAAATTTTTTTTTTATTTTAGACTTTGACTTTGGATAAATATTGTAAGTCCATGGACTTTTACGGTCAAAATATGATTGTAGCCGTTCTTTATTGTTCCGCAAATAATTTTGATGTACGAGCAGCTGGGTAGCGGGTATATTACAGTCGGGCACACTCGAATATAGCTTTCTTACTTGTTTTTCTCTGGGTGAGACTGGAATCTCTTTATACCCGCTACTCATAGAGTAGAAGGGTATTATAACTTTGTTCAAACCGAAAATGTATGTAACAGGCAGAAGGAGACACCTCCGACCCTATAAAGTATACATATTCTGGCTCAGGATCAACAGCCGAGTCGATATTGCCATGTCCGTCTGTCCGTCTGTCTGTCCGTGTGAAAATCTAGATCTCGGCTATTATAAGAGCTAGGACAACCAAATTTGGTGACAATATGTGTTTTTTATTGCACGCTGATCAAGTTTATTTTGGATTTTGGCCACGCCCCCTTCCGCCCCCGCAAATCGAAAAAACATTGATAACAAGTGCAATTTTGATGCCATATTCTTCATTTTCGGTTTACATGATAACTATAGCTAGCCAGATGATCTCTGAAAATTTGGTAACAATCGGATAATAAACACAGAAGTTATTCAGCCTAACGTTTTCCACAGCTGTAAGCAGCGCTGCCGGCAGCGCTGCTTGCAGCATTGTGCCGAATCGTGTGTGCGTGTACGGTGGTGAAATGGGTTAAGTTGTGGACTGCAAAACGAACAGTACTATTATGCATTTACGGGTTCGAGTCCCGCCCGCATCAAAAATTAAATGTGTGCAAATATGTTTTTTTTTTTTTATTTTATATTTTGACTTTGCATAGATATTATAAGTCCATAGCCTTTTACGGTCAAAATAAGATTGTAGCCGTTATTTTGTTCCGCAAATAAATTTTGTACAAGCAGCTGGGTAGCGGGTATGTTACAGTCGAGCACACTCGACTATAGCTTTCTTACTTGTTTTTTTCTCAGGGTGGGACTGGAATCTCTTTTTTTTTATAACTCTTCTTTTTTTTCGTAGTGCATTTGCATTAAAGTATGCCATTTTTTAACAAGTAGAGCAATTCTCTTCATTTTTGGATAAGTACACAAAAATGTTTCATATCATCGTTTTTTTTTTATACCCGGTACTTCTGCAGCAATGGCTTAAGCTGGCGCATGCTCTTGACGCTCAACTTGTGTGTCTCAAAGAGTGAGATTGTCGCCTGCGAATAATCGTTGCCATAGAGTTTGCCCATGGCCAGAGCCACATCGCGCTGGGTGAAGCCGAGCTCGATGCGACGCTGCTTGAAGGTCTTCGCAAACTGATCGAGCTCCATAACTATTCAACAAATTATTTAATTTCTTTTTTACAATAACTGAATTTTTTGAATTTTTGGTCTTGGTTTACTATATTGTTTGTTTCCTTGTTTGCTTTGTTTTCAATCTATAGTAATAATATATTTAATTTAATGTCTTTTCTATAACGACTTTTAAATATATTTGGTAAAACTTTTAACTAAATTTTAAATATATATACAGTAGTGGCCTTTTATTTAGCACACTACTTAGCAGCACACTTCAACATGAATTTTCACCGTTTGTATAGTGAACAGTTCACCAATTTTTTTCTGGTTGTTGCCTTATTAGTTGATAAGATGTACCGTTACTTTCAGCCTATTCCCTTTCGTCGTTTTTTTTCTGCGTTGGTTTGAATGAATTAACTATGATTTTCAGCTGGACATGAGTTTAGCACACTTATACTTTTTTTTTTATTAATTTATTAAATAGAATGAGAAAACATAAGAAAGGAGACTAATATTTTGTTGGATATCCTTTGTTTTTGATAACTACATCCAATCTTCTGTGCTGACTCTTCACTAAAGCAGCGCATCTGTTCTGCGGAATACTGTACCACGCTTCTCGGATAACTATCCACAAATCATTCAAACTGCCCAGATTTTTGGTGCGAATGTGCTGCTCAACATCATTCTAGAGATTCTCTATTGGATTGAGGTTCGGTGACTGAGCTGGCCACTTCAGCGTAACAACTTGATGCTCCTAATAGTAACTTTTCATAAGCCGTGAAGTGTGCTTAGGATCGTTGTCGTGCATAAAACGCCATGATAATGGCATATTGTCCTCGGAATATGGCACCATTATATCCTCTATAATTTCTTTATAGACGTATTGGTCCATACGAGTGTCTATCCGGTAAATCATTGATACATATTTTTTAATAACATCTAAATTTTTAATTAAAATAAATAGGTAATACTAAATATGCGAGTCCTTAAAAGAAAGAACAAAGAAAATAAAAAAAAGAAACGAAAAAATAGAAAGAAAAGAAAGAAAATTTCTTTCTTTTCTAGAAAGAAAAAGAAAATTTGGTAACAATCGGATAATAAACACAGAAGTTATTCAGCTTAACGTTTTCCATAGCTGTAAGCAGCGCTGCCGTCAGCGCTGCTTGCAGCATTGTGCCGAATCGTGTGTGCGTGTACGGTGGTGAAATGGGTTAAATTGTGGACTGAAAAACCAACAGTACTATTATGCATTTACGGGTTCGAGTCCCGCCCGCATCAAAAATTAAATGTGTGCAAAAATGTTTTTCTTTTTATTTTATATTTTGACTTTGCATAAATATTATAAGTCCATAGCCTTTTACGGTCAAAATATGATTGTAGCCCATTTTTTGTTCCGCAAATAAATTATGTACAAGCAGCTGGGTAGTGGGTATATTACAGTCGAGCACACTCGACTGTAGCTTTCTTACTTGTTCTTATATTTTTTTATTTTTATTTTTTATTTAATTATATGTTTATGATTGTTATTTATCAATAAATAGCAACAACAACAAGCATCATGCATTCAGACTTTGTTTTTGTCGTGCAAGAATTTCCGAATGGTCTCATAATGTAACTTTAGCAAAATCTGCGTAATGGCTTAATGGCCGAATGGAGAAGTGGTGGACCTCTTAGGTAATGGGTCCAAGGTTCGATTCCGCATGCATACGTGTCATGGTGGGGGAGATCGAGCTTTTCTTATTTTTTGCAAAGAAAAGTTTTTGCCTCCCTTTTTGAGCTACCTTTATGAAACTTTATATACATGTTTCTCATTGCTGCCCGCTGTAAGTAAGTCGGAACGAGCCGGTACGCACCGATACATCGTATAGATGCCATAGAACATATCGGTCGTTTTTATACCCGCTACTCATAGAGTAGAAGGGTATTAAAACTTTGTTCAAACCGAAAATGTATGTAACAGGCAAAAGGAGACACCTCCGACCTCATAAAGTATATATATTCTGGCTCAGGATCAACAGCCGAGTCGACATAGCCATGTCCGTCTGTCCGTCTAGATCTAGATCTCAGTTATTATAAGAGCTAGAACTACCAAATTTGGTGACAGTATGTGTTATTATTGCACGCTGATCAAGTTTATTTTGGATGTTGGCCACGCCCCCTTCCGCCCCTGTAAATAAAAAAAATTGATTTCAAGCGCAATTTTGATGCCATATTGTTAATTTTCGGGTTATATGATAACTATAGCTAGCCAGATGATCTCTGGAAATTTGGTAACAATCGGATAATAAACACAGAAGTTATTCAGCTTAACGTTTTCCATAGCTGTAAGCAGCGCTGCCGGCAGCGCAAATTCTTTGTTTGTACAGGAAATAATAAGAATGCCTTACAATGGAAATTTTTGCAGTTGTCGGATAACAGAGTCAGTAGCTTAGTGGAAAAGTGATGAACTCCTGAACCGACAGGCCCGTGGTTCGATTCCCAGTTCATGCCGCTTAAGCTTTTTCTTTTTTTTAGACCAAATACATGGTCTATTGTGTTTGTCGAAATGTGCGTAACAGGTAGAAGGAGGCATCTGCGATCCCATAAAGTATATACATTCATGTCGAGTCGATTAAGCCATATCTGTCTGTCCGCCTGTATGAACGCCTATATCTCAGAAACTAAAAAAGCTAGAGCCACCAAATTTTGAGACAACATTTATGTGAATCATACGCTGTAAAATGTTTATTAAAATTTGGGCCACGCCTACTTCCGCACCCGCACTTCGAAAAACCGTATTGCAAGCGCCTATATCTTAGAAACTAAAAAAGCTAGAGCCACCAAATTTGGTAAAAACACTTATGTGTAAAATCTGTAAAATTTTTATTAAAATTTGGGACACGCCTACTTCCGCCCCCGCAAATCGATAAACCGTATAGCCGGCGCAATAATATAGCTAGAGTATTCAGTTTTGGTGGGAATGATAACTATCACTACCTAAACGATCGCTGATCGGATAATGAACATAAAAGTTATTCAACGTTGCATATAGATTTGCACTGCGCCCACAGCAAGAAAGCAATCTGTGTTTTTTCCATGCAGTGATTTTTTTCCAGCTGCTATATTATAACTAAAAATTATATGTGTTGTTTATTATTTTTCTTTGAAAAACACGTTTACCAACAATAGTTTTCTAAATCTGATTTTTTTCATAACCTTGAAGAATCCATGGTCTTATACAGTCAACACTTGACTGTAGCCGATCTTACTTGTTTTTTAAGAACTTTTACTTTAAATATGCATTGAATATGCATTAATTGGTTGGAACTTAGTTAACAAGTGGAGAAGTGACAGTCTTTTAAATCAGCTGTGTGCGATTGTTTGAGCGCAGCTTTTTCTTATATTTTTTTATTTTTTATTTACAACAACACGCATCATGCATTCAGACTTTGTTTTTGTCGTGCAAGAATTTCCGAATGTAACTTTGGCAAAATTATTGTTTTTACCTGATACCTGATTGTTATACGTTTTCAATACATTGTGCCGAATAGAGTGTGCGTGTATGGTGATGTGCGTATGTTGTGAAATGGGTTAAGTTGTGGACTGCAAAACGAACAGAACTACGATATTATGCATTTGGGGTTCGAGTCCCACCCGCATCAAAAATTAAATGTATGCAAAAAATTATTTTTTTTGTTTTAGATTTTCACTTTGCATAAATATTGTAAGTCCATGGCCTTTTACGGTTAAAATATGATTGTAGCCGTTTTTTATTGTTCCGCAAATAATTTTGATGTACGAGCAGCTGGGTAGCTGGTATATGACAGTCGAAACCACTCGAATGCAGCTTTCTTACTTGTTATTATTATTTCCGTGACCGTTAAGGCAAATCTGAGCCAGAATACCATATGGGGTCGGAAGTGTCTCCTTCTGCCTGTTACATACATTTTCGGTTTAAACAAATTATAATACCCTTGTACTCTATGAGTAGCGGGTATAAAAATAGAAATCGTAAGTGTTTGTTCAAAAACAAATTTATTTTTAAATATGCTTTTTTTCAGTAAAAGTGATTTAATAAAATTCCGAAATATTTTAATCAAAATTATTATATGTATACAAACCAGTATCTGGTTTCTTCCTTTTACTTTGGAGGGTCCTCGTAGGAAATCATAAAGTTGGAAATTTTTATACCACATTATTTTTTAGTCAGTTAGTCGTTTATATTTTTACGGTGTGATATTCACTTTGGTTGATCACTTCACTTTCACTTTCTTATAACTATACTTTTTTAAATACATTTTGTTTAATTTGTATTATTAATTTTCTTTTAAATTTTTGTTTAATTTGTATTGTGATTTTCTTTTAAATGTTTTTTTTAAAACTATCTTACAAGTAGGTTATTGTTGCCACCCTTCCCAGTCGTCTGAATTTGGTCCTGTTTTCTGTATCTACTGAGGATCCAGATGCGATACTTCCTTCGGAAGGTTCCGTGGGGACGGGCCTTGCACGGTGTTGGTCTTAGTAGGCGTTGTGGGTGGGAGTCTTTCCTTTTATTTAACGGAACACGGTTATTCGCGATTTGCACTTTTTGTTTTTTGCCACGTCGCGAGCGTAGAGGCTCTTTGATCTTTTATTCGCGAACACTAAGAGGCTTTTTGCTCTGTTATGTTGTAAACCGGTTTTACAAATTTATTTTTGGTACTTTATTGATCGAATTTAAAGTAGAGACTGAATTAAAGTTCTACTCTAATTCCCTAATCTGGCCTTTTGTGAATCACAATTTGGAGTAGCGGTGGCGGCGACGGTGGCAGCGACGGTGCAGCGACGAATCAAAGTTTGACAACAGTTTGACAGTTGTGCAGTCGGCTCTTAATAGTTAATTTTAGTTCTGCTGATGACTTCTTAATAAATTTGGCCATTTCCTGTTGTTGCCAATATTTCGTAGGAATTGCAGGTACCCGTGTGAACTATTTTGCAACTGCAGTTCAATGCTCTGCTATTATTTATTTTGTTATATTTTGTTTTACTTTAGGTTGGCGCGTGTAGGAAATAATGCAGACGCTGACCTGAGCTTTTCTTTATGAGCTTTTGGTAAAGCGTGTTGTTAACATGCAATTTATATGTTAACGGAAAGAACCTTTTAGATTTTCAAATTAATAATCTCAAACCTTCTGTTTGAATGCATGTTACTGTTATCTTAGGATTTTCATTCAAATTATAAACAGAAGGTTTGAGATTGTTAATTTGAGAATCTAAAACGTTATTTACCATAAATATGTTAGCCGTAGTTTCTTTTACTAGTTCAATTTTTAGAGGCCTACAAAATCGTATAGATTGCGGTGTTCTATTATTCCATATATTGTGATCAAAAGAGTCTATAATTTTTCTGGGTGTAACAGAAGTAACAAAAATGGAGTGTTTTGAAGGTTGTTCGCCAGGTGTTTCGGTATTGAACTTCTGCTTGTATATTAAACGCTGTGATTCTTTGCAGAGACTACTGCAGCATGTGCAAGAACATTTGTGTCACAATTATTTTGTTTTGCAAGCTTAGATGCCAATTTCCTTTTTAATTTTAGATCCGCAACCGTGTAAAATAAGGTCGGACATCCCATCTGTTATTGTGTCTTGCAGGTTTCACCAAGTGTAATCGATATTTTAGTCAGTATGCTAAGACATGAATCGCTCAAGAATGTAGTTAAATTTGGGAATATATTTATGAATATAACTATTAAAATTACTTATTTAACCATTCGACCATTGAAAATGGCAAAAAATGGTGTACTAAGTTTGTGCAAATGTGTGTAACAGGCAGAAGGAGGCGTGGCACACCCCACAAAGTATATATATTCTGACTCAGGATCAGCTGAGTCGCTTGAGCCATGTCCGCCTGTCTGTCTGTCCGTCTGTCCGTTTGAACGTCTAGATCTCAGCTATTACAAAAGCTAGAGACACCATATTTCACATGAAGGTTTACCTTTCTATGGTATACATAGGTAGATCGAGTTTATTTTTAATTTTTGATGCCACGCCCACCGCTCACGAAATTCGATCATTTTCGATTATCAGGAGAAGTATTAAAGCTATAGCTTTCTTTGGTATGAACATAAATAATTGCAATATAAATCTATTCCCCAAATTACACTTCAATCGGATGATACGAGGGTCATTTGATAAGACCGTGACTTTTTGTATTTGCCGCGCACCTGCTCTAAATACAACACTGCTCCTGTCAGCAGTTATCGATTAACAGCTGACTGTAAAATTTTGAGAAAGCTGCGTTTTTTGGTTTGCGTTTTATAGGCATTGAAAGCAGACGATCTCGTGAATTTTAACGAAAATGGAAAAAAGTGAATTTCGTGTGCTAATTAAGCATTATTTTTTGCGTAAAAAATCCATCACCGAAACCAAGGAAAGACTTGATAAATATTATGGGGACTCTGCACCATCAATTTCAATGGTTAAGAAATGGTTTACTGAGTTCCGTTGTGGTCGTACCAGTACAAGTGATGCCGAACGTTCAGGTCGCCCAAAAGAGGTCGTCATGCCAGAAATCGTCGACAAAATCCATGGAATGATATTGGATGATCGGAGAATGAAAGTGCGTGAGGTAGCTGAGGCTGTAGGCATCTCAACTGAACGGGTACATCACATTTTACATGAATATTTGGACATGAAAAAGCTTTCCGCGCGATGGGTGCCGCGATTGCTCACACACGACCATAAGCGCAACCGTGTGACCATTTCAAAGGAGTGTTTGGCGATGTTCAACCGCAATCCAAACGAATTTTTGCGCCGTTTCGTTACCGTAGACGAAACATGGATCCACCACACCACACCAGAGACCAAAGAACAATCAAGACAGTGGGTTTCTCCGGGTGAACGTGCACCAAAGAAGGCCAAGGTGGGTCTGTCGGCCAACAAGGTCATGGCCACAGTTTTTTGGGATGCACAAGGTATCATTCACATCGATTACCTTGAAAAGGGTAAAACGATCACCGGCGAATATTATTCAGAGCTTTTGGACAGATTCGATATTGATTTGAAGCAGAAACGACCGCATTTGGCGAAAAAAAGTGCTGTTCCATCAGGACAATGCACGGGTGCACACGTGTGTAGTCAGCATGGCAAAATTTCATAAATTGGGCTACGAACTGCTACCCCATCCAGCATATTCTCCAGATTTAGCCCCCTGTGACTATTTTTTGTTTCCAAACATGAAGAAATGGCTCGGCGGTAAGAGATTCGGGTCAAATGAAGAGGTCATCACAGAAACAAACGACTATTTTGAGGGCCTTGAGAAAACCTATTATTTGGAAGGAATAAAAAAATTGGAAAAACGCTGGACTAAATGTATAGAGCTAAAAGGAGATTATGTTGAGAAATAAAACGCTTCTTTGACGAAAAAAATATATTTTATTCAAAAAGTCACGGACTTATCAAACGACCCTCGTAAACACAGCAGTTATCCGTGTTTCCGTTTTTCGTACTTCCACTGCTTGCGCCTGTGCTGCACGTCGTGACGTCATCGTCACGATGCTTCGTTTCAGCCGTTACGTGTATAAAGCTATGCAGTTTTCACATGTAGATGGCGCTATTCAAAAATAGATCTAATTTAACCAATAGGTGGCGGATAAACTTGCGCAGCGTTTTTTGATAGAATTAAATGTGTGATAATTTCTTTCGAAACTGGGCGAATGGTATCTTACTGTCGGGCACGCTCGACTGTAGCTTTCTTTACTTGTTTGACTATGGATTTTAAAAAAATACATGGTCTATTATGTTTGTCGAAATGTGCGTAACAGGTAAAAGGAGGCATCTCCGACCCCATAAAGTATATATATTCTTGCTCAGGATCACTAGCCGAGTCGATTAAGCCATGTCTATCTGTCCGTCTGTATGAACGGACTAGCTAGAGCCACCAAATTGGGTGACAACACTTATGTGAATCATACGCTGTAAAATTTTTATTAAAATTTGGGACACACCTTCACCCGCCCCCGCCAATCGCTACACCGTATAGTATAAAGCTAGCGTATTCAGTTTTGGTGTGAATGATAAAAATCACCACCTAAACGATCGCTGAAAATTTGGTTCCGATCGGATAATGAACATAAAAGTTATTCAATGTTTCATATAGATTTGCACTACGCCCACTGCAAGCAAGCAAGCAGTGTTTTTTCCAAGCAGTGTTTTTTCCAACTGCTTGTACTGCTTGGGGTCTAACTGAAAATTAAATGTGTTGTTTATTATTTTTCTTTGGAAAACACGTTTCCAATAACAATTTTCTAAATCTGATTTTTTTCACAACCTTAAAAGTCCATGGTCTTATACAGTCAACATCTGACTGTACCTGACACCTGACTGCGTGGGGCACAACACTCAGCAACTAAAATTTTTGAAGCAAATTTTTATACCCGCTACTCATAGAGTAGAAGGGTATTATAACTTTGTTCAAACCGAAAATGTATGTAACAGGCAGAAGGAGACAACTCCGACCCCATAAAGTATATATATTCTGGCTCAGGATCAACAGCCGAGTCTATATAGCCAAGTCCGTCTGTCCGTCTGTCCGTCTGTCTGTCCGTCTGTCCGTCTGGCTGTCCGTGTGAAAATCTAGATCTCAGCTATTATAAGAGCTAGAACTACCAAATTTGGTGACAGTATGTGTTATTATTGCAGGCTGATCAAGTTTATTTTGGATTTTGGCCACGCCCCCTTCCGCCCCTGTTAATAAAAAAAAATTGATTACAAGCGCAATTTTGATGCCATGCATTTTTCCGCCCCTGTTAATAAAAAAAAATTGATTACAAGCGCAATTTTGATGCCATATTGTTCATTTTCGGTTTATATGATAACGATAGCTAGCCAGATAATCTCTGAAAATTTGGTAACAATCGGATAATAAACACAGAAGTTATTCAGCTTAACGTTTTCCATAGCTGTAAGCAGCGCTGCCGGCAGCGCAAATTCTTTACTTGTACAGGAAATAATAAGAATGCCTTACAATGCAAATTTTTGCAGTTGTTGGATAACAGCGTCAGTAGCTTAGTGGAAAAGCGATGAACTCCTGAACCGACAGGCCCGTGGTTCGATTCCCAGTTCATGCCGCTTAAGCTTTTTCTTTTTTATACCCGCTACTCATAGAGTAGAAGGGTATTATAACTTTGTATGTAACAGGCAGAAGGAGACACCTCCGACCCCATAAAGTATATATATTCTGTATCAGGATCAACAGCCGAGTCGATATAGCCATGTCCGTCTGTCCGTCTGTAAGCTGTAAGCAGCGCTGCCGGCAGCGCAAATTCTTTATTTGTACAGGAAATAAAAAGATTGTCTTTTTCTTTTTCTCTTTTATACCCGCTACTCATAGAGTAGAAGGGTATTATAACTTTGTTCAAACCGAAAATGTATGTAACAGGCAGAAGGAGACACCTCCGACCCCATAAAGTATATATATTCTGGATCACGATCAACACCCGAGTCGATATAGCCATGTCCGTCTGTCCGTCTGTAAGCTGTAAGCAGCGCTGCCGGCAGCGCAAATTCTTTATTTGTACAGGAAATAAAAAGATTGTCTTTTTCTTTTTTATACCCGCTACTCATAGAGTAGAAGGGTATTATAACTTTGTTCAAACCGAAAATGTATGTAACAGGCAGAAGGAGACACCTTCGACCCCATAAAGTATATATATTCTGGCTCAGGATCAACAGCCGAGTCGATATAGCCATGTCCGTCTGTCTGTCTGTTCGTCTGTCTGTCCGTGTGAAATTTGAGATCTCAGCTATTATAAGAGCTAGAACTACCAAATTTGGTGACAAAATGTGTTATGATTGCACGCTGATCAAGTTTATTTTGGATTTTGGTCACTCCCCCTTCCGCCCCTGTAAATCGAAAAAAATTAATTACAAGCGCAATTTTGATGCCATTTTGTTCATTTTCGGACTACATGATAACTATAGCTAGCCAGATGATCTCTGAAAATTTGGTAACAATCGGATAATAAACACAGAAGTTATTCAGCTTAACGTTTTCCGTAGCTGTAAGCAGCGCTGCCGGCAGCGCAAATTCTTTATTTGTACAGGAAATAATAAGATTGTCTTACAATGCAAATTTTTGCAGTTGTTGGATAATAGCGTCAGAAGCTTAGTGGAAATGCGATGAACTCCTGAACCGACATGTCCGTGGTTCGATTCCCAGTTCATGCCGCTTAACCTAGTTCTTTTTATTTTTTTTTTAAGAACTTTTACTTAATTTTTGAATATGCATTAATTGGTGGTCATGCATTTTATTTAAAATTTTTTTAATCGCTCACAGTGAACTTAGTTAACAAGTGGAGAAGTGACAGTCTCTTAAATCAGCTGTGTGCGATTCTTAGAGCACACCTTTTTCTTATATATTTTTATTTTTATTATACCCGCTACTCATAGAGTAGAAGGGTATTATAACTTTGTTCAAACCGAAAATGTATGTAACAGACAGAAGGAGACACCTCCGACCCCATAACGTATATATATTCTGGCTCAGGATCAACACCCGAGTCGATATAGACATGTCCGTCTGTCGGTCTGTCCGTCTGTCTGTCTGTCCGTCTGTCCGTGTGAAAATCTAGATCTCAGCTATTATAAGAGCTAGAACTACCAAATTTGGTGACAGTATGTGTTATTATTGCAGGCTGATCAAGCTTATTTTGGATTTTGGCCACGCCCCCTTCCGCCCCCGTAAATAAAAAAAAATTGATTACAAGCGCCATTTTGATGCCATATAGTTCATTTTAGGTTTATATGACAACTATAGCTAGCCAGATGATCTCTGAAAATTTGGTAATAATCGGATAATAAACACAGAAGTTATTCAGCTTAACGTTTTCCATAGCTGTAAGCAGCGCTGCCGGCAGCGCAAATTCTTTATTTGTACAGGAAATAATAAGAATGCCTTACAATGCAAATTTTTGCAGTTGTTGGATAATAGCGTCAGTAGCTTAGTGGAAATGCGATGAACTCCTGAACCGACAGGTCCGTGGTTCGATTCCCAGTTCATGCCGCTTAACCTAGTTCTTTGTATTTTTTTTTTCAGAACTTTTACTTAATTTTTGAATATGCATTAATTGGTGGTCATGCATTTTAATTAAAATTTTTTTAATCGCTCACAGTGAACTTAGTTAACAAGTGGAGAAGTGACAGTCTCTTAAATCAGCTGTGTGCGACTCATAGAGTAGAAGGGTATTATAACTTTGTTTAAACCGAAAATGTATGTAACAGGCAGAAGGAGACACCTCCGACCCCATAAAGTATATATATTCTGGCTCAGGATCAACAGCCGAGTCGATATAGCCATGTCCGTCTGTCCGTCTGTCTGTCTATCCGTCTGTCCGTCTGTCTGTCCGTGTAAAAATCTAGACCTCAGCTATTATAAGAGCTAGAACTACCAAATTTGGTGACAAAATGTGTTATTATTGCACGCTGATCAAGTTTATTTTGGATTTTGGCCACTCCCCCTTCCGCCCCTGTAAATCGAAAAAAATTAATTAGAAGCGCAATTTTGATGCCATATTGTTCATTTTTGGACTACATGATAACTATATCTAGCCAGATGATCCCTGAAAATTTGGTAACAATCGGATAATAAACACAGAAGTTATTCAGCTTAACGTTTTCCGTAGCTGTAAGCAGCGCTGCCGGCAGCGCAAATTCTTTATTTGTACAGGAAATAATAAGATTGTCTTACAATGCAAATTTTTGCAGTTGTTGGATAATAGCGTCAGAAGCTTAGTGGAAATGCGATGAACTCCTGAACCGACAGGTCCGTGGTTCGATTCCCAGTTCATGCCGCTTAACCTAGTTCTTTTTATTTTTTTTTTAAGAACTTTTACTTAATTTTTGAATATGCATTAATTGGTGGTCATGCATTTTATTTAAAATTTTTTTAATCGCTCACAGTGAACTTAGTTAACAAGTGGAGAAGTGACAGTCTCTTAAATCAGCTGTGTGCGACTCATAGAGTAGAAGGGTATTATAACTTTGTTTAAACCGAAAATGTATGTAACAGGCAGAAGGAGACACCTCCGACCCCATAAAGTATATATATTCTGGCTCAGGATCAACAGCCGAGTCGATATAGCCATGTCCGTCTGTCCGTCTGTCTGTCTATCCGTCTGTCCGTCTGTCTGTCCGTGTGAAAATCTAGACCTCAGCTATTATAAGAGCTAGAACTACCAAATTTGGTGACAAAATGTGTTATTATTGCACGCTGATCAAGTTTATTTTGGATTTTGGCCACTCCCCCTTCCGCCCCTGTAAATCGAAAAAAATTAATTAGAAGCGCAATTTTGATGCCATATTGTTCATTTTTGGACTACATGATAACTATATCTAGCCAGATGATCCCTGAAAATTTGATAACAATCGGATAATAAACACAGAAGTTATTCAGCTAAACGTTTTCCATAGCTGTAAGCAGCGCTGCCGGCAGCGCAAATTCTTTATTTGTACAGGAAATAATAAGATTGTCTTACAATGCAAATTTTTGCAGTTGTTGGATAATAGCGTCAGAAGCTTAGTGGAAATGCGATGAACTCCTGAACCGACAGGTCCGTGGTTCGATTCCCAGTTCATGCAGCTTAACCTAGTTCTTTTTATTTTTTTTTTAAGAACTTTTACTTAATTTTTGAATATGCATTAATTGGTGGTCATGCATTTTATTTAAAATTTTTTTAATCGCTCACAGTGAACTTAGTTAACAAGTGGAGAAGTGACAGTCTCTTAAATCAGCTGTGTGCGACTCATAGAGTAGAAGGGTATTATAACTTTGTTTACACCGAAAATGTATGTAACAGGCAGAAGGAGACACCTCCGACCCCATAAAGTATATATATTCTGGCTCAGGATCAACAGCCGAGTCGATATAGCCATGTCCGTCTGTCCGTCTGTCTGTCTATCCGTCTGTCCGTCTGTCTGTCCGTGTGAAAATCTAGACCTCAGCTATTATAAGAGCTAGAACTACCAAATTTGGTGACAAAATGTGTTATTATTGCACGCTGATCAAGTTTATTTTGGATTTTGGCCACTCCCCCTTCCGCCCCTGTAAATCGAAAAAAATTAATTAGAAGCGCAATTTTGATGCCATATTGTTCATTTTTGGACTACATAATAACTATATCTAGCCAGATGATCCCTGAAAATTTGATAACAATCGGATAATAAACACAGAAGTTATTCAGCTAAACGTTTTCCATAGCTGTAAGCAGCGCTGCCGGCAGCGCAAATTCTTTATTTGTACAGGAAATAATAAGAATGCCTTACAATGCAAATTTTTGCAGTTGTTGGATAACAGCGTCAGTAGCTTAGTGGAAAAGCGATGAACTCCTGAACCGACAGGCCCGTGGTTCGATTCCCAGTTCATGCCGCTTAAGCTTTTTCTTTTTATACCCGCTACTCATAGAGTAGAAGGGTATTATAACTTTGTTCAAACCGAAAATGTATGTAACAGGCAGAAGGAGACACCTCCGACCCCATAAAGTATATATATTCTGGATCAGGATCAACAGCCGAGTCGATATAGCCATGTCCGTCTGTCCGTCTGTAAGCTGTAAGCAGCGCTGCCGGCAGCGCAAATTCTTTATTTGTACAGGAAATAAAAAGATTGTCTTTTTCTTTTTTATACCCGCTACTCATAGAGTAGAAGGGTATTATAACTTTGTTCAAACCGAAAATGTATGTAACAGGCAGAAGGAGACACCTTCGACCCCATAAAGTATATATATTCTGGCTCAGGATCAACAGCCGAGTCGATATAGCCATGTCCGTCTGTCCGTCTGTCCGTCTGTCTGTCTGTCCGTCTGTCTGTCCGTGTGAAAATCTAGATCTCAGCTATTATAAGAGCTAGAACTAGCAAATTTGGTGACAAAATGTGTTATTATTGCACGCTGAACAAGTTTATTTTGGATTTTGGTCACTCCCCCTTCCGCCCCTGTAAATCGAAAAAAATTAATTACAAGCGCAATTTTGATGCCATTTTGTTCATTTTCGGACTACATGATAACTATATCTAGCCAGACGATCTCTGAAAATTTGGTAACAATCGGATAATAAACACAGAAGTTATTCAGCTAAACGTTTTCCATAGCTGTAAGCAGCGCTGCCGGCAGCGCAAATTCTTTATTTGTACAGGAAATAATAAGAATGCCTTACAATGCAAATTTTTGCAGTTGTTGGATAACAGCGTCAGTAGCTTAGTGGAAAAGCGATGAACTCCTGAACCGACAGGCCCGTGGTTCGATTCCCAGTTCATGCCGCTTAAGCTTTTTCTTTTTTATACCCGCTACTCATAGAGTAGAAGGGTATTATAACTTTGTTCAAACCGAAAATGTATGTAACAGGCAGAAGGAGACACCTCCGACCCCATAAAGTATATATATTCTGGATCAGGATCAACAGCCGAGTCGATATAGCCATGTCCGTCTGTCCGTCTGTAAGCTGTAAGCAGCGCTGCCGGCAGCGCAAATTCTTTATTTGTACAGGAAATAAAAAGATTGTCTTTTTCTTTTTTATACCCGCTACTCATAGAGTAGAAGGGTATTATAACTTTGTTCAAACCGAAAATGTATGTAACAGGCAGAAGGAGACACCTTCGACCCCATAAAGTATATATATTCTGGCTCAGGATCAACAGCCGAGTCGATATAGCCATGTCCGTCTGTCCGTCTGTCTGTCTGTCCGTCAGTCCGTCTGTCTGTCCGTGTGAAAATCTAGATCTCAGCTATTATAAGAGCTAGAACTACCAAATTTGGTGACAGTATGTGTTATTATTGCAGGCTGATCAAGTTTATTTTGGATTTTGGCCAATCCCCCTTCCGCCCCTGTAAATCGAAAAAAATTAATTACAAGCGCAATTTTGATGCCATATTGTTCATTTTTGGACTACATGATAACTATAGATAGCCAGATGATCCCTGAAAATTTGGTCACAATCGGATAATAAACACAGAAGTTATTCAGCTAAACGTTTTCCATAGCTGTAAGCAGCGCTGCCGGCAGCGCAAATTCTTTATTTGTACAGGAAATAAAAAGAATGCCTTACAATGCAAATTTTTGCAGTTGTTGGATAACAGCGTCAGTAGCTTAGTGGAAAAGCGATGAACTCCTGAACCGACAGGCCCGTGGTTCGATTCCCAGTTCATGCCGCTTAAGCTTTTTCTTTTTTATACCCGCTACTCATAGAGTAGAAGGGTATTATAACTTTGTTCAAACCGAAAATGTATGTAACAGGCTGATGGAGACACCTCCGACCCCATAAAGTATATATATATTCTGGATCAGGATCAACAGCCGAGTCGATATAGCCATTTCCGTCTGTCCGTCTGTAAGCTGTAAGCAGCTCTGCCGGCAGCGCAAATTCTTTATTTGTACAGGAAATAAAAAGATTGTCTTTTTCTTTTTCTTTTTTATACCCGCTACTCATAGAGCAGAAGGGTATTATAACTTTGTTCAAACCGAAAATGTATGTAACAGGCAGAAGGAGACACCTCCGACCCCATAAAGTATATATATTCTGGATCAGGATCAACAGCCGAGTCGATATAGCCATGTCCGTCTGTCCGTCTGTAAGCTGTAAGCAGCGCTGCCGGCAGCGCAAATTCTTTATTTGTACAGGAAATAAAAAGATTGTCTTTTTCTTTTTCTTTTTTATACCCGCTACTCATAGAGAAGAAGGGTATTATAACTTAGTTCAAACCGAAAATGTATGTAACAGGCTGAAGGAGACACCTTCGACCCCATAAAGTATATATATTCTGGCTCAGGATCAACAGCCGAGTCGATATAGCCATGTCCGTCTGTCCGTCTGTCTGTCTGTCTGTCCGTGTGAAAATCTAGATCTCAGCTATTATAAGAGCTAGAACTACCAAATTTGGTGACAGTATGTGTTATTATTGCACGCTGAACAAGTTTATTTTGGATTTTGGTCACTCCCCCTTCCGCCCTTGTAAATCGAAAAAAATTAATTACAAGCGCAATTTTGATGCCATTTTGTTCATTTTCGGACTACATGATAACTATATCTAGCCAGATGATCTCTGGTATTGGATTTGGTAACAATCGGATAATAAACACAGAAGTTATTCAGCTAAACGTTTTCCATAGCTGTAAGCAGCGCTGCCGGCAGCGCAAATTCTTTATTTGTACAGGAAATAATAAGAATGCCTTACAATGCAAATTTTTGCAGTTGTTGGATAACAGCGTCAGTAGCTTAGTGGAAAAGCGATGAACTCCTGAACCGACAGGCCCGTGGTTCGATTCCCAGTTCATGCCGCTTAAGCTTTTTCTTTTTTATACCCGCTACTCATAGAGTAGAAGGGTATTATAACTTTGTTCAAACCGAAAATGTATGTAACAGGCAGAAGGAGACACCTCCGACCCCATAAAGTATATATATTCTGGATCAGGATCAACAGCCGAGTCGATATAGCCATGTCCGTCTGTCCGTCTGTCTGTCTGTCCGTCAGTCCGTCTGTCTGTCCGTGTGAAAATCTAGATCTCAGCTATTATAAGAGCTAGAACTACCAAATTTGGTGACAGTATGTGTTATTATTGCAGGCTGATCAAGTTTATTTTGGATTTTGGCCAATCCCCCTTCCGCCCCTGTAAATCGAAAAAAATTAATTACAAGCGCAATTTTGATGCCATATTGTTCATTTTTGGACTACATGATAACTATAGATAGCCAGATGATCCCTGAAAATTTGGTCACAATCGGATAATAAACACAGAAGTTATTCAACTAAACGTTTTCCATAGCTGTAAGCAGCGCTGCCGGCAGCGCAAATTCTTTATTTGTACAGGAAATAATAAGAATGGCTTACAATGCAAATTTTTGCAGTTGTTGGATAACAGCGTCAGTAGCTTAGTGGAAAAGCGATGAACTCCTGAACCGACAGGCCCGTGGTTCGATTCCCAGTTCATGCCGCTTAAGCTTTTTCTTTTCTATACCCGCTACTCATAGAGTAGAAGGGTATTATAACTTTGTTCAAACCGAAAATATATGTAACAGGCAGAAGGAGACACCTCCGCCCCCATAAAGTATATATATATACTCTATATATACGCTACTCATAGAGTAGAAGGGTATTATAACTTTGTTCAAACCGAAAATGTATGTAACAGGCAGAAGGAGACACCTCCGACCCCATAAAGTATATATATTCTGGATCAGGATCAACAGCCGAGTCGATATAGCCATGTCCGTCTGTAAGCTGTAAGCAGCGCTGCCGGCAGCGCAAATTCTTTATTTGTACAGGAAATAAAAAGATTGTCTTTTTCTTTTTCTTTTTTATACCCGCTACTCATAGAGCAGAAGGGTATTATAACTTTGTTCAAACCGAAAATGTATGTAACAGGCAGAAGGAGACACCTCCGACCCCATAAAGTATATATATTCTGGATCAGGATCAACAGCCGAGTCGATATAGCCATGTCCGTCTGTCCGTCTGTAAGCTGTAAGCAGCGCTGCCGGCAGCGCAAATTCTTTATTTGTACAGGAAATAAAAAGATTGTCTTTTTCTTTTTCTTTTTTATACCCGCTACTCATAGAGAAGAAGGGTATTATAACTTTGTTCAAACCGAAAATGTATGTAACAGGCTGAAGGAGACACCTTCGACCCCATAAAGTATATATATTCTGGCTCAGGATCAACAGCCGAGTCGATATAGCCATGTCCGTCTGTCCGTCTGTCTGTCTGTCCGTCTGTCTGTCCGTGTGAAAATCTAGATCTCAGCTATTATAAGAGCTAGAACTAGCAAATTTGGTGACAAAATGTGTTATTATTGCACGCTGAACAAGTTTATTTTGGATTTTGGTCACTCCCCCTTCCGCCCCTGTAAATCGAAAAAAATTAATTACAAGCGCAATTTTGATGCCATTTTATTCATTTTCGGACTACATGATAACTATATCTAGCCAGATGATCTCTGAAAATTTGGTAACAATCGGATAATAAACACAGAAGTTATTCAGCTAAACGTTTTCCATAGCTGTAAGCAGCGCTGCCGGCGGCGCAAATTCTTTATTTGTACAGGAAATAATAAGAATGCCATGTCCGTCTGTCCGTCTGTCTGTCTGTCCGTCAGTCCGTCTGTCTGTCCGTGTGAAAATCTAGATCTCAGCTATTATAAGAGCTAGAACTACCAAATTTGGTGACAGTATGTGTTATTATTGCACGCTGAACAAGTTTATTTTGGATTTTGGTCACTCCCCCTTCCGCCCCAGTAAATCGAAAAAAATTAATTACAAGCGCAATTTTGATGCCATTTTGTTCATTTTCGGACTACATGATAACTATATCTAGCCAGATGATCTCTGGTATTGGATTTGGTAACAATCGGATAATAAACACAGAAGTTATTCAGCTAAACGTTTTCCATAGCTGTAAGCAGCGCTGCCGGCAGCGCAAATTCTTTATTTGTACAGGAAATAATAAGAATGCCTTACAATGCAAATTTTTGCAGTTGTTGGATAACAGCGTCAGTAGCTTAGTGGAAAAGCGATGAACTCCTGAACCGACAGGCCCGTGGTTCGATTCCCAGTTCATGCCGCTTAAGCTTTTTCTTTTTTATACCCGCTACTCATAGAGTAGAAGGGTATTATAACTTTGTTCAAACCGAAAATGTATGTAACAGGCAGAAGGAGACACCTCCGACCCCATAAAGTATAAATATTCTGGATCAGGATCAACAGCCGAGTCGATATAGCCATGTCCGTCTGTCCGTCTGTCTGTCTGTCCGTCAGTCCGTCTGTCTGTCCGTGTGAAAATCTAGATCTCAGCTATTATAAGAGCTAGAACTACCAAATTTGGTGACAGTATGTGTTATTATTGCAGGCTGATCAAGTTTATTTTGGATTTTGGCCAATCCCCCTTCCGCCCCTGTAAATCGAAAAAATTAATTACAAGCGCAATTTTGATGCCATATTGTTCATTTTTGGACTACATGATAACTATAGATAGCCAGATGATCCCTGAAAATTTGGTCACAATCGGATAATAAACACAGAAGTTATTCAACTAAACGTTTTCCATAGCTGTAAGCAGCGCTGCCGGCAGCGCAAATTCTTTATTTGTACAGGAAATAATAAGAATGGCTTACAATGCAAATTTTTGCAGTTGTTGGATAACAGCGTCAGTAGCTTAGTGGAAAAGCGATGAACTCCTGAACCGACAGGCCCGTGGTTCGATTCCCAGTTCATGCCGCTTAAGCTTTTTCTTTTCTATACCCGCTACTCATAGAGTAGAAGGGTATTATAACTTTGTTCAAACCGAAAATGTATGTAACAGGCAGAAGGAGACACCTCCGCCCCCATAAAGTATATATATATATAAATAATAAGATTGTCTTACAATGCAAATTTTTGCAGTTGTTGGATAATAGCGTCAGAAGCTTAGTGGAAATGCGATGAACTCCTGAACCGACAGGTCCGTGGTTCGATTCCCAGTTCATGCCGCTTAACCTAGTTCTTTTTATTTTTTTTTTTTAAGAACTTTTACTTAATTTTTGAATATGCATTAATTGGTGGTCATGCATTTTATTTAAAATTTTTTTAATCGCTCACAGTGAACTTAGTTAACAAGTGGAGAAGTGACAGTCTCTTAAATCAGCTGTGTGCGATTCTTAGAGCACACCTTTTTCTTATATATTTTTATTTTTATTATACCCGCTACTCATAGAGTAGAAGGGTATTATAACTTTGTTCAAACCGAAAATGTATGTAACAGACAGAAGGAGACACCTCCGACCCCATAACGTATATATATTCTGGCTCAGGATCAACACCCGAGTCGATATAGCCATGTCCGTCTGTCCGTCTGTCGGTCTGTCCGTCTGTCTGTCCGTGTGAAAATCTAGACCTCAGCTATTATAAGAGCTAGAACTACGAAATTTGGTGACAAAATGTGTTATTATTGCACGCTGATCAAGTTTATTTTGGATTTTGGCCACTCCCCCTTCCGCCCCTGTAAATGGAAAAAAATTAATTACAAGCGCAATTTTGATGCCATATTCTTCATTTTTGGACTACATCATAACTATAGATAGCCAGATGATCCCTGAAAATTTGGTAGCAATCCGATAATAAATACAGAAGTTATTCAGCTAAACGTTTTCCATAGCTGTAAGCAGCGCTGCCGGGAGCGCAAATTCTTTATTTGTACAGGAAATAATAAGAATGCCTTACAATGCAAATTTTTGCAGTTGTTGGATAACAGCGTCAGTAGCTTAGTGAAAAAGCGATGAACTCCTGAACCGACAGGCCCGTGGTTCGATTCCCAGTTCATGCCGCTTAAGATTTTTCTTTTTTTTTTAATTGGTGGTCGTGCATTTTATTTAAAAATTTTTTAATGGCTCACAATGAACTTTGTTAACAAGTGGAGAAGTGACAGTCTCTTAAATCAGCTGTGTGCGATTGTTAGAGCGCAGCTTTTTCTTATATTTTTTATTTTTATTTTTTATTTAATTGTATGTTTAAGTTATGAGAATAAATATATATCAACAAAAACACGCATCATGCATTCAGACTTTGTTTTTGTCGTGCAAGAATTTCCGAATGGTCTCATAATGTACCTTGTCAAAATTTGCGTAATGGCTTAATGGCCGAATGGAGAAGTGGAGGACCTCTTAGGTAATGTGTCCAAGGTTCCATTCCGCATGCATGCGTGTCATGGTAAAGGAGATCGAACTTTTCTTATTTTTTGAAAATAAAAGTTTTTGCCTCCCTTTTTGAGCTACCTTCATGAAACTTTGTATACATGTTTCTTATTGCTGCCCGCTGTAAATTAGTAAATTAGATGCCATAGAACCTATCGATCGTTTTTTTTACCAAAATTTAATAAAGTTAGAGTGCTCTATAACACTTTCCATTCAAGTATATAAAGAGTTATTAAAAGGGCACATATTGTTTTTTACATGCACGTGTTCGATTTATAGTCTTCGACAGGTAGAATTATTATTTTTACTCTTTAAGTGATAAATCTTGGATTTTTTGGTACCTGAATAAAAGTTATACGTTTTCAATACTTTTTACTCCTTTGCCGGAAGCGCTGCTTGCAGCATTGTGCCGAATAGTTTTGCGTGTACGGTGGTGAAATGGGCTAAGTTGTGGACTGCATAACGAAGAGAACTATTATGCATTTATGGGTTCGAGTCCCACCCGCATCAAAAATTAAATGTGTGCAAAAAAATTTTTTTTTTATTTTAGACTTTGACTTTGGATAAATATTGTAAGTCCATGGACTTTTACGGTCAAAATATGATTGTAGCTGTTCTTTGTTGTTCCGCAAATAATTTTGATGTACGAGCAGCTGGGTAACGGGTATATTACAGTCGGGCACACTCTAATGTAGCTTTCTTACTTGTTTTATTTTATTTAACTATTCGGAAATCAGCTGATCGCTAACTCACTTTTAAAAGCTCTCAAAAAGCTTTGGTGGGCTTTTAATTAAAATTTTTTAAATGTATGATGTATTCACTTTAAGATCAAATTAAGAAAACAACGATATATAAACATCTAAAAATCTATTTTATGCCAAAAACAAGTAAGAAAGCTACAGTCGAGTGTGCTCGACTGCAATATACCCGCTACCCAGCTGCTTGTACATAATTTATTTGCAGAAGAAAAAAACGGCTACAATCATATTTGGACCGTAAAAGTCCATGGACTTACAATATTTATGCAAAGTCAAAATCTAAAATAAAAAAAAAAAACATTTTTGCACACATTTAATTTTTGACGTGACGGGCGTGACTCGAACCCGTAAATGCATAATGGTACTGTTCGTTTTGCAGTCCACAACTTAACCCATTTCACCACCGTACACGCACAAACGATTTGGCACAATGCTGCCGGCAGCGCTGCTTACAGCTATGGAAAACGTTAAGCTGAATAACTTCTGTGTTTATTATCCGATTGTTACCAAATTTCAAATTTCAGAGACAATCTGGCTAGCTATAGTTATCATGTAAACCGAAAATGAACAATATGGAATCAAAATTGCACTTGTTATCAATGTTTTTTCGATTTGCGGGGGCGGAAGGGGGCGTGGCCAAAATCCAAAATAAACTTGATCAGCGTGCAATAATAACACATATTGTCACCAAATTTGGTTGTCCTAGCTCTTATAATAGCTAAGATCTAGATTTTCACTCGGACAGACAGACGGACAGACGGACATGGCTATATCGACTCGGCTGTTGATCCTGAGCCAGAATATATACATTTTATGGGGTCGGAGGTGTCTCCTTCTGCCTGTTACATACATTTTCGGTTTGAACAAAGTTATAATACCCTTCTACTCTATGAGTAGCGGGTATAAAAATCGAATTCTGGACCACAGCTGCTTGGAAAGGGTAGTAAGAATGTTGTGTTAAGTTATGGCTATGTTAAATAATAAAAGGTAGCACGAAGAGTAAAATAGGTCAATGAGGTTGTTTGGGATGTTCAGATAATTAGTTTAAATAGGTCGAATAAGTTTATTTGGTTGAATAGATCGTCTAACAAGTTTTACTGTTTTCAAATTAAATTTTAAATTTTATTAAATTAATTAAAAATAAATTGTAATTATTCACAATTAATATTATTTCGACTCCAACTTTTTCCCCGTATAATTAAAAATTTGTTGAAAATTAATGTTTTTACATTTATTTAAAAAAACAAGTAAGAAAGCTACATTCGAGTGTGCTGGACTGTAATATACCCGCTACCCAGCTGCTCGTACATCAAAATTATTTGCGGAACAATAAAGATCGGCTACAATCATATTTTGACCGTAAAAGGGCATGGACTTACAATATTTATGCAAAGTCAAAATCTATAATAAAAAAAATAATTTTTTGCACACATTTAACTTTTGATGCGGGTGGGACTTGAACCCATAAATGCATAATAGTTTCGTTTCGTTATGCAGTCCACAACTTAACCCATTTCACCACCGTATACGCACACACTATTCGGCACAATGCTGCGAGCAGCGCTGCCGGGAAAAGGAGTAAAAAGTATTGAAAACGTATAACTTTTATTCAGGTACCACAAAAATCCAAGATTTATCACTTAAACAGTAAAAATAATAATTCTACCTGTTGAAGACTATAAATCGAATACGTGCATGTAAAAAACGATATGTTCCCTTTTAATACCTCTTTATATACTTGAATGGAAAGTGTTCTAGAGCACTCTAACTTTTAATAAATTTTGTTAAAAAAAAACGACCGATATATGGCACCTATACGATATATCGGTGCGTACCGGCTCGTTCCGACTTACTTACAGCGGGCAGCAATGAGAAACATGTATACAAAGTTTCATGAAGGTAGCTCAAAAAGGGAGGCAAAAACTTTTCTTTGCAAAAAATAAGAAAAGCTCGATCTCCCCCACGATGACACGTATGCATGCGGAATCGAACCTTGGACCCATTACCTAAGAGGTCCACCACTTCTCAATTCGGCCATTAAGCCATTACGCAAATTTTGCTAAAGTTACATTATGAGACCATTCGGAAATTCTTGCACGACAAAAAAAAGTCTGAATGCATGATGCGTGTTGTTGTTGCTATTTATTCATAAATAACAATCATAAACATATAATTAAATAAATAATAAAAGTAAAAGAGCTGCGCTCTGACAATCGCACAGAGCTGATTTAAGAGACTGTCACTTCTCCATTTGTTAACTAAGTTCATTGTGAGCCATTAAAAAAATTTTTAATAAAATGCACCACCAATTAATGCATATTAAAAAATTAAAGTATAAGTTCTTAAAAAAAAAAAAAAAGCTTAAGCGGCATGAATTGGGAATCAAATCACAGGCCTGTCGGTTCAGGAGTTCATCGCTTTTTCACTAAGCTACTAACGCTGTTATCCAACAACAGCAAAAATTTGCATTGTATGGCATTCTTATTATTTCCTGTACAAATAAAGAATTTGCGCTGCCGGAAGCGCGGTTTACAGCTAGGGAAAACGTTAAACTGAATAGCTTCTTTGTTTATTATCCGATTGCTACCAAATTTTCAGAGATCATCAGGCTAGCTATAATTCTCATATGGAACAATATGGCATCAAAATTGCGCTTGTAATCAACTTTTTTCGATTGACAGGGGCGGAAGGGGGCGTGGCCAAAATCCAAAATAAACTTGATCTTCTACTATGAGTAGCGGGTATAAAAAAACATTTTTGCACACATTTAATTTTTGATGTGGGCGGGACTCGAACCCGTAAATGCATAATACTACAGGTTGTTTTGCAGTCCACAACTTAACCCATTTCACCACCGTACACGCACACACGATTCGGCACAATGCTGCAAGCAGCGCTGCCGGCACCGCTGCTTACAGCTATGGAAAACGTTAAGCTGAATAACTTCTGTGTTTATTATCCGATTGTTACCAAACTTTTAGAGATCATCTGCCTAGATATAGTTATCATATAAACCGAAAATGAATAATATGGCATCAAAATTGCACTTGTAATCAATTTTTTTCGATTTACAGGGGCGGAAAGGGGCGTGGCCAAAATCCAAAATAAACTTGATCAGCGTGCAATAATAACACATATTGTCACCAAATTTGGTTGTCCTAGCTCTTATAATAGCTGAGATCTAGATTTTCACTCGGACAGACAGACGGACAGACGGACATGGCTATATCGACTCGGCTGTTGATCCTGAGCCAGAATATATACATTTTATGGGGTCGGAGGTGTCTCCTTCTGCCTGTTACATACATTTTCGGTTTGAACAAAGTTATAATACCCTTCTACTCTATGAGTAGCGGGTATAAAAATCGAATTCTGGACCACAGCTGCTTGGAAAGGGTAGTAAGAATGTTGTGTTAAGTTATGGCTATGTTAAATAATAAAAGGTAGCACGAAGAGTAAAATAGGTCAATGAGGTTGTTTGGGATGTTCAGATAATTAGTTTGAATAGGTCGAATTAGTTTATTTGGTTGAATAGATCGTCTAACAAGTTTTACTGTTTTCAAATTAAATTTTAAATTTTATTAAATTAATTAAAAATAAATTGTAATTATTCACAATTACTATTATTTCGACTCCAACTTTTTCCCCGTATAATTAAAAATTTGTTGAAAATTAATGTTTTTACATTTATTTAAAAAAACAAGTAAGAAAGCTACATTCGAGTATGCTGGACTGTAATATACCCGCTACCCAGCTGCTCGTACATCAAAGTTATTTGCGGAACAATAAAGATCGGCTACAATCATAATTTGACCGTAAAAGGGCATGGACTTACAATATTTATGCAAAGTCAAAATCTATAATAAAAAAAATAATTTTTTGCACACATTTAACTTTTGATGCGGGTGGGACTTGAACCCATAAATGCATAATAGTTTCGTTCGTTATGAAGTCCACAACTTAACCCATTTCACCACCGTACACGCACACACTATTCGGCACAATGCTGCGAGCAGCGCTGCCGGGAAAAGGAGTAAAAAGTATTGAAAACGTATAACTTTTATTCAGGTACCACAAAAATCCAAGATTTATCACTTAAACAGTCAAAATAATAATTCTACCTGTTGAAGACTATAAATCGAATACGTGCATGTAAAAAACGATATGTTCCCTTTTAATACCTCTTTATATACTTGAATGGAAAGTGTTCTAGAGCACTCTAACTATTAATAAATTTTGTTAAAAAAACGACCGATATATGGCACCTATACGATGTATCGGTGCGTACCGGCTCGTTCCGACTTACTTACAGCGTGCAGCAATGAGAAACATGTATACAAAGTTTCATGAAGGTAGCTCAAAAAGGGAGGCAAAAACTTTTCTTTGCAAAAAATAAGAAAAGCTCGATCTCCCCCACGATGACACGTATGCATGCGGAATCGAACCTTGGACCCATTACCTAAGAGGTCCACCACTTCTCAATTCGGCCATTAAGCCATTACGCAAATTTTGCTAAAGTTACATTATGAGACCATTCGGAAATTCTTGCAGGACAAAAAAAAGTCTGAATGCATGATGCGTGTTGTTGTTGCTATTTATTCATAAATAACAATCATAAACATATAATTAAATAAATAATAAAAGTAAAAGAGCTGCGCTCTGACAATCGCACAGAGCTGATTTAAGAGACTGTCACTTCTTCATTTGTTAACTAAGTTCATTGTGAGCCATTAAAAAAATTTTTAATAAAATGCACCACCAATTAATGCATATTAAAAAATTAAAGTATAAGTTCTTAAAAAAAAAAAAAAAAGCTTAAGCGGCATGAATTGGGAATCGAATCACAGGCCTGTCGGTTCAGGAGTTCATCGCTTTTTCACTAAGCTACTAACGCTGTTATCCAACAACAGCAAAAATTTGCATTGTATGGCATTCTTATTATTTCCTGTACAAATAAAGAATTTGCGCTGCCGGAAGCGCGGTTTACAGCTAGGGAAAACGTTAAACTGAATAGCTTCTTTGTTTATTATCCGATTGCTACCAAATTTTCAGAGATCATCAGGCTAGCTATAATTATCATATGGAACAATATGGCATCAAAATTGCGCTTGTAATCAACTTTTTTCGATTGACAGGGGCGGAAGGGGGCGTGGCCAAAATCCAAAATAAACTTGACCAGCGTGCAATAATAACACATACTGTCACCAAATTTGGTAGTTCTAGCTCTTATAATAGCTGAGATCTAGATTCTCACACGGACAGACAGACGGACAGACGGACAGACAGACAGACGGACAGACGGACATGGCTATATCGACTCGGCTGTTGATCCTGAGCCAGAATATATATACTTTATGGGGTCGGAGGTGTCTCCTTCTGCCTGTTACATACATTTTCGGTTTGAACAAAGTTATAATACCCTTCTACTCTATGAGTAGCGGGTATAAAAATATACTTTTTTGCACACATTTAATTTTTGATGCGGATGGGACTCGAACCCATAAATGCATAATAATTCTCTTCGTTATGCAGTCCACAACTTAACCCATTTCACCACCGTACACGCACACACTATTCGGCACAATGCAGCAGCGCCGGCAAAAGGAGTAAAAAGTATTGAAAACGTATAACTTTTATTCAGGTACCAAAAAAATCAAAGATTTATAACTTAAACAGTAAAAATAATAATTCTACTTGTTGAAGACTATAAATCGAATACGTGCATGTAAAAAACGATATGTGCCCTTTTAATACCTCTTTATATACTTGAATGGAAAGTGTTCTAGAGCACTCTAACTTTTAATAAATTTTGTTAAAAAAACGACCGATAGGTTCTATGGCATCTATACGATGTATCGGTCCGTTCCGGCTCGTTCCGACTAATTTACAGCGGGCAGCAATAAGAAACATGTATACAAAGTTTCATGAAGGTAGCTCAAAAAGGGAGGCAAAAACTTTTATTTTCAAAAAATAAGAAAAGTTCGATCTCCCCCACCATGACACGCATGCATGTGGAATCGAACCTTGGACACATTACCTAAGAGGTCCACCACTTCTCTATTCGGTCATTAAGCCATTACGCAAATTTTGACAAAGTTACATTATGAGACCATTCGGAAATTCTTGCACGACAAAAACAAAGTCTGAATGCATGATGCGTGTTTTTGTTGATATATATTTATTCTCATAACTTAAACATACAATTAAATAAAAAATAAAAATAAAAAATATAAGAAAAAGCTGCGCTCTAACAATCGCACACAGCTTATTTAAGAGACTGTCACTTCTCCACTTGTTAACAAAGTTCATTGTGAGCCATTAAAAAATTTTTAAATAAAATGCACGACCACCAATTAATGCATATTCAAAAATTAAAGTATTAGTTCTTAAAATAAAAAGAAAAATCTTAAGCGGCATGAACTGGGAATCGAACCACGGGCCTGTCGGTTCAGGAGTTCATCGCTTTTCCACTAAGCTACTGACGCTGTTATCCAACAACTGCAAAAATTTGCATTGTAAGGCATTCTTATTATTTCCTGTACAAATAAAGAATTTGCGCTGCCGGCAGCGCTGCTTACAGCTATGGAAAAAGTTTAGCTGAATAACTTCTGTGTTTATTATCCGATTGTTACCAAATTTTCAGGGATCATCAGGCTAGCTATAATTATCATATGGAACAATATGGCATCAAAATTGCGCTTGTAATCAACTTTTTTCGATTGACAGGGGCGGAAGGGGGCGTGGCCAAAATCCAAAATAAACTTGACCAGCGTGCAATAATAACACATACTGTCACCAAATTTGGTAGTTCTAGCTCTTATAATAGCTGAGATCTAGATTCTCACACGGACAGACAGACGGACAGACGGACAGACAGACAGACAGACGGACAGACGGACATGGCTATATCGACTCGGCTGTTGATCCTGAGCCAGAATATATATACTTTATGGGGTCGGAGGTGTCTCCTTCTGCCTGTTACATACATTTTCGGTTTGAACAAAGTTATAATACCCTTCTACTCTATGAGTAGCGGGTATAAAAATATACTTTTTTGCACACATTTAATTTTTGATGCGGATGGGACTCGAACCCATAAATGCATAATAATTGTCTTCGTTATGCAGTCCACAACTTAACCCATTTCACCACCGTACACGCACACACTATTCGGCACAATGCAGCAGCGCCGGCAAAAGGAGTAAAAAGTATTGAAAACGTATAACTTTTATTCAGGTACCAAAAAATCAAAGATTTATAACTTAAACAGTAAAAATAATAATTCTACTTGTTGAAGACTATAAATCGAATACGTGCATGTAAAAAACGATATGTGCCCTTTTAATACCTCTTTATATACTTGAATGGAAAGTGTTCTAGAGCACTCTAACTTTTAATAAATTTTGTTAAAAAAACGACCGATAGGTTCTATGGCATCTATACGATGTATCGGTGCGTACCGGCTCGTTCCGACTTACTTACAGCGGGCAGCAATAAGAAATATGTATACAAAGTTTCATGAAGGTAGCACAAAAAGGGAGGCAAAAACTTTTATTTGCAAAAATAAGAAAAGTTCGATCTCCCCCACCATGACACGCATGCATGCGGAATCGAACCTTGGACTCATTACCTAAGAGGTCCACCACTTCTCTATTCGGTCATTAAGCCATTACGCAAATTTTGACAAAGTTACATTATGAGACCATTCGGAAATTCTTGCACGACAAAAACAAAGTCTGAATGCATGATGCGTGTTTTTGTTGATATTTATTCTCATAACTTAAACATACAATTAAATAAAAAATAAAAATAAAAAAATATAAGAAAAAGCTGCGCTCTAACAATCGCACACAGCTGATTTAAGAGACTGTCACTTCTCCACTTGTTAACAAAGTTCATTGTGAGCCATTAAAAAAATTTGAACTGTAATATAGCCGCTACCCAGCTGCTTGTACATAATTTAATTGCGGAACAAAAAAACGGCTACAATCATATTTTGACAGTAAGAGGCTATGGACTTATAATATTTATGCAAACTCAAAATATAAAATAAAAAAAAAAAACATTTTTGCACACATTTAATTTTTGATGCGGGCGGGACTCGAACCCGTAAATGCATAATAGTACTGTTCGTTTTGCAGTCCACAACTTAACCCATTTCACCACCATACACGCACACACGATTCGGCACAATGCTGCAAGCAGCGCTGCCGGCACCGCTGCTTACAGCTATGGAAAACGTTAAGCTGAATAACTTCTGTGTTTATTATCCGATTGTTACCAGATTTTCAGATATTATCTGGCTAGCTATAGTTATCATGTAAACTAAAAATGAACAATATGGCATCAAAATTGCACTTGTTATTAATGTTTTTTCGATTTGCGGGGGCGGAAGGGGGCGTGGCCAAAATCCAAAATAAACTTGATCAGCGTGCAATAATAACACATATTGTCACCAAATTTGGTTGTCCTAGCTCTTATAATAGCTGAGATCTAGATTTTCACACGGACAGACAGACGGACAGACGGACATGGCTATATCGACTCGGCTGTTGATCCTGAGCCAGAATATATATACTTTATGGGGTCGGAGGTGTCTCCTTCTGCCTGTTACATACATTTTCGGTTTGAACAAAGTTATAATACCCTTCCACTCTATGAGTAGCAGGTATAATAAATTGCACGACCACCAATTAATGCATATTCAAAAATTAAAGTATTAGTTCTTAAAAAAAAACAATTAAGAAAGCTACAGGCGAGTGTGCTCGACTGTAATATACCCGCTACCCATCTGCTTGTACATAATTTATTTGCGGAAGAAAAAAACGGCTACAATCATATTTTGACCGTAAAAGGCTATGGACTTATAATATTTATGCAAAGTCAAAATCTAAAATAAAACAAGTAAGAAAGCTACATTCGAGTGTGCTCGACTGTAACCCGACCCGCTACCCAGCTGCTCGTACATCAAAATTATTTGCGCAACAATAAAGAACGGCTACAATCATATTTTGACCGTAAAAGTCCATGAACTTACAATATTTATCTAAAGTCAAAGTCTAAAATAAAAAAAAAATTTTTTTGCACACATTTAATTTTTGATGCAGGTGGGACTCGAACCCATAAATGCATAATAGTTCTCTTCGTTATGCAGTCCACAACTTAACCCATTTCACCACCGTACACGCACACACTATTCGGCACAATGCTGCAAGCAGCGCTTCCGGCAAAAGGAGTAAAGAGTATTGAAAACGTATAACTTTTATTCAGGTACCAAAAAATCCAAGATTTATCACTTAAAAAGTAAAAATAATAATTCTACCTGTCGAAGACTATAAATCGAATACGTGCATGTAAAAAACAATATGTGCCCTTTTAATACCTCTTTATATACTTGAATGGAAAGTGTTATAGAGCACTCTAACTTTATTAAATTTTGGTAAAAAAAAACGACCGATAGGTTCTATGGCATCTATACGATGTATCGGTCCGTTCCGGCTCGTTCCGACTAATTTACAGCGGGCAGCAATAAGAAACATGTATACAAAGTTTCATGAAGGTAGCTCAAAAAGGGAGGCAAAAACTTTTATTTTCAAAAAATAAGAAAAGTTCGATCTCCCTTACCATGACACGCATGCATGTGGAATCGAACCTTGGACACATTACCTAAGAGGTCCACCACTTCTCTATTCGGTCATTAAGCCATTACGCAAATTTTGACAAAGTTACATTATGAGACCATTCGGAAATTCTTGCACGACAAAAACAAAGTCTGAATGCATGATGCGTGTTTTTGTTGATATATATTTATTCTCATAACTTAAACATACAATTAAATAAAAAATAAAAATAAAAAATATAAGAAAAAGCTGCGCTCTAACAATCGCACACAGCTTATTTAAGAGACTGTCACTTCTCCACTTGTTAACAAAGTTCATTGTGAGCCATTAAAAAATTTTTAAATAAAATGCACGACCACCAATTAATGCATATTCAAAAATTAAAGTATTAGTTCTTAAAATAAAAAGAAAAATCTTAAGCGGCATGAACTGGGAATCGAACCACGGGCCTGTCGGTTCAGGAGTTCATCGCTTTTCCACTAAGCTACTGACGCTGTTATCCAACAACTGCAAAAATTTGCATTATAAGGCATTCTTATTATTTCCTGTACAAATAAAGAATTTTCGCTGCCGGCAGCGCTGCTTACAGCTATGGAAAAAGTTTAGCTGAATAACTTCTGTGTTTATTATCCGATTGTTACCAAATTTTCAGGGATCATCAGGCTAGCTATAATTATCATATGGAACAATATGGCATCAAAATTGCGCTTGTAATCAACTTTTTTCGATTGACAGGGGCGGAAGGGGGCGTGGCCAAAATCCAAAATAAACTTGACCAGCGTGCAATAATAACACATACTGTCACCAAATTTGGTAGTTCTAGCTCTTATAATAGCTGAGATCTAGATTCTCACACGGACAGACAGACGGACAGACGGACAGACAGACAGACAGACGGACAGACGGACATGGCTATATCGACTCGGCTGTTGATCCTGAGCCAGAATATATATACTTTATGGGGTCGGAGGTGTCTCCTTCTGCCTGTTACATACATTTTCGGTTTGAACAAAGTTATAATACCCTTCTACTCTATGAGTAGCGGGTATAAAAATATACTTTTTTTGCACACATTTAATTTTTTGATGCGGATGGGACTCGAACCCATAAATGCATAATAATTCTCTTCGTTATGCAGTCCACAACTTAACCCATCTCACCACCGTACACGCACACACTATTCGGCACAATGCAGCAGCGCCGGCAAAAGGAGTAAAAAGTATTGAAAACGTATAACTTTTTATTCAGGTACCAAAAAATCAAAGATTTATAACTTAAACAGTAAAAATAATAATTCTACTTGTTGAAGACTATAAATCGAATACGTGCATGTAAAAAACGATATGTGCCCTTTTAATACCTCTTTATATACTTGAATGGAAAGTGTTCTAGAGCACTCTAACTTTTAATAAATTTTGTTAAAAAAACGACCGATAGGTTCTATGGCATCTATACGATGTATCGGTGCGTACCGGCTCGTTCCGACTTACTTACAGCGGGCAGCAATAAGAAATATGTATACAAAGTTTCATGAAGGTAGCACAAAAAGGGAGGCAAAAACTTTTATTTGCAAAAAATAAGAAAAGTTCGATCTCCCCCACCATGACACGCATGCATGCGGAATCGAACCTTGGACTCATTACCTAAGAGGTCCACCACTTCTCTATTCGGTCATTAAGCCATTACGCAAATTTTGACAAAGTTACATTATGAGACCATTCGGAAATTCTTGCACGACAAAAACAAAGTCTGAATGCATGATGCGTGTTTTTGTTGATATTTATTCTCATAACTTAAACATACAATTAAATAAAAAATAAAAATAAAAAAAATATAAGAAAAAGCTGCGCTCTAACAATCGCACACAGCTGATTTAAGAGACTGTCACTTCTCCACTTGTTAACAAAGTTCATTGTGAGCCATTAAAAAAATTTGAACTGTAATATAGCCGCTACCCAGCTGCTTGTACATAATTTAATTGCGGAACAAAAAAACGGCTACAATCATATTTTGACAGTAAGAGGCTATGGACTTATAATATTTATGCAAACTCAAAATATAAAATAAAAAAAAAAAACATTTTTGCACACATTTAATTTTTGATGCGGGCGGGACTCGAACCCGTAAATGCATAATAGTACTGTTCGTTTTGCAGTCCACAACTTAACCCATTTCACCACCGTACACGCACACACGATTCGGCACAATGCTGCAAGCAGCGCTGCCGGCACCGCTGCTTACAGCTATGGAAAACGTTAAGCTGAATAACTTCTGTGTTTATTATCCGATTGTTACCAGATTTTCAGATATTATCTGGCTAGCTATAGTTATCATGTAAACTAAAAATGAACAATATGGCATCAAAATTGCACTTGTTATTAATGTTTTTTCGATTTGCGGGGGCGGAAGGGGGCGTGGCCAAAATCCAAAATAAACTTGATCAGCGTGCAATAATAACACATATTGGTTGTCCTAGTTCTTATAATAGCTGAGATCTAGATTTTCACACGGACAGACAGACGGACAGACGGACATGGCTATATCGACTCGGCTGTTGATCCTGAGCCAGAATATATATACTTTATGGGGTCGGAGGTGTCTCCTTCTGCCTGTTACATACATTTTCGGTTTGAACAAAGTTATAATACCCTTCCACTCTATGAGTAGCAGGTATAATAAATTGCACGACCACCAATTAATGCATATTCAAAAATTAAAGTATTAGTTCTTAAAAAGAACAAGTAAGAAAGCTACAGGCGAGTGTGCTCGACTGTAATATACCCGCTACCCATCTGCTTGTACATAATTTATTTGCGGAAGAAAAAAACGGCTACAATCATATTTTGACCGTAAAAGGCTATGGACTTATAATATTTATGCAAAGTCAAAATCTAAAATAAAACAAGTAAGAAAGCTACATTCGAGTGTGCTCGACTGTAACCCGACCCGCTACCCAGCTGCTCGTACATCAAAATTATTTGCGGAACAATAAAGAACGGCTACAATCATACTTTGACCGTAAAAGTCCATAGACTTACAATATTTATCTAAAGTCAAAGTCTAAAATAAAAAAAAAATTTTTTTGCACACATTTAATTTTTGATGCAGGTGGGACTCGAACCCATAAATGCATAATAGTTCTCTTCGTTATGCAGTCCACAACTTAACCCATTTCACCACCGTACACGCACACACTATTCGGCACAATGCTGCAAGCAGCGCTTCCGGCAAAAGGAGTAAAGAGTATTGAAAACGTATAACTTTTTATTCAGGTACCAAAAATCCAAGATTTATCACTTAAAAAGTAAAAATAATAATTCTACCTGTCGAAGACTATAAATCGAATACGTGCATGTAAAAAACAATATGTGCCCTTTTAATACCTCTTTATATACTTGAATGGAAAGTGTTATAGAGCACTCTAACTTTATTAAATTTTGGTAAAAAAAACGACCGATAGGTTCTATGGCATCTATACGATGTATCGGTCCGTTCCGGCTCGTTCCGACTAATTTACAGCGGGCAGCAATAAGAAACATGTATACAAAGTTTCATGAAGGTAGCTCAAAAAGGGAGGCAAAAACTTTTATTTTCAAAAAATAAGAAAAGTTCGATCTCCCTTACCATGACACGCATGCATGTGGAATCGAACCTTGGACACATTACCTAAGAGGTCCACCACTTCTCCATTCGGTCATTAAGCCATTACGCAAATTTTGACGAAGTTACATTATGAGACCATTCGGAAATTCTTGCACGACAAAAACAAAGTCTGAATGCATGATGCGTGTTTTTGTTGATATATATTTATTCTCATAACTTAAACATACAATTAAATAAAAAATAAAAATAAAAAATATAAGAAAAAGCTGCGCTCTAACAATCGCACACAGCTTATTTAAGAGACTGTCACTTCTCCACTTGTTAACAAAGTTCATTGTGAGCCATTAAAAAATTTTTAAATAAAATGCACGACCACCAATTAATGCATATTCAAAAATTAAAGTATTAGTTCTTAAAATAAAAAGAAAAATCTTAAGCGGCATGAACTGGGAATCGAACCACGGGCCTGTCGGTTCAGGAGTTCATCGCTTTTCCACTAAGCTACTGACGCTGTTATCCAACAACTGCAAAAATTTGCATTGTAAGGCATTCTTATTATTTCCTGTACAAATAAAGAATTTGCGCTGCGGGCAGCGCTGCTTACAGCTATGGAAAAAGTTTAGCTGAATAACTTCTGTGTTTATTATCCGATTGTTACCAAATTTTCAGGGATCATCTGGCTATCTATAGTTATCATGTAGTCCAAAAATGAACAATATGGCATCAAAATTGCGCTTGTAATTAATTTTTTTCGATTTACAGGGGCGGAAGGGGGAGTGGCCAAAATCCAAAATAAACTTGATCAGCCTGCAATAATAACACATACTGTCACCAAATTTGGTAGTTCTAGCTCTTATAATAGCTGAGATCTAGATTTTCACACGGACAGACAGACAGGCAGACAGACGGACAGACCAACAGACGGACAGACGGACATGGCTATATCGACTCGGGTGTTGATCCTGAGCCAGAATATATATGCGTTATGGGGTCGGAGGTGTCTCCTTCTGCCTGTTACATACATTTTCGGTTTGAACAAAGCTATAATACCCTTCTACTTTATGAGTAGCGGGTATAATAAAAATAAAAATATATAAGAAAAAGGTGTGCTCTAAGAATCGCACACAGCTGATTTAAGAGACTGTCACTTCTCCACTTGTTAACTAAGTTCACTGTGAGCGATTAAAAAAATTTTAAATAAAATGCATGACCACCAATTAATAGATATTCAAAAATTAAGTAAAAGTTCTTAAAAAAAAAATAAAAAGAACTAGGTTAAGCGGCATGAACTGGGAATCGAACCACGGACCTGTCGGTTCAGGAGTTCATCGCATTTCCACTAAGCTTCTGACGCTATTATCCAACAACTGCAAAAATTTGCATTGTAAGACAATCTTATTATTTCCTGTACAAATAAAGAATTTGCGCTGCCGGCAGCGCTGCTTACAGCTACGGAAAACGTTAAGCTGAATAACTTCTGTGTTTATTATCCGATTGTTACCAAATTTTCAGAGATCATCTGGCTAGCTATAGTTATCATGTAGTCCGAAAATGAACAATATGGCATCAAAATTTCGCTTGTAATTAATTTTTTTCGATTTACAGGGGCGGAAGGGGGAGTGACCAAAATCCAAAGTAAACTTGATCAGCGTGCAATAATAACACATTTTGTCACCAAATTTGGTAGTTCTAGCTCTTATAATAGCTGAGATCTAGATTTTCACACGGACAGACAGACGGACAGACAGACAGACGGCCAGACGGACATGGCTATATCGACTCGGCTGTTGATCCTGAGCCAGAATATATATACTTTATGGGGTCGAAGGTGTCTCCTTCTGCCTGTTACATACATTTTCGGTTTGAACAAAGATATAATACCCTTCTACTCTATGAGTAGCGGGTATAAAAAAGAAAAAGAAAAAGACAATCTTTTTATTTCCTGTACAAATAAAGAATTTGCGCTGCCGGCAGCGCTGCTTACAGCTTACAGACGGACAGACGGACATGGCTATATCGACTCGGCTGTTGATCTTGATCCAGAATATATATACTTTATGGGGTCGGAGGTGTCTCCTTCTGCCTGTTACATACATTTTCGGTTTGAACAAAGTTATAATACCCTTCTACTCTATGAGTAGCGGGTATAAAAAAGAAAAAGACAATCTTTTTATTTCCTGTACAAATAAAGAATTTGCGCTGCCGGCAGCGCTGCTTACAGCTTACAGACGGACAGACGGACATGGCTATATCGACTCGGCTGTTGATCCTAATCCAGAATATATATACTTTATGGGGTCGGAGGTGTCTCCTTCTGCCTGTTACATACATTTTCGGTTTGAACAAAGTTATAATACCCTTCTACTCTATGAGTAGCGGGTATAAAAAAGAAAAAGCTTAAGCGGCATGAACTGGGAATCGAACCACGGGCCTGTCGGTTCAGGAGTTCATCGCTTTGCCACTAAGCTACTGACGCTGTTATCCAACAACTGCAAAAATTTGCATTGTAAGGCATTCTTATTATTTCCTGTAAAAATAAAGAATTTGCGCTGCCGGCAGCGCTGCTTACAGCTATGGAAAACGTTAAGCTGAATAACTTCTGTGTTTATTATCCGATGGTTACCAAATTTTCAGAGATCATCTGGCTAGCTATAGTTATCATATAAACCGAAAATGAACAATATGGCATCAAAATGGCGCTTGTAATCAATTTTTTTTATTAACATGGGCGGAAGGGGGCGTGGCCAAAATCCAAAATAAACTTAATCAGCCTGCAATAATAACACATACTGTCACCAAATTTGGTAGTTCTAGCTCTTATAATAGCTGAGATCTAGATTTTCACACGGACAGACAGACGGACAGACAGACAGACGGAAAGACGGACATGGCTATATCGACTCGGCTGTTGATCCTGAGCTAGAATATATATACTTTATGGGGTCGGAGGTGTCTCCTTCTGCCTGTTACATACATTTTCGGTTTGAACAAAGTTATAATAACCTTCTACTCTATGAGTAGCGGGTATAAAAAAGAAAAAGCTTAAGCGGCATGAACTGGGAATCGAACCACGGGCCTGTCGGTTCAGGAGTTCATCGCTTTTCCACTAAGCTACTGACGCTGTTATCCAACAACTGCAAAAATTTGCATTGTAAGGCATTCTTATTATTTCCTGTACAAATAAAGAATTTGCGCTGCCGCCAGCGCTGCTTACAGCTATGGAAAACGTTAAGCTGAATAGCTTCTGTGTTTATTATACGATTGTTACCAAATTTTCAGAGATCATCTGGCTAGCTATAGTTATCATATAAACCGAAAATGAACAATATGGCATCAAAATGGCGCTTGTAATCAATTTTATTTTATTTACAGGGGCGGAAGGGGGCGTGGCCAAAATCCAAAATAAACTTGATCAGCCTGCAATAATAACACATACTGTCACCAAATTTGGTAGTTCTAGCACTTATAATAGCTGAGATCTAGATTTTCACACGGACAGACGGACAGACAGACAGACGGACAGACCGACAGACGGACAGACGGACATGGCTATATCGACTCGCGTGTTGATCCTGAGCCAGAATATATATACTTTATGGGGTCGGAGGTGTCTCCTTCTGCCTGTTACATACATTTTCGGTTTGAACAAAGTTATAATACCCTTCTACTCTATGAGTAGCGGGTATAATAAAAATAAAAATATATAAGAAAAAGGTGTGCTCTAAGAATCGCACACAGCTGATTTAAGAGACTGTCACTTCTCCACTTGTTAACTAAGTTCACTGTGAGCGATTAAAAAAATTTTAAATAAAATGCATGACCACCAATTAATGGATATTCAAAAATTAAGTAAAAGTTCTTAAAAAAAAAAATAAAAAGAGCTAGGTTAAGCGGCATGAACTGGGAATCGAACCATGGACCTTTCGGTTCAGGAGTTCATCGCATTTCCACTAAGCTTCTGACGCTATTATCCAACAACTGCAAAAATTTGCATTGTAAGACAATCTTATTATTTCCTGTACAAATAAAGAATTTGCGCTGCCGGCAGAGCTGCTTACAGCTACGGAAAACGTCAAGCTGAATAACTTCTGTGTTTATTATCCGATTGTTACCAAATTTTCAGAGATCATCTGGCTGCAACTGCAAAAATTTGCATTGTATGGCATTCTTATTATTTCCTGTACAAATAAAGAATTTGCGCTGCCGGCAACGCTGCTTACAGCTATGGAAAACGTTAAGCTGAATAACTTCTGTGTTTATTATCCGATTGTTACCAAATTTTCAGAGATCATCTGGCTGCAACTGCAAAAATTTGCATTGTATGGCATTCTTATTATTTCCTGTACAAATAAAGAATTTGCGCTGCCGGCAACGCTGCTTACAGCTATGGAAAACGTTAAGCTGAATAACTTCTGTGTTTATTATCCGATTGTTACCAAATTTTCAGAGATCATCTGGCTAGCTATAGTTATCATATAAACCGAAAATGAACAATATGGCATCAAAATGGCGCTTGTAATAAATTTTTTTTTATTTACAGGGGCGGAAGGGGGCGTGGCCAAAATCCAAAATAAACTTGATCAGCCTACAATAATAACACATACTGTCACCAAATTTAGTAGTTCTAGCTCTTATAATAGCTGAGATCTAGATTTTCACACGGACAGACAGACGGACAGACAGACAGACGGACGGACAGACGGACATGGCTATATCGACTCGGCTGTTGATCCTGAGCCAGAATATATATACTTTATGGGGTCGGAGGTGTCTCCTTCTGCCTGTTACATACATTTTCGGTTTGAACAAAGATATAATACCCTTCTACTCTATTAGTAGCGGGTATAAAAAAGAAAAAGCTTAAGAGTTCATCGGTTTTCCACTAGGCTACTGACGCTGTTATCCAACAACTGCAAAAATTTGCATTGTAAGGCATTCTTATTATTTCCTGTACAAATAAAGAATTTGCGCTGCCGGCAGCGCTGCTTACAGATATGGATAACGTTAAGCTGAATAACTTCTGTGTTTATTATCCGATTGTTACCAAATTTTCAGAGATCATCTGGCTAGCTATAGCTATCATATAAACCGAAAATGAACAATATGGCATCAAAATTGCGCTTGTAATCAATTTTGTTTTATTTACAGGGGCGGAAGGGGGCGTGGCCAAAATCCAAAATACACTTAATCAGCTTGCAATAATAGCACATACTGTCACCAAATTTGGTAGTTCTAGCTCTTATAATAGCTGAGATCTAGATTTTCACACGGACAGACGGACAGACAGACAGACGGACAGACCGACAGACCGACAGACGGACAGACGGACATGGCTATATCGACTCGCGTGTTGATCCTGAGCCAGAATATATATACGTTATGGGGTCAGAGGTGTCTCCTTCTGCCTGTTACATACATTTTCGGTTTGAACAAAGTTATAATACCCTTCTACTCTATGAGTAGCGGGTATAATAAAAATAAAAATATATAAGAAAAAGGTGTGCTCTAACAATCGCACACAGCTGATTTAAGAGACTGTCACTTCTCCACTTGTTAACTAAGTTCATTGTGAGCGATTAAAAAAATTTTAAATAAAATGCATGACCACCAATTAATGCATATTCAACAAGTAAGAAAGCTACAGTCGAGTGTGCTCGACTGTAATATACCCGCTACCCAGCTGCTTGTACATAATTTATTTGCGGAACAAAAAAACGGCTACAATCATATTTTGACCGTAAAAGGCTATGGATCTATAATATTTATGCAAAGTCAAAAAATAAAATAAAAAAAAAAAACATTTTTGCACACATTTAATTTTTGATTCGGGCGGGACTCGAACCCGTAAATGCATAATAGTACTGTTCGTTTTGCAGTCCACAACTTAACCCATTTCACCACCGTACACGCACACACGATTTGGCACAATGCTGCCGGCAGCGCTGCTTACAGCTATGGAAAACGTTAAGCTGAATAACTTCTGTGTTTATTATCCGATTGTTACCAAATTTCAAATTTCAGAGATCATCTGGCTAGCTATAGTTATCATATAAACCGAAAATGAACAATATGACATCAAAATTGCGCTTGTAATTATTTTTTTTATTTACAGGGGCGGAAGAGGAGTGGCCAAAATCCAAAATACACTTGATCAGCGTCCAATAATAACACATTTTGTCACCAAATTTGGTGACAATATGTGTTCTTATTGCACGCTGATCAGGTTTATTTTGGATTTTGGCCACGCCCCCTTCCGCTCCGTAAATCAAAAAACATTGATTAAAAGCGCATTTTGATGCCATATTGTTCATTTTCGGTTTACATGATAATTATAGCTAGCCAGATGATCTCTGAAATTTGAAATTTGGTAACAATCGGATAATAAACACAGAAGTTATTCAGCTTAACGTTTTCCGTAGCTGTAAGCAGCGCTGCCGTCAGCGCTGCTTGCAGCATTGTGCCGAATCGTGTGTGCGTGTACGGTGGTGAAATGGGTTAAGTTGTTGACTGCAAAACGAATAGTACTATTATACATTTACGGATTCGAGTCCCGCCCGCATCAAAAATTAAATGTGTGCAAAAATGTTTTTTTTTTATTTTAGATTTTGACTTTGCATAAATATTGTAAGTCCATAGCCTTTTACGGTCAAAATATGATTGTAAATGATGTACAAGCAGCTGGGTAGCGGGTATATTACAGTCGAGCACACTCGAATGTTGCCGGCAGCGCTGCTTGCAGCATTGTGCCGAATCGTGTGTGCGTGTACGGTGGTGAAATGGGTTAAGTTGTTGACTGCAAAACGAATAGTACTATTATGCATTTACGGGTTCGAGTCCCGCCCGCATCAAAAATTAAATGTGTGCAAAAATGTTTTTTTTTTATTTTAGATTTTGACTTTGCATAAATATTGTAAGTCCATAGCCTTTTACGGTCAAAATATGATTGTAGCCGTTTTTTTTTTTTTTGTTTCGCAAATAAATGATGTACAAGCAGCTGGGTAGCGGGTATATTACAGTCGAGCACACTCGAATGTTGCCGGCAGCGCTGCTTGCAGCATTGTGCCGAATCGTGTGTGCGTGTACGGTGGTGAAATGGGTTAAGTTGTTGACTGCAAAACGAATAGTACTATTATGCATTCACGAGTTCGAGTCCCGCCCGCATCAAAAATTAAATGTGTGCAAATATGTTTTTTTTTTTTACGAGGGTCGTTTGATAAGACCGTGACTTTTTGTATTTGCCGCGCACCTGCTCTAAATACAACACTGCTCCTGTCAGCAGTTATCGATTAACAGCTGACTGTAAAATTTTGAGAAAGCTGCGTTTTTTGGTTTGCGTTTTATAGGCATTGAAAGCAGACGATCTCGTGAATTTTAACGAAACTGGAAAAAAGTGAATTTCGTGTGCTAATTAAGCATTATTTTTTGCGTAAAAAATCCATCACCGAAACCAAGGAAAGACTTGATAAATATTATGGGGACTCTGCACCATCAATTTCAATGGTTAAGAAATGGTTTACTGAGTTCCGTTGTGGTCGTACCAGTACAAGTGATGCCGAACGTTCAGGTCGCCCAAAAGAGGTCGTCATGCCAGAAATCGTCGACAAAATCCATGGAATGATATTGGATGATCGGAGAATGAAAGTGCGTGAGGTAGCTGAGGCTGTAGGCATCTCAACTGAACGGGTACATCACATTTTACATGAATATTTGGACATGAAAAAGCTTTCCGCGCGATGGGTGCCGCGATTGCTCACACACGACCATAAGCGCAACCGTGTGACCATTTCAAAGGAGTGTTTGGCGATGTTCAACCGCAATCCAAACGAATTTTTGCGCCGTTTCGTTACCGTAGACGAAACATGGATCCACCACACCACACCAGAGACCAAAGAACAATCAAGACAGTGGGTTTCTCCGGGTGAACGTGCACCAAAGAAGGCCAAGGTGGGTCTGTCGGCCAACAAGGTCATGGCCACAGTTTTTTGGGTATCATTCACATCGATTACCTTGAAAAGGGTAAAACGATCACCGGCGAATATTATTCAGAGCTTTTGGACAGATTCGATATTGATTTGAAGCAGAAACGACCGCATTTGGCGAAAAAAAAAGTGCTGTTCCATCAGGACAATGCACGGGTGCACACGTGTGTAGTGAGCATGGCAAAATTTCATAAATTGGGCTACGAACTGCTACCCCATCCAGCATATTCTCCAGATTTAGCCCCCTGTGACTATTTTTTGTTTCCAAACATGAAGAAATGGCTCGGCGGTAAGAGATTCGGGTCAAATGAAGAGGTCATCACAGAAACAAACGACTATTTTGAGGGCCTTGAGAAAACCTATTATTTGGAAGGAATAAAAAAATTGGAAAAACGCTGGACTAAATGTATAGAGCTAAAAGGAGATTATGTTGAGAAATAAAACGCTTCTTTGACGAAAAAAATATATTTTATTCAAAAAGTCACGGACTTATCAAACGACCCTCGTATTTTAGATTTTGACTTTGCATAAATATTGTAAGTCCATAGCCTTTGACGGTCAAAATATGATTGTAGCCGTTGTTTTTTTGTTTCGCAAATAAATGATGTACAAGCAACTGGGTAGCGGGTATATTACAGTCGAGCACTCTCGAATGTAGCTTTCTTACTTACTATGGAAAACGTTAAGCTGAATAAATTGGTAAAATAGTAAATTTGGTAGTTCTAGCTCTTATAATAGCTGAGATCTAGATTTTCACACGGACAGACAGACGGACAGACAGACAGACGGACATGGCTATATCGACTCGGCTGTTGATCCTGAGCCAGAATATATATACTTTATGGGGTCGGAGATGTCTCCTTCTGCCTGTTACATACATTTTCGGTTTGAACAAAATTATAATACCCTTTTACTCTATGAGTAGCGGGTATAATCAGTGAATTTTTATTTTCGCTACCCATATCGGTTATCCTTATAGTACCGTACTTGAGTACGAAATGCTCGAATATTGCTTTAGCTACTGTTTTCGCGTTTTTATCTGCTACATGAATTGTAACTAGATATTTTGTTAAATCACATATTATTGTGACTGCGTACTCGTTGCCAATAACGGTTTTAGGTAATGGTCCAACGGTGTCTATTAAAACAGTATCAAAAGCTGTGTTAGATGTATAACCATTGGAGCTCTTGTATGTTTTGTAAGTTTTGCCCGTTGGCACTTTTCTTCTGAATTAAGTTTAGAAAAGAATTGTCGAAATCAAACTTTTCTGCAGAGTACAAATCATTAACGGGGAATTGTGAGACAACTCTTTTGCCGTGTTTAAAGTGCTTGCCGTATATATATGGTCTGAAGTATATTGCTGTATTGCTGCTAGTTCTTGTACTGTTGTGAACTTATTACTTTCGCCTTGTGTAGAGGTTCTAGATGCGTATGCCACAGGTAATTGTTTACCGTTATGGTCTTGGGATAGTACCGCACCACATGCTTGTTTATACAAAATTGTTTGCTGAAATCAGGGTGCTGAAGTAATGTAGGTTTCATCAATGCTTCCTTTCCATTCAAATGGAACGTTCTTTTTACAGGGCCTCGTTAAATGACGCGATTGATCTGAAAAATTTTTGATGATTCTTTTGTAATTGTCTTCTAGCTTCATCTGTATTCACTGGCAGGGGATAATTTTTGATGACCTCATATTTAGTGTCATCAGGCAATATACCTTTATCTGTACATTTATGGCCTTGATAAGTTACTTCCTTCATAAAAAAAAGGCACTTTTCTGGATGTAATTTTTAATAATGTTGTCTGCATAAACATCGTTTAACATCTTTAACATGTGTTTCTCTGAACAACCGGTTACCACTAAATCATCCGTATACAGAAAGGCTTTCGAAGGCTGTAAGCCTGTGAATGATAGTGTCATCATCCTTTGAAATGAATTGGGGGCTATTTTTAACCCGAATGAAAGTCGCGTGTAGCGATATGAACTTGTTGTGGTTGAAAATGATGTGACATTTCTAGACTTATCGTCTACTACGATTTGATGAAATCCTCTATTCTTGGAAGTGGAAATTTATCTGCTAGCAGCTTTTTATTGATTTGGCGATAGTCCACTACTGATCGCCAACTCTTGTTTGCTGAATTAGGCAGTGTTTTCTTGGGTACCAAGAGAACTGGGCTATTATACCCTGATATACAAGATGGCTCTACTATGCCATCTTTTATCAATTTGTTTACTTGCGCTATTCACAATAGCGTGTTTATTGATTATTTATTTATTGATTATTTATTATTTGTATTTAGAATTTAATTTGCGAATCAAAGCATTACGAGTGCCCAATAAATCGCTTGCTACTGTTATTCCAGGTTGCACTTTCTGGTTGGGTATAAGTATATAATTGTCGCTAGACGTAAGATGAATCTTTCGAATCACCTCTGATCTAGCTGGCAACACTATTTCGTAGTCCAACGAATGTACTATAGGAATGTTTATATTCCTGAAGTTGTGGGATCTTACGGTGAACCAATCTTTTTGTTCTTGGAATTCCAAAATACAATTGACAAATTATACCATCTCCTGGTATAGGAAAATTGTCGGAAACGATTTGGAATTCATAGGGTATTGCTGTATTTGCAACTCTCGTATCCAGATCGATAGGGCCAAGAGACTTCCCCAATGCCTGATATACTTGTTATGTTTTTGGTATTTAAATTTTTACACCATGGATTTTAAAAAAATACATGGTCTATTGTGTTTATCGAAATGTGCGTAATAGGCAGAAGGAGTCATCTGCGATAAACTACATAGTCCGCCACGTAACTTTTTTTTTTTAAACAGTGCGCACAAGATCGATCGTAACGTTGGCTGTGTGGCATGCAGCGCCGTCTTGCTGGAACCAAATGTTGTCCAAGTCCTCCTCTTCGATTTCCGGGAAAAACCAATCCGTTAACATGGCGCGGTAGCCATTGACCGTAACGGCGGCTCCTGCCGCATTTTTGAAAAAAAAAAAGTGCCAATGATGCCGCCGGCCACAGCAGAGATATTACCGGCAGTACGCACTTTTTTTGGTTTCTCACGCGTTGGTTTATCAATAACTGGGCTGCTTTCTCTTAATTTTTTCAAAAGAAAGCGCACATACGGTGCGGACGGTGCTTTGTTATTAAATAATTAATTTTCGCACACATTCTGCAACATTACCATAATTTTTAATGTAAAACTGCACTATTTTAACGCGTTTCTCAACCGTATACACAACCATTTTCGTTCAGCGGAAGGATAAAACTAACTTTCATTTAATACTTATTTGTTTTCATTCATATTCCATTCTTTTAATTTTTCTTCATTTCATTTCTTTTTAGATCATGGATTTTAAAAAAATGCATGGTCTATTGTGATTGTCGAAATGTGCGTAACAGGCAAAAGGAGGCATCTGCAACCCCATAAAGTATATATATTCTTTCTCAGGATCACTAGCCGAGTCGATTGAGCCGTTTCTGTCTGTCCGTCTGTAAGAACGCCTATATCTCAGAAAGTTAGAGCCACCAAAATTAGTGACAACCCTCATGTGGGTCATACGCTGTAAAATTTGTATTAAAATTTGGGCCACGCCTACTTCCGCAAATCGATAAACCGTAAAGCAAGCGCAATAATAAAGCTACAGTATTCAGTTATGGTGTGTATGATAACTATCACCAACCAAACGATCGCTGAAAATTTGGTTCCGATTGGATAATGAACATAAAAGTTATTCAACGTCTTATATAGATTTGCAATTTGGTAAATTTCTCGGTGTCTATTGCCTCTATTGTTGTATCCTTTACCCTGAAGGGAAAGGACACTATTGGCGCTGCCGGTGATTTCTGTAATACAATCTATATATTCTTTAATTACAGTATTCGTGGTTTGATGGTGTTTTCAAGCTCTTAATACCATTTTAATCGTTCTGTTTGTACAACATTGCGGATACCGCTTCTTTTGTGGCAAATTTATTTTAAAAAAAAAAAATTTTAATTTGTTTAAGCCGTCATCTATATAGGCTCGGGTAAGTTTTCTCGAACCCTGTTTAGAAATGTGGACGCCTGGGTCAGATGTTCTCTGTTCAACAATCCTTTATTATACCCGCTACTCATAGAGTAGAAGGGTATTATAACTTTGTTCAAACCGAAAATGTATGTAACAGGCAGAAGGAGACACCGCCGACCCCATAAAGTATATATATTCTGGCTCAGGATCAACAGCCGAGTCGATATAGCCATGTCCGTCTGTCCGTCTGTCTGTCCGTGTGAAAATCTAGATCTCAGCTATTATAAGAGCTAGGTCAACCAAATTTGGTGACAATATGTGTTATTATTGCACGCTGATCAAGTTTATTTTGGATTTTGGCCACGCCCCCTTCCGCCCCCGCAAATCGAAAAAACATTGATAACAAGTGCAATTTTGATGCCATATTCTTCATTTTCGGTTTACATGATAACTATAGCTAGCCAGATGATCTCTGAAAATTTGGTAACAATCGGATAATAAACACAGAAGTTATTCAGCTTAACGTTTTCCACAGCTGTAAGCAGCGCTGCCGGCAGTGCTGCTTGCAGCATTGTCCCGAATCGTGTGTGCGTGTACGGTGGTGAAATGGGTTAAGTTGTGGACTGCAAAACGAACAGTACTATTATGCATTTACGGGTTCGAGTCCCGCCCGCATCAAAAATTAAATGTGTGCAAAAATGTTTTTTTTTTTTTATTTTATATTTTGACTTTGCATAAATATTATAAGTCCATAGCCTTTTACGGTCAAAATATGATTGTAGCCGTTTTTTTGTTCCGCAAATAAATTTTGTACAAGCAGCTGGGTAGCGGGTATGTTACAGTCGAGCACACTCGACTGTAGCTTTCTTACTTGTTTTTATCTAATAATTGTGCTTCATTAAAGCATTCCACCAATATTACTGTATGTGTTCAGAAACGGTGGCAACTCTGTAATTTGCCAGTTTACCATAAGGAATCACCATGTAAGCCTATAATTTAACTTTGCCTATAATAAGCCTATAATTTTAACCTCGTTTTATTCCACATCATAAGTTTGCTCCTTCAAACCGGGATATCTTGTATTGGGATTGATTGCGTTTAACGGATAATCAACTATGGAACAACAACTCAAGGCTTTGATGAAATCTCGTGGTCCGCTTAAGGCAAGCATCACGCGGATATGCACATTGGCTCGTGGAGCATATACGACAACATCATCAGAGTTTACAGCAAGAAAGCAACAACTTCAAGCTCTTTGGAAACAATTCTTCGAGGCTAAAGGGTATGTGGATCCCGAGTAGAACAATGCATTCCACGAGGAAAGGTATTTGCAGAGATATGCAATGTTTTTGGAGAGGATTGGATCTCCGCATCCAACTACATCAACAACAAGCAATGGGGATGATAGCATCAACTTTTCGAGCGGCCAGCTGTAAATCAATCAGTACTCCATATTGTTAATCCATTTTTGGAGCAATTCATGTGTTTGCCAACAACAACAAAGATCGATGCGATATTACGAAAGGTATCAGACGGTGCAAACGAAATTGTACGAGGGCTGGATGCCATAAATCAAACGGGACGCGATTGTATATCTCCAATTGAAAAAACTTGACGCTGACACATGGCGTAAATGGATCGAGCGCAGCATGGATACAGACTCACCTACTCTGGAGGAGTTTTTCAAATTATTGGATACTCAATATGCGAAATTGGAATTAAGCAAACGATAGACAGCTGCTGGAGGAAAATCGGCAGCACAAGAGGAAATGCAGAAACGGATTATACAATCAATGGTTGCGGTAGAAGGCGCTGCGTGCACAAAATGTCGGTCAACAGAACACACTTTATATGGCTGTCAACAATTGACAATTGAGCAACGAAGATCGTTCGTGAAGAAAATATCATTTTGTTACAATTTCTTAAAACCTAGCCATGGGTTCAGCAAGTGCAAGTCAGCATACCAATGCAGGCAATGTAAAGGTCACCACCACTTACTTATCCATGTTCAGGGTAATCAACCACAGGGTACTCAGCTTCAAGCCGATTGGAATTAACAGCAAATTTCACAGGACACAGCAACGACCTTTAATCATATGGCACATATACATAATACAGGCTTAACAGTATGTGCGCAAGGTAGTGGATCATCGACTCAGCCAAACGGAGGACCAAGAAGCGTATTACCTACCGCTGTGGCCTATGTAAAACGGAACGTTGTATACACGCTCTCGGATTGGCACGTTCACCGTCACACATTTTGGTCTCGGGAATATCTTCGGTAGCGGCAGACACCACAAGGGGTTGCCGGCAGCGCTGCTTACAGCTATGGAAAACGTTAAGCTGAATAACTTCTGTGTTTATTATCCGATTGTTACCAAATTTTCAGAGATCATCTGGCTAGCTATAGTTATCATTTAAACCGAAAATGAACAATATGGCATCCAAATTGCGCTTGTAATCAATGTTTTTTCGATTTACGGGGGCGGAAGGGGGCGTGGCCAAAATCCAAAATAAACTTGATCAGCGTGTAATAATAACACATATTGTCACCAAATTTGGTAGTCCTAGCTCTTATAATAGCTGAGATCTAAATTTTCACACGGACTGACAGACGGACATGGCTATATCGACTCGGCTGTTGATCCTGAGCCAGAATATATACACTTTATGGGGTCGGAGTTGTCTCCTTCTGCCTGTTACATACATTTTCCGTTTGAACAAAGTTATAATACCCTTCTACTCTATGAGTAGCGGGTATAAAACTACAGTTCAACGCTCACTCCCTAACAGATTGTTCACGACCCTAGCGAGGCATGACATTTCAACTGTCTAAAAATTAAGACAAATTGCCCAACAAGAAGGTGTTTACGAAGATCCGTCTAGACAACAACAATTCGATCAGAACAGATAAAATTTGTTAAATGAATTCAGAGCAGATTTAAACTGCGCCCGACATTTATTCATTTTTAGGCCTATGCGGATATTAGTTCATTCCAGATTTTGCGAAAAAAAAGCAAAACTCTCACCTTATTTTGAAAGAAAGGAGCAAAACCACAGAAAATTAAAGCAGACAAAGACTCAGTGTTCATGAGCAACTCATTATGGCTTGGCTAAGTAACGAAGAAATACAATTAGATATTACCACGAGCAAAAAACATAATACAACCGGACAAATACCAGCTTACATAATACTCTACGAAGGCACACCTACTTATGACTTTTAGAAAATTAAAGAACACAAAATTAACAAACTTAATCAGAACCGACAAAATTATGAAGTTGACACGAAATAGACAAGCCTCTATAACGCGCTCGAAATCCAAAAACTCCTATCGGAAAACAGGCATAATTGAACAAATAAATGAAAAATATTATAATGAAAATAATAGAGGCCAAAATGTAACACACTTTAAAAGTAAATTTAAAACGAAAAAAAAATATTTTATTGTACAGCAGAATAAAAAGAATTTTCAATATCAAACACTATGCATCAATATACAAATCTAATATTCACCGAGCATAACGTGACAAAGGTTGAACCTATGTCTCATATAGAATTAAAGGAAATGATTATACTAAACAATAAGAATTATACAATCTATAAAAATATATTAATAGTCCTCATATTTGTATTAGCGACAATATCTATCTTTTACCTATACATGAAATGTAAAACAGCACCCCATAACATTATAATAACCTATCTAAGACCTAAAGCAACCAAATCAGTTGACAAAAATATTAAAACAGTTAAAGAAAATAATACTAAAATAGGAAACGTTGAAAATCCAGTTCCACAATTATATCCAGAAGTAAAGGCTTGCGGACAAGCTAAAATCTAAAAGGTGGGGAGTGACATATTAATTCTCCCTATGAAATACTTAAACCGATCTTTTGAAAAGCTTCACTCTTCAAAAACCTCACAGTAAAAGTTCTCTCAAGACACCAACCGTCAAACGATAAGAAGGTTAAGTTCCTGATAAACAATGATGTAAAGCTTTGTAGAACTTTAAGGTTTGCTGGTCCATAAGGTCTGTCGCAGTCGGCAAAGACGTCGCTCTTGGTCACATATTAAAATGATATCTTAAAGATAAAGTGTTAAGAGAGCCGCGCACACACAAATGGCATGATCGCATGGTCAAACATGCCGACACTGCTTTTTTGGGACCGTTAGTTTCCTTGTGTGGTCTTATATCATGCCACTTGAAATATGTTTATGCCTTTCAGAGGTTGCACACTTAAACTGTGTTTCATATATCTGTGTACGTCACAAAAGACACCAAATTTCACACTGAGGTTCCTGTATACCATAGGTAGATCGAGTTTATTTTCAATATTTGATGCCATGCCCACCTCCCACGCAAATCAATAATTTACGATTATTAGGAGAACTATTGAATTTACAACTTACAGCTTTGGTATGAACATAGATAATTGCAATATAAATCTATTCTTTCTATTACCATCCGATTGGATAATTATTTATGTAAACGCTTTCCATAGTTTTACTGCTTGCGCCATTGCAGCGTAACGTGACGTCATCGTCATGATGCTTCGTTTCAGCCATAGCGTGTGTAAAGCTATACCGTTTTCACATGTAGATGGCGCTATTCAAAGATAGATCTAATTTAAACAATAGGTGGCGGATTAACTTGTGCAGAGTTTTTTTGATGGAATTAAATGTGTGGCAATTTGTTTCGAAACTGGGCGAATGGTATCTTACTGTCGGGCGCGCTCGACTGTAGCTTTTTATACCCGCTACTCATAGAGTAAAGGGGTATTATAACTTTGTTCAAACCGAAAATGTATGTAACAGGCAGAAGGAGACACCTCCGACCCCATAAAGTATATATATTCTGGCTCAGGATCAACAGCCGAGTCGATATAGCCATGTCCGTCTGTCCGTCTGTCTGTCCGTGTGAAAATCTAGATCTCAGCTATTATAAGAGCTAGGACAACCAAATTTGGTGACAATATGTGTTATTATTGCACGCTGATCAAGTTTATTTTGGATTTTGGCCACGCCCCCTTCCGCCCCCGCAAATCGAAAAAACATTGATAACAAGTGCAATTTTGATTCCATATTGTTCATTTTCGGTTTACATGATAACTATAGCTAGCCAGATGATCTGCCGGCAGCGCTGCTTGCAGCATTGTGCCGAATCGTGTGTGCGTGTACGGTGGTGAAATGGGTTAAGTTGTGGACTGCAAAACGAACAGTACTACTATGCATTTACGCAAAAATGTTTTTTTTTTTATTTTAGATTTTGACTTTGCATAAATATTATAAGTCCATAGCCTTTTACGGTCAAAATATGATTGTAGCCGTTTTTTTTGTTCCGCAAATAAAGATAAGAATATGCAGGCGAAGGGTCTTTCTGTCATTGACGTGAATATTTTCTGTTCCTTATCGAGAGTGCAACAGGAACAGTTGAATATCACTATAAAAAAGTTTCCGTCATTCGCAGAAAAAGGGTTAGGTACAACTACACTGTTAGCTCATTCTATTGATGTTGGCGATGTTGTGGGTTAAAGCAAAGGCATTATCCCGTCTCCCCTGCCATTGAGCAAATGATGTAGGATGGGCTAGACAGAATGCTTCAATTAGGAGTGATTGAAGAGTTCAACAGTGCATGGTCATCACCTGTTGTGTTGGTGCGAAAACCTGGAAAAGTACGATTGTGTCTTGACAGTCGCAAACTTATCCAATGCCTATAATTGAAGGACCTCTTAGTCGTCTCCCAAAAGCAACCTACATAACGAGCCTTGATCTGAAAGATGCTTATTGGCAAATTCCCTTAGAGACCAGTTCAAGGGATAAAACTGCCTTTTCAGTGACAGGTAGACCCCTCTATCAGTTTACGGTAATGCCTTTTGGTCTCACAAATGCCCCATCGACTATGTCTAAGTTAATGGATCGTGTCATTGCTACCTCCTTAAAGCATGCGGTATTTATTTACCTGGATGATCTATTGATAGTATCCGATGCGTTTGAACGTCATATGACAGTACTTTTGAACATAGCAACCTGTTTAAAGAACGCTGGATTGACTATCAGTGTGCAGAAAAGCGAATTCTGTAAGAGGGAGGTAAAATATTTAGGACACATTATAGGTAACGGAACTATAGCCATGGACCCAGATAAAATATCTGCAATATTAAGTTATCCACCGCCACGTTCCGTTAAGCAATTGCGCCGATTTCTTGGTATGACAGGGTGGTACCAGAAGTTCATACATAACTTTGCTTCCCTAGCTACACCCTTAACCGATGCTCTTAAAAGCAAATAACGCTTTCAATGGTCCGATACACCTACTGAATCATTTGAAGCGCTAAAGAAAAAGATGAGTACAGCCCCAGTGTTGCACACACCTGACTTCACGCATCCATTCTATATTCATAGTGACGCATGCAGCTTAATGACAACGGTGTCGAAGTGCCAATTTTGTACATGTCGAAAATGCTTAATCCATGTCAGCGAAACTACTCAGTGACAGAAAAAGAGTGCCTAGTAGCTATATTAAGCATAACTAAATTCCGAGCGTATGTTGAAGGACACTCCTTTACTGTAATATCAGACCACGCTTCGTTAAAGTGGCTGATGTCCCAAACGTAGTACATTAGCCAGGTGGGCGATAAGACTCCAGGGATACGACTTTAAGATTGAACATCGAAAGGGTAATAAAAACGTCGTTACTGACGCTCTGTCCCGAAAATTTACCGAAGACTTGTCAGCGATAGACAATGGTTCTCTTGTAGACTTGCAGTCGGAACATTTTCAATCGTCAGCTTATCAAGATCTGATAGCCCAGATCGAGAAGGGATCCTTTAACGCCTCTGCTGTAAAAGACGTTAATGGCGTTGCAAGGCCTTGCTCCAACGCGTTGACTATCGGCGGGCTGAACATGCGGCTGAGGAGCAAATAGCAGACGATGTTGTTTGGAAGCTGTGGATCCCGAAAGAATTAGTACCGTCTGTTTTGAAAGTGGAACATCATGATCCATTAGCTGCTCATGGTGGAATTAACAAAACTCTCGAAAGAATTCGACGCTATTATTTTTGGCCAAATTTGGTAGCCGATGTGCGTAGATATGATAATGAGTGCGAAATATGTAAAAGCACTAAGCCACCTAACCAAACACTACGACCACCTTTAGCCAAGGCAACAGAAAATCAACGTTTCTTTCACCTATGTTGATTATTTCTATATGTTGATTATTTAGGACCATACCCGCGTTCCAAATCTAAACATGTCAGAATTTTTATCGTACTAGATCATTATACCAAATTTCCCTTCCTTAAGCCTGTAAAAAAGTTTTCAGTGGATGCAATTTTGAGCTATCTGGAAAAAGATTTGTTTCATTGCTTCGGAGTGCCAGAAACGGTTGTTTCTGACAATGGGGTGCAATTTAAATCGCACGCGTTTAATTTATTATTGAACAAGTAAGAAAGCTACAGTCGAGTGTGCTCAACTGTAATATACCCGCTACCCAGCTGCTTGTACATAATTTATTTGCGGAACAAAAAAACGGCTACAATCATATTTTGACCGTAAAAGGCTATGGACTTATAATATTTATGCAAAGTCAAAATATAAAATAAAAAAAAAAACATTTTTGCACACATTTAATTTTTGATGCGGGCGGGACTCGAACCCGTAAATGCATAATAGTACTGTTCGTTTTGCAGTCCACAACTTAACCCATTTCACCACCGTACACGCACACACGATTCGGCACAATGCTGTAAGCTGCCGGCAGCGCTGCTTACAGCTATGGAAAACGTTAAGCTGAATAACTTCTGTGTTTATCTTCGGTAGCGGCAGACACCACAAGGGGTTGCAGCACACTTTAAATCAGGTCTCGGATCTCGGATTACGAATTGGTTATCAAGGCTGACGTGCTTGGCAAAATTACTTCATCAATGGAAAGGGAAAACACTTCAGTACTTGACAAGTTTAAGAATCTTCAAATGGCAGACTGGCTTTCAATACAACTGCACCGTATGGAGTACACTCACAGAGAAAAGGATATCCGGCAATCTCATTACCATTTCATCATTTTTTGGATGGGTTATTACATCTCTAATATTAAACCAAAGCAATCAAGCTATCTCGCTTACTACAACAACGGATATGAATGAAACGCATCAGAGGTTGTCGGAATTGGATAACGACAGTAACATCACAAAAAGGGAACCTGACGATGAACAGGTGGAGAATCACTTTCTCACTACCCACACAGGAGATGCGAATGGGAAGTATATCGTGGAACTTCCATTCAATTCAATGGATCCAGTATTTGGGGATACACTTTAAGGAGCTCTAAGCCATTTCAAATCAAAAACTTGGGGCAATGGGTGGCAGCAGTTCTATCTACCACCCACTAGGTCGAAAGCAAAGGGTGGTCGGTGGCGGGTCATTTCGGGATGAAGATGGCAAATCTTTAAACGTCACACTATTCATTGGACCAAAAATACAGCGCGACTTTTTTGCTGCATGTCTTCGCTTTCGAATGTACAACTATGTATTCTCAGCGGATATTGTCAAGATGTTTCGTAAAATCTGGGTAGCAGAAAAACATCAGGATTTTTAAAAAATCGTCTGGAGAGAAGATCCATCCGGTCCATTCAGGCACTTCAAACTCTGCACGGTAACCTATGGAACTTCATGCGCGCCATTTTTGGCGGTGCGTGTATTGGAACAGCTGGCACAGGATCATATTCATGAATATTCAAATGCAGCAAAACTGTTTCTGAAGGATTTTTATGTCGATGACCTACTTACTGGAACAAACAGCGAGGAGGTAGGAGGATTGCACAAAGAGGCAAGTCCTGTCAGATATCGCACGGATATTCGACCCTCTTGGACTTTTGGCTCCTATCATCGTTTAATTTAAAATTATGTTTCAAAGTCTTTGGCTTCTCAATTTGGATTGGGACTCACCACTTCCCAATAAATTATCCAGCAATTGGCTCAAATGGCGTACTGATCTGGACACATTAAAGGATTTTAGACTACCACGGTTGGATGTCAACGACGCGGACAGCATTCAACTGCATGCATTCTCCGATGCATCTACCAAGGCATACGCTGCTGTACAGAAGAGTAGTTCATCAAGATGGTCCCTTTCGGTATCGTTGATGACATCAAAGACAAGGGTGGCTCCCCTCTAGCAGCAATCAATCCCGCGGCTAGCGCTCTGTGCAGTTCTGCTTTTGAGCCAGCTTATATGCTCAATCAAGGCCGCTCTTCGAAATAAGTATATAACAGTGCACGTATGGTTCAACTCAACGATCGTACTTTCCTGGCTATCATACGTCAGCTCAATTAAAAACCTTCGTTGGAAAAAAAACTTCGTAAATTCAGGACATCATTCTAAGCCATTATAATTAAACATTGAAAATGTATCGATACCGCTGCGTCGGTAATATACTCAGAAATTTATGCTAGAAATCAGTATTAAGAAAGCTTTCGATCGTGCAAGATTTAATGAGAAATACCACTATAAAACACCGTTTTATTCCACATCAGTGTGTCTGTTAAGAGTTTCTTCTTGGATATCTCTATTTTGACTCACGCATTTATACGACTTATTAAATGTCGTTTTCATTTCTTAAAGCTGTGTTTCTATTGTCTGCCACTCCATTTAGCGGTGTAGACGAATGGAGTTTGGACCCTGGTATATATATTGATATATCATTCTCCGTATAAAATACTTAAACCGATCTTTTGAAAAGTGTCTCAAGACACCAACCGTCAAACGATAAGAAGCTTAAGTTACTGATAAACAAAGATGTAAAGCTTTGTAGAACTTTAAGGTTTGCTGGTCCACAAGAATAATTCTGGCAGTTAGTTTATGAGTGACTCTGGTGTAATTAACCACAAGTAAATCCATCAAATAAAGATTATAAATAACAAGTAAGAAAGCTACAGTCGAGTGTGCTCGACTGTAATATACCCGCTACCCAGCTGCTTGTACATAATTTATTTGCGGAACTATTTTGACCGTAAAAGGCTATGGACTTATAATATTTATGCAAAGTCAAAACATAAAATAAAAAAAAAACATTTTTGCACACATTTAATTTTTGATGCGGGCGGGACTCGAACCCGTAAATGCATAATAGTACTGTTCGTTTTTCAGTCCATAACTTAACCCATTTCACCACCGTACACGCACACACGATTCGGCACAATGCTGCAAGCAGCGCTGCCGGCAGCGCTGCTTACAGCTGTGGAAAACGTTAAGCTGAATAACTTCTGTGTTTATTATCCGATTGTTACCAAATTTTCAGAGATCATTTGGCTAGCTATAGTTATCATGTAAACCAAAAATGAACAATATGGCATCAAAGTTGCACTTGTTATCAATGTTTTTTTCGATTTGCGGGGGCGGAAGGGGGCGTGGCCAAAATCCAAAATAAACTTTATCAGCGTGCAATAATAACACATATTGTCACCAAATTTGGTTGTTCTAGCTCTTATAATAGCTGAGATCTAGATTTTCACACGGACAGACAGACAGACAGACGGCCATGGCTATATCGACTCGGCTGTTGATCCTGAGCCAGAATATATATACTTTATGGGGTCGGAGGTATCTCCTTCTACCTGTTACATACATTTTCGGTTTGAACAAAGTTATAATACCCTTCTACTCTATGAGTAGCGGGTATAAAAAAAAAACATTTTTGCACACATTTAATTTTTGATGCGGGCGGGACTCGAACCCGTAAATGCATAATAGTACTGTTCGTTTTGCAGTCAACAACTTAACACAATTCACCACCGTACACGCACACACGATTCGACACAATGCTGCAAGCAGCGCTGCCGGCAAAACGAACAGTACTATTATGCATTTACGTGTTCGAGTCCCACCCGCATCAAAAATTGATCACGGTCAAAATATGATTGTAGCCGTTTTTTTGTTCCGCAAATAAATGATGTACGAGCAGCTGGGTAGCGGGTATATTACAGTCGAACACACTCGACTGTAGCTTTCTTACTTGTCTTATTTTTGGTATTTTTGTTGACTTACGGATTATTTTCTTTAAAAAGTTAAAATTTTTCTTTTATATAAAAAAGAAAAATAAGAGCCAAAATTTTGAAGTTGCAGAGAGAGACACGTCTGTCGTCAAAGGTCGCTGGATCAGAAAAGAAAGACCGAGGCCCATGGTGATCGATAGCTCGATCGGCCTTGACCTACTTAAGTATGCAATTCGATAGGCAGCACTGCATTCTGCATTTATCTCTGATCAGCTGATCTGCAAATTTCACTATGGATGGCACTGCGGCCCTAGAGATTCGCAATAGGGGGTGCTGCAGCTTTATAAATGCATAATAGATGGTGCTGGGTGGATTAAGTTCACCAATAGATGGCGCTACTCCTTAAAGCTTTTCCACTGCCTACTTTTAAGCTGAAGTTTTTTATTTTCTATTGCATGCTTTTAGGCTGCAGTTTTTTTAAATTATCTATTGCCTGTTTTTAGGCTGCACCAGAAAGAAGCGCCATTTTAATTCCCCCCGACTAAAATCAGACTTGGTGGATTCAACAAGGATGATACACGGTTGGAGCTGGTGTTTATTGTTTTAGGTCCTTAGCATGATATTTTCCTACGAAATTTCCTTGCATGTCCTCAACCTCATAGTATGCAGAGCCTTTTGCAAAGTTACTTTGTTGAAAATTGCTAAGATAAATTTCTTGACCGGCTACGAATGAAACGTTTCGACTACGCGTATTATATACAGTGTCATTGCGTACATGCTGTTTTTGCATATGACGTGTAGCTTGATCTCGCATAATTTCTACGGACTCCTGATTATTGAAGGCTATTGCTCGATCTTCAAGAAGATTTAATCGTCTTAGCAACTCGTATATATTTCCATTTGATATCATATGCTGGCCAAATACTAAACGATATGGAGTACTATTTACAGCTGTGTGGAAACTGGATCTTAATGAACCACATATCTGGCTTAGATTCTCGTCCCAACTTTCCTGTTTAGGGTCTATATATGCTTTGATAGCAGCTAGGACGGACCTATTTACTCGTTCGGATGCGTTTCTTTGTGGAGCATAAGAGGCAGTGTACGCATGTCGAACGCCATACTTTTTCAATAATAAATTGAACGCGTGCGATTTAAATTGCACCCCATTGTCGGAAACAACCGTTTCTGGCACTCCGAAGCAATGAAACAAATCTTTTTCCAGATAGCTCAAAATTGCATCCACTGAACTTTTTTTACAGGCTTAAGGAAGGGAAATTTGGTATAATGATCTAGTACGATAAAAATTCTGACATGTTTAGATTTGGAACGCGGGTATGGTCCTAAATAATCAACATATAGCCGGTGAAAGAAACGTTGATTTTCTGTTGCCTTGCCTAAAGGTGGTCGTAGTGTTTGGTTAGGTGGCTTAGTGCTTTTACATATTTCGCACTCATTATCATATATAGCACATCGGCTACCAAATTTGGCCAAAAATAATAGCGTCGAATTCTTTCGAGAGTTTTGTTAATTCCACCATGAGCAGCTAATGGATCATGATGTTCCATTTTTAAAACGGACGGTACTAATTCTTTTGGGATCCACAGCTTCCAAACAACATCGTCTGCTATTTGCTCCTCAGCCGCATGTTCCCGCCGATAGTCAACGCGTTGGAGCAAGGCCTTGCAACGCCATTAACGTCTTTTACAGCAGAGGAGTTAAAGGATCTCTTCTCGATCTGGGCTATCAGATCTTGATAAGCTGACGATTGAAAATGTTCCGACTGCAAGTCTACAAGAGAACCATTGTCTATCGCTGACAAGTCTTCGGTAAATTTTCGGGACAGAGCGTCAGTAACGACGTTTTTATTACCCTTTCGATGTTCAATCTTAAAGTCGTATCCCTGGAGTCTTATCGCCCACCTGGCTAATGTACTACTCAGATCCGTTTGTCACATCAGCCACTTTAACGAAGCGTGGTCTGATATTACAGTAAAGGAGTGTCCTTCAACATACGCTCGGAATTTAGTTATACTTAATATAGCTACTAGGCACTCTTTTTCTGTCACTGAGTAGTTTCGCTGACATGGATTAAGCATTTTCGACATGTACAAAATTGGCACTTCGACACCGTTGTCATTAAGCTGCATTAGCACACCTTCTACACCAGTATGGCTAACGTCACTATGCATATAGAATGGATGCGTGAAGTCAGGTGTGTGCAACACTGGAGCTGTACTCATCTTTTTCTTTAGCGCTTCAAATGATTCAGTAGCTGTATCGGACCATTGAAAGCGTTATTTGCTTTTAAGAGCATCGGTTAAGGGTGTAGCTAGGGAAGCAAAGTTATGTATGAACTTGTGGTACCACCCTGTCATACCAAGAAATCGGCGCAATTGCTTAGCGGAACGTGGCGGAGGATAACTTAATATTGCAGATATTTTATCTGGGTCCATGGCTATAGTTCCGTTACCTATAATGTGTCCTAAATATTTTACCTCCCTCTTACAGAATTCGCTTTTCTGCACACTGATAGTCAATCCAGCGTTCTTTAAACAGGTTGCTATGTTCGAAAGTACTGTCATATGACGTTCAAACGCATCGGATACTATCAATAGATCATCCAGGTAAATAAATACCGCATGCTTTAAGGAGGCAGCAATGACACGATCCATTAACTTAGACATAGTCGATGGGACATTTGTGAGACCAAAAGGCATTACCGTAAACTGATAGAGGGGTCTACCTGTCACTGAAAAGGCAGTTTTATCCCTTGAACTGGTCTCTAAAGGAATTTGCCAATAAGCATCTTTCAGATCAAGGCTCGTTATGTAGGTTGCTTTTGGGAGACGACTAAGAGGTCCTTCAATTATAGGCATTGGATAAGTTTGCGACTGTCAAGACACAATCGTACTTTTCCAGGTTTTCGCACCAACACAACAGGTGATGACCATGCACTGTTGAACTCTTCAATCACTCCTAATTGAAGCATTCTGTCTAGCTCATCCTACATCATTTGCTCAATGGCAGGGGAGACGGGATAATGTCTTTGCTTTAACCCACAACATCGCCAACATCAATAGAATGAGCTAACAGTGTAGTTGTACCTAACCCTTTTTCTGCGAATGACGGAAACTGCGAATGACGGAAACTTTTTTATAGTGATATTCAACTGTTCCTGTTGCACTCTCGATAAGGAACAGAAAATATTCACGTCAATGACAGAAAGACCCTTCGCCTGCATATTCTTATCTTTATTTGCGGAACAAAAAAAACGGCTACAATCATATTTTGACCGTAAAAGGCTATGGACTTATAATATTTATGCAAAGTCAAAATCTAAAATAAAAAAAAACATTTTTGCGTAAATGCATAATAGTACTGTTCGTTTTGCAGTCCACAACTTAACACATTTCACCGCCGTACACGCACACACGATTCGGCACAATGCTGCAAGCAGCTCTGCCGGCAGCGCTGCTTACAGCTATGGAAAACGTAAAGCTGAATAACTTCTGTTTTTATTATCTGATTGTTACCAAATTTTCAGAGATCATCTGGCTAGCTATAGTTATCATATAAATCGAAAATGAACAATATGGAATCAAAATTGCGCTTGTAATCAATTTTTTCGATTTACAGAGGCGGAAGGGGGCGTGGCCAAAATCCAAAATAAACTTGATCAGCGTGCAATAATGACACATTTTGTCACCGAATTTGATAGTTCTAGCTCTTATAATAGCTGAGATCTAGATTTTCACACGGACAGACAGACGGACAGACAGACAGACGGACAGAGGAACATGGCTATATCGACTCGGCTGTTGATCCTGAGCCAGAGTATATATACTTTATGGGGTCGGAGGTGTCTCCTTCTGCCTGTTACAAACAATTTGGGTTTGAACAAAGTTATTATAGCCTTCTACTCAATGAGTAGCGGGTATAATTAAACCAGTGTATTTTTATACCCGCTACTCGTAGAGTAGAAGGGTATTATAACTTTGTTCAAACCGAAAATGTATGTAACAGGCAGAAGGAGACACCTCCGACCCCATAAGCTATATAAATTCTACCTCAGGATCAACAGCCGAATCGATATAGCCATGTCCGTCTGTCCATCTGTCTGTCTGTCCGTCTGTCTGTCCGTGTGAAAATCTAGATCTCAGCTGTTATAAGAGCTAGAACTACCAAATTTGGTGACAGTATGTCTTATTATTTTTATTTTTATTTTTTTTTATTTTTTATTTAATTGCATGTTTAAGTTATGAGAATAAATAGCAACAACAATACGCATCATGCATTGAGACTTTGTTTTTGTCGTGGACGAATGTCCGAACGGTCTCATAACGTAACTTTGGCAAAATTTGCGTAATGGCTTAATGACCGAATGGAGAAGTGGTGGACCTCTGAGGTAATGGGCCAAAGGTTCGATTCCGCATGCATGCGTGTCATGGTGGGGGAGATCGAACTTTTCTTATTTTTTGCAAAGAAAAGTTTTTACCTCCCTTTTTGAGCTACCTTCATGAAACTTTGTGTACATGTTTCTTATTGCTGCCCGCTGTAACTAAGTCGTCGTCGGTCGTTTTTATACCCGCTACTCATAGAGTAGAAAGGTATTATAACTTTGTTCAAACCGAAATTGTATGTAACAGGCAGAAGGAGACACCTCCGACCCCATAAAGTATATATATTCTGGCTCAGGATCAACAGCCGAGTCGATATAGCCATGTCCGTCTGTCCGTCTGTACGTCTAGATCTCAGCTATTACAAAAGGTAGAGACACCTAATTTCCTGTATACCAAAGGTAGATCGAGTTTATTTTCAATTTTCGATGTCGCGCCCACCGCCCACGCAAAACGATAATTACGATTGTTAGGAAAAGTATTGAAGTTATGGCTTTGTGCTTTGGTATAAACATAGATAATTACAATATAAATCTATTTTCAGATCTATTTCAATTACAATCCGATCGAACAATAAACACAGAAGATATTCATCTAAACGTTTTCCATAGTTACACTCTTTGCGCCTTTGCAGCATATCGTGACGTCATCGTCAAATTTCCACATTTTTCCTAAATTTACGTATTATTTAAAATTCATTAAGAATATTTAAAGCTTTTACAAATGTTTTAAAAATATTAACTGTCAATTTTCTTAATTTCAAAATATTTAAAAATTTCTATAATTTATTAAAATTTTTTTTTATACTTCCCACTTTTCCAAAGTTCCTTAATTTTTAAAATTGCTTATCAATGAAAAAGGGATTAACTCTTTGTTTCCCTTTTGATTTTTTTGCCTTTCTTATCATTTCTAATATTCTAATATTCTATTCTAATATTCAGTTACCACTGTATTTAGTTAGTGGTTTCGGCACCTTTAGCAGTAAGAGATGTTGTGCCAGCGCTGACACTTTTGATTGAATTCCCATACAGCGCCAACTACCTGCGCCAACTACCTGTGCCTGCATCTGCGTGTACGTCGGCGTCGATTGTAATCAACACGCTGGGATCAATCAGCAAACTTTAAAACTGAACGCCACACAGCAGTCAGCTCGAATGAATCCATCAAACGTATCAATCATGATGACAGGTCACAGTGCGAGCACAGTATAACTGGAAAAGACCAGGCCAGACCAGACACAGGCAAGACCAGGCAACAGGCAGCAGGTCCAGTTTTAGCTTTTCCTAACATGTCTGTGAAACGTCTCAGTTGTTGTTTTTGTTGTAGTTGGCGTTGCCTCACTTGTGAAGTCTCCACGCGCGTTGCGCCCATTAAATTCGAATAATCTTAGTTGTTGTTGCTTTTATACCCGCTACTCATAGAGTAGAAGGGGTATCATAACTTTGCTCAAACCGAAAATGTATGTAGCAGGCAGAAGGAGACACCTCCGATCCCATAAAGTATATATATTCTGGCTCAGGATCAACAGCCGAGTCGATATAGCCATGTCCGTCTGTCCGTCTGTCTGTCCGTGTGAAAATCTAGATCTCATCTATTATAAGAGTTAGGACAACCAAATTTGGTGACAATATGTGTTATTATTGCACGCTGATCAAGTTTATTTTGGATTTTGGCCACGCCCCTTCCATCCCCGCAAATCGAAAAACATTGATAACAAGTGCAATTTTGATGCCATATTGTTCATTTTCGGTTTACATGATAACTATAGCTAGCCAGATGATCTCTGAAAATTTGGTAACAATCGGATAATAAACACAGAAGTTATTCAGCTTAACGTTTTCCATAGCTGTAAGCAGCGCTGCCGGCAGCTCTGCTTGCAGCATTGTGCCGAATCGTGTGTGCGTGTACGGTGGTGAAATGGGTAAAGTTGTGGACTGCAAAACGAACAGTACTATTATGCATTTACGGGTTCGAGTCCCGCCCGCATCAAAAATTAAATGTGTGCAAAAATGTTTATACCCGCTACTCATAGAGTAGAAGGGTATTATAACTTTGTTCAAACCGAAAATGTATGTAACAGGCAGAAGGAGACACCTCCGACCCCATAAAGTATATATATTCTGGCTCAGGATCAACAGCCGAGTCGATATAGCCATGTCCGTCTGTCCGTCTGTACGTCTAGATCTCAGCTATTACAAAAAGTAGAGACACCTAATTTCCTTTATACCATAGGTAGATCGAGTTTATTTTCAATTTTCGATGTCGCGCCCACCGCCCACGCAAAACGATAATTACGATTATTAGGAAAAGTATTGAAGTTATGGCTTTCTGCTTTGGTATAAACTGGATAATTACAATATAAATCTATTTTCAAAATTACAATCCGATCGAACAATAAACACAGAAGATATTCATCTAAACGTTTTCCATAGTTACACTCTTTGCGCCTTTGCAGCATATCGTGACGTCATCGTCAAATTTCCACATTTTTCCTAAATTTACGTATTATTTAAAATTCATTAAGAATATTTAAAGCTTTTACAAATGTTTTAAAAATATTAACTGTCAATTTTCTTAATTTCAAAATATTTAAAAATTTCTATAATTTATTAAAATTTTTTTTTATACTTCCCACTTTTCCAAAGTTCCTTAATTTTTAAAATTGCTTATCAATGAAAAAGGGATTAACTCTTTGTTTCCCTTTTGATTTTTTTGCCTTTCTTATCATTTCTAATATTCTAATATTCTATTCTAATATTCAGTTACCACTGTATTTAGTTAGTGGTTTCGGCACCTTTAGCAGTAAGAGATGTTGTGCCAGCGCTGACACTTTTGATTGAATTCCCATACAGTGCCAACTACCTGCGCCAACTACCTGTGCCTGCATCTGCGTGTACGTCGGCGTCGATTGTAATCAACACGCTGGGATCAATCAGCAAACTTTAAAACTGAACGCCACACAGCAGTCAGCTCGAATGAATCCATCAAACGTATCAATCATGATGACAGGTCACAGTGCGAGCACAGTATAACTGGAAAAGACCAGGCCAGACCAGACACAGGCAAGACCAGGCAACAGGCAGCAGGTCCAGTTTTAGCTTTTCCTAACATGTCTGTGAAACGTCTCAGTTGTTGTTTTTGTTGTAGTTGGCGTTGCCTCACTTGTGAAGTCTCCACGCGCGTTGCGCCCATTAAATTCGAATAATCTTAGTTGTTGTTGCTTTTTATACCCGCTACTCATAGAGTAGAAGGGTATCATAACTTTGCTCAAACCGAAAATGTATGTAGCAGGCAGAAGGAGACACCTCCGACCCCATAAAGTGTATATATTCTGGCTCAGGATCAACAGCCGAGTCGATATAGCCATGTCCGTCTGTCCGTCTGTCTGTCCGTGTGAAAATCTAGATCTCAGCTATTATAAGAGTTAGGACAACCAAATTTGGTGACAATATGTGTTATTATTGCACGCTGATCAAGTTTATTTTGGATTTTGGCCACGCCTCCTTCCACCCCCGCAAATCGAAAAAACATTGATAACAAGTGCAATTTTGATGCCATATTGTTCATTTTCGGTTTACATGATAACTATAGCTAGCCAGATGATCTCTGAAAATTTGGTAACAATCGGATAATAAACACAGAAGTTATTCAGCTTAACGTTTTCCATAGCTGTAAGCAGCGCTGCCGGCAGCTCTGCTTGCAGCATTGTGCCGAATCGTGTGTGCGTGTACGGTGGTGAAATGGGTAAAGTTGTGGACTGCAAAACGAACAGTACTATTATGCATTTACGGGTTCGAGTCCCGCCCGCATCATAAATTAAATGTGTGCAAAAATGTTTATACCCGCTACTCATAGAGTAGAAGGGTATTATAACTTTGTTCAAACCGAAAATGTATGTAACAGGCAGAAGGAGACACCTCCGACCCCATAAAGTATATATATTCTGGCTCAGGATCAACAGCCGAGTCGATATAGCCATGTCCGTCTGTCCGTCTGTACGTCTAGATCTCAGCTATTACAAAAAGCAGAGACACCTAATTTCCTTTATACCATAGGTAGATCGAGTTTATTTTCAATTTTCGATGTCGCGCCCACCGCCCACGCAAAACGATAATTACGATTATTAGGAAAAGTATTGAAGTTATGGCTTTCTGCTTTGGTATAAACTGGATAATTACAATATAAATCTATTTTCAAAATTACAATCCGATCGAACAATAAACACAGAAGATATTCATCTAAACGTTTTCCATAGTTACACTCTTTGCGCCTTTGCAGCATATCGTGACGTCATCGTCAAATTTCCACATTTTTCCTAAATTTACGTATTATTTAAAATTCATTAAGAATATTTAAAGCTTTTAAAAATGTTTTTAAAATATTAACTGTCAATTTTCTTAATTTCAAAATATTTAAAAATTTCTATAATTTATTAAAATTTTTTTTTATACTTCCCACTTTTCCAAAGTTCCATAATTTTTAAAATTGCTTATCAATGAAAAAGGGATTAACTCTTTGTTTCCCTTTTGATTTTTTTGCCTTTCTTATCATTTCTAATATTCTAATATTCTATTCTAATATTCAGTTACCACTGTATTTAGTTAGTGGTTTCGGCACCTTTAGCAGTAAGAGATGTTGTGCCAGCGCTGACACTTTTGATTGAATTCCCAGCAGCATGCGTTGCAAGACTCCCCATACAGCGCCAACTGCCTGCGCCAACTACCTGTGCCTGCATCTGCGTGTACGTCGGCGTCGATTGTAATCAACACGCTGGGATCAATCAGCAAACTTTAAAACTGAACGCCACACAGCAGTCAGCTCGAATGAATCCATCAAACGTATCAATCATGATGACAGGTCACAGTGCGAGCACAGTATAACTGGAAAAGACCAGGCCAGACCAGACACAGGCAGGACCAGGCAAACGGCAGCAGGTCCAGTTTTAGCTTTTCCTAACATGTCTGTGAAACGTCTCAGTTGTTGTTTTTGTTGTAGTTGGCGTTGCCTCACTTGTGAAGTCTCCACGCGCGTTGCGCCCATTAAATTCGAATAATCTTAGTTGTTGTTGCTTTTTTTTTCATCAATCTCCCCACTCTGGACTCGAGTTGCAACTGTCGCATATAGCAGCTGGACACGGTGCTTGTGTGAGCCGCTGCAGGCAGGCAGGCAGCATCAGCCCAACTGATTTGAAATTCTAAAGTGATTTTGATTACTTGAGGTATTGATATTTTGACTTGTACGTTGATTAGATAGTTGAAGGCTTGTTAGATGCATGTCAGCAGCAGCAGCGGCCTCAGACCGGTCTCACTGGCTGCATGTCTTGGTCTTGGTCTCTACGTCTTCATTTTCGTCTGCATCTGCGTGATGCGCCTGGCTTGATGTTGATTAGAATTTAATTATAAGCAATCTGTAACAAGTAAATGGCTTGCATGGTGCTCTCACTCCATGGCACTCCTGGTCATGGTGCATAATTTAGCAGGCAGGTGTGAAAAAGCTTCATTAGCTTAGACGTCTCAGTCCGAGCCCGCTGCATGACTAATAATAGTCATGGGCCGGTCACCTTCTGCTCTCTTGCCACATTTGCCACCGGCACAAACCATACTTATTCTCAATCTGCTTGGCTTGGGCAGCCACGATGTCTGCTAATGAAAGTTGCAGACATTTGAGTGACTGAAGCAAGGCAAAATGCTGTAGAAATTTCCCCTTGCGCTTTGCGGCTAATCCCATGGAAAATAATATAGACAGAGAGGTATTCTCTCTTAAGACTTGCTGGCTTTATATGTAGAATTTGTAGCAAGGAGGTACCAAGCGATACAATTCTATTAAAACGATTCAAGTAGGCTGAGTTGCTTCTGTCTTAATTTCTGACTACGTAAGCTCTCAATGTGTTCGGATTTTCAGTCCGCTCTCAGCTCTCAATTGAGACTGGACTGGGTTTTTTTTTCTTTGGGTGAGACTGGAATCTCTTTTTTTTCTCAGGGTGGGACTGGAATCTCTTTTTTTTATAACTCTTCTTTTTTTTCGTAGTGCATTTCCATTAAAGTATGCCTTTTTTTAACAAGTAGAGCAATTCTCTTCATTTTTGGATAAATACACAAAAATGTTTCATATCATCGTTTTTTTTTTATACCCGGTACTTCTGCAGCAATGGCTTAAGCTTGCGCATGCTCTTGACGCTCAACTTGTGTGTCTCAAAGAGTGAGATTGTCGCCTGCGAATAATCGTTGCCATAGAGTTTGCCCATGGCCAGAGTCACATCGCGCTGGGTGAAGCCGAGCTCGATGCGACGCTGCAAACTCATCGAGCTCCATAACTATTTAACAAATTATTTAATTTATTTTTTACAATAACTGAATTTTTTGAATTTTGGTCTCTATATTGTTTGTTTCCTTGTTTGCTTTGTTTTCAATCTATAGTCATGTTTGCTTTGTTTTCAATCTATATTAATAATATATTTAATTTAATATCTTTTCTATAACGACTTTTAAATATATTTGGTAAAACTTTTAACTAAATTTTAAATATATATACAGTGGTGGCCTTTTATTTAGCACACTATTTAGCAGCACACTTCAACATAAATTTTTACCGATTGTATAGTGAATAGTTCACCAATTTTTTTTCTGGTTGTTGCCTTATTAGTTGATAAGATGTACCGTTACTTTCAGCCTATTCCCCTTCGTCGTTTTTTTTCTGCGTTGGTTTGAATGAATTAACTATGATTTTCAGCTGGACATGAGTTTAGCACACTTATACTTTTTTTTATTAATTTATTAAGTAGAATGAGAAAACATAAGAAAGGGGACTAATATTTTGTTGGATATCCTTTGTTTTTGATAACTACATCCAATCTTCTGTGCTGACTCTCCACTAAAGCAGCGCATCTGTTCTGCGGAATACTGTACCACGCTTCTCGGATCCACAAATCATTCTCTATCCACAAATCATTCAAACTGCCCAGATTTTTGGTGCGAATGTGCTGCTCAACATCATTCTAGAGATTCTCTATCGGATTGAGGTCTGGTGACTGAGCTGGCCACTTCAGCGTAACAACTTGATGCTCCTAAAGGCAACTTTTCATAAGCCGTGAAGTGTGCTTAGGATCGTTGTCGTACATAAAACGCCATGATAATGGCATATTGTCCTCGGAATATGGCACCATTATATCCTCTATAATTTCTTTAAAGACGTATTGGTCCATACGAGTGTCTATCCGGTAAATCATTGACACATATTTTTTAATATATTTACATTTAAATTTAATTAAAATAAATAGGTAATACTAAATATGCGAGTCCTTAAAAGAAAGAACAAAGAAAATAAAAAAAAGAAACGAAAAAATAGAAAAAAAGAAAGAAAATTTCTTTCTTTTCTAGAAAGAAAAAGAAAATTTGGTAAGAATCGGATAATAAACACAGAAGTTATTCAGCTTAACGCTGCCGGCAGCGCTGCTTGCAGCATTGTGCCGAATCGTGTGTGCGTGTACGGTGGTGAAATGGGTTAAGTTGTGGACTGAAAAACGTACAGTACTATTATGCATTTACGGGTTCGAGTCCCGCCCGCATCAAAAATTAAATGTGTGCAAAAATGTTTTTTTTTTTATACCCGCTACTCATAGAGTAGAAGGGTATTATAACTTTTTTCAAACGGAAAATGTATGTAACAGGCAGAAGGAGACACCTCCGACCCCATAAAGTATATATATTCAGCCTCAGGATCAACAGCCGAGTCGATATAGCCCTATCCGTCTGTCCGTCTGTCTGTCTGTCCGTCTGTCCGTCTGTCCGTCTGTCTGCCCGTGTGAAAATCTAGATCTCAGCTATTATAAGAGCTAGAACTACCAAATTTGGTGACAGTATGTGTTATTATTGCACGCTGATCAAGTTTATTTTGGATTTTGGCCACGCCTCCTTCCGCCTCTGTAAATAAAAAAAAATTGATTACAAGCGCAATTTTGATGCCATATTGTTCATTTTCGGTTTCTATGATAAAATTTCTATAAGAAAATTGGGTAACAATCGGATAATAAACACAGAAGTTATTCAGCTTAACATTTTCCATAGCCGGCAGCGCTGCTTACAGCATTGTGCCGAGTCGTGTGTGCGTGTACGGTGGTGAAATGGGTTAAGTTGTGGACTGCAAAACGAACAGTACTATTATGCATTTACGGGTTCGAGTCCCGCCCGCATCAAAAAATTAAATGTGCGCAAAAATGTTTTTTTTTTTTATTTTATATTTTGACTTTGCATAAATATTATAAGTCCATAGCCTTTTACGGTCAAAATATGATTGTAGCCGTTTTTTTGTTCCGCAAATAAATTATGTACAAGCAGCTGGGTAGCGGGTATATTACAGTCGAGCACACTCGACTGTAGCTTTCGTACTTGTTTTCTTTTATTTTAGATTTTGACTTTGCATAAATATTGTAAGTCCATAGCCTTTTACGGTCAAAATATGATTGTAGCCGTTTTTTTTTTTTGTTCCGCAAATAACAGATGTACGAGCAGCTGGGTAGTGGGTATATTACAGTCGAGCACACTCGAATGTAGCTTTCTTACTTGTTTTATTTTAGATTTTGACTTTGCATAAATATTGTAAGTTCATGGCCTTTTACGGTCAAAATATGATTGTAGCCGTTCTTTATTGTTTCGCAAATAATTTTGATGTACGAGCAGCTGGGTAGCGGGTATTTTACAGTCGAGCACACTCGCATGTAGCTTTCTTACTTGTTTATTTTATATTTTGACTTTGCAAAAATATTATAAGTCCATAGCCTTTTACGGTCAAAATATGATTGTAGCCGTTTTTTGTTCCGCAAATAAATTATGTACAAGCAGCTGGGTAACGGGTATATTACAGTCGAGCACACTCGACTGTAGCTTTCTTACTTGTTTTATTTTATATTTTGACATTGCATAAATATTATAAGTCCATAGCCTTTTACGGTCAAAATATGATTGTGGCCGTGTTTTTGTTCCGCAAATAAATTATGTACAAGCAGCTGGGTAGCGGGTATATTATAGTCGAGCACACTTGACTGTAGCTTTCTTACTTGTTTTTCTAAGAACTTTTACTTAAATGTTTGAGTATGCATTAATTGGTGGTCATGCATTTTATTTAAAAATTTTTTAATGGCTCACAATAAATTTAGTTAACAAGTGGAGAAGTGACAGTCTCTTAAATCAGCTGTGTGCGATTGTTAGAGCCCAGCTTTATCTCATATTTTTTATACCCGCTACTCATAGAGTAGAAGGGTATTATAACTTTGTTCAAACCGAAAATGTATGTAACAGGCAGAAGGAGACATCTCCGACCCCATAAAGTATATATATTCTGGCTCAGGATCAACAGCCGAGTCGATATAGCCATGTCCGTCTGTCCGTCTGTCCGTCTGTCTGTCCGTGTGAAAATCTAGATCTCAGCTATTATAAGAGCTAGAACTACCAAATTTGGTGACAGTATGTGTTATTATTGCACGCTGATCAAGTTTATTTTGGATTTTGGCCACGCCCCCTTCCGCCCCTGTAAATCGAAAAAACATTGATAACAAGTGCAATTTTGATGCCATATTGTTCATTTTCGGTTTACATGATAACTATAGCTAGCCAGATGATCTCTGAAAATTTGGTAACAATCGGATAATAAACACAGAAGTTATTCAGCTTAACGTTTTCCACAGCTGTAAGCAGCGCTGCCGGCAGCGCTGCTTGCAGCATTGTCCCGAATCCTGTGTGCGTGTACGGTGGTGAAATGGGTTAAGTTGTGGACTGCAAAACGAACAGTACTATTATGCATTTACGGGTTCGAGTCCCGCCCGCATCAAAAATTAAATGTGTGCAAAAATTTTTTTATACCCGCTACTCATAGAGTAGAAGGGTATTATAACTTTGTTCAAACCGAAAATGTATGTAACAGGCAGAAGGAGACACCTCCGACCCCATAAAGTATATATATTCTGGCTCAGGATCAACAGCCGAGTCGATATAGCCATGTCCGTCTGTCCGTCTGTCCGTCTGTCTGTCCGTGTGAATATCTAGATCTCAGCTATTATAAGAGCTAGGACAACCAAATTTGGTGACAATATGTGTTATTATTGCACGCTGATCAAGTTTATTTTGGATTTTGGCCACGCCCCCTTCCGCCCCCGCAAATCGAAAAAACATTGATAACAAGTGCAATTTTGATGCCATATTCTTCATTTTATAGCTAGCCAGATGATCTCTGAAAATTTGGTAACAATCGGATAATAAACACAGCAGTTATTCAGCTTAACGTTTTCCACAGCTGTAAGCAGCGCTGCCGGCAGCGCTGCTTGCAGCATTGTGCCGAATCGTGTGTGCGTGTACGGTGGTGAAATGGGTTAAGTTGTGGACTGCAAAACGAACAGTAGCTTTCTTACTTGTTTATTTTTATTTTTATCTATTTGTATGTTTAAGTTATGAGAATAAATACCAACAGCAACACGCATCATGCATTGGCAAAATTTGCGTAATGGCTCAATGGCCGAATGGATAAGTGGTGGACCTCTTAGGTAATGGGTCCAAGGTTTGATTCCGCATGCATGCGTGGTCATGGTGGGGGAGATCGAACTTTTCTTATTTTTTCCAAAAAAAAGTTTTTGCCTCCCTTTTTGAGCTACCTTCATGAAACTTTGTATACATGTTTCTTATTGCTGCCCGCTGTAAATAAGTCGGAACGAGCCGGTACGGACCGATACATCGTATAGATGCCATAGAACCTATCGATCGTTTTTTTTAACAAAATGCATCAAAAGTTAGAGTGCTCTAGGACACTTTCCATTCAAGTATATAAAGAGGTATTAAAAGGGCACATATCGTTTTTTACATGCAGGTATTTGATTTATAGTCCTCAACAGGTAGAATTATTATTTCTACTGTTTAAGTGATAAATCTTAGATTTTTTTGGTACCTGAATAAAAGTTATACGTTTTCAATACTTTTTACTCCTTTTGCCGGCAGCACTGCTTGCAGCATTGTGCCGAATCGTGTGTGCGTGTACGGTGGTGAAATTGGTTAAGTTGTTGACTGCAAAACGAACAGTACTATTATGCATTTACGGGTTCGAGTCCCGCCCGCATCAAAAATTAAATGTGTGCAAAAATGTTTTTTTTTTTTATTTTAGATTTTGACTATGCATAAATATTGTAAGTCCATAGCCTTTTACGGTCAAAATATAATTGTAGCCGTTTTTTTTTTTGTTCCGCAAATAAACGATGTACGAGCAGCTGGGTAGCGGGTATATTACAGTCGAGCACACTCGAATGTAGCTTCCTTACTTGTTTTTACTTTAGATTTTGACTTTGCGTAAACATTGTAAGTCCATAGCCTTTTACGCTCAAAATATGATTGTAGCCATTTTTTTGTTCCGCAAATAAATAATGTACGAGCAGCTGGGTAGCGGGTATATTACAGTCGAGCACACTCGACTGTAGCTTTCTTACTTGTTTATTGTAGTTGCCATTGCTTGTGAATGGACTAATTCGTTAATTTGGTTGTTTTCTAAGGCTAGCTTATAAGTAATAATAGTTGAATTATCTCTTAATTGTTCACAAAATTGACTTAAGTTACCTCTGTAGGGCGGGCAATACAAACATCGCAAAACGTCCAGTGGAGTTTGAGTTTTGAGAATGCATACTTGTACATTCGAAAGCGAAGACATGCAGCAAAAATTCGCGCTGTATTTTTGGTCCAATGAATAGTGTGTCGTTTAAAGATTTGCCATCTTCATCCCGAAATGACCCGCCACCGACCACCCTTTGCTTTCGACCTAGTGGGTGGTAGATAGAACTGCTGCCACCCATTGCCCCAAGTTTTTGATTTGAAATGGCTTAGAGCTCCTTAAAGTGTATCTCCAAATACTGGATCCATTGTATTGAATGGAAGTTCCACGATATACTTCGCATTCGCATCTTCAGTGTGGGTAGTGAGAAAGTGATTCTCCACCTGTTCATCGTCAGGTTCCCTTTTTGTAATGTTACTGTCGTTATCCGATTCCGAGAACCTCTGATGCGTTGCATTGATATCCGTTGTTGTAGTAAGCGGGATAGCATGATTGCTTTGGTTAAATATTAGCGATGTAATAACCCACCAAAAAAATGATGAAATAGTAATGAGATTGCCGGATATCCTTTTCCCTGTGAGTGTACTCCATACGGTGCAGGTGTATTGAAAGCCATGTCTGCCATTTGAAGATTCTTAAACTTGTCAAGTACTGAAGTGTTTTCCCTTTCCATTGATGAAGTAATTTTGCCAAGCACGTCAGCCTTGATAACCAATTCGTAATCCGAGATCCGAGACCTGATTTAAAGTGTGCTGCAACCCCTTGTGGTGTCTGCCGCTACCGAAGATATTCCCGAAACCAAAATGTGTGACGGTGAACGTGCCAATCCGAGAGCGTGTATACAACGTTCCGTTTTACATAGGCCATAGCGGTAGGTAATACGCTTCTTGGTCCTCCGTTTGGCTGAGTAGATGATCCACTACCTTGCGCACATACTGTTAAGCCTGTGTTATGTATATGTGCCATATGATTAAAGGTCGTTGCTGTGTCCTGTGAAATTTGCTGTTAATTCCAATCGGCTTGAAGCTGAGTACCCTGTGGTTGATTACCCTGAACATGGATAAGTAAGTGGTGACCTTTACATTGCCTGCATTGGTATGCTGACTTGCACTTGCTGACCCCATGGCTAGGTTTTAAGAAATTGTAACAAAATGATATTTTCTTCACGAACGATCTTCGTTGCTCAATTGTCAATTGTTGACAGCCATATAAAGTGTGTTCTGTTGACCGACATTTTGTGCACGCAGCGCCTTCTACCGCAACCATTGATTGTATAATCCGTTTCTGCATTTCCCCTTGTGCTGCCGATTTTCCTCCAGCAGCTGTCTATCGTTTGCTTAATTCCAATTTCGCATATTGAGTATCCAATAATTTGAAAAACTCCTCCAGAGTAGGTGAGTCTGTATCCATGCTGCGCTTGATCCATTTACGCCATGTGTCAGCGTCAAGTTTTTTCAATTGGAGATATACAATCGCGCCCCGTTTGATTTATGGCATCCAGCCCTCGTACAATTTCGTTTGCACCGTCTGATACCTTTCGTAATATCGCATATTGTTTAAATTAGATCTATCTTTGAATAGCGCCATCTACATGTGAAAACGGTATAGCTTTACACACGCTACGGCTGAAACGATGCATCGTGACGATGACTTCACGACGCGCAGCACAGGTGCAAGCAATGGAAGTACGGAAAACGGAAACATGGATAACTTCTGTGTCTATCATCCGCTGTAACTTAAATACTTCTCCTGAAAATCGAAAATTATCGATTTGCGTGGGCGATGGGCGCGGCATCAAAAATTGAAAATAAACTCGATCTACCTATGGTATACAGGAACCTTCATGTGAAATATGGTGTCTCTAGCTTTTGTAATAGCTGAGATCTAGACGTTCAAACGGACAGACAGACGGACATGGCTCAATCGACTCAGCTAGTGATCCTGAGTCAGAATATATACACTTTGTGGGGTCTGCCACGCCTCCTTCTGCCTGTTACATACATTTGCACAAACTTAGTATACCATTTTTGACCATTTTCAATGGTAGAATGGTATAAAAAAACAAAAAAAAAATATAATTATACCCGCTACTCATAGAGTAGAAGGGTATTATAACTTTGTTCAAACCGAAAATGTATGTAACAGGCAGAGGGAGACACCTCCGACCCCATAAAGTATATATATTCTGGCTCCGGATCAACAGCCGAGTCGATATAGCCATGTCCGTCTGTCCGTCTGTCTGTCCGTGTGAAAATCTAGATCTCAGCTATTATAAGAGCTAGGACAACCAAATTTGGTGACAATATGTGTTATTATTGCACGCTGATCAAGTTTATTTTGGATTTTGGCCACGCCCCCTTCCGCCCCCGCAAATCGAAAAAACATTGATACCAAGTGCAATTTTGCAATTTTCTTCATTTTCGGTTTACATGATAACTATAGCTAGCCAGATGATCTCTGAAAATTTGGTAACAATCGGATAATAAACACAGAAGTTATTCTGCTTAACGTTTTCCACAGCTGTAAGCAGCGCTGCCAACAGCGCTGCTTGCAGCATTGTCCCGAATCGTGTGTGCGTGTACGGTGGTGAAATGGGTTAAGTTGTGGACTGCAAAACGAACAGTACTATTATGCATTTACGGGCTCGAGTCCCGCCCGCATCAAAAATTAAATGTGTGCAAAAATGTTTTTTTTTTTTTATTTTATATTTTGACTTTGCATAAATATTATAAGTCCATAGCCTTTTACGGTCAAAATATGATTGTAGCCGTTTTTTTGTTCCGCAAATAAATTTTGTACAAGCAGCTGGGTAGCGGGTATGTTACAGTCGAGCACACTCGACTGTAGCTTTCTTACTTGTTTTTATTTTAGATTTTGACTTTGCATAGATATTATAAGTCCATAGCCTTTTACGGTCAAAATTTAATTGTAGCCGTTTTTTTTGTTCCGCAAATAAATGATGTACGAGCAGTTGGGTAGCGGGTATATTATAGTCGAGCACACTCGACTGTAGCTTTCTTACTTGTTATTTTAGATTTTGACTTTGCATAAATATTGTAAGTCCATAGCCTTTTACCCTTTTTTATGATTGTAGCCGTTTTTTTTTGTTTCGCAAATAAATGATGTACAAGCAGCTGGGTAGCGGGTATTTTACAGTCGAGCAAACTCGAATGTAGCTTTCTTACTTGTTTTTTATTGGACGCTCTGGGAATTTGACCTCACGACCCTATTCAGTCATAAGTTTCGCAGTCCGCAATTTAACCACGGACGCACTTACGAGTTAGTTGTCAATTTTGATATCTAATGATATCTATGACACACATCAATTGATTGATTCATCAAAATCCAAGAAGTTGAAAAAAACATTGCTGGCATGCATGGGGTGCAGCTCAAATCTAAAGAAAATGTGGAATTACTTTTATGTTCATTATCCGATCAACACCAAATTTTCAGCGATCGTTCGAGTGGTGATAGTTTTCATACACAACAAAATACAAAATACTTACGCCAACATTTGCGAATTCAATGAGACTAATGAATTGCAACCAAATGTTGCAAGATGATTGCGTTTATTTTTCAATGATTGGCAATGGCCCGCTGCAGGCAACGCAGCATCCACAACTGCAGCATCAACAACAACAACAAATCACACTCATACACACACCTATGCAGCCGCTATCAGCCAGCGAGATAGTCGGCAATCTGGGGCACAGACACGGACACAGTAACTTGAGATGATTTACTATGCGATGGAGGAAAAATGGAATTTACATGATATGATTTACCATATGCAAATACTTTACATACACAGAGAAATTAACATGCATCGTTTGCAGGCAATACAGATGGCACATTGGGGTTTCATTAAAATTATGTGGAATTATAACAAGTAAGCAAAGCTACAGTAGAATGCGGCCGACCGCAAGATACCATTCGACAAACTAACTAGCACAAACTCGCTATCACAAACATATACAGACACACAGAAAGGCTAAAACGATGCGTGACGATATGCTGCAATGACGTAGGCAGCGGAATTATTTACTATTACTTTTCCGTTTTATTGTGTTTATTGTTCGATCGGATTGTAATTTGTGGATTAGGTGCATATTATTAGCATTATATTATCGCCGGAGAGCGGTAAATAGTTTCCAACTTTCACGATGAATAGGAATATTTTCACAGTGCTTCAAACCCACTACTCATAGAGAAGAAGAGTATTAAACTTTTTAAAACCGAAAATGTATGTAACAGGCAGAGGAAGACATCTCTGACCCCATAAAGTATATACATTCTAGCTCAGGATCAACAGCCGAGCCGATATAGCCATGTCCGTCTGGTTGTCTGTCCGTGTGAAAATCCAAAATTGGCAGTACTGCAGTACTTAAATCTCTCATATTATTACTACTTAGCATGGCTATGGTCACTGTTTTACTTACAGTTTGTTTTCAAAATCTGATAACGGTAATTTTAGTCGGCAACTCTCCTTACAAAAACCTACAACATTTTCATTGTGCGAAGTAAAGTAAATTTTCAGATTTTGGCGCCACGGAAACAAAAAGCCACAAATTTGATCAAGTTTATTTTGGATTTTGACCACGCCCCCGCACTTTTTGTGCCATATTGTTTTTTTTTTTCGGTTCATACAGTCATACACCCAAGCCAAATGATCCCTAAAAATTTGGTAACGATCGGATAATAAACACAGAAGATATTTAACTGAACGTTTTCTGGCAGTCAAGTTTTTTCAATTGGAGATATACAATCGCGTCCCGTTTGATTTATGGCATCCAGCCCTCGTACAATTTCGTTTGCACCGTCTGATACCTTTCGTAATATCGCATATTGTTTAAATTAGATCTATCTTTGAATAGCGCCATCTACATGTGAAAACGGTACAGCTTTACACACGCTACGGCTGAAACGATGCATCGTGACGATGACTTCACGACGCGCAGCACAGGTGCAAGCAATGGAAGTACGGAAAACGGAAACATGGATAACTTCTGTGTTTATCGTCCGCTGTAACTTAAATACTTCTCCTGAAAATCGAAAATTATCGATTTGCGTGGGCGGTGGGCGTGGCATCAAAAATTGAAAATAAACTCGATCTACCTGTGGTATACAGGAACCTTCATGTGAAATATGGTGTCTCTAGCTTTTGTAATAGCTGAGATCTAGACGTTCAAACGGACAGACAGACGGACATGGCTCAATCGACTCAGCTAGTGATCCTGAGTCAGAATATATACACTTTTTGGGGTCTGCCACGCCTCCTTCTGCCTGTTACATACATTTGCACAAACTTAGTATACCATTTTTGACCATTTTCAATGGTCGAATGGTATAAAAAAACAAAAAAAAATATAATTATACCCGCTACTCATAGAGTAGAAGGGTATTATAACTTTGTTCAAACCGAAAATGTATGTAACAGGCAGAGGGAGACACCTCCGACCCCTATAAAGTATCCGGATCAACAGCCGAGTCGATATAGCCATGTCCGTCTGTCCGTCTGTCCGTCTGTCTGTCCGTGTGAAAATCTAGATCTCAGCTATTATAAGAGCTAGGACAACCAAATTTGGTGACAATATGTGTTATTATTGCACGCTGATCAAGTTTATTTTGGATTTTGGCCACGCCCCCTTCCGCCCCCGCAAATCGAAAAAACATTGATACCAAGTGCAATTTTGCAATTTTCTTCATTTTCGGTTTACATGATAACTATAGCTAGCCAGATGATCTCTGAAAATTTGGTAACAATCGGATAATAAACACAGAAGTTATTCTGCTTAACGTTTTCCACAGCTGTAAGCAGCGCTGCCAACAGCGCTGCTTGCAGCATTGTCCCGAATCGTGTGTGCGTGTACGGTGGTGAAATGGGTTAAGTTGTGGACTGCAAAACGAACAGTACTATTATGCATTTACGGGTTCGAGTCCCGCCCGCATCAAAAATTAAATGTGTGCAAAAATGTTTTTTTTTTTTTTATTTTATATTTTGACTTTGCATAAATATTATAAGTCCATAGCCTTTTACGGTCAAAATATGATTGTAGCCGTTTTTTTGTTCCGCAAATAAATTTTGTACAAGCAGCTGGGTAGCGGGTATGTTACAGTCGAGCACACTCGACTGTAGCTTTCTTACTTGTTTTTATTTTAGATTTTGACTTTGCATAGATATTATAAGTCCATAGCCTTTTACGGTCAAAATTTAATTGTAGCCGTTTTTTTTGTTCCGCAAATAAATGATGTACGAGCAGCTGGGTAGCGGGTATATTACAGTCGAGCACACTCGACTGTAGCTTTCTTACTTGTTATTTTAGATTTTGACTTTGCATAAATATTGTAAGTCCATAGCCTTTTACCCTTTTTTTATGATTGTAGCCGTTTTTTTTTGTTTCGCAAATAAATGATGTACAAGCAGCTGGGTAGCGGGTATTTTACAGTCGAGCACACTCGACTGTAGCTTTCTTACTTGTTTTTTATTGGACGCTCTGGGAATTTGACCTCACGACCCTATTCAGTCATAAGTTTCGCAGTCCGCAACTTAACCACGGACGCACTTACGAGTTAGTTGTCAATTTTAATATCTAATGATATCTATGACACACATCAATTGATTGATTCATCAAAATCCAAGAAGTTGAAAAAAACATTGCTGGCATGCATGGGGTGCAGCTCAAATCTAAAGAAAATGTGGAATTACTTTTATGTTCATTATCCGATCAACACCAAATTTTCAGCGATCGTTCGAGTGGTGATAGTTTTCATACACAACAAAATACAAAATACTTACGCCAACATTTGCGAATTCAATGAGACTAATGAATTGCAACCAAATGTTGCAAGATGATTGCGTTTATTTTTCAATGATTGGCAATGGCCCGCTGCAGGCAACGCAGCATCCACAACTGCAGCATCAACAACAACAACAAATCACACTCATACACACACCTATGCAGCCGCTATCAGCCAGCGAGATAGTCGGCAATCTGGGGCACAGACACGGGCACAGTAACTTGAGATGATTTACTATGCGATGGAGGAAAAATGGAATTTACATGATATGATTTACCATATGCAAATACTTTACATACACTGAGAGAAATTAACATGCATCGTTTGCAGGCAATACAGATGGCACATTGTGGTTTCATTAAAATTATGTGGAATTATAACAAGTAAGCAAAGCTACAATAGAATGCGGCCGACCGCAAGATACCATTCGACAAACTAACTAGCACAAACTCGCTCTCACAAACATATACAGACACACAGAAAGGCTAAAACGATGCGTGACGATATGCTGCAATGACGTAGGCAGCGGAATTATTTACTATTACTTTTCCGTTTTCTTGTGTTTATTGTTCGATCGGATTGTAATTTGTGGATTAGGTGCATATTATTAGCATTATATTATCGCCGGAGAGCGGTAAATAGCTTCCAACTTTCACGATGAATAGGAATATTTTCACAGTGCTTCAAACCCACTACTCATAGAGAAGAAGAGTATTAAACTTTTTAAAACCGAAAATGTATGTAACAGGCAGAGGAAGACATCTCTGACCCCATAAAGTATATACATTCTAGCTCAGGATCAACAGCCGAGCCGATATAGCCATGTCCGTCTGGTTGTCTGTCCGTGTGAAAATCCAAAATTGGCAGTACTGCAGTACTTAAATCTCTCATATTATTACTACTTAGCATGGCTATGGTCACTGTTTTACTTACAGTTTGTTTTCAAAATCTGATAACGGTAATTTTAGTTGGCAACTCTCCTTACAAAAACCTACAACATTTTCATTGTGCGAAGTAAAGTAAATTTTCAGATTTTGGCGCCACGGAAACAAAAAGCCACAAATTTGATCAAGTTTATTTTGGATTTTGACCACGCCCCCGCACTTTTGTGCCATATTGTTTTTTTTTTTTCGGTTCATACAGTCATACACCCAAGCCAAATGATCCCTAAAAATTTGGTAACGATCGGATAATAAACACAGAAGATATTTAACTGAACGTTTTCTGGCAGTCAAGTTTTTTCAATTGGAGATATACAATCGCGTCCCGTTTGATTTATGGCATCCAGCCCTCGTACAATTTCGTTTGCACCGTCTGATACCTTTCGTAATATCGCATATTGTTTAAATTAGATCTATCTTTGAATAGCGCCATCTACATGTGAAAACGGTACAGCTTTACACACGCTACGGCTGAAACGATGCATCGTGACGATGACTTCACGACGCGCAGCACAGGTGCAAGCAATGGAAGTACGGAAAACGGAAACATGGATAACTTCTGTGTTTATCGTCCGCTGTAACTTAAATACTTCTCCTGAAAATCGAAAATTATCGATTTGCGTGGGCGGTGGGCGTGGCATCAAAAATTGAAAATAAACTCGATCTACCTGTGGTATACAGGAACCTTCATGTGAAATATGGTGTCTCTAGCTTTTGTAATAGCTGAGATCTAGACGTTCAAACGGACAGACAGACGGACATGGCTCAATCGACTCAGCTAGTGATCCTGAGTCAGAATATATACACTTTGTGGGGTCTGCCACGCCTCCTTCTGCCTGTTACATACATTTGCATAAACTTAGTATACCATTTTTGACCATTTTCAATGGTCGAATGGTATAAAAAAACAAAAAAAAATATAATTTTTTGTTGGACGCTCTGGAAATTTGACCCCACGACCCTATTCAGTCATAAGTTTCGCAGTCCGCAACTTAACCACGGACGCACTTACGAGTTAGTTGTCAATATTGATATCTAATGATATCTATGACACACATCAATTGATAATTTTAATCCATCAAAATCCAAGAAGTTGAAAAAAACATTGCTGGCATGCATGGGGCGCAGCTCAAATCTAAAGAAAATGTGGAATTACTTTTATGTTCATTATCCGATCAACACCAAATTTTCAGCGATCGTTCGAGTGGTGATAGTTTTCATACACAACAAAATACAAAATACTTACGCCAACATTTGCGAATTCAATGCGACTAATGAATTGCAACCAAATGTTGCAAGATGATTGCGTTTATTTTTCAATGATTGGCAATGGCCCGCTGCAGGCAACGCAGCATCCACAACTGCAGCATCAATAACAACAACAAATCACACTCATACACACACCTATGCAGCCGCTATCAGCCAGCGAGATAGTCGGCAATCTGGGGCACAGACACGGGCGCAGTAACTTGAGATGATCTACTATGCGATGGAGGAAAAATGGAATTTACATGATATGATTTACCATATGCAAATACTTTACATACACTGAGAGAAATTAACATGCATCGTTTGCAGGCAATACAGATGGCACATTGGGGTTTCATTAAAATTATGTGGAATTATAACAAGTAAGCAAAGCTACAGTAGAATGCGGGCGACCGCAAGATACCATTCGACAAACTAACTAGCACAAACTCGCTCTCACAAACATATACAGACACACAGAAAGGCTAAAACGATGCGTGACGATATGCTGCAATGACGTAGGCAGCGGAACTATTTACTATAACTTTTCCGTTTTCTTGTGTTTATTGTTCGATCGGAGTGTAATTTGTGGATTAGGTGCATATTATTAGCATTATATTATCGCCGGAGAGCGGTAAATAGTTTCCAACTTTCACGATGAATAGGAATATTTTCAGAGTGCTTTCAAACCTACTACTCATAGAGAAGAAGAGTATTAAAGTTTTTAAAACCGAAAATGTATGTAACAGGCAGAGGAAGACATCTCTGACCCCATAAAGTATATACATTCTAGCTCAGGATCAACAGCCGAGCCGATATAGCCATGTCCGTCTGGTTGTCTGTCCGTGTGAATATCCAAAATTGGCAGTACTGCAGTACTTAAATCTCTCATATTATTACTACTTAGCATGACTATGGTCACTGTTTTACTTACAGTTTGTTTTCAAAATCTGATAACGGTAATTTTAGTTGGCAATTCTCCTTACAAAAACCTACAACATTTTCATTGTGCGAAGTAAAGTAAAATTTCAGATTTTGGCGCCACGGAAACAAAAAGCCACAAATTTGATAAAGTTTATTTTGGATTTTGACCACGCCCCCGCAATTTTTGTGCCATATTGTTTTTTTTTTCGGTTCATACAGTCATACACCCAAGCCAAATGATCCCTAAAAATTTGGTAACGATCGGATAATAAACACAGAAGATATTTAACTGAACGTTTTCTGGCAGGATCAATGGCAGAGTCGATTGAGCCATGTCCTTCTGTCTGTCCGTCAGGACACCAAATTTGACATGATGGTTCCTATATACCATACACAGATAAAGTTTATTTCAAATATATGGTGCCCCACCCACTGCCGACGCAAATCAAGAATTTGCAGATATTAAGGAAAGTATAATAGTTACAAACACCAAATTTGGCATGACGGTTCCTATAAATCATGTGCAGAATAGGACAATAAACACGAAGTAATTCAAGAAAACATTTTTCATAGTTCCGATGCTCGCGTCATTGCAGCATTTGGTCACGCATCGTATTAGTATTTTTGTGTGTGTCTAATATTGTAAATCTATGGCCTTTATAGTCAAAATATGATTGTAGCCGTTCCTTACTGTTTCGCAAATAATTTTGAAAACGAGCAGCTGGATGACAAATATATAACAGTCGAGCACACTCAACTGTAGCTTTCATACTTCTTTTTTTGTACGTTATCATGTTTCCATGTTGACGCAACATTTAGCGATAAGATTTGGCATTCATGCACATGTCGGGGATTTATGAACAATACATACATGATCTATATGGTAACGGATTATTGAATGTAATGACATAGGAAAATGGGAAATGCTTTTGCTAAGATCAAACGATTAATCGATACATCGTTTTTGATTTTTTTCTTTTTAATTTTCTCATATAAAACCCAATAATCTGTTAATTATAGTTTATTTAATGTAAATTATTCATCAATAAGACATTAAATCAAACTAATCCATAAATTGCTCGATCAATATGTTTAAATCCTCCTTATCTATGTATAACCCAATGAAAACAAGTAAAGTAAGCTACAGTCGAGCGCACCCGACAGTGAGATACCATTCGCCCCGTTTCGAAACAAATTATCACAAATTTAATTCCATCAAAAAACTCTGCATAAGTTTATCCGCCACCTATTGTTTAACCCTCAAATGCCCAATTTTTCTATTGCAGTGAAAAAATTATTTTAGACTAATTTTGGGTCAGTGTTTTGATAACGCTAATGGCTTACCTGTTACAGGTGAACATACCTAACCCGCCAAAAGGCGGGGTTGAGCACTTATGTGTATTTTCCCCATATGAAGACTTAAACAACATTTATTGTGTTTAATTTTTATACCCGCTACTCATAAAGTAGAAGGGTATTATAACTTTGTTCAAACCGAAAATGTATGTAACAGGCAGAAGGAGACACCTCCGACCCCATAAAGTATATATATTCTGGCTCAGGATCAACAGCCGAGTCGATATAGCCATGTCCGTCTGTCCGTCTGCCCGCTGTCTGTCTGTCCGTCTGTCTGTCCGTGTGAAAATCTAGATCTCAGCTATTATAAGAGCTAGGACTACCAAATTTGGTGACAATATGTGTTATTATTGCACGCTGATCAAGTTTATTTTGGATTTTGGCCACGCCCCCTTCCGCCCCGTAAATCGAAAAAACATTGATTACAAGCGCAATTTTGATGCCATATTGTTCATTTTCGGTTTACATGATAACTATAGCTAGCCAGATGATCTCTGAAAATTTGATAACAATCGGATAATAAACACAGAAGTTATTCAGTTTAACGTTTTCCATAGCTGTAAGCAGCGCGTGTACGGTGGTGAAATGCGTTAAGTTGTGGACTGCAAAACGAACAGTACTATTATGCATTTACGCAAAAATGTTTTTTTTTTATTTTAGTTTTTGACTTTGCATAAATATTATAAGTCCATAGCCTTTTACGGTCAAAATATGATTGTAGCCGTTTTTTTTGTTCCGCAAATAAAGATAAGAATATGCAGGCGAAGGGTCTTTCTGTCATTGACGTGAATATTTTATGTTCCTTATCGAGAGTGCAACAGGAACAGTTGAATATCACTATAAAAAAGTTTCCGTCATTCGCAGAAAAAGGGTTAGGTACAACTACACTGTTAGCTCATTCTATTGAAGTTGGCGATGTTGTGGGTTAAAGCAAAGGCATTATCCCGTCTCCCCTGCCATTGAGCAAATGATGTAGGATGAGCTAGACAGAATGCTTCAATTAGGAGTGATTGAAGAGTTCAACAGTGCATGGTGATCACCTGTTGTGTTGGTGCAAAAACCTGGAAAAGTACGATTGTGTCTTGACAGTCGCAAACTTAACAAGCAAGAAAACTACAGTCGAGTGTGCTCGACTGTAATATACCCGCTACCAAGCTGCACGTACATCATTTATTTGCGGAACAAAAAAAAAACGTAAAAGGCTATGGACTTATAATATTTATGCAAAGTCGAAATCTAAAATAAAAAAAAACATTTTTGCACACATTTAATTTTGGATGCGGGCGGGACTCGAGCCCGTAAATGCATAATAGTACTGTTCGTTTTGCAGTCCACAACTTAACCCATTTCACCACCTTACACGCACACACGATTCGGTACAACGCTGCCGGCAGCGCTGCTTACAGCTATGGAAAACGTTGGGCTGAATAGCTTCTGTGTTTATTATCCGATTGTTACCAAATTTTCAGAGATCATCTGGCTAGCTATAGCGCTTGTAATCAATGTTTTTTCGAATTACGGGGGCGGAAGGGGGCGTGGCCAAAATCCAAAATAAACTTGATCAGCGTGCAATAATAACACATATTGTCACCAAATTTGGTAGTCCTAACTCTTATAATAGCTGAGATCTAGATTTTCACACGGACAGACAGACGGACTGACGGACATGGCTATATCGACTCGGCTGTTGATCCTGAGCCAGAATATATATACTTTGTGTGGTCGGAGGTGTCTCCTTCTGCCTATTACATACATTTTCGGTTTGAACAAAGTTATAATACCCTTTTACTCTATGAGTAGCGGGTATAATAATCAGGTTACGCGCAAAGATGCTTATTCAATGCCTATAATTGAAGGACCTCTTAGTCGATTCCCAAAAGCAACCTACATAACGAGCCTTGATCTGAAAGATGCTTATTGGCAAATTCCCTTAGAGACCAGTTCAAGGGATAAAACTGCCTTTTCAATGTCTGGTAGACCCCTCTATCAGTTTACGGTAATGCCTTTTGGTCTCACAAAAATGAGGTATTTATTTACCTGGATGATCTATTGATAGTATCCGATGCGTTTGAACGTCATATGACAGTACTTTCGAACATAGCAACCTGTTTAAAGAACGCTGGATTGACTATCAGTGTGCAGAAAAGCGAGTTCTGTAAGAGGGAGGTAATATATTTAGGACACATTATAGGTAACGGAACTATAGCCATGGACCCAGATAAAATATCTGCAATATTAAGTTATCCACCGCCACGTTCCGTTAAGGAATTGCGCCGATTTCTTGGTATGACAGGGTGGTACCAGAAGTTCATACATAACTTTGCTTCCCTAGCTACACCCTTAACCGATGCTCTTAAAAGCAAATAACGCTTTCAATGGTCCGATACACCTACTGAATCATTTGAAGCGCTAAAGAAAAAGATGAGTACAGCCCCAGTGTTGCACACACCTGACTTCACGCATCCATTCTATATTCATAGTGACGCATGCAGCTTAATGACAACGGTGTCGAAGTGCCAATTTTGTACATGTCGAAAATGCTTAATCCATGTCAGCGAAACTACTCAGTGACAGAAAAAGAGTGCCTAGTAGCTATATTAAGCATAACTAAATTCCGAGCGTATGTTGAAGGACACTCCTTTACTGTAATATTAGACCACGTTTTGTTAAAGTGGCTGATGTCCCAAACGGATCTGAGTAGTACATTAGCCAGGTGGGCGATAAGACTCCAGGGATACGACTTTAAGATTGAACATCGAAAGGGTAATAAAAACGTCGTTCCTGACGCTCTGTCCCGAAAATTTACCGAAGACTTGTCAGCGATAAACAATGGTTCTCTTGTAGACTTGCAGTCGGAACATTTTCAATCGTCAGCTTATCAAGATCTGATAGCCCAGATCGAGAAGGGATCCTTTAACGCCTCTGCTGTAAAAGTCGTTAATGGCGTTGCAACGCCTTGCTCCAACGCGTTGACTATCGGCGGGATGAACATGCGGCTGAGGAGCAAATAGCGCGGATCCAATTTTATGCCAAAAATTACGCATACGAAGAGCGTTTCGTTTAGTAACACGGTCAAGGGTAGTTACTTCTGAAAATATTTTTTCTGATCTGATTATAATGAGCTAATCTCTCATGATATGGTTTTATTTGACGTAGTAATTAAATGTCCGAGTGTGAATGTGGAGATGCCTGTTTTAAAATTGCAGGCACTTGCCGTGGGCAATCTAATTCTGCAGATTGATCTTCAGTTGCAGATTTTAGTTTTGGGCCATTCGCCTGCCGTCGACGAATGAGCCCCTCTTGGAGTTTTCCGCTCTCTTAAGGCATGTTGGGCATTGAGGTTTATAGAAATTTTTTTCTCCGAAACCATAGCAAAAGATTCTTCGTTCTGCGAGGCACATGTCCCATGCGTGTCCTGGCTGATTACAGTTCCAGCAGACCATAGGTCGTTTGGAAAGTTGCAAAGCCTCTACAGATACAGACTCCGTCTCTGATGCCGACTGTAAGGACTCTTCAGTCTCCTCAGTAGTAACGGCTCTTTTAAACACCCTTGGTTGAGTATTGATCTTGCTAGATTGCTTAAAATCTTCATCTCCTAGCAGATTTTCACGTTTCTGGACCAGTTGTCTCAAATGAGCAACAGAATGAATGGAGATGTATAGTAATACTTGTCTTAGCTCTGGAATTAAATTCGTTTTCAGCTGCTGAACAAGTCTGTACTCGTCTAAAGGAATAGTTAATCGAGAAACGATCGGCATAATGTCCTCATAAAACGAGTCAAAGGGCTCTCCCTCTTTCTGCGTTCGAGCACGAATTTCTTCAATAAGGATATCATCGTCTTTATGGTCCTGATATTGATTTTTCAGAGCTGAGATCAGGGTTCTCTTTACGGTATCTCCAATACCATTTCCTTGCTTTACTTGTCAAGAGAACATGTATGTTTTTGCATGCAATAGCAAAATCCCCGTTTAGACTATCAATGGTCAATGCTCTTACTCTGTATAAAAATTCCTGAACTGTAGGCCCATTAACTGTTTATTCGTATTTTATTCCCCAACCCTGAATGATCTGGGTGACTTTCTCTGAACTCATTGTGTTCGAGCGCGTGTCACTCGCCCTCGCCGAAGTTGCACTAATGTGAGACACACGTGGACACGGAAGTTGCCGAGAACTATTAGGAGAATGTATACCGTTTGATAAGTTTAAGTTGTCAAATTTGGCTTGTATAATAAGTTCGATCCTTCTAAAAATTCTGTCATAATCGATTACTCTAAAATGATGTGCAGTCGGATCGGAAATCCGCGGCTGATAGCGAATATTTTTATTTCGACCTCCGCCACCCTTAGGCTGTCGACCTTGGGTGGATCGTGAATTAATTTTCGGCTGAGTATCTTGGCTTTGTGACTCATTTAAATCAGCTGCCCCTATCTCCTCAACTATATGTTTGTTAAGTGTTACCCCAGTATCGGGTTTTCCTTTACTTCGGGTGTTGTGCACTTTTGGAATAGCCCCTTTGCTAGTGCTTGCTTGAGGCTCTAGATGTGCTGAATAATGCAAGCACTGTATTGTACCAGGTGATTTGCACTCAGAACACTCTGGATTCTTTTCTAGCTGTGCCACGATACACTGATTGTGAAATCTATGCCCGCATTCAGTAATAAGTATTTTTGTTTTGTTAGTTTATCCTAAAATGTGTATTATTTTAATAAGTTTATTTATTATTTTATTTACTTTTAATAAGGTTTTTGTTTTTCTTATGCTACTCAGGGAAGTTGATGAAATGGTAGTTTCAGTTAGCTTTTACTAGCATAACAGCAAACCGCTTGGGTCATGACTCTTTAATTTATAAACTTTTTGATTAGCTGATGTTTACCTGAACGTATCACATTCCATATTAAGCCGATTTTCTGAATACTCCAACAATGAAAACTTATTTGATGGTCAAAAGACAACGACTCATCACTATCTAGTGATTTCGTTAGCCTCAATAAAAAGTTCAATTTATTATTGAGGTTTCTCTTCATTATTGTGAATGCGTTTGTTTATTAGTAAGTTTACTTCGCTTCCTATTTGGTGAAAGAGTGGGCCATATTTTTATTGTATTAGAAATATGCTTCCTGCTCTATTTCATAATTCCATTGTGGGAGGTCTATTGAATTAATTTGCAGAATTTACTGTAAAATTAACAATTATTTCCGATCACTGTGCATTACCAGGTCCGTCGGATATTCTCTAAGACACGATCCTTAGAAGTATAGTTCCAGACAAATCTCAATGCAAATAAAACGGATATAATTTCCCTACAACTAAATTAAACATCTCGGATCTAAAGACTGGACGAGTTTCTCGGTCAATGCCAAAAATCGATTTTCAAATTCTTCAGTTACAAAACCTAAATCAGTTTGCTACTGTAGCATATGCACTTGGGATTTTTTTTTTCAAGTTATTGTTAACGTTGAATTAAATTTATAGTCCCGTGCCTGTTACGTAGTTGAACAAGATTTATAATTAATGCATAACAAAATTTATAAGAAAGACCAAAAGTCTGAGAGCTCATCAGTGTATAATGCTGCTATGGCAGTTGTTGAAATTACGTTATAATTTAAATAAGCTTTATATGTTTTTGATCTGGCAACGCTCAATTATAACTTAAGAAGTCATTGTGAAATTCCTATTACTCAGTTTCAATTAAACCGTCAACTACGCCACTACGTTCTTGTGTTTATTTGTTCGGTCGGTCTAGAAGCACATAACGGCTGTCCTGTTCGAACGGTTAATCACTAACAGTTGGTTATGGGCCTTCAGCAAGCAAAGTTTTCGGTTTGAATAATTAAAAGTAATTAAATGGACTAAAACGCGTCCGGTTGAAACTCGAAATAAATAAAAACAAGTAAGAAAGCTACAGTTGAGATGCTCGACTGTAATATACCCGCTACCCAGCTGCTTGTACATAATTTATTTGCCGAACAAAAAAACGGCTACAATCATATTTTGACCGTAAAAGGCTATGGACTTATAATATTTATGCAAAGTCAAAATATAAAATAAAAAAAAAAAACATTTTTGCACACATTTAATTTTTGATGCGGGCGGGACTCGAACCCGTAAATGCATAATAGTACTGTTCGTTTTGCAGTCCACAACTTAACCCATTTCACCACCGTACACACGATTCGGCACAATACAAAATGAACTATATGGCGTCAAAATTGCACTTGTTATCAATGTCTTTTCGATTTGCGGGGGCGGAAGGGGGCGTGGCCAAAATCCAAAATAAACTTGATCAGCGTGCAATAATAACACATATTGTCACCAAATTTGGTTGTCCTAGCTCTTATAATAGCTGAGATCTAGATTTTCACACGGACAGACAGACGGACAGACGGACAGACGGACATGGCTATATCGACTCGGCTGTTGATCCTGAGCCAGAATATATATATTTTATGGGGTCGGAGGTGTCTCCTTCTGCCTGTTACATACATTTTCGGTTTGAACAAAGTTATAATACCCTTCTACTCTACGAGTAGCGGGTATAAAAAAACTAATTTGCGGAATTCGACAAAACGAGTGTGTCAATTCAAATAGAAAAACAAGTAAGAAAGCTACAGTCGAGTTTGCTCGACTGTAATATACCCGCTACCCAGCTGCTTGTACATAATTTATTTGCGGAACAAAAAAACGGCTACAATCATATTTAACCGTAAAAGGCTATGGACTTATAATATTTATGCAAAGTCAAAATATAAAATAAAAAAAAAAACATTTTTGCACACATTTAATTTTTGATTCGAGCGGGACTCGAACCCGTAAGTGCATAATAGTACTGTTCGTTTTGCAGTCCACAACTTAACCCATTTCACCACCGTACACGCACACACGATTCGGCACAATGCTGCAAGCAGCGCTGCCGGCAGCGCTGCTTACAGCTATGGAAAACGTTAAGCTGAATAACTTCTGTGTTTATTATCCGATTGTTACCAAATTTTTAGAGATCATCTGGCTAGCTGTAGTTATCATGTAAACCGAAAACAATATGGCATCAAAATTGCACTTGTTATCAATGTTTTTTCGATTTGCGGGGGCGGAAGGGGGCGTGGCCAAAATCCAAAATAAACTTGATCAGCGTGCAATAATAACACATATTGTCACCAAATTTGGTTGTCCTAGCTCTTATACTAGCTGAGATCTAGATTTTCACACGGACAGACAGACAGACGGACATGGCTATATCGACTCGGCTGTTGATTCTGAGCCAGAATATATATACTTTATGGGGTCGGAGGTGTCTCCTTCTGCCTGTTACATTCATTTTCGGTTTGAACAAAGTTATAATACCCTTCTACTCTATGAGTAGCGGGTATACTTGGGCGACGACAATTACGACGTATGGAGCATTTTAATGCGTAGTGTGCTTATAACAGCAGATCTATGGAAAGTCGTTTGTGGCCAATATGTAAAGCCAGAAAATGGCTCTGAAGATTCCGAAAGATGGAATACGCTCGATCAAAAGGCCCTGGCAAGTCTGTTTTTAAATTTAAAAGCAACGCAGTTAATGCATATAAAGGCACGCACAACAGCAGCAGACGCATGGAAAAAATTGTGTGATGTACATTTGCCAGGTGGCCCGATCAGAAAAGTGCAGTTATATCAAAAACTATCAAGGCTGAGAATGCTTGAAGGGGATAACGTTGTTCAATATGTCAATAAATTTGCTGAAACAGTTGACAAATTAGCTGAGATGGACATAACAATTAATGATGAATTAAAAAGCATCATGTTGTTATCCAGTTTACCAAATTCGTGGGAAAATTTCGTCGTAGCGATCGGAACACGCGACACGCTGCCGACGTTCGAAACGGTAAAAGTGAAGCTTCTGGAAGAGGGAGCACGCAAGCAAGAGAGGGACGATCGCGAAGGTTCTGTCCAAGCCGTGTATGTACATACAAAATTAAATGAAACTGCAAAGCAAAAACAACGCGAAGAATGTCACGACATCTGTGCAACCACCGTGAAAAAGAACCTTGAAAAGCATAGTTTCAAGGGCAAATGCTACATTTGCGAGAAATTCGGTCACCGAGCACGAGAATGCCCGAGCAAAGAGAGGCATAAAAAACTAGGGGAAAGCAAGGAGAAATCAAACTGCTTGATGCATATTAGTGCTACCACTCAAAGGAAAAACATATGGTGTGTTGATAGTGGTGCCACGTCGCATATGTGTTGTGACAAGGGATTGTTTACATCTTTCATTAATAAGGAAACATCGATTATGCTAGCAGCTGATAAGTTTGTGAAATCGAGCGGCATCGGGACTGTTAGGCTTAAATCACAAAATGTAAACATTGAATTACGAGATGAATTTTACGTTCCATCATTGCATATGAATTTTTTTATCAGTCCGCGGAGTACGAAAACATAACTACTTTCGATAAAAAGGCGGCGGTGATAAAAAACAAACAAGGTAAAGTGATGATGAGAGCAATGCAAGAAGAAAATTTGTATTTATTTACAAGTAGCTCTAAAAACAGTGCGGTTCATTTGTTGAATGATTCTTCTCGCATGGCAACATGGCACAATCGGTTTGGTCATTTAAATTTTCAATGTTTAAAAGAAATCAAAGAAAAAGAGCTAGTAATTGGCATGGACGTTAAAAATATGTCGGTGAATATTAATTGCGACACATGCAATATGGCAAAAATACACGTATTGCCATTCCCACAGAAAAGCGAGAGAGCTACTCAAAGTGTACTGGAACTAGTTCACAGTGACGTGTGCGGACCAATGAATGTTAGTTCTTTAGGCGGCAACAGGTATTTCGTCACGTTCATAGACGACTATTCACGGAAAATATTTATATATTTTATGCATGCGAAAAACGAAGTGTTTGATAAATTCAAATTGTTCAAATCATATGTCGAGTGTCAAACGGGCAAGAAAATAAAAGCTTTGCGAAGTGACAACGGGACAGAATAAACCGGCAGTTTACAGAGTATTTGAACACGTGCGGCATAAAAAGGCAATTAACGGTTCCGTATACATCACAACAACACGGCGTCGCGGAACGCGCTAATCGAACGATCGTCGAGATGGCCAAAAGTATGCTGATTCATGCGAAATTAGAGGAGTTTTTGTGGGCCGAGGCCGTGTCCACAGCTTCATATTTGCGTAACAGGTGCCCTTCCAAAGCACTCATGGGCGCTACACCCTTCGAAATATGGCAAAATAGGAAGCCATCTGTTAAACATTTGCGAGTGTTCGGATCTCGCGCGCTTGCACTGGATAAGACTAGAAAAAGCAAGTTCCAGGCAAAGGGAAAAGAGTATATATTTGTAGGATACTCTTCAACAGCTAAAGCTTACCGTTTATACGATCGGGAAAAATGTATCATTGTTGCACGTCGTGATGTCAAATTTGTAGAGGGTGAGTTTGATAACACTGAATCTGAAAAATTCACTATTTCAGAACAAAATAATGACTTTGCTACAAACATCATTCACCTTGAGTCAAACATCCAAGTACCAGAGCTGCAGCAGCAGGCTATGCCCATGGTGGTCGAGCAGACCAATAATTCTTACGACAGCTATGACTCCGGTGAAGAGGAGGAGGAGTTTGTAAGCGCAAGCGATGAAAAGCAAATTCTCACTGAGGAGGAGATCGTACCAGACCTACAAGAGCAAGAGAGCAACGCACCTCGACGTGGATTCGGCAGACCAAAAATTATTCGCAGTGGTAAGCCCGGTCCAGAAAACAATACAACAGCCTCAATTACATTGAAGACATTGAGACGCCACAGTGCGTTGGAGACGCTTTACGGGGCGAGCATGCCCAAGACTGGAAGACGTCAATGCAGAAAGAATATGATGCTCTCATTTCAAATAACACATGGACATTGTGTGATTTACCTACAGGACAGAAGGCCATAGGATCCAAGTGGGTCTTTCGCGTCAAAAAGGATAAAGAGGGAAATATACAAAAGTTTAAATCAAGGCGTCAACTATTCGGAAACGTTTTCTCCAGTAATCCGCTACGAAACCATCAGAATGCTATTCGCTATAGCAGCAGAAAAACAGCTATACATGCACCAGGTTGACATATCAAACGCATATTTAAACGGCAGACTTCAAGAAGAAGTGTATATGAGGCAACCACAAAACTTCATTGATGAAAAGCATCCAAGCAAAGTATTAAAGCTTCAAAAGGCGGTCTACGGACTTAAACAGTCAGGGCGTGTCTGGAATGACACATTGGACGAAGTTTTGAAGAGCATTGGTTTCAAGCGCAGCAAAAATGAGGCGGCCTGTACGTGAAGCAGCAGCAGCAACAACACAGCTACATTGCAGTATATGTCGACGATCTAATCATCAGCTACGACGAGAATGAGATCAACGCGATTAAGAGGAAGATCGCAAATAAATTCGACCTACAAGATGGCGGCCAACTAAATTATTTCCTTGGCATGGAAATCCAACGAGAAAGTACAAGAGGGTCGATTTCGCTATACTAGAAGCAGTTCATTATAAACCTATTAGATGAATATGGCATGCAAAATTGTCGTCCCGCAGCTACGCCGCTAGACCCTGGTTATAAGATGGGTTGTAGAAATGAGAATTGTGTCAAGGTAAATATAACAGAATTTCAATCATAAATCGGTTCCCTTATGTATTTAGCAGTCTTGAGCCGACCAGACATTTTGCATACAGTGAGCAAACTGTCGCAAAGAAATACTGATCCACACAGTGAAGACGAGACTGCAGCGAAACATGATTTGAGATACCTTTCAGCCACGGTTGACCTCAAAATCACTTACAGCAAGTCCGGCGAACAGGTAATGGGCTTCGCCGACGCAGACTGGGCAAACGACCTATCAGATCGCAAATCATACAGTGGGTATGCATTCTTCCTTGGAGGCAGTGCGTTTTCATGGACTTCAGCTAAGCAAAACGTCGTCGCCATGAGCAGCACAGAAGCAGAGTACGTTGCTTTATCCACGGCTGCAAAAGAAGCGGTGTATCTTTGCCGTTTGCTTTTAGAGATTGGATGGTCATTAGATGGACCAATTACCATATGTGGCGACAACATAAGTTCTCATCATATTGCGAAGAATCCAGTACACCATAAACGCACTAAGCACATAGATATTAGGTATCATTTTATTCGTGAAAAAGTAGAATGTAATGAAATAATTCTTGAATATGTACCCACTGATAAAAATGTTGCAGATGTACTAACGAAATGCTTATGTAAGCAAAAGCAACAGAATTTTGCTAAGTTGCTTGGATTAAATTAATTTTCGTTTTACATCACATATATATAGCTTAAGAGGAAATGTTGAAATTACGTTATAATTTAAATAAGCTTTATATGTTTTTGATCTGGCAACGCTCAATTATAACTTAAGAAGTCATTGTGAAATTCCTATTACTCAGTTTCAATTAAACCGTCAACTACACCACTACGTTCTTGTGTTTATTTGTTCGGTCGGTCTAGAAGCACATAACGGCTGTCCTGTTCGAACGGTAAATCACTAACAGCAGCATATCTAATGGAAATGAGGCTATTATACATTTCGCCTTTTCACTTAAGGAAAACTATATATATTTACTAAAACATTATAATAATTTTATTCATTTAATAATAAGAACAAGTAAGAAAGCTACAGTCGAGTGTGCTCGACTGTAATATACCCGCTACCCAGCTGCTCGTACATCATTTATTTGCGGAACAAAAAAACGGCTACAATCATATTTTGACCGTAAAAGGCTATAGACTTACAATATTTATGCAAAGTCAAAATCTAAAATAAACAAGTAAGAAAGCTACATTCGAGTTTGCTCGACTGTAATATACCCGCTACCCAACTGATCGTACATCAAAATTATTTGCGGAACAATAAAGAAGGGCTACAATCATATTTTGACCGTAAAAGGCCATGGACTTACAATATTTATGCAAAGTCAAAATCTAAAATAAAAAAAATAATTTTTTGCACACATTTAATTTTTGATGCGGGTGGGACTTGAACCCATAAATGCATTATAGTTCTGTTCGTTATGCAGTCCACAATTTAACCCATTTCACCACCATACACGCACACACTATTCGGCACAATGCTCCAAGCAGCGCTGCCGGCAAAAGGAGTAAAAAGTATTGAAAACGTATAATTTTTATTCAGGTACCATAAAAATCCAAGATTTATCTCTTGAACAGTAAAAATAATAATTCTACCTGTTGAGGACTATAAATCGAATACGTGCATGTAAAAAACGATATGTGCCCTTTTAATACCTCTTTATATACTTGAATGGAAAGTGTTCTAGAGCACTCTAATTTTTAATACATTTTTATACCCGCTATTCATAGAGTAGAAGGGTATTATAACTTTGTTCAAACCGAAAATGAATGTAACAGGCAGAAGGAGACACCTCCGACCCCATAAAGTATATATATTCTGGCTCAGAATCAACAGCCGAGTCGATATAGCCATGTCCGTCTGTCTGTCTGTCCGTGTGAAAATCTAGATCTCAGCTAGTATAAGAGCTAGGACAACCAAATTTGGTGACAATATGTGTTATTATTGCACGCTGATCAAGTTTATTTTGGATTTTGGCCACGCCCCCTTCCGCCCCCGCAAATCGAAAAAACATTGATAACAAGTGCAATTTTGATGCCATATTGTTTTCGGTTTACATGATAACTACAGCTAGCCAGATGATCTCTAAAAATTTGGTAACAATCGGATAATAAACACAGAAGTTATTCAGCTTAACGTTTTCCATAGCTGTAAGCAGCGCTGCCGGCAGCGCTGCTTGCAGCATTGTGCCGAATCGTGTGTGCGTGTACGGTGGTGAAATGGGTTAAGTTGTGGACTGAAAAACGAACAGTACTATTATGCAAATACGGGTTCGAGTCCCGCCCGCATCAAAAATTAAATGTGTGCAAAAATGTTTTTTTTTTTTATCTTATATTTTGACTTTGCATTAATATTATAAGTCCATAGCCTTTTACGGTCAAAATATGATTGTAGCCGTTTTTTTGTTCCGCAAATAAATTATGTACAAGCAGCTGGGTAGCGGATATATTACAGTCGAGCACACTCGACTGTAGCTTTCTTACTTGTTTTAAAAAAACGACCGATAGGTTCTATGGCATCTTTACGATGTATCGGTCCGTACCGGCTCGTTCCGACTTATTTACAGCGGGCAGCAATAAGAAACATGTATACAAAGTTTCATGAAGGTAGCTCAACAAGGGAGGCAAAAACTTTTCTTTGCAAAAAATAAGAAAAGTTCGATCGATTTTCCCCACCATGACACGCATGCATGCGGAATCGAACCTTGGACCCATTACCTAAGAGATCCACCACTTCTCCATTCGGTCATAAAGCCATTACGCAAATTGTGCCAAAGTTACATTATGAGACCATTTGAAAATTCTTGCACGACAAAAACGAAGTCTGAATGCAAGATGCGTGTTGTTGTTGCTATTTATTCTCATAACTTAAACATACAATTAAATAAAAAATAAAAATAAAAAAATATAAGAAAAAGCAGCGCTCTAACAATCGCACATAGCTGATTTAAGAGACTGTCACTTGTCCACTTGTTAACAAAGTTCATTGTGAGCCATTAAAAAAATTTTAAATAAAATGCACGACCAGCAATTAATGCATATTCAACAAGTAAGAAAGCTACATTCGAATGTGCTCGACTGTAGTATACCCGCTACCCAGCTGCTTGTACATCATTTATTTGCGAAACAAAAAAAAAACAAGTAAGAAAGCAACATTCGGGTGTGCTCGACTGTAATATACCCGCTACCCAGCTGCTCGTACATCAAAATTATTTGCGGAACAATAAAGAACGGCTACAATCATATTTTGACCGTAAAAGGGCGTGGACTTACAATATTTATGCAAAGTCTAAATCTAAAATAAAAGAATTAATTTTTTGCACACATTTAATTTTTGATGCGGGTGGGACTTGAACCCATAAATGCATAATAGTTTCGTTCGTTATGCAGTCCACAACTTAACCCATTTCACCCCCGTACACGCACACACTATACGGCACAATGCTGCAAGCAGCGCTGCCGGGAAAAGGAGTAAAAAGTATTGAAAACGTATAACTTTTATTCAGGTACCACAAAAATCCAAGATTTATCACTAAACAGTAGAAATAATAATTCTACCTGTTGAAGACTATAAATCGAATACAAGCATGTAAAAAACGATATGTGCCCTTTTAATACCTCTTTATATACTTGAATGGAAAGTGTTCAGGAGCACTCTAACTTTTAATAAATTTTGTTAAAAAAAACGACCGATATGTTCTATGGCATCTATACGATGATTCGGTGCGTACCGGCTCGTTCCGACTTACTTACAGCGGGCAGCAATGAGAAACATGTATACAAAGTTTCATGAAGGTAGCTCAAAAAGGGAGGCAAAAACTTTTCTTTGCAAAAAATAAGAAAATCTCGATCTCCCCAACCATGACACGCATGCATGCGGAATCGAACCTTGGACCCATTACCTAAGAGGTCCACCACTTCTCCATTCGGCCATTAAGCCATTACGCGCATTTTGCCAAAGTTACATTATAAGACCATTCGGAAATTCTTGCCCGACAAAAACAAAGTCTGAATGAATGATGCGTGTTGTTGTTGCTATTTATTCATAAACAACAATCATAAACATATAATTAAATAAAAAATAAAAATAAAAAAATATAAGAAAAAGCTGGGCTCTGACAATCGCACAGAGCTGATTTAAGAGACTGTCACTTCTCCACTTGTTAACTAAGTTCATTGTGAGCCATTAAAAAAATTTTGAATAAAATGCACCACCAATTAATGCATATTAAAAAATTAAAGTATAAGTTCTTAAAAAAAAAAAGAAAAAGCTTAAGCGGCATGAATTGGGAATCGAATCACGGGCCTGTCGGTTTAGGAGTTCATCGCTTTTTCACTAAGCTACTAACGCTGTTATGCAACAACAGCAAAAATTTGCATTGTATGGCATTCTTATTATTTCCTGTACAAATAAAGAATTTGCGCTGCCGGAAGCGCGGTTTACAGCTAGGAAACAAGTTAAACTGAATAGCTTTTTTGTTTATTATCCGATTGTTACCAAATTTTCAGAGATCATCAGGCTAGCTATAATTATCATATGGAACAATATGGCATCAAAATTGCGCTTGTAATCAATTTTTTTCGATTTACAGGGGCGGAAGGGGGCGTGGCCAAAATCCAAAATAAACTTGATCTTCTACTCTATGAGTAGCGGGTATAAAAAAAACATTTCTGCACACATTTAATGTTTGATGCGGTCGGGACTCGAACCCGTAAATGCATAATAGTACTGTTCGTTTTGCAGTCCACAACTTAACCCATTTCACCACCGTACACGCACACACAATTCGGCACAATGCTGCAAGCAGCGCTGCCGGCACCGCTGCTTACAGCTATGGAAAACGTTAAGCTGAATAACTTCTGTGTTTATTATCCGATTGTTACCAAATTTTCAGAGATCATCAGGCTAGCTATAATTATCATATGGAATAATATGGCATGGAAATTGCGCTTGTAATCAATTTTTTTCGATTTACAGGGGCGGAAGGGGGCGTGGCCAAAATCCAAAATAAACTTGATCAGCGTGCAATAATAACATATACTGTTACCAAATTTGGTAGTTCTAGCTTTTATAATAGCTGAGATCCAGATTTTCACACGGAGAGACAGACGGACAGACAGACAGCTACCTTCATGAAACTTTGTATACATGTTTCTTATTGCTGCCCGCTGAAAATAAGTCGGAACGAGCCGGTACGGACCGATACCTCGTATAGATGCCATAGAACCTATCGGTCGTTATTTTTAACAAAATTTATCAAAAGTTAGAGTGCTCTAAAACACTTTCCATTTTTTTTACATGTACGTATTCGATTTATAGTCCTCAATAGGTACAATTATTATTTTTACTGTTTAAGTGATAAATTTTGGATTTTTTTGGTACCTGAATAAAAGTTATACGTTTTCAATACTTTTTACTCCTTTTGCCGGCAGCGCTGCTTGAAGCATTGTGCCGAATCGTGTGTGCGTGTACGGTGGTGAAATGGGTTAAGTTGTTGACTGCAAAACGAACTGTACTATTATGCATTTACGGGTTCGAGTCCCGCCCGCATCAAAAATTTAATGTGTGCAAAAATGTTTTTTATAGCCGCTACTCATAGAGTAGAAGGGTATTATAACTTTGTTCAAACCGAAAATGTATGTAAAAGGCAGAAGAAAACACCTCCGACCCCATAAAGTATATATATTCTGGCTCAGGATCAACAGGCGAGTCGATATAGCCATGTCCGTCTGTCCGTCTGTCCGTCTGTCTGTCCGTGTGAAAATCTAGATCTCAGCTATTATAAGAGCTAGGGCAACCAAATTTGGTGAAAATATGTGTTATTATTGCACGCTTATGAAGTTTATTTTGGATTTTGGCCACGCCCCCTTCCGCCCCCGCAAATCGAAAAATCATTGATAACCAGTGCAATTTTGATGCCATGTTGTTCATTTTCGGTTTAGATGATAACTACAGCTAGCCAGATGATCTCTGAAATTTGGTAACAATCGGATAATAAACACAGAAGTTATTCAGCTTAACGTTTTCCATAGCTGCCGGCAGCGCTGCTTGCAGCATTGTGCCGAATCGTGTGTGCGTGTACGGTGGTGAAATGGGTTAAGTTGTGGACTGCAAAACGAGCAGTACTATTATGCATTTACGGGTTCGAGTCCCGCCCGCATCAAAAATTAAATGTGTGCAAAAATGTTTTTTTTTTTATTTTATATTTTGACTTTGCATAAATATTATAAGTCCATAGCCTTTTACGGTCAAAATATAATTGTAGCCTTTTTTTTGTTTCGCAAATAAATTATCTACAAGCAGCTGGGTAGCGGGTATATTACAGTCGAGCACCCTCGACTGTCGCTTTCTTACTTGTTTTTTTTATGATACTTTTTAAAATTTTGACGTTACTATGGGGGTTAATTATTTCTTGATATGCTTTTTGAAAAACTAAAAAGTCTTTATCGTTTTCCATGTAAATGAGACTGGGATTGTTTAAGAAGTATTTAATGAGGATATTTGTTGCTTTTGTCAGTGTATTTGATAGTCAATTTTGTTTTGGAAAAGTATTTCGTTGTCTCTATTTGTTCTATGGTGTCTTTAATTAACTCAACTTGTCTTGCAAAATAGTTTATTGGTTTTTCTGTAATTTCAATGAAAGTTTCTTTGCTTTCTAATGAACAGTGGTGAATCTTGGGGCCTGTAGCCCCCTCCCATAAGCAAAGGATAAAAAATCGCGTTATATCGTATTCAAAGCAGATTTAATAAGCTGCCGTGATACAGCGCTGAGATCAGAAATAACCCTTTGGCACCAGCATTGCAAGACATCTTCATTTCTACAAGCACAAACAGCGATTGATACTTTAAAAAGCATAGAGGCAAATATTTGCGGATCGTTTTTCTGAATGTTGCGACATTGCTTCAATTATTTGCAACAATACTTTAGCAACTGCAGAGCGTTCTTTTTCAGCGCTCAAAAGACTGAAAACATTCCTAAGAGTCAACATGTCTGAAAATCGACTCAACGGTTTGGCTTTGGGATACACACATAAAGATGTGAACATCTCCAGTGAGGAAGTTGTGGATCTTTTTACTAAACTTAAACCTCGGCGACTTGCAACGTTGGATTGGTCACTTAAAGAATGAACGAGCGAAAAAATGGCACTGTTAGATAGTGTTTAAATAAATATTGTTTAATTAAAAATTAGCACTCCTAAAAAATAAAAAAAAAAAGTGGTACTGATTTTCATTTTTCTTGCAAACATCAAATTAAAGAAAACTTCCAACTTCCATATTTGATTTTGAATTTATATTCACTAAGTCTATTAGGTTCTTTAATGTAATTTAACCAAACAAGGGGTTTGTGATCGTTCAAAATATTTGGTTGCCCAAACGATTGCTAGTAGTTCTTTTCAATAGTGCTATAATTTTGTTCGTGATCATTTAATGTTCTGCTTGCAAAGCTTACTGGTTTACTGTCTTGCGATAATACGGCTCCTATGGCGAAATTGCTAGCGTCAGTAGTGACTTGAAATGTTTTTGTGAAATCAGGGCAAATCAAAATTGAGTCGTTCATTATAAGTGTTTCCAACTTCTCAAATGATTTATTGTATTCTTCATTTTTATACCATTCGACCATTGAAAATGGTCAAAAATGGTATACTAAGTTTGTGCAAATATATGTTACAGGCAGAAGGAGGCGTGGCAGACCCCACAAAGTATATATATTCTGACTCAGGATCACTAGCTGAGTCGATTGAGCTATGTCTGTCTGTCTGTCTGTCCGTTTGATCGTCTATATCTCAGCTATTACAAAAGCTAGAGACACCATATTTCACATGAAGGTTTCTGTATACCATAGGTAGATCGAGTTTATTTTCAATTTTTGATGCCGCCCACGCAAATCGATAATTTTCGATTATCAGGAGAAGTATTGAAGTTACAGCTTTCTGCTTTGGTATGAACATAAATAATTGCAATGTAAATATATTCCCCAAATCAATATACAATCCAATCGGACGGTAAACACAGAAGTTATTCATGTTTCCGTTTTCCCTACTTCCACTGCTTGCGCCTGTGCTCGCGTCGTGACGTCATCGTCACGATGCTTCGTTTCAGCCGTAGCGTGTGTAAAGCTATGCCGTTTTCACATGTAGATGGCGCTATTCAAAAATAAACTTGTGCAGCGTTTTTTTGATTGAATTAAATGTGTGATAATTTGTTTCGAAACTGGGCGAATGGTATCTTACTGTCGGGCTGTTTGTATCTATTTTAGCTCCTTTTTTTTTGAAATATTGTCAGTGGTTTTGCAATAAACACAGAAGTTATTCAGCTTAACGTTTTCCATAGCTGTAAGCAGCGCTGCCGGCGAATGGTATCTTACTGTCGGGCTGTTTGTGTCTATTTTAGCTCCTTTTTTTTAGAAATATTGTCAGTGGTTTTGCAGTCTTTGCAAAATCTGGAATGAACTTACGGTAATAACCGCATAAGCCTAAGAAATATTTGATTTCTTTCGGGGTCTTTGGGAGGGCAAATTTTTCGATTGCTTTAACTTTCTCTTTATTGGGTCGTATGGCTTCTGACTTATAATATGACCTAAGAAATTTGTTTGCTTTTTCAAAAAAATCAAAATCGCATTTGTCCAATTGGAGTTTAAGATTGGTCTCTTTATACCCGCTACTCATAGAGTAGAAGGGTATTATAACTTTGTTCAAACCGAAAATGTATGTAACAGGCAGAAGGAGACACCTCCGACCCCATAAAGTATATATATTCTGGCTCAGGATCAACAGCCGAGTCGATATAGCCATGTCTGTCTGTCTGTCCGTGTGAAAATCTAGATCTCAGCTATTATAAGAGCTAGGACTACCAAATTTGGTGACAATATGTGTTATTATTGCACGCTGATCAAGTTTATTTTGGATTTTGGCCACGCCCCCTTCCGCCCCCGTAAATCGAAAAAACATTGATAACAAGCGCAATTCTGATGCCATATTGTTATGATAACTATAGCTAGCCAGATGATCTCTGAAAATTTGGTAACAATCGGATAATAAACACAGAAGTTATTCAGCTTAACGTTTTCCGTAGCTGTAAGCAGCGCTGCCGGCAGTGGTAATTCTTTATTTGTACAGGAAATAATAAGAATGCCTAACAATGCAAATTTTTGCAGTTGTTGGATAACAGCGTCAGTAGCTTAGTGGAAAAGCGATGACTCCTTTATTTTTTATCTAATTGTATGTTTAAGTTATAAGAATAAATAGCAACAACAACACGCATCATTCATTCAGACTTTGTTTTTGTCGTGCAAGAATTTCCGAATGGTCTCATAATGTAACTTTGCCAAATTTGCGTAATGGCTTAATGGCCGAATGGAGAAGTGGTGGACCTCTTAGGTAATGGGTCCAAGGTTCAATTCCGCATTCATTTTTCTTGTCTCCCTTTTTGAGCTGCCTTGATGAAACTTTGTATAAATGTTTCTTATTGCTGCCCGCTGAAAATAAGTCGGAACAAGCCGGTACGGACCGATACATCGTATAGATGCCATAGAACCTATCGGTCGTTATTTTTAACAATATTTATCAAAAGTTAGAGTGCTCTAAAACACTTTCCATTCAAGTATATAAAGAGGTGTTAAACGGGCACATATCGTTTTTTAGATGTACGTATTCGATTTATAGTCCTCAATGGGTACAATTATTATTTTTACTGTTTGAGTGATAAATCTTGGATTTTTTTGGTACCTGAATAAAAGTTATACGTTTTCAATACTTTTTACTCCTTTTGCCGGCAGCTCTGCTTGCAACATTGTGCCGAATAGTGTGTGCGTGTACGGTGGTGAAATGGGTTAAGTTGTGGACTGCAAAACCAACATATTATGCATTTACGGGTTAGAGTCCCACCCGCATCAAAAATTAAATGTGTGCAAAAAATTATTTTTATACCCGCTACTCATAGAGTAGAAGGGTATTATAACTTTGTTCAATCCGAAAATGTATGTAACAGGCAGAAGGAGACACCTCCGACCCCATAAAGTATATATATTCTGGCTCAGGATCAACAGCCGAGTCGATATAGCCATGTCCGTTTGTCCGTCTGTCTGTCTGTCCGTCTGTCTGTCCGTGTGAAAATCTGGATTTCAGCTATTATAAAAGTTAGAACTACCAAATTTGGTAACAGTATATGTTATTATTGCACGCTGATCAGGTTTATTTTGGATTTTGGCCACGCCTCCTTACGCCCCTGTAAATCGAAAAAAAATTGATTACAAGCGCAATTTTGATGCTATATTGTTCATTTTCGGTTTATATGATGACTAAAGCTAGCCAGATGATCTATGAAAATTTGGTAACAATGGGATGTTAAACACAGAAGTTATTCAGCTTAACGTTTTCCATAGCTGTAAGCAGCGGTGCCGGCAGCGCTGCTTGCAGCATTGTGCCGAATTGTGTGTGCGTGTACGGTGGTGAAATGGGTTAAGTTGTGGACTGCAAAACGAACAGTACTATTATGCATTTACGGGTTCGAGTCCCGCCCGCATCAAAAATTAAATGTGTGCAAAAATGTTTTTTTTTTATTTTATATTTTGACTTTGCATAAATATTATAAGTCCATAGCCTTTTACGGTCAAAATATAATTGTAGCCTTTTTTTTGTTTCGCAAATAAATTATCTACAAGCAGCTGGGTAGCGGGTATATTACAGTCGAGCACCCTCGACTGTCGCTTTCTTACTTGTTTTTTTTATGATACTTTTTAAAATTTTGACGTTACTATGGGGGTTAATTATTTCTTGATATGCTTTTTGAAAAACTAAAAAGTCTTTATCGTTTTCCATGTAAATGAGACTGGGATTGTTTAAGAAGTATTTAATGAGGATATTTGTTGCTTTTGTCAGTGTATTTGATAGTCAATTTTGTTTTGGAAAAGTATTTCGTTGTCTCTATTTGTTCTATGGTGTCTTTAATTAACTCAACTTGTCTTGCAAAATAGTTTATTGGTTTTTCTGTAATTTCAATGAAAGTTTCTTTGCTTTCTAATGAACAGTGGTGAATCTTGGGGCCTGTAGCCCCCTCCCATAAGCAAAGGATAAAAAATCGCGTTATATCGTATTCAAAGCAGATTTAATAAGCTGCCGTGATACAGCGCTGAGATCAGAAATAACCCTTTGGCACCAGCATTGCAAGACATCTTCATTTCTACAAGCACAAACAGCGATTGATACTTTAAAAAGCATAGAGGCAAATATTTGCGGATCGTTTTTCTGAATGTTGCGACATTGCTTCAATTATTTGCAACAATACTTTAGCAACTGCAGAGCGTTCTTTTTCAGCGCTCAAAAGACTGAAAACATTCCTAAGAGTCAACATGTCTGAAAATCGACTCAACGGTTTGGCTTTGGGATACACACATAAAGATGTGAACATCTCCAGTGAGGAAGTTGTGGATCTTTTTACTAAACTTAAACCTCGGCGACTTGCAACGTTGGATTGGTCACTTAAAGAATGAACGAGCGAAAAAATGGCACTGTTAGATAGTGTTTAAATAAATATTGTTTAATTAAAAATTAGCACTCCTAAAAAATAAAAAAAAAAAGTGGTACTGATTTTCATTTTTCTTGCAAACATCAAATTAAAGAAAACTTCCAACTTCCATATTTGATTTTGAATTTATATTCACTAAGTCTATTAGGTTCTTTAATGTAATTTAACCAAACAAGGGGTTTGTGATCGTTCAAAATATTTGGTTGCCCAAACGATTGCTAGTAGTTCTTTTTCAATAGTGCTATAATTTTGTTCGTGATCATTTAATGTTCTGCTTGCAAAGCTTACTGGTTTACTGTCTTGCGATAATACGGCTCCTATGGCGAAATTGCTAGCGTCAGTAGTGACTTGAAATGTTTTTGTGAAATCAGGGCAAATCAAAATTGAGTCGTTCATTATAAGTGTTTCCAACTTCTCAAATGATTTATTGTATTCTTCATTTTTATACCATTCGACCATTGAAAATGGTCAAAAATGGTATACTAAGTTTGTGCAAATATATGTTACAGGCAGAAGGAGGCGTGGCAGACCCCACAAAGTATATATATTCTGACTCAGGATCACTAGCTGAGTCGATTGAGCTATGTCTGTCTGTCTGTCTGTCCGTTTGATCGTCTATATCTCAGCTATTACAAAAGCTAGAGACACCATATTTCACATGAAGGTTTCTGTATACCATAGGTAGATCGAGTTTATTTTCAATTTTTGATGCCGCCCACGCAAATCGATAATTTTCGATTATCAGGAGAAGTATTGAAGTTACAGCTTTCTGCTTTGGTATGAACATAAATAATTGCAATGTAAATATATTCCCCAAATCAATATACAATCCAATCGGACGATAAACACAGAAGTTATTCATGTTTCCGTTTTCCCTACTTCCACTGCTTGCGCCTGTGCTCGCGTCGTGACGTCATCGTCACGATGCTTCGTTTCAGCCGTAGCGTGTGTAAAGCTATGCCGTTTTCACATGTAGATGGCGCTATTCAAAAATAAACTTGTGCAGCGTTTTTTTGATGGAATTAAATGTGTGATAATTTGTTTCGAAACTGGGCGAATGGTATCTTACTGTCGGGCTGTTTGTATCTATTTTAGCTCCTTTTTTTTGAAATATTGTCAGTGGTTTTGCAATAAACACAGAAGTTATTCAGCTTAACGTTTTCCATAGCTGTAAGCAGCGCTGCCGGCGAATGGTATCTTACTGTCGGGCTGTTTGTGTCTATTTTAGCTCCTTTTTTTTAGAAATATTGTCAGTGGTTTTGCAGTCTTTGCAAAATCTGGAATGAACTTACGGTAATAACCGCATAAGCCTAAGAAATATTTGATTTCTTTCGGGGTCTTTGGGAGGGCAAATTTTTCGATTGCTTTAACTTTCTCTTTATTGGGTCGTATGGCTTCTGACTTATAATATGACCTAAGAAATTTGTTTGCTTTTTCAAAAAATCGCATTTGTCCAATTGGAGTTTAAGATTGGTCTCTTTATACCCGCTACTCATAGAGTAGAAGGGTATTATAACTTTGTTCAAACCGAAAATGTATGTAACAGGCAGAAGGAGACACCTCCGACCCCATAAAGTATATATATTCTGGCTCAGGATCAACAGCCGAGTCGATATAGCCATGTCTGTCTGTCTGTCCGTGTGAAAATCTAGATCTCAGCTATTATAAGAGCTAGGACTACCAAATTTGGTGACAATATGTGTTATTATTGCACGCTGATCAAGTTTATTTTGGATTTTGGCCACGCCCCCTTCCGCCCCCGTAAATCGAAAAAACATTGATAACAAGCGCAATTCTGATGCCATATTGTTATGATAACTATAGCTAGCCAGATGATCTCTGAAAATTTGGTAACAATCGGATAATAAACACAGAAGTTATTCAGCTTAACGTTTTCCGTAGCTGTAAGCAGCGCTGCCGGCAGTGGTAATTCTTTATTTGTACAGGAAATAATAAGAATGCCTAACAATGCAAATTTTTGCAGTTGTTGGATAACAGCGTCAGTAGCTTAGTGGAAAAGCGATGACTCCTTTATTTTTTATCTAATTGTATGTTTAAGTTATAAGAATAAATAGCAACAACAACACGCATCATTCATTCAGACTTTGTTTTTGTCGTGCAAGAATTTCCGAATGGTCTCATAATGTAACTTTGCCAAATTTGCGTAATGGCTTAATGGCCGAATGGAGAAGTGGTGGACCTCTTAGGTAATGGGTCCAAGGTTCAATTCCGCATTCATTTTTCTTGTCTCCCTTTTGAGCTGCCTTGATGAAACTTTGTATAAATGTTTCTTATTGCTGCCCGCTGAAAATAAGTCGGAACAAGCCGGTACGGACCGATACATCGTATAGATGCCATAGAACCTATCGGTCGTTATTTTTAACAATATTTATCAAAAGTTAGAGTGCTCTAAAACACTTTCCATTCAAGTATATAAAGAGGTGTTAAACGGGCACATATCGTTTTTTAGATGTACGTATTCGATTTATAGTCCTCAATGGGTACAATTATTATTTTTACTGTTTGAGTGATAAATCTTGGATTTTTTTGGTACCTGAATAAAAGTTATACGTTTTCAATACTTTTTACTCCTTTTGCCGGCAGCTCTGCTTGCAACATTGTGCCGAATAGTGTGTGCGTGTACGGTGGTGAAATGGGTTAAGTTGTGGACTGCAAAACCAACATATTATGCATTTACGGGTTAGAGTCCCACCCGCATCAAAAATTAAATGTGTGCAAAAAATTATTTTTATACCCGCTACTCATAGAGTAGAAGGGTATTATAACTTTGTTCAATCCGAAAATGTATGTAACAGGCAGAAGGAGACACCTCCGACCCCATAAAGTATATATATTCTGGCTCAGGATCAACAGCCGAGTCGATATAGCCATGTCCGTTTGTCCGTCTGTCTGTCTGTCCGTCTGTCTGTCCGTGTGAAAATCTGGATTTCAGCTATTATAAAAGTTAGAACTACCAAATTTGGTAACAGTATATGTTATTATTGCACGCTGATCAGGTTTATTTTGGATTTTGGCCACGCCTCCTTACGCCCCTGTAAATCGAAAAAAAATTGATTACAAGCGCAATTTTGATGCTATATTGTTCATTTTCGGTTTATATGATGACTAAAGCTAGCCAGATGATCTATGAAAATTTGGTAACAATGGGATGTTAAACACAGAAGTTATTCAGCTTAACGTTTTCCATAGTTGTAAGCAGCGCTGCCGGCAGCACTAATTCTTTATTTGTACAGGAAATAATTAGAATGCCTTATAATGCAAATTTTTGCAGTTGTTGGATAACAGCGTCAGTAGCTTAGTGGAAAAGCGATGAACTCCTGAACCGACAGGCCCGTGGTTCGATTCCCAGTTCATGCCGCTTAAGCTTTTTCTTTTTTTTTAAGAACTTATACTTAAATTTTTTAATATGCATTAATTGGTGGTCGTGCATTTTATTTAAAATTTTTTTAATGGCTCACAATGAACTTAGTTAACAAGTAGAGAAGTGACAGTCTCTTAAATCAGCTGTGGGCGATTGTTAGAGCGCAGCTTTTTCTTATATTTTTTTATTTTTATTTTTTATTAAATTGTATGTTTAAGTTATGAGAATAAATAGCAACAACAACACGCATTATGCATTCATACTTTGATTTTGTCGTTCAGGAATTTTCGAATGGTCTCATAATGTAACTTTGGCAAAATTTGCGTAATGGCTTAATGACCGAATGGAGAACTGGTGGACCTCTTAAGTAATGGGTCCAAGGTTCGATTCCCATGCATGCGTGTCATGGTAGGGAAGACCGAACTTTTCTTATTTTTTGCAAAAAAAAGTTTTTGCCTTCCTTTTTGAGCTACCTTCATGAAACTTTGTATACATTTTTCTTATTACTGCCCGCTGTAAATAAGCCGGAACGAGCCGGTACGGACCGATACATCGTATAGATGCCATAGAACCTATCGGTCGTTTTTTTAACAAAATGTATTAATTTATTCGATTTATAGTCCTTAACAGGTACCATTATTATTTTTACTGTTTAAGTGATAAACCTTGGATTTTTTTTTTGCCGGCAGCTCTGCTTGCAGCATTGTGCCCAATAGTGTGTGCGTGTACGATGGTGAAATGGGTTAAGTTTTGGACTGCAAAACGAACAGTACTATTATGTATTTACGGGTTCGAGTCCCGCCTGCATCAAAAATTAAATGTGTGCAAAAATGTTTTTTTTTTTTTTATTTTAGATTTTGACTTTGCATAAATATTGTCAGTCCTTGGCCTTTTACGGTCAAAATATGATTGTAGCCGTTCTTTATAGTTCCGCAAATAATTTTGATGTACGAGAAGCTGGGTTGCGGGTATATTACAGTCGAGCACTCTCGAATGTAGATTTCTTACTTGTTTTATTTTAGATTTTGACTTTGCATAAATATTGTAAGTCCATGGCCTTTTATGGTTAAAGTATGATTGAAGCCGTTCTTTATTGTTCCGCAAATAATTTTGATGTACGAGCAGCTGGGTAGCGGGTATATTACAGTCTAGCACACTCGAATGTAGCTTTCTTACTTGTCTAAATCAAATTATTTTCATAACCTTTAAAAATCCATGGTCTTATGCAATCAACACTTGACTGTAGCCGTTCTTACTTGTTTTTTTTATTTTACATTTTGACTTTGCATAAATATTGTAAGTCCATGGCCTCTTACGGTCCAAATATGACCGTAATATATATATATATATATATGTATAGCCGTTCTTTTTTGTTCCGCAAATAAATGATGTACGAGCAGCTGGGTAGCGGGTATATTACAGTCGATCACATGCGACTGTAGCTTTCTTAATTGTTTTTTCTTTTTCAATTTTTGTTATTAATATTAATGGTAGTTCTGATTTTATTTCCTTCTGCATGATTTTTATCTTGTTAGATGCTAATTAACTAATAATGTGTAACTGCGGTGATGTATGTGTATGGCATTGTGTAGTTTTGTAAATCATTGCTTATATTGTTCTGTGTGTAAATTCTTTAATAATAGTTTTTTTGTAGTTGCACTGTTTTTGATATTGTTGGTGGATATATAGTTGTATATGTGTTGATGTAGACGTAGATGTAGATGTAGGTTATAGATGTAAATAGATGTAGAGATGTAGGTTATAGATGTATATAGATGTAGACATGTAGGTTATAGATGTAAATGTAGAATATAGATGTAGAGATTATAGGTTATAGATTTTTTTTTCCTTCTCCCAGCTTTGGCAGGGCGAGTCAGCGAGGTTATGCGTTCGCTGCTCGCCAAGATTTTTTACAAACAAGGTGTGCAGATCTGTGAGTGTGCCGTACGCTGTCGGCACAGAACCCCGTTCTAATGCACTGTAGAGCCCTATCCGCAGAGACGTGCACTCTAACAGTCGGGGTGCTCCGCTGGTCGTCACAACGTGCACGCTCTGCATAAAAAAATAAAATCGGATTAGATTTTATCAAGCAAAACTGCTAATTTAGTACTCACTAATTTGCCTTAGACATTAACTCTTTTTCAACTTTTTTTAATTTTAATCTCCCAAAGTTCTAATTGGAGCTGTGAGCACTTTTTTGTTAGAGTTGAATTGGAGTGATCTGATATTGACTCCGAATTATCGAGATGGAAAGTGATCGTTATTCGGAGTTAGCGTATTTTCAAAAAAATCGTTCGTTTTGGTTTTTCTTTTGTACAATCGTCAGGGCTGTACATTACAATTTTTTCAATAACAGGGTGTAACAATTTAGAATGTTGAGTAATAATAAATTCTTTAAATTCAGGGCTAGATTTGATGTTTTTTTTTTTATGATACTTTTTAAAATTTTTACGTTACCATGGGGGTAAATAGTTTCTTGATATGCTTTTTGAAAAACTAATAAGTCTTTATCGTTTTCCTTCTAAATAACACTGGAATTGTTTAAGAAGTATTTAATGAGGATATCTGTTGCTTTTGTCATTTGTATTTGATAGTCAGTTTTGTTTTGGAAAAGTATTTCGTTGTCTCTATTTGTTCTATGGTGTTAATTAATTCTCATAAGCAAAGGAAAAAAAATCGCGTTATATCGTATACAAAGCAGATTTAATAAGCTGCCGTGATACAGTGCTGAGATGAGAAATAACCCTTTGGCACCAGCATTGCAAGACATCTTCATTTCTACAAGCACAAACAGCGATTGATGCATTAAAAAGCATAGAGGCAAATATTTGCGGATCGTTTTTCAGAATGTTGCGACATTGCTTCAATTATTTGAAAACAATACTTTAGCAACTGCAGAGCGTTCTTTTTCAGCGCTCAAAAGACTGAAAACATTCCTAAGAGTCAACATGTCTGAAAATCGACTCAACGGTTTGGCTTTGGGATACACACATAAAGATGTGAACATCTCCAGTGAGGAAGTTGTGGATCTTTTTACTAAACTTAAACCTCGGCGACTTGCAACGTTGGATTGGTCACTTAAAGAATGATCGAGCGAAAAAATGGCACTGTTAGATAGTGTTTAAATAAATATTGTTTAATTAAAAATTAGCACTCCTAAAAAATAAAAAAAAAAAGTGGTACTGATTTTCATTTTTCTTGCAAACATCAAATTAAAGAAAACTTCCAACTTCCATATTTGATTTTGAATTTATATTCACTAAGTCTATTAGGTTCTTTAATGTAATTTAACCAAACAAGAGGTTTGTGATCGCTCAAAATATTTGGTTGCCCAAACGATTGCTAGTAGTTCTTTTTCAATAGTGCTATAATTTTGTTCGTGATCATTTAATGTTCTGCTTGCAAAGCTTACTGGTTTACTGTCTTGCGATAATACGGCTCCTATGGCGAAATTGCTAGCGTCAGTAGTGACTTGAAATGTTTTTGTGAAATCAGGGCAAAACAAAATTGAGTCGTTCATTATAAGTGTTTCCAACTTCTCAAATGATTTATTGTATTCTTCATTTTTATACCATTCAACCATTGAAAATGGTCAAAAATGGTATACTAAGTTTGTGCAAATATATGTTACAGGCAGAAGGAGGCGTGGCAGACCCCACAAAGTATATATATTCTGACTCAGGATCACTAGCTGAGTCGATTGAGCTATGTCTGTCTGTCTGTCTGTCTGTCCGTCTGTCCGTTTGATCGTCTATATCTCAGCTATTACAAAAGCTAGAGACACCATATTTCACATGAAGGTTTCTGTATACCATAGGTAGATCGAGTTTATTTTCAATTTTTGATGCCGCCCACGCAAATCGATAATTTTCGATTATCAGGAGAAGTATTGAAGTTACAGCTTTCTGCTTTGGTATGAACATAAATAATTGCAATATAAATATATTCCCCAAATCAATATACAATCCAATCGGACGATAAACACAGAAGTTATTCATGTTTCCGTTTTCCCTACTTCCACTGCTTGCGCCTGTGCTCGCGTCGTGACGTCATCGTCACGATGCTTCGTTTCAGCCGTAGCGTGTGTAAAGCTATGCCGTTTTCACATGTAGATGGCGCTATTCAAAAATAAACTTGTGCAGCGTTTTTTTGATTGAATTAAATGTGTGATAATTTGTTTCGAAACTGGGCGAATGGTATCTTACTGTCGGGCTGTTTGTATCTATTTTAGCTCCTTTTTTTTGAAATATTGTCAGTGGTTTTGCAATAAACACAGAAGTTATTCAGCTTAACGTTTTCCATAGCTGTAAGCAGCGCTGCCGGCGAATGGTATCTTACTGTCGGGCTGTTTGTGTCTATTTTAGCTCCTTTTTATACCCGCTACTCATAGAGTAGAAGGGTATTATAACTTTGTTCAAACCGAAAATGTATGTAACAGGCAGAAGGAGACACCTCTGACCCCATAAAGTATATATATTCTGGCTCAGGATCAACAGCCGAGTCGATACAGCCATGTCCGTCTGTCCGTCTGCCTGTCCGTGTGAAAATCTAGATCTCAGCTATTATAAGAGCTAGAACTTGCATGATAACTATAGCTAGCCAGATGATTTCTGAAAATTAGGTAACAATCGAATAATAAACACAGAAGTAATTCAGCTCAACATTTTCCATAGCTGTAAGCAGCGGTGCCGGCAGCGCTGCTTGCAACATTGTGCCGAATCGTGTGTGCGTGTACGGTGGTGAAATGGGTTAAGTTGTTGACTGCAAAACGAACAGTACTATTATGCATTTACGGGTTCGAGTCCCGCCCGCAAAAAAAAAATAAAATGTGTGCAAAAATGTTTTTTTTTTTTATTTTAGATTTTGACTTTGCATAAATATTGTAAGTCCATAGCCTTTTACGGTCAAAATATGATTGTAGCCGTTTTTTTTTGTTCCGCAAATAAATTATGTACAAGCAGCTGGGTAGCGGGTATATTACAGTCGAGCACACTCGAATGTAGCTTTCTTACTTGTTTTATTTTAGATTTTGACTTTGCATAAATATTATAAGTCAATAGCCTTTTACGGTCAAAATATGATTGTAGCCGTTTTTTTGTTCCGCAAATAAATGAGGTACGAGCAGCTGGGTAGCGGGTATATTACAGTCGAGCACACTCGACTGTAGCTTTCTTACTTGTTTTATTTCTCAAATACCTTTCTCAGTGAGTCTAGGTTGAATAGATTATCACATCATGTAAATACACAAGGCAATGCTTCTTAATAAGGTCGTATGTCGTCCATATTAGGAATCGGAAATTTGTTATTTATTGTTATTTCATTTAGGTTTCGATAGTCCACAACCAACCTGAATTTCGGTTGCCAGAGGCATCTATCTTTTTGGGAACAATCCATAATGGACTGCAGTAGTAGGAGTCGCGTTTTCGTATAATACCTTGTTGTGTCATTTCTTCAATTTGCTTATTTACTTCTGCTTCGTAGGTGAACGGATGCGTGTATGGTCTTTTGTAAACAGGGTTTTCGTAAACTGTTTTTATATCATGACGTATTATACTTATGAATGTAAGGTATTCGTTTTTGCAATATTGAATGTCACTGAACTGTTTTAATAAATTTGTAAGTCTGTATTTTTCCTCACTATTTAAATGTTCGAGTCTGTATGTGTGTTCTGAGTCTATGATGTTGTCCATTTATTTCTGATGTAAAGTTGTTTTCATGTAAGATGGTATTTAAGTTTTTTGAAGAGTTCCCATCACATGGATCTAGTTCTTTGTGAACAAATGTTCTTCAGTTAATTATTGTTTCCTTTCGAAAGTAATCTATTAATCCATTATTTTCCATTAGTACTTTTCTTCCTAATAGAATGTCATAAGAAGGTGAAAATAAATGAATATAGAATTTCTGAGTTTGTTGAAAACGACCGTTGGCCGGAAGGTCTACATATTTATTTAATTTTGAATAGCCTATCATACTTCCGACAGTAACTTAATTATCCTTAACTTGGAGGTTGAAAAAGTTTGAGTTCATCATATTTATTGATAAGCCATCTCTATGTATTGGTGGGATCCCAGGCTTTTATTGCAAAATTTTCAGCTTGTTGATATTGCTGACCTGTAAACATTTCTGTCTGAGTATTTTGTAATTGATCTTCGTGGAACTGTTCCTCGTTATTATTGTAGTGGTCAGTTTCGTTATAGTAATCTAATTCGTACTGGTGATGCCTTTCAACCAAATGTATACGTGACTGTCCGCTGCCTTCTTTAGAACGCTTATTCGGCACTCTTGGTTGTTGGGGGGGCTGATAGTAGTTTCGGGTGTCGTTTTGACGGTCATAAATTAAGTCTCTTCTGAACTCGTTGTATAAATTTCAGTTCTGATCAAATTGCCGTTGTCTGGTCGGAGGAGTTTGTTTAGAAGGGGGTTGATTGTTTACGTTAGTGTTTTGGATCTACGTGGGATTTGTTAATGGAATAAAGGGGCGAACGAATCGTTGATTGGGGTGAGTGTTTTTGTTTTGATTAATGTTTCTATTATTATGGGTGTTAGGTGAATTTGAGTTTAGTCTTGGCTGACTATTGGATTTTTTTGAATTTGGGTCTCCGTATAGACCTTCTTGTTGGGCGACTTGTCTTAATTTTTGAACGGTTGAAATGTCATGACTCGCTAAGGTTATGAACTCATAGAGTAGAAGCGTGTTATAACTTTGTTCAAACCGAGAATGTATGTAACAGGCAGAAGGTGACACCTCCGTCCCCATAAAGTATATATATTCTGGCTCAAGATCAATAGCCAAGTCGATATAGCCATGTCCGTCTGTCCGTCTGTCTGTCCGTGTGAAAATCAAGATCTCAGCTATTATAAGAGCTAGAACTACCAAATTTGGTGAAAATATGTGTTATTATTGCACGCTGACCAAGTTTATTTTGGATTTTGGCCACGCCCCCTTCCGCCCCCGTAAATCGAAAAAAATTGATTACCTCTGAACCTCTAGATCTCAGTTATTGTAAGAGCTAGGACTACCAAATTTGGTGACAATATGTGCTATTATTCCACGCTGATCAAGTTTATTTTGAATTTTGGCCACGCCCCCTTCCGCCCCCGTAAATCTAAAAAAATTGATTACAAACGCAACTTTGATGCCATATTGTTCATTTTTGGTTTATATGATAACTATAGCTAGCCAAATGATCTCTGCAAATTTGGTTACAATCGGATAATGAACACAGAAGTTATTCAGCTTAACGCTTTCTATAGCTGTAATAGGCATAGGCATTGTGCCGAATAGTGTGTGCGTGTACGGTGGTGAAATGGGTTACGGGTTCGGGTCCCACCCGCATCAAAAATTAAATGTGTCCAAAAATTTTTTTTATATTTTAGATTTTGACTATGCCTAAATATTGTAAGTCCATGGCCTTTTACGGTCAAAATATGATTGTGGCCGTTCTTTATTGTTCCGAAAATAATTTTGATGTACAAGCAGCTGGGTATCGGGTACATAACAGTCGAGCACACTCGAATGTAGCTTTCTTACTTGTTTATATGAAGAATGAATATGTCACTATACATACTTTGTGGGGTCAGCCACGCCTCCATCTGCTTGTTGCATACGTTTGCAAAAACTCAGTTTACCATTACTGACCATTTTCAATGGTCAAACGGAATAAAAATAATTTACCAAACTTTGCTCGCCTGTTTCTCTCATTTTAATTATAACGCTTATTATATATCCATATGGCCTAAATGGGTGATTAGCAACTAAACAAATTCATAAACAGTTCGAAGCCGCAATTAAGCAATTAACAAGTAAGAAAGCTGCCGGCAGCGCTGCTTACAACTATGGAAAACGTTAAGCTGAATAACTTCTGTGTTTATTATCCGATTGTTACCAATTTTCTTTTTCTTTCTAGAAAAGAAAGAAATTTTCTTTCTTTTTTTTCTATTTTTTCGTTTCTTTTTTTATTTTCTTTGTTCTTTCTTTTAAGGACTCGCATATTTAGTATTACCTATTTATTTAAATAAAAAATTTAAATGTTATTAAAAAATATGTATCAATGATTTACCGGATAGACACTCGTATGGACCAATACGTCTATAAAGAAATTATAGAGGATATAATGGTGCCATACTCCGAGGACAATATGCCATTATCATGGCGTTTTATGCACGACAACGATCCTAAGCACACTTCACGGCTTATGAAAAGTTGCCTTTAGGAGCATCAAGTTGTTACGCTGAAGTGGCCAGCTCAGTCACCGGACCTCAATCCGATAGACAATCTCTAGAATGATGTTGAGCAGCACATTCGCACCAAAAATCTGGGCACTTTGAATGATTTGTGGATAGTTATCCGAGAAGCGTGGTACAGTATTCCACAGAACAGATGCGCTGCTTTAGTGGAGAGTCAGCACAGAAGATTGGATGTAGTTATCAAAAACAAAGGATATCCAACAAAATATTAGTCCCCTTTCTTATGTTTTCTCATATATCAAAATTATTTGCGGAACAATAAAGAACGGCTACAATCATATTTTGACCGTAAAAGTCCATGGACTTACAATATTTATCCAAAGTCAAAGTCTAAAATAAAAAAAAAATTTTTTTGCACACATTTAATTTTTGATGCGGGTGGGACTCGAACCCATATATGCATAATAGTTCTCTTCGTTATGCAGTCCACAACTTAACCCATTTCACCACCGTACACGCACACACTATTTGGCACAATGCTGCAAGCAGCGCTTCCGGCAAAAGGAGTAAAGAGTATTGAAAACGTATAACTTTTATTCAGGTACCAAAAAATCCAAGATTTATCACTTAAAAAGTAAAAATAATAATTCTACCTGTCGAAGACTATAAATCGAATACGTGCATGTAAAAAACAATATGTGCCCTTTTAATAATTCTTTATATACTTGAACGGAAAGTGTTATAGAGCACTCTAACTTTATTAAATTTTGGTAAAAAAAACGATCGATAGGTTCTATGACATCTATACGATGTATCGGTCCGTTCCGGCTCGTTCCGACTAATTTACAGCGGGCAGCAATAAGAATCATGTATACAAAGTTTGAAGGTAGCTCAAAAAGGAAGGCAAAAACTTTTATTTTCAAAAAATAAGAAAAGTTCGATCTCCCTTACCATGACACGCATGCATGCGGAATCGAACCTTGGACACATTACCTAAGAGGTTCACCACTTCTCCATTCGGTCATTAAGCCATTACGCAAATTTTGACAAAGTTACATTATGAGACCATTCGGAAATTCTTGCACGACAAAAACAAAGTCTGAATGCATGATGCGTGTTTTTGTTGATATATATTTATTGTCATAACTTAAACATACAATTAAATAAAAATAAAAAATATAAGAAAAAGCTGCGCTCTCACAATCGCACACAGCTGATTTAAGAGACTGTCACTTCTCCACTTGTTAACAAAGTTCATTGTGAGCCATTAAAAAATTTTTAAATAAAATGCACAACCACCAATTAATGCATATTCAAAAATTAAAGTATTAGTTCTTAAAAATAAAGAAAAACTGCAAAAATTTGCATTGTAAGGCATTCTTATTATTTCCTGTACAAATAAAGAATTTGCGCTGCCGGCAGCGCTGCTTACAGCTATGGAAAACGTTTAGCTGAATAACTTCTGTGTTTATTATCCGATTGTTGCGCTTGTAATTAATTTTTTTCGATTTACAGGGGCGGAAGGGGGAGTGGCCAAAATCCAAAATAAACTTGATCAGCGTGCAATAATAACACATATTGTCACCAAATTTGGTTGTCCTAGCTCTTATAATAGCTGAGGTCTAGATTTTCACACGGACAGACAGACGGACAGACGGACAGACAGACAGACGAACAGACGGACATGGCTATATCGACTCGGCTGTTGATCCTGAGCCAGAATATATATACTTTATGGGGTCGGAGGTGTCTCCTTCTGCCTGTTACATACATTTTCGGTTTGAACAAAGTTATAATACCCTTCTACTCTATGAGTAGCGGGTATAAAAAGTATAAGTGTGCTAAACTCATGTCCAGCAGAAATTCATAGTTAATTCATTCATTCAAACCAACGCAGAAAAAAAACGACGAAAGGGAATAGGCTGAAAGTAACGGTACATCTTATCAACTAATAACGCAACAACCAGAAAAAAAATTGGTGAACTATTCACTATACAATCGGTAAAAATTCATGTTGAAGTGTGCAGCTAAATAGTGTGCTAAATAAAAGGCCACCACTGTATATATATTTAAAATTTAGTTAAAAGTTTTACCAAATATATTTAAAAGTCGTTATAGAAAAGATATTAAATTAAATATATTATTACTTTAGATTGAAAACAAAGCAAACATTACTATAGATTGAAAACAAAGCAAACAAGGAAACAAACAATATAGTAAACCAAGACCAAAAATTCAAAAAATTCAGTTAGTGTAAAAAAGAAATTAAATAATTTGTTGAATAGTTATGGAGCTCGATCAGTTTGCGAAGACCTTCAAGCAGCGTCGCATCGAGCTCGGCTTCACCCAGCGCGATGTGGCTCTGGCATTGGGCAAACTCTATGGCAACGATTATTCGCAGGCGACAATCTCACTCTTTGAGACACACAAGTTGAGCGTCAAGAGCATGCGCAAGCTTAAGCCATTGCTGCAGAAGTACCGAGTATAAAAAAAAAAACGATGATATGAAACATTTTTGTGTACTTATCCAAAAATGAAGAGAATTGCTCTACTTGTTAAAAAAGGGCATACTTTAATGAAAATGCACTACGAAAAAAAAGAAGAGTTATAAAAAAAAAGAGATTCCAGTCCCACCCTGAGAAAAAAAAGAGATTCCAGTCTCACCCAGAGAAAAAAACCCAGTCCAGTCTCAATTGAGAGCTGAGAGCGGACTGAAAATCCGAACACATTGAGAGCTTACGTAGTCAGAAATTAAGACAGAAGCAACTCAGCCTACTTGAATCGTTTTAATAGAATTGTATCGCTTGGTACCTCCTTGCTACAAATTCTACATATAAAGCCAGCAAGTCTTAAGAGAGAATACCTCTCTGTCTATATTATTTTCCATGGGATTAGCCGCAAATCGCAAGGGAAATTTCTACAGCATTTTGCCTTGCTTCAGTCACTCAAATGTCTGCAACTTTCGTTAGCAGACATCGTGGCTGCCCAAGCCAAGCAGATTGAGAATAAGTATGGTTTGTGCCGGTGGCAAATGTGGCAAGAGAGCAGAATGTGACCGGCCCATGACTATTATTAGTCATGCAGCGGGCTCGGACTGAGACGTCTAAGCTTATGAAGCTTTTTCACACCTGCCTGCTAAATTATGCGCCATGACCAGGAGTGCCATGGAGTGAGAGCACCATGCAAGCCATTTACTTGTTACAGATTGCTTATAATTAAATTATAATCAACATCAAGCCAGGCGCGTCACGCAGATGCAGACGAAAATGGAGACGTAGAGACCAAGACTAAGACATGCAGCCAGTGAGACCGGTCTGAGGCCGCTGCTGCTGCTGACATGCATCTAACAAGCCTTCAACTATCTAATCAACGTACAAGTCAAAATATCAATACCTCAAGTAATCAAAATCACTTTAGAATTTCAAATCAGTTGGGCTTATGCTGCCTGCCTGCCTGCAGCGTCTCACACAAGCACCGTGTCCAGCTGCTATATGCGACAGTTGCAACTCGAGTCCAGAGTGGGGAGATTGATGAAAAAAAAAGCAACAACAACTAAGATTATTCGAATTTAATGGGCGCAACGCGCGTGGAGACTTCACAAGTGAGGCAACGCCAACTACAACAAAAACAACAACTGAGACGTTTCACAGACATGTTAGGAAAAGCTAAAACTGGACCTGCTGCCTGTTGCCTGGTCCTGCCTGTGTCTGGTCTGGCCTGGTCTTTTCCAGTTATACTGTGCTCGCACTGTGACCTGTCATCATGATTGATACGTTTCATGGATTCATTCGAGCTGACAGCTGTGTGGCGTTCAGTTTTAAAGTTTGCTGATTGATCCCAGCGTGTTGATTACAATCGACGCCGACGTACACGCAGATGCAGGCACAGGTAGTTGGCGCAGGCAGTTGGCGCTGTATGGGAATTCAATCAAAAGTGTCAGCGCTGGCACAACATCTCTTACTGCTAAAGGTGCCGAAACCACTAACTAAATACAGTGGTAACTGAATATTAGAATAGAATATTAGAATATTAGAAATGATAAGAGAGGCAAAAAAAATCAAAAGGGAAACAAAGAGTTAATCCCTTTTTCATTGATAAGCAATTTTAAAAATTATGGAACTTTGGAAAAGTGGGAAGTATAAAAAAACAATTTTAATAAATCATAGAAATTTTTAAATATTTTGAAATTAAGAAAATTGACAGTTAATATTTTTAAAACATTTTTAAAAGCTTTAAATATTCTTAATGAATTTTAAATAATACGCAAATTTAGGAAAAATGGGGAAATTTGACGATGACGTCACGATATGCTGCAAAGGCGCAAAGAGTGTAACTATGGAAAACGTTTAGATGAATATCTTCTGTGTTTATTGTTCGATCGGATTGTTATTTTGAAAATAGATTTATATTGTAATTATCTATGTTTATACCAAAGCAGAAAGCCATAACTTCAATACTTTTCCTAATAATCGTAATTATCGTTTTGCGTGGGCGGTGGGCGCGACATCGAAAATTGAAAATAAACTCGATCTACCTATGGTATACAGGAAATTAGGTGTCTCTACCTTTTGTAATAGCTGAGACAGACGGACAGACGGACATGGCTATATCGACTCGGCTGTTGATCCTGAGCCAGAATATATATACTTTATGGGGTCGGAGGTGTCTCCTTCTGCCTGTTACATACATTTTCGGTTTGAACAAAGTTATAATACCCTTCTACTCTATGAGTAGCGGGTATAAAAGAAAACATTTTTGCACACATTTAATTTTTGATGCGGGCGGGACTTGAACCCGTAAATGCATAATAGTACTGTTCGTTTTGCAGTTCACAACTTAACCCATTTCACCACCGTACACGCACACACGATTCCGCACAATGCTGCAAGCAGCGCTGCCGACAGCGCTGCTTACAGCTATGAAAAACGTTAAGCTGAATAACTTCTGTGTTTATTATCCGATTGTTACCAAATTTTCAGATATCATCTGGCTAGCTATAGTTATCATGTAAACCGAAAATGAACAATATGGCATCAAAATTGCACTTGTTATCAATGTTTTTTCGATTTGCGGGGGCGTGGCCAAAATCCAAAATAAACTTGATCAGCGTGCAATAATAACACATATTGTCACCAAATTTGGTTGTCCTAGCTCTTATAATAGCTGAGATCTAGATTTTCACACGGACAGACAGACGGACAGACGGACATGGCTATATCGACTCGGCTGTTGATCCTGTGCCAGAATATATATATGTCGGGAAGTTAACTGTTTCGGGGTCCTCTGTTGCCGCGTTCCGCCCGCGAGTCGTACACTTCCTCGGTTGCGACATATTCACGCGTCTGCTTTCTCAGAGTTTTCAAACAAAAGTGCCTCGTGTACATTTCAACATCGCTCCATCTCGCTTGATACATGCTGGTCCGAACTCACCACAGGACAAGCATTTGTCTCACTCTAACGCATCGTCGAACCGAGGCTATGTAGAACAGAGCAAAATCCGTCAAACTCGCATAACGGAACTCAGCGAACCGCGATCAAAAAGAAACGAAGACAAGAACAGCTCGATACGAATTTTATTTATTAGAGGTGACATGTTTATTAGAGATGGAACATAGAAAATAAAAATAAGACTAATAATGATGCGACACGGCCTTCCCTGACCAGCACACGTCCTCGTGTGTAATATAAGTTTCAAAATTAAACAAGCTTAATCTAGAAAGATAACATTAAACGTAATTCAGAGTATTAATAAAGGTTCTCCTTTTTTTTTTTTTTTTAATTTTATTTTTCATGTTATCGACCAACTCGAGTGACAGAAGTACCAAGAAGGTCGTTTGTTATTATTAGCAACACACTAGGACAATTCAACCTGCCACGCCGCCAGTCACCAGACATCAAATAAGTCAACACAGTAACACGTGTACCTACTAGCACTGGCAACTTGGCGACGTTGCATGTGTCCCCAATCTCGCATTGAAATCCATCAATGCCTCTCATTCACTTGAGTCTTCAAACAACTCAGTAACTTTCCGCTCACATTGGCATCCACCGACGGATTTCTAACGTCTCTTTCAACGTTTTCATCCACATTGGCATCCACCAACACCAACGGATTTCTAACGTCTCTTTCAACGTTTTCATCCACATTGGAATCCACCAACGGATTTCTAACGTCTCTTTCAACGTTTTCATGATCGTCACATAGATCTAACTCTTTGGGGATCTCCTCTGTTGGCATACTGCGCAAAGCTTCATGTGGGTACTTATAAGTCCGCTTATTAGTTAAAGATTTTAAAATATAACGATCTCCCTCAAGTACCTCTGTCACAAGGAAAGGTCCTTTATACTTTTGGTCTAATTTTGTTTGGTGCCTTTCTTCGTTCTTAAGTAAAACATAATCGCCAACACTAAAGTTATCAAATTTGGCTTTGTGCTTATCGAATCTAGTTTTTTCATACAAGGCGTTCTTTTTAATGTTTTCTCTCGCGATATTTCTTATAATATTTACATCGACTTTATTAACTTGTTCACATATTGGTAACATATTAAATGGTCTACATTCTTTTCCGATTAGTAATTCAAGAGGACTGGCTTTCGTTATGCGATTTGTAGTACAATTTATAGCTAGTTGTATCTCTCCTAAGGCATTTTGCCAAGAACGATGGCTGCTCTCTACCGCCGTAAGCATGCGTTTAAGCACACTCATAACGCGTTCTACCTGTCCATTGGCACGACTAGCCCCTGTTGCAATTAAGTGTAGTTGAATTTTTTGCATGGAACAAAATTCACTGAAACAAGAGCCTGTAAAGCATTTACCCTGATCTGCAATGATTCGTGTTGGTACACCGAATACGGAAATTGAAGCCTTCAAGGCGTCTATACAACTTTCACTATTAATGGTTACCGTGTGGTGCAAAGAAACAAACTTTGTAAACGCGTCAATCAGAACGATAATATATTCCTTTTGATCCCTCTTGCCGCTTAATTTTCCCGTAATATCTATATGGATCGTGTGCCATGGAATTTCTACTTTTGGTATGGGGTGGAGTTCGATTGGCAATTTTCCTGACGGAGGCTTAGTTAACTTACACGTAATGCAATTATCAACGAACTTACGAACATATTTGGCCATGTTCTCAAACCAGTAAAATTCGTACATTTTGTCTAAAGTCTTTTCCCACCCAAGATGTACAACTGCTTCATGGACATGGTTCACTACTGACCATCTGAATGATCTGGGGACAACTGGCAGGCAACGAGTTTTACCGTTCCTTTGAATTTTGCGAAAAAGCATTTTCGAGCGTATTTCATAACTTTTTGCCAAGCTCTCACCCAATTCATTGTTCTGTATTTTAACAACAATCGTGGAAATCTCTGAATCCTTTTGTTGTTCTGCAAGTAACCAGTTGTCCGTTATCTTAGCCAATAGAACATGTTTTTCTTCCTCACCAGTAATAACCCGAGCAGTTGGCAGTGGATTGCGTGACAAGAAATCAACATGTGCCATTTTGGCACCAGGTCTATATTCTATGTCAAAGTCGAAGGACTGCATATATGCCCACCAACGGTGTACTCTCGGCGTTAGTTCAGTCTTGTTGCGAGTAGCTTTTAGGGAATTACAGTCTGTAAAAACAACAAATCGTCGCCCATGTAAATAGTGACGAAAGTGTCTCATGGAGTTATACACAGCTAAAGTTTCAAGCTCGTACGAATGATATCGAGATTCCGTCAAGGATGTTTGTTTGCTGTAATACTCAACTACACGACGTTTATTATCTATTTTGTGGAGTAGAATTGCTCCGTAGCCATCCATACTGGCATCTGTATGCAGTTCAATGGGATGCCGAGGATCGAAGATAACAAGGACGGGCTCATTTGTAAGCAATTTAGTGACTTTTTGACGAATTTGTTCGTGTTCAAGTTTCCATTCAAATATTTTGTTTTTGCAGGTCAGTCTATATAAGGGTTTCATGATTTCTGAAAACTTTGGCACAAACTGCCTAAAATAAGAGGCTAGGCCAATAAATTGTCTTACTTGGGTAACAGACTGCGGAGGCGGTAAAGCGACTAATGCTTTTATCTTAGATGGATTTGGTCTTATTTCGCCCTCTTTTACCACAAACCCCAGATATTCAACGCAAGATTTCAGGAATGAACATTTTCCGATATTAAAAGAAAACCCAGCCTGCGATAATATTTTCAAAACTGTCCTTAACCTTACAAAAGCTTCTTCTTTTGTTTCTGCGATAATCATTATATCGTCCATATAAACGATAACGTAAGAATGAGCAAGCTCACCCAAAGCTTTCATAACTGCACGCTGGAACACGGATGGGGCATTCTTTAACCCGAAGGGCATAGTTAGAAATTCGAATTGGCCGTCAGGTGTCACAAAAGCCGTGCGTTCAATTGAATTTGCGTGAATAGGTATCTGATGAAACCCGCTGGCCATATCCAAGCAACTAAAGAAACTTGCTCCACGCAACCTAGATATTTGGTCACTAATTAGTGGTAAGGGATATTTTTCTGCAACTGTGTTTGTATTTAGTTCGCGGTAATCCACGCAAAGACGATCAGAACCATTTTTCTTTTTAACGAGTAAAACTGGACTGGCGAACGGTGAGCTGCTAGGACGGATGATGTTAGCTAACAGCAGCTCATTAACCTTGTTTCGGACAATTTGTTTTTCCTCTATACTAAGTCGGTACGGTCGTCTGTGTACAGTTTTTATTGGATCGATTAAGCGTACTTCTAATTCGCCAGTTGTAACACGATTTTGGGAAAACCGTCTATAAATGAGTCACAGAATTCATTCAAAAGATTTACCAAGATTTTCCTATCCTCGCCACACAATTCGGTATTAACATTTTCAAGATTAAAACTACTACTCAAAGCAGATAGGGTTTGCACAGACCTTGTTTTACATAACTCTATTTTATCTATTGTTATAGTAGCACTAAATCCCTGACTTAAAATTTCGCGTCCAATTATAATATTATAATTAATGCAATCATTAAGAATTACGTGAAAAAGCACTTCGAGACAGTAACCACTTATTGTTACGTTTGACAAAATTTGTAATGTACTAGTAACAGTATTATTTCCGATACCCTTTAAAACTACAATGTTGTTAATTCGTGTGCCCGAGAGTTGGGTGGACACAGATTCTCTTACAAGTGAGCATTCGGCTCCAGAGTCGAAATAAAATGGATACGACTCACCCGATGATATCAATGTCCCAATTGGCTCGACTACGTGACACACGTTGACACGCTTCTCGTCGGCTTTAGTTTGGTTTGACAACGATTGTCTTGCAGGGCAAGCTGACGCTATATGCCCCTGGTTCCCACATCTATAGCAAGTAATTGACCCAGGTTTAGAGTCATATAAGCGCCCAATACTCGAACTAGATCCTTGTTGATTCTTTAAGTTGTTTTTCACGGAGCGGCAGTCAGCTATCTTGTGGCCAATTTTTCCACAAAAGTGGCACTTAACATTTGGGTGTAGGCGAGCTCTTTTGCTGGTAGAATTTTCTGGAACGGGATGGTCCTTCCTCTTGCCATACGAAAACGCTCTTAGCTCGTTCTGCAACTCGTTGCGTGTTTTGACAGTAGTTGTGAACACAGTGCGTTGCAGCCTACCATCTATATTTGCAGCATGTGCCAGGGCAACAGACACTGCAATTTCTTCTGCGGTCATGGACTTCCATTTTGCCATAAGTGTTGTTATTAATCGGCTACCATACAGCGCAAGACATTCGCCGTCGTTTGGCCGCCCGTTTAATACATTAAAGACTGTTGCTGCTGGCGTCTCATTGCCTTCATACTGCTGAAGGAACATTTCTTGGAATTGGCTCCAAGTCATTCCGGCGAAACAAATTTGTGACAGCCAATTAGAAGCACTGCCCTCCAATGATTTGGTTAAGGCCATGAGCAAAGCACTGCCATCCAGAGGATTTTCTCCTACAATAAGGTCCACTGTAGAGCACCAAGTGGCTGCACTTGAACCGGCGGACTCAGGGTTGAACTTGGGTAGTACAACTACTTGTGTAGTCTGCGAGCCCCTCACGGCATTCACAATTTCCAATAGATTACGATGCTGCATTTCCAAAATTGTGGACAGGCGATCATCAGTGATGGCTTGGGGCTGAGGCGATCCCACTTCTGATGTCGGGAAGTTAACTGTTTCGGGGTCCTCTGTTGCCGCGTTCCGCCCGCGAGTCGTACACTTCCTCGGTTGCGACATATTCACGCGTCTGCTTTCTCAGAGTTTTCAAACAAAAGTGCCTCGTGTACATTTCAACATCGCTCCATCTCGCTTGATACATGCTGGTCCGAACTCACCACAGGACAAGCATTTGTCTCACTCTAACGCATCGTCGAACCGAGGCTATGTAGAACAGAGCAAAATCCGTCAAACTCGCATAACGGAACTCAGCGAACCGCGATCAAAAAGAAACGAAGACAAGAACAGCTCGATACGAATTTTATTTATTAGAGGTGACATGTTTATTAGAGATGGAACATAGAAAATAAAAATAAGACTAATAATGATGCGACATATACTTTATGGGGTCGGAGGTGTCTCCTTCTGCCTGTTACATACATTTTCGGTTTGAACAAAGTTATAATACCCTTCTACTCTATGAGTAGCGGGTATACAAATAAACAGAATAATTGACAAATTTGTGAAATTTGTTGAATTTCTAAAGTTTTTAAAATGATTATTTTGTATAGCTAGTCACTGCGATATTGTTGATCCTACCGAACAATAACATATAGAGCAAGTTACACAACACTGTTATGTGTTGAGTAGGAAATGAGCCAGGATAGTCGCTTATTAGATAGCCCTTACAAAGGTGCCGAATCTAGCAACACAGCATCTAAAGCTCGAGACTTAATGAGCCAATAGACCTAGGCCCAAGAAACTTCAAGAATCTTATGACCTAAGCCTAAGGAACCCAAAGACCTTAGGAATTTAAGAGCTTTAAGAGCCTGAAGGACTAACCCTAAGAAACCTCATGACTTACGGATACATACGTGTATCTAAACTTAAAGAAGCCGAAGACCACAGAAAAGAGTTTACAGACTAATGTCTAAGTAAGCCACCAGACGGAAGAGATGTGATGAGCACAGGGCTGCTAAACTGCACACACACAACACATAAAACAACAACAACAACGGCAAGAAATAATAACCTGAATCCCAGTTGTTGATCAGGATATTTATGGAGTTGCAGGTTCTATGGTATTCCACCCATTGTAAAAGCTCTGCACAGTGAGATTTCTCTTGGAGTGTGAGTGATGTGTGCAAGCTTCTAAAAGCAGGAAGGGAGCAGAAGATAGGTGGAACTGGATTTAACCACTAGTTTTGTATATTATTGTGTAAGTGCAGTCAGTCTCAGTCATATAGTCGCAATATAAAAAATTCCAGTTTTAAGAAGAGAACTCGCCCAACCTCCTGGTGTGAGGGAAGGCGAGGAAAGAAACCATTCACGAAACTGGAGCATAAAACTTGTCATGCGACACACGCGGGGGTGAGAACTATAAATTAACTGCAATTCCATTAGACAGCCTCACCAAAAGTGTCAGGGTACATCGGTTTGTTGGTTCATTTTGTAACAGTTTAATAGGGAAGACAAGAGATACTTCGTACTTTATACTTGTATATAACATTAAGACACCTAAGTTTCCAAAGTCAATAGCCTCTTTAGAAAGATACCACAAGAGAGATTAACCTAGTTTTAGGTTGCTAACTTTAATAGGAAACAAATAACAAAACCTATAGTTGAACGTTACAGACTGAAAGACACCCTCTATCATAACTTCTGTATTAAATTGAATTGAAATAAAGAGCAAAGATTCTTATGGTAATACCCAATGTGTATGGCAAAAGTTATATTGCAGAAAGGTTCACCCTAAAAATCTCGCCTAAAAATACAAACTATCGATTTGTAGGGAAAATACTTTTTATCTGCGTATTGTGTACGGGAACTACTGTGAATTTGGCGATTAAGTATTACACTTACTAAGATCGGCGTATTCATACGGTCATACGGACAAACGGAGTTAATTACCCTATAGACCAGTCATACTCAACCTGGTCTATAGTATAGACCATGGCTCTGACGACTCGGTTAGTGATCCTAACCACAAATATATACACTTTGTAGGTTGTGCCACGCATCTTCCTGCCTGTATTTTACATTTGCACAAAGTTAGTATACCTTTATTAAAATGGTCACAGTGTATAAAAACACAAAGTAAAACTTGAAAACTTGCGACTGTTTACGCTGGAAAATAACGACACTTGGCTTATATTCAGTTACCTAGTCACCATATAGTGAAGTTATACACTTTCATTAAAATGACAAGTTATTCAAGCATGACGGGACTCGGCAGAAATGTTTAAGTTCTACAATATTAACAAATTTACTAGAATTTTTAAACCAACATAATAGTAATGAATTTCAAGTTCCGTAACGGACTTAATCAAGTAGAAACCCGAAAGTTTTCAATTTCCTAGCTCGAAGACAGTTTGCCACACACTTCAACCCTATCTGAACGGTTTTTTCAAGGGTCTTAACTGCCCGACTGTTTCAAGGGTTGTCTCGGATTTGAATGTTTTAACAAGTGTATGCAAATTAAATAAACCTAGTTTCAGGGCGTTGTCCGACAATCGTGGTGCATATACAAGGTGTGTTCAAAAAGTAAGATGACTTTTCAAATTTCGCGGGCAATGTACGCAAATTGATATTTATTGAGTATTAAGGAAAGTATTACAGATAAAGACACCAAAATTGGCATGCTAGTTCCTGTAAATCAAACGCAGATGTTGTTTATTTCAAATTTGTGGTGCCACCCACCTACTTTATGGGGTCGCAGATGCCTCATTTTGCCTGTTACGCACATTTCGATAAACACAATAGAATATATATTGTTTTAAAATCCATGATCTAAAAAAACACGGCAAAAAACTTTGCTATAACGGTGCTACGAGTTGTGAGCAAAGAAGAATTTTGCATTTGCATTGTAAGAACAGAAAGCATGTGTAGTGTGTATAATAGATTAAAATCTAAGATTATAGAAGATATTATCTCGTAAGCAGTAAAAACAAGTAAAAATGCTACATTCGAGTGTGCTCGACTGTAATATACCCGCTACCCAGCTGCTCGTATATCAAAATTATTTGCGGAACAATAAAGAACGGCTACAAACCTATTTTAACCGTAAAAGGCCATGGACTTACAATATTTATGCAAAATTAAAATCTAAAATAAAAATAAAAAATTTTTTGCACACATTTAATTTTTGATGCGGGTGGGACTCGAACCCGTAAATGCATAATAGCTCTGTTCATTTTGCAGTCCACAACCAATCCATTTCACTACCGTACACTCACACACTATTCGGCACAATGCTGGAAGCATCGCTGCCGGCAAACGGAGTAAAAAGTATTCAAAACGTATAACTTTTATTTAGGTACCAAAAAAATCCAAGATTTATCACTTAAACAGTAAAAATAATAATTCTACCTGTTGAGGACTATAAATCGAATACGTGCATGTAAAAAACGATATGTGCGCTTTTAATACCTCTTTATATACTTGAATGGAAAGTGTTCTAGAGCACTCTAACTTTTAATAAATTTTGTTAAAAAAACGACCGTTATGGCATCTATATGATGTATCGGTCCATACCGGCTCGATCCGACTTATTTACAGTGGGCAGCAACAAGAAACATGTATACAAAGTTTCATGAAGGTAGTTCAAAAAGGGAGACAAAAACTTTTTTTTGGAAAAAATAAGAAAAGTTCAATCCCCCCACCATGACACTCATGCATGCGGAATCGAACCTTGGACCCATTACCTAAGAGGTCCACCACTTTTCCATTCGGCCATTAAGCCATTACGCAAATTTTGGCAAAGTTACATTATGAGACCATTCGGAAATTCTTGCACGACAAAAACAAAGTCTGAATGCATGATGCTTGTTGTTGTTGCTATTTATTCTCATAACTTAAACATACAAATAAATATTAAATGAAAATAAAACAACTACCCAGCTGCTTGTACATCATTTATTTGTGGAACAAAAAAAACGGCTACAATCATAATTTGACCGTAAAAGGCTATGGACTTACAATATTTATGCAAAGTCAAAATCTAAAAAAAAAAAATATTTTTGCACACATTTAATTTCGATGCGGGCGGGATTCGAACCCGTAAATGCATAATAGTACTGTTCGTGTTTTCAGTCCACAACTTAACTCATTTCACCACCGTACACGCACACACGATTCGGCACAATGCAGCTATGGAAAACGTTAACCTCAATAACTTTTGTGCTTATTATCCGATTGTTACCAAATTTTCAAAGATCATCTGGCTAGCTATAGTTATCCGAAAATGTAAAACTGTAAATCCAAAATGAACAATATGGCATCAAAGTTGCGCTTGTAATCAATTTTTTTTCGATTTACAGTGGCGGAAGGGGGCGTGGCCAAAATCCAAAATAAACTTGATCAGCGTGCAATAATAACACATTTTGTCGCCTAATTTGGTAGTCCTAGATCTTTTAGATTTTCACACGGACAGACAGACGGACATGGCTATATGAACTCGTCTGTTGATCCTAAGCCAGAATATATATACTTTATGGGGTCGGAGATGTCTTCTTCTGCCAAATTTGGTGGCTCTAGCTTTTTTAGTTTCTGAGATATAGGCGTTCATACAAACGGACAGAGGGACAGACAGACATGGCTTAATCGACTTGGCTAGTGACCCTGAGCAAGAATATATTTACTTTATGGGGTCGCAGATGGCTCCTTCAACCTGTTACGGACATTTCGACAAACACAATAGACCATGTATTTTTTAAAAATCCATGATCTAAGGAAATAAGTATACGTGGATGCAGTTTTTTTTTTAAAAAGTTAACTTTCAAAAAAGCGAATCCGTTTAAGTTGTTTTTATACCATTCGACCATTAAAAATGGTCAAAAATGGTATACTAAGTTTGTGCAAAAGTATGTAACAGGCAGAAGATGACATGGCAGACCCCTCAAAGTATATATATTTTGGCTCAGGATCAAAAGCTGTGTCGATTGAGCCAAGTCCGTCTGTCTGTCTGTCTGTCTGTCCGTCTGTCTGCATAAACGTTGAGATATCAGCTATTACAAAAGCTAGAGACATCAAATTTGACATGATGGTTCCTGTATACCATACGCAGATCAAGTTTATTTCAAATTTTGAGTGCCAGGCCCACCGCCCACGCAAATCGATAATTTACGAATTTTAATGAAAGTATAACAGTTACGGACACCAAATTTGGCAAGATGTTTCCTATAAAACATGCGTAGATGAAATTTATTTCAAATTTGAGGTGCCACGCCCACCGCCAATATTAAGGAAAGTATTTAGGTTACAGAATTCAGCTTTAGAAAAAAATTCCAAAATTACAATTCGATCGGGCGATAAATACATAAGTTATTAAAGAACACGTTTTCATAGTTCCGTTGCCCGCGTCATTACAGCATATCGTCTGCATCGTTTTAGCCTTTGTGTGTGTGTCTGTAAGTGTGTGTGAGAGCGAGTTAGTACTAGTTAGTGCAACAACGAAGTTGGTCGAATGATATCTTACGGTCGGGCGCGCTCGACTGTAGCTTTCATTCCTTTTTTTTTTTTTTAAAGACGTTTGACGCATTGCGGTGCGTTCAAGTGGTCTTTGTGACACCAGGCCGTAGCCTGTTGTTTAAAACACCGTTCTTACTCCCTCCTGGCCCCACCGTTAGGCATTACAACAGGGGGGAGTATAGCCTTAAAGGGTCGCATCTAATGTTCGGATCCTCTCCTCTCGCCTCAGCTGCAACAAAAATCAAATTGTTTCCTCTTTCTTTCCCTCCCTTCCTCTCTATATCTGCATCTCTGTTTCGCCTCTTCTTCTAGCCAAGTAAAACATATGTTGCCAATTGCCTAAACAGAGATTAAAAGAGAAACAATAACAAAAAAACACACACACTCTGGGCAAGCTAGAAAACCATTTGCCCAAAAAAAAAAATCAATGACGTACGTGGAGAGTGAAGAAAATGGAAATAATTAAGCCAAATCGTAATAAACGGGTCCAAATTGGAGTGTGTCGAGTGTATTACAGGCCTTAAAAAATACTATAAGATATTGACATTAGCAATGAGGCAAATTTTAAGCAAAATTTACACAATTTAACTTATAATTCCCAAGCAGTTTAAGACCCATTATTGCTATTATTAGTTTTATTTTCTTTGAACAGTTGCCAGCATGTGCAATTTCAGGCAATTAAAACCACAATTTACAAATATGATTAATAATTCCCAATCAATTAAATGTTGCCATATTTATTTTAATTATTATTCTCATGGGTGCTGGCTTGAGGTCAAAATTTGATGTAGAAAAAAATAAAAAAACCAAATTTTTTTTTATTTTATTTATTTTCCAATATATTTCGGTTACTCAACGGTAACCGTCTTCAGGGCTAAAAACACAAAATCACAAAATGAAAATTACTTACAAATATTTATAACGTTAAAAAAACTAACACTGAACATTATTTAATTAAATTAATTACATACATGTATTGTTACACGTCTGCTCTTGCGGGTGTGGAGTCCCCTACTGGCTTGTTTAGTAAATGGCTATATATGTGAGCGCAATTTTCTGTGTCCGCTTTATAGATCTGTAAATCTGTCTTCTGTTGGAGAGTTTATTATGTGTAGCATTTCGAGAGTGTAACGTTTAGCATAGTGCTGTTCTTGTTGAAGTATTGTTGTTGCATCAAAATTCGGAGAGTGGCGTTTGTTTGCACAGTGGGTCATCAGAGCTGTTTTTATACCCGCTACTCATAGAGTAGAAGGGTATTATAACTTTGTTCAAACCGAAAATGTATGTAACAGGCAGAAGGAGACACCTCCGACCCCATAAAGTATATATATTCTGACTCAGGATCAACAGCCGAGTCGATATAGCCATGTCCGTCTGTCCGTCTGTCTGTCCGTGTGAAAATCTAGATCTCAGCTATTATAAGAGCTAGGACTACCAAATTTGGTGACAATATGTGTTGTTATTGCACGCTGATTAAGTTTATTTTGGATTTTGGCCACGCCCCCTTCCGGCTCCGTAAATCGAAAAAAACATTGAATACAAGCGCAATTTTGATGCCATATTGTTCATTTTCGGTTAACATTCATTTTTGGTAACAATCGGATAATAAACACAGAAGTTATTCAGCTTAACGTTTTCCATAGCTGTAAGCAGCGCTGCCGGCAGCGCTGCTTGCAGCATTGTGCCGAATCGTGTGTGCGTGTACGGTGGTGAAATGGGTTAAGTTGTTGACTGCAAAACGAACAGTACTATTATGCATTTACGGGTTCGAGTCCCGTCCGCATCAAAAATTAAATGTGTGCAAAAATGTAGCTTTCTTACTTGTTTGTGTTGTACTTTGTTGTCGTAATTTGAAATCAGATTTGTGTTGTGTTAATCTTGTTTTCAATTTTAGTTTTGTTGTTCCTACGTAAACGCCACTACAAGAAATTTTATAAATAAAATTATTTTTGTCGAGTAAACGTATTTTTGACTTCGTAATATTGTAAAAATGCTTTAGTGTGTGGAATGTGTGTGAATGTTTATGTGCTATCTGTATTTCTGTATTAAATTGAATTGAAATAAAGAGCAAAGATTCTTATGGTAATACCCAATGTGTATGGCAAAAGTTGTATTGCAGAAAGGTTCACCCTAAAAATCTCGCCTAAAAATACAAACTATCGATTTGTAGGGAAAATACTTTTCATCTGCGTATTGTGTACGGGAACTACTGTGAATTTGGCGATTAAGTATTACACTTACTAAGATCGGCGTATTCATACGGTCATACGGACAAACGGAGTTAATTACCCTATAGACCATGGCTCTGATGACTCGGTTAGTGATCCTAACCACAAATATATACATTCTATAGGTTGTGCCACGCATCTTCCTGCCTGTATTTTACATTTGCACAAAGTTAGTATACCTTTATTAAAATGGTCACAGTGTATAAAAACACAAAGTAAAACTTGAAAACTTGCGACTGTTTACGCTGGAAAATAACGACACTTGGCTTATATCCAGTTACCTAGTCACCATATAGTAAAGTTATACACTTCCATTAAAATGACAAGTTATTCAAGCATGACGGGACTCGGCAGAAATGTTTAAGTTCTACAATATTAACAAATTTACTAGAATTTTTAAACCAACATAATAGTAATGAATTTCAAGTTCCGTAACGGACTTAATCAAGTAGAAACCCGAAAGTTTTCAATTTCCTAGCTCGAAGATAGTTTGCCACACACTTCAACCCTATCTGAACGGTTTTTTCAAGGGTCTTAACTCCCCGACTGTTTCAAGGGTTGTCTCGGATTTGAATGTTTTAACAAGTGTATGCAAATTAAATAAACCTAGTTTCAGGGCGTTGTCCGACAATCGTGGTACATATACAAGGTGTGTTCAAAAAGTAAGATGACTTTTCAAATTTCGCGGGCAATGTACGCAAATTGATATTTATTGAGTATTAAGGAAAGTATTACACATAAAGACACCAAAATTAGCATGCTAGTTCCTGTAAATCAAACGCAGATGTTGTTTATTTCAAATTTGTGGTGCCACCCACCTAATTTATGGGGTCGCAGATGCCTCCTTTTGCCTGTTACGCACATTTCGATAAACACAATAGAATATGTATTGTTTTAAAATCCATGATCTTAAAAAACACGGCAAAAAAATTTGCTATAACGGTGCTACGAGTTGTGAGCAAAGAAGAATTTTGCATTTGCATTGTAAGAACAGAAAGCATGTGTAGTGTGTATAATAGATTAAAATCTAAGATTATAGAAGATATTATCTCGTAAGCAGTAAAAACAAGTAAAAATGCTACATTCGAGTGTGCTCGACTGTAATATACCCGCTACCCAGCTGCTCGTATATCAAAATTATTTGCGGAACAATAAAGAACGGCTACAAACCTATTTTAACCGTAAAAGGCCATGGACTTACAATATTTATGCAAAATTAAAATCTAAAATAAAAATAAAAAATTTTTTGCACACATTTAATTTTTGATGCGGGTGGGACTCGAACCCGTAAATGCATAATAGCTCTGTTCATTTTGCAGTCCACAACCAATCCATTTCACTAAGGTACACGCACACACTATTCGGCACAATGCTGCAAGCATCGCTGCCGGCAAACGGAGTAAAAAGTATTCAAAACGTATAACTTTTATTCAGGTACCAAAAAAATCCAAAATTTATCACTTAAACAGTAAAAATAATAATTCTACCTGTTGAGGACTATAAATCGAATACGTGCATGTAAAAAACGATATGTGCGCTTTTAATACCTCTTTATATACTTGAATGGAAAGTGTTCTAGAGCACTCTAACTTTTAATAAATTTTGTTAAAAAAACGACCGTTATGGCATCTATATGATGTATCGGTCCATACCGGCTCGTTCCGACTTATTTACAGTGGGCAGCAACAAGAAACATGTATACAAAGTTTCATGAAGGTAGTTCAAAAAGGGAGACAAAAACTTTTTTTTGGAAAAAATAAGAAAAGTTCAATCCCCCCACCATGACACTCATGCAGGCGGAATCGAACCTTGGACCCATTACCTAAGAGGTCCACCACTTCTCCATTCGGCCATTAAGCCATTACGCAAATTTTGGCAAAGTTACATTATGAGACCATTCGGAAATTCTTGCCCGACAAAAACAAAGTCTGAATGCATGATGCTTGTTGTTGTTGCTATTTATTCTCATAACTTAAACATACAAATAAATATTAAATGAAAATAAAACAAGTAAGAATGTCGAGTGTGCTCGACTGTAATATACCCGCTACCCAGCTGCTTGTACATCATTTATTTGTGGAACAAAAAAAAACGGCTACAATCATAATTTGACCGTAAAAGGCTATGGACTTACAATATTTATGAAAAGTCAAAATCTAAAAAAAAAACAAGTAAGAAAGCTACAGTCGAGTGTGCTCGACTGTAATATACCCGCTACCCAGCTGCTTGTACATAATTTATTTGCGGAACAAAAAATGGGCTACAATCATATTTTGACCGTAAAAGGCTATGGACTTATAATATTTATGCAAAGTCAAAATATAAAATAAAAAAAAAAACATTTTTGCACACATTTAATTTATGATGCGGGCGGGACTCGAACCCGTAAATGCATAATAGTACTGTTCGTTTTTCAGTCCACAACTTAACCCATTTCACCACCGTACACGCACACACGATTCGGCACAATGATGCAAGCAGCGCTGCCGGCAGCGCTGCTTACAGCTATGGAAAACGTTAAGCTGAATAACTTCTGTGTTTATTATCCGATTGTTACCAAATTTTCTTTTTCTTTCTAGAAAAGAAGGAAATTTTCTTTCTTTTTTTCTATTTTTTCGTTTCTTTTTTTTATTTTCTTTGTTCTTTCTTTTAAGGACTCGCATATTTAGTATTACCTATTTATTTTAATTAAAAATTTAAATGTTATTAAAAAATTTGTATCAATGATTTACCGGATAGACACTCGTATGGACCAATACGTCTATAAAGAAATTATAGAGGATATAATGGTGCCATATTCCGAGGACAATATGCCATTATCATGGCGTTTTATGCACGACAACGATCCTTAGCACACTTCACGGCTTATGAAAAGTTGCCTTTAGGAGCATCAAGTTGTTACGCTGAAGTGGCCAGCTCAGTCACCGGACCTCAATCCGATAGAGAATCTCTAGAATGATGTTGAGCAGCACATTCGCACCAAAAATCTGGGCAGTTTGAATGATTTGTGGATAGTTATCCGAGAAGCGTGGTACAGTATTCCGCAGAACAGATGCGCTGCTTTAGTGGAGAGTCAGCACAGAAGATTGGATGTAGTTATAAAAAACAAAGGATATCCAACAAAATATTAGTCCCCTTTCTTATGTTTTCTCATTCTACTTAATAAATTAATAAAAAAAAAGTATAAGTGTGCTAAACTCATGTCCAGCTGAAAATCATAGTTAATTCATTCATTCAAACCAACGCAGAAAAAAAACGACGAAAGGGAATAGGCTGAAAGTAACGGTACATCTTATCAACTAATAAGGCAACAACCAGAAAAAAAATTGGTGAACTATTCACTATACAATCGGTAAAAATTCATGGTGAAGTGTGCTGCTAAATAGTGTGCTAAATAAAAGGCCACCACTGTATATATATTTAAAATTTAGTTAAAAGTTTTACCAAATATATTTAAAAGTCGTTATAGAAAAGATATTAAATTAAATATATTATTACTATAGATTGAAAACAAAGCAAACATTACTATAGATTGAAAACAAAGCAAACAAGGAAACAAACAATATAGTAAACCAAGACCAAAAATTCAAAAAATTCAGTTAGTGTAAAAAAGAAATTTAATAATTTGTTGAATAGTTATGGAGCTCGATCAGTTTGCGAAGACCTTCAAGCAGCGTCGCATCGAGCTCGGCTTCACCCAGCGCGATGTGGCCTTGGCCATGGGCAAGCTCTATGGCAACGATTATTCGCAGGCGACAATCTCACTCTTTGAGACACACAAGTTGAGCGTCAAGAGCATGCGCAAGCTTAAGCCATTGCTGCAGAAGTACCGGGTATAAAAAAAAAACGATATGAAACATTTTTGTGTACTTATCCAAAAATGAAGAGAATTGCTCTACTTGTTAAAAAAAGGCATACTTTAATGCACTACGAAAAAAAAAGAAGAGTTGTAAAAAAAAGAGATTCCAGTCCCACCCTGAGAAAAAAAAGAGATTCCAGTCTCACCCAGAGAAAAAAAAAACCCAGTCCAGTCTCAATTGAAAGCTGAGAGCGGACTGAAAATCCGAACACATTGAGAGCTTACGTAGTCAGAAATTAAGACAGAAGCAACTCAGCCTACTTGAATCGTTTTAATAGAATTGTATCGCTTGGTACCTCCTTGCTACAAATTCTACATATAAAGCCAGAAAGTCTTAAGAGAGAATACCTCTCTGTCTATATAATTTCCCATGGGATTAGCCGCAAATCGCAAGGGGAAATTTCTACAGCATTTTGCCTTGCCAAAAACGAAGAGAATTGCTCTACTTGTTAAAAAAAGGCATACTTTAATGCAAATGCACTACGAAAAAAAAGAAGAGTTATAAAAAAAAAGAGATTCCAGTTCCACCCTGAGAAAAAAAAGAGATTCCAGTCTCACCCAGAGAAAAAAAAACCCAGTCCAGTCTCAATTGAGAGCTGAGAGCGGACTGAAAATCCGAACACATTGAGAGCTTACGTAGTCAGAAATTAAGACAGAAGCAACTCAGCCTACTTGAATCGTTTTAATAGAATTGTATCGCTTGGTACCTCCTTGCTACAAATTCTACATATAAAGCCAGCAAGTCTTAAGAGAGAATACCTCTCTGTCTATATTATTTTCCATGGGATTAGCCGCAAATCGCAAGGGGAAATTTCTACAGCATTTTGCCTTGCTTCAGTCACTCAAATGTCTGCAACTTTCGTTAGCAGACATCGTGGCTACCCAAGCCAAGCAGATTGAGAATAAGTATGGTTGGTGCCGGTGGCAAATGTGGCAAGAGAGCAGAATGTGACCGGCCCATGACTATTATTAGTCATGCAGCGGTCTCGGACTGAGACGTCTAAGCTAATGAAGCTTTTTCACACCTGCCTGCTAAATTATGCGCCATGACCAGGAGTGCCATGGAGTGAGAGCACCATGCAAGCCATTTACTTGTTACAGATTGCTTATAATTAAATTATAATCAACATCAAGCCAGGCGCATCACGCAGATGCAGACGAAAATGGAGACGTAGAGACCAAGACCAAGACATGCAGCCAGTGAGACCGGTCTGAGGCCGCTGCTGCTGCTGACATGCATCTAACAAGCCTTCAACTATCTAATCAACGTACAAGTCAAAATATCAATACCTCAAGTAATCAAAATCACTTTAGAATTTCAAATCAGTTGGGCTTATGCTGCCTGCCTGCCTGCAGCGTCTCACACAAGCACCGTGACCAGCTGCTATATGCGACAGTTGCAACTCGAGTCCAGAGTGGGGAGATTGATGAAAAAAAAGCAACAACAACTAAGATTATTCGAATTTAATGGGCGCAACGCGCGTGGAGACTTCACAAGTGAGGCAACGCCAACTACTACAAAAACAACAACTGAGACGTTTCACAGACATGTTAGGAAAAGCTAAAACTGGACCTGCTGCCTGTTGCCTGGTCCTGCCTGTGTCTGGTCTGGCCTGGTCTTTTCCAGTTATACTGTGCTCGCACTGTGACCTGTCATCATGATTGATACGTTTGATGGATTCATTCGAGCTGACTGCTGTGTGGCGTTCAGTTTTAAAGTTTGCTGATTGATCCCAGCGCGTTGATTACAATCGACGCCGACGTACACGCAGATGCAGGCACAGGTAGTTGGCGCAGGTAGTTGGCGCTGTATGGGAATTCAATCAAAAGTGTCAGCGCTGGCACAACATCTCTTACTGCTAAAGGTGCCGAAACCACTAACTAAATACAGTGGTAACTGAATATTAGAATAGAATATTAGAATATTAGAAATGATAAGAAAGGCAAAAAAAATCAAAAGGGAAACAAAGAGTTAATTCCTTTTTTATTGATAAGCAATTTTAAAAATTATGGAACTTTGGAAAAGTGGGAAGTATAAAAAAAAAATTTTAATAAATTATAAAAATTTTTAAATATTTTGAAATTAAGAAAATTGACAGTTAATATTTTTAAAACATTTTTAAAAGCTTTAAATATTCTTAATGAATTTTAAATAATACGCAAATTTAGGAAAAATGTGGAAATTTGACGATGACGTCACGATATGCTGCAAAGGCGCAAAGAGTGTAACTATAGAAAACGTTTAGATGAATATCTTCTGTGTTTATTGTTCGATCGGATTGTAATTTTGAAAATAGATTTATATTGTAATTATCTATGTTTATACCAAAGCAGAAAGCCATAACTTCAATACTTTTCCTAATAATCGTAATTATCGTTTTGCGTGGGCGGTGGGCGCGACATCGAAAATTGAAAATAAACTCGATCTACCTATGGTATAAAGGAAATTAGGTGTCTCTACCTTTTGTAATAGCTGAGATCTAGACGTACAGACGGACAGACGGACATTGCTATATCGGCTGTTGATCCTGAGCTAGAATATATATACTTTATGGGGTCGGAGATGTCTTCTTCTGCCAAATTTGGTGGCTCTAGCTTTTTGAGTTTCTGAGATATAGGCGTTCATACAAACGGACAGAGGGACAGACAGACATGGCTTAATCGACTTGGCTAGTGACCCTGAGCAAGAATATATTTACTTTATGGGGTCGCAGATGGTTCCTTCAACCTGTTACGGACATTTCGACCAACACAATAGACCATGTATCTTTTCTTTAAAAATCCATGATCTAATAATCAGGGAAATAAGTAAACGTGGATGCATTTTTATACCCGCTACTCATAGAGTAGAAGGGTATTATAACTTTGTTCAAACCGAAAATATATGTAACAGGCAGAAGGAGACACCTCCAACCCCATAAAGTATATATATTCTGGCTCAGGATCAACAGCCGGGTCGATATAGCCATGTCCGTCTGTCCGTCTGTCTGTCCGTGTGAAAATCTAGATCTCAGCTATTATAAGAGCTAGGACAACCAAATTTGGTGACAATATCTGTTATTATTGCACGCTGATCAAGTTTATTTTGGATTTTGGCCACGCCCCCTTCCGCCCCCGCAAATCGAAAAAACATTGATAACAAGTGAAATTTTGATGCCATATTGTTCATTTTCGGTTTACATGATAACTATAGCTAGCCAGATGATCTCTGAAAATTTTGTAACAATCGGATAATAAACACAGAAGTTATTCAGCTTAACGTTTTCCATAGCTGTAAGCAGCGCTGCCGGCAGCGCTGCTTGCAGCATTGTGCCAAATCGTGTGTGCGTGTACGGTGGTGAAATGGGTTAAGTTGTGAACTGCAAAACGAACAGTACTATTATGCATTTACGGGTTCGAGTCCCGCCCGCATCAAAAATTAAATGTGTGCAAAAATGTTTTTTTTTTTATTTTATATTTTGACTTCGCATAAATATTATAAGTCCGTAGCCTTTTACGGTCAAAATATGATTGTAGCCGTTTTTTTGTTCGGCAAATAAATTATCTACAAGCAGCTGGGTAGCGGGTATATTACAGTCGAGCACACTCGACTGTAGCTTTCTTACTTGTTTTTTTTTATAAACTAAACTTTCAAAAAAGCGAATCCGTTTAAGTTGTTTTTATACCATTCGACCATTAAAAATGGTCAAAAATGGTATACTAAGTTTGTGCAAAAGTATGTGACAGGCAGAAGATGACATGGCAGACCCCTCAAAGTATATATATTTTGGCTCAGGATCAAAAGCTGTGTCGATTGAGCCATGTCCGTCTGTCTTTCTGTCTGTCCGTCTGTCTGCATAAACGTTGAGATATCAGCTATTACAAAAGCTAGAGTCATCAAATTTGACATGATGGTTCCTGTATACCATACGCAGATCAAGTTTATTTCAAATTTTGAGTGCCAGGCCCACCGCCCACGCAAATCGATAATTTACGAATTTTAATGAAAGTATAACAGTTACGGACACCAAATTTGGCAAGATGTTTCCTATAAAACATGCGCAGATGAAATTTATTTCAAATTTGAGGTGCCACGCCCACCGCCAATATTAAGGAAAGTATTTAGGTTACAGAATTCAGCTTTAGAAAAAAATTCCAAAATTACAATCCGATCGGGCGATAAATACATAAGTTATTAAAGAACACGTTTTCATAGTTCCGTTGCCCGCGTCATTACAGCATATCGTCTGCATCGTTTTAGCCTTTGTGTGTGTGTCTGTAAGTGTGTGTGAGAGCGAGTTAGTACTAGTTAGTGCAACTACGAAGTTGGTCGAATGGTATCTTACGGTCTGGCGCGCTCGACTGTAGCTTTCATTCCTTTTTTTTTTTTTTTTTAAAGACGTTTGACGCATTGCGGTGCGTTCAAGTGGTCTTTGTGACACCAGGCCGTAGCCTGTTGTTTAAAACACCGTTCTTACTCCCTCCTGGCCCCACCGTTAGGCATTACAACAGGGGGGAGTATAGCCTTGAAGGCTCGCATCTGATGTTCGGATCCCCTCCTCTCGCCTCAGCTGCACCATAATGCTACAGGCCATCGCGTTTACAGCATCCCATTTTTCCTGGCAGGCCACCATGTTCGACACTAGGTTTACGGGTATATCACCGCATATCTTTCCCGGTTAAATCGTTGGCAGACGAACATGATGTGCTCGGCATCTTCTGTCTGTATGTGTGTGTGTCTGTATGTGTGTGTGTCTGTATGTGTGTGTGAGAGCGAGTTAGTACTGGTTAGTGCAATTACGAAGTTGGACGAATGGCATCCTACGGTCAGGCGCGCTCGGCAGTAGCTTTCCACTTGTTTTAATTAATAGGCTTTTTGAACAGCTAACAACATATATAATAATATGAAAAAGTTTTATGGAGAGCTCATATAACACCTTAATAATCAATTTATTGTTTCTAAATTGTTCCCCCTTCAAAGATTTTCGATTTTTCCGAAATTTCCAAAGATTTTTCCAAAATTTCGCTCCCTTCCTCTCTATATCTCCATCTCTGTTTCGCCTCTTCTTCTAGCCAAGTAAAACATATGTTGCCAATTGCCTAAACAGAGATTAAAAGAGAAACAATAACAAAAAAACACACACACTCTGGGCAAGCTAGAAAACCTCTTGCACAAAAAAAATCAATGACGTACGTGGAGAGTGAAGAAAATGGAAATAATTAAGCCAAATCGTAATAAACGGGTCGAAATTGGAGTGTGTCGAGTGTATTACAGGCCTTAACAAATACTATAAGATATTGACATAAGCAAGGGTAAACTTTAAGCAAAATTTACACAATTTAGCTTATAATTCCCAAGCAGTTTAAGACCCATTATTGCTATTATTACTTTTATTTTCTTTGAACAGTTGCCAGTATGTGCAATTTCAGGCAATTAAAACCACAATTTACAACTATAATTAATAATTCCCAATCAGTTAAATGTTGCCATATTTATTTTAATTATTATTCTCATGGGTGCTGGCTTGAGGTCAAAATTTGATGTAGAAAAAAATAAACAAGTAAGAAAGCTACAGTCGAGTGTGCTCGACTGTAATATACCCGCTACCCAGCTGCTTGTACATAATTTATTTGCGGAACAAAAAAACGGCTACAATCATATTTTGACCGTAAAAGGCTATGGACTTATAATATTTATGCAAAGTCAAAATATAAAATAAAAAAAAAAACATTTTTGCACACATTTAATTTTTGATGCGGGCGAGACTCGAACCCGTAAATGCATAATAGTACTGTTCGTTTCGCAGTCCACAACTTAACCCATTTCACCACCGTACACGCACACACGATTCGGCACAATGCTGCAAGCAGCGTTGCCGGCAGCGCTGCTTACAGCTATGGAAAACGTTAAGCTGAATAACTTCTGTGTTTATTATCCGATTGTTACCAAATTTTCAGAGATCATCTGGCTAGCTATAGTTATCATGTAAACCGAAAATGAATTGATTGCACTTGTTATCAATGTTTTTTCGATTTGCGGGGGCGGAAGGGGGCGTGGCCAAAATCCAAAATAAACTTGATCAGCGTGCAATAATAACATATATTGTCACCAAATTTGGTTGTCCTAGCTCTTATAATAGCTGAGATCTAGATTTTCACACGGACAGACAGACGGACAGACGGACATGGCTATATCGACTCGGCTGTTGATCCTGAGCCAGAATATATATACTTTATGGGGTCGGAGGTGTCTCCTTCTGCCTGTTACATACATTTTCGGTTTGAACAAATTTATAATACCCTTCTACTCTATGAGTAGCAGGTATAAAAATTTGGTAACAATCGGATAATAAACACAGAAGTTATTCAGCTTAACGTTTTCCATAGCTGTAAGCAGCGCTGCCGGCAGCGCAAATTCTTTATTTGTACAGGAACTAATAAGAATGGCTTAAAATGCAAATTTTTGCAGTTGTTGGATAACAGAGTCAGTAGCTTAGTGGAAAAGCGAGGAACTCCTGAAACGACAGGCCCGTGGTTCGACTCCCAGTTCATGCCGCTTAAGCTTTTTCTTTTTTTTTTAAGAACTTATACTTTAATTTTTAAATATGCATTTATTGGTGGTCGTGCATTTTATTTAAAATTTTTTTAATGGCTCACAATGAACTTAGTTAACAAGTGGAGAAGTGCCAGTCTCTTAAATCTGCTGTGTGCGATTGTTAGAGCGCAGCTTTTTCTTATATATTTTATTTTTATTTTTTATTTAATTGTATGTTTAAGTTAAGAGAATAAAAAGCAACAACAACACGCATCATGCATACAGACTTTGTTTTTGTCGTGCAAGAATTTTCGAATGGTCTCATAATGTAACTTTGGCAAAATTTGCTTAATGGCTTAATGACCGAATGGAGAAGTGGTGGACCTCTTAGGTAATGGGTCCAAGGTTCAATTCCGCATGCATGTGTGTCATGGTGGGGGAGATGAAGCTTTTCTTATTTTTTGCAAAAAAAAGTTTTTGCCTCCCTTTTTGAGCTACCTTCATGAAACTTTGTAAACATGTTTCTTATTGCTGCCCGCTGTAAATAAGTCGGGAAGAGCCGGTACGGACCGATACATCGTATAGATGCCATAGAACCTATCGGTTGTTTTTAAACAACATTTATTAAAAGTTAGAGTGCTCTAGAACACTTTCCATTCAAGTATATAAAGAGGTATTAAAAGCGCACATATCGTTTTTTACATGCACGTATTCGATTTATAGTCTTCAACAGGTAGAATTATTATTTTTACTGTTTAAGTGAAAAATCTTGGATTTTTTTGGTACCTGAATAAAAGTTATACGTTTACAATACTTTTTACTCCTTTTGCCGGCAGCGCTGCTTGCAGCATTGTGCCGAATAGTGTGTGAGTGTACGGTAGTGAAATGGATTGGTTGTGGACTGCATAACGAACAAAAATTAAATGTGTGCAAAAATTTATTTGTTTTATTTTAAATTTTGACTTTGCATAAATACTGTAAGTCCATGGCCTTTTACGGTCAAAATATGATTGTAGCCGTTCTTTATTGTTCCGCAAATAATTTTGATATACGAGCAGCTGGGTAGCGGGTATATTACAGTCGAGCACTCTCGAATGTAGCTTTCTTACTTGTTTTAAAAACATTTATTAAAAGTTAGAGTGCTCTAAAACACTTTCCATTCAAGTATATAAAGAGGTATTAAAAGGGCACATATCGTTTTTACAAGCACGTATTCGATTTATAGTCTTCAATAGGTAGAATTATTATTTTTACTGTTTAAGTGATAAATCTTGGATTTTTTATGTACCTGAATAAAAGTTATACGTTTACAATACTTTTTACTCCTTTTGCCGGCAGCGCTGCTTGCAGCATTGTGCCGAATAGTGTGTGCGTGTACGGTGGTGAAATGGGTTAAGTTGTGGACTGCATAACGAACAGAACTATTATGCATTTATGGGTTCGAGTTCCACCCGCATCAAAAATTAAATGTGTGCAAAAAATTATTTGTTTTATTTTAGATTTTGACTTTGCATAAATATTGTATGTCCATGGCCTTTTACGGTGAAAATATGATTGTAGCCGTTCTTTATTGTTCCGCAAATAATTTTGAGCAGCTGGGTAGCGGGTATATTACAGTCGAGCACACTCGAATGTAGCTTTCTTACTTGTTTATTTTATTTATTTTCCAATATATTTCGGTTACTCAACGGTAACCGTCTTCAGGGCTAACAAGTAAGATGGACATGGATGGCATGGACTTACAATATTTATGCAAAGTCAAAATCTAAAATAAAAAAAAATAATTTTTTGCACACATTTAACTTTTGATGGTGATGGGACTTGAACCCATAAATGCATAATAGTTTCGTTCGTTATGCAGTCCACAACTTAACCCATTTCACCACCGTACACGCACACACGATTCGGCACAATGCTGCAAGCAGCGCTGCCGGGAAAAGGAGTAAAAAGTATTGAAAACGTATCATTTTTATTCAGGTACCACAAAATCCAAGATTTATCACTTAAACAGTAAAAATAATAATTCTACCTGTTGAAGGCTATAAATCGAATACAAGCATGTAAAAAACGATATGTGCCCTTTTAATACCTCTTTATATACTTGAATGGAAAGTGTTCTGGAGCACTCTAACTTTTAATAAATTTTGTTAAAAAAACGACCGATATGTTCTATGGCATCTATACGATGTATCGGTGCGTACCGGCTCGTTTCGACTTACTTACAGCGAGCAGCAATGAGAAACATGTATACAAAGTTTCATGAAGGTAGCTCAACAAGTGAGGCAAAACTTTTCTTTGCAAAAAATAAGAAAAGCTCGATCTCCCCCACCATGACACGTATGCATGCGGAATCGAACCTTGGACCCATTACCTAAGAGGTCCAAATTTTGCAAAAGTTACATTATGAGACCATTCGGAAATTCTTGCACGACAAAAACAAAGTCTGAATGCATGATGCGTGTTGTTGTTGCTATTTATTCATAAATAAAAATCATAAACATATAATTAAATAAAAAATAAAAATAAAAAAACATAAGAAAAAGCTGCGCTCTGACAATCGCACAGAGATGATTTAAGAGACTGTCACTTCTCCACTTCTTAACTAAGTTCATTGTGAGCCATTAAAAAAATTTTAAATAAAATGCACCAACAATTAATGCAAATTAAACAAGTAAGAAAGCTACAGTCGAGTGTGCTCGACTGTAATATACCCGCTACCCAGCTGCTTGTACATAATTTATTTGCCGAACAAAAAAACGGCTACAATCATATTTTGACCGTAAAAGGCTATGGACTTATAATATTTATGCGAAGTCAAAATATAAAATAAAAAAAAAAACATTTTTGCACACATTTAATTTTTGATGCGGGCGGGACTCGAACCCGTAAATGCATAATAGTACTGTTTGTTTTGCAGTTCACAACTTAACCCATTTCACCACCGTACACGCACACACGATTTGGCACAATGCTGCAAGAAGGTTATTATAACTTTGTTCAAACCGAAAATGTATGTAACAGGCAGAAGGAGACACCTCCGACCCCATAAAGTATATATATTCTGGCTCAGGATCAACAGCCGAGTCGATATAGCCATGTCCGTCTGTCCGTCTGTCTGTCCGTGTGAAAATCTAGATCTCAGCTATTATAAGAGCTAGGACTACCAAATTTGGTGACAATATGTGTTATTATTGCACGCTGATTAAGTTTTTTTTTGGTTTTTGGCCACGCCCCCTTCCGCCCCCGTAAATCGAAAAAAATTGATTACAAGTGCAATTTTGATGACATATTATTTCATCATTTTCGGTTTATATGATAACTATAGCTAGCCAGACGATCTCTAAAAATTTGGTAACAATCGGATAATAAACACAGAAGTTATTCAGCTTAACGTTTTCCATAGCTGTAAGCAGCGCTGCCGGCAGCGCAAATTCTTTATTTGTACAGGAACTAATAAGAATGGCTTAAAATGCAAATTTTTGCAGTTGTTGGATAACAGAGTCAGTAGCTTAGTGGAAAAGCGAGGAACTCCTGAAACGACAGGCCCGTGGTTCGACTCCCAGTTCATGCCGCTTAAGCTTTTTCTTTTTTTTTAAGAACTTATACTTTAATTTTTATACCCGCTACACATAGAGTAGAAGGGTATTATAACTTTGTTCAAACCGAAAATGTATGTAACAGGCAGAAGGAGACACCTCCGACCCCATAAAGTTTATATATTCTGGCTCAGGATCAACAGCCGAGTCGATATAGCCATGTCCGTCTGTTCGTCTGTCTGTCCGTGTGAAAATCTAGATCTCAGCTAATATAAGAGCTAGAACTACCAAATTTGGTGACAGTGTGTGTTATTATTGCACGCTGATCAAGTTTATTTTGGATTTTGGTCTCGCCTCCTTCCGCCCCTGTAAATCGAAAAAAATTGATTACAAGCGCAATTTTGATGCCATATTGTTCATTTTCGGTTTACATTATAACTATAGCTAGCCAGATGATCTCTGAAAATTTGGTAACAATCGGATAATAAACACAGAAGTTATTCAGCTTAACGTTTTCCACAGCTGTAAGCAGCGCTGCCGGCAGCGCTGCTTGCAGCATTGTGCCGAATCGTGTGTGCGTGTACGGTGGTGAAATGGGTTTAGTTGTGGACTGCAAAACAAACAGTACTATTATGCATTTACGGGTTCGAGTCCCGCCCGCATCAAAAATTAAATGTGTGCAAAAATGTTTTTTTTTTTTATTTTATATTTTGACTTTGCATAAATATTATAAGTCCATAGCCTTTTACGGTCAAAATATGATTGTAGCCGTTTTTTTGTTTCCGCAAATAAATTATGTACAAGCAGCTGGGTAGCGGGTATATTACAGTCGAGCACACTCGACTGTAGCTTTCTTGCTTGTTGAATATGCACTAATTGGTGGACGTGCATTTTATTTAAAATTAATGGCTCACAATGAACTTAGTTAACAAGTGGAAAAGTGACAGTCTCTTAAATCAGCTGTGTGCGATTGTTAGAGCGCAGCTTTTTCTTATATTTTTTTATTTTAATTTTTTATTTTATTGTATGTTTAAGTTAAGAGAATAAAAAGCAACAACAACACGCATCATGCATTCAGACTTTGTTTTTGTCGTGCAAGAATTTTCGAATGGTCTCATAATGTAACTTTGGCAAAATTTGCTTAATGGCTTAATGACCAAATGGAGAAGTGGTGGACCTCTTAGGTAATGGGTCCAAGGTTCGATTCCGCCTGCATGTGTGTCATGGTGGGGGAGATCAAGCTTTTCTTATTTTTTGCAAAGAAAAGTTTTTGCCTCCCTTTTTGAGCTACCTTCATGAAACTTTGTATACATGTTTCTTATTGCTGCCCGCTGTAAATAAGTCGGAAAGAGCCGGTACGGACCGATACATCGTATAGAAGTAAAGATAGTCTGAGTCGTGGTAGTTAAACAAACATTTAATTGAGCACTTTAAGTTTAGCAAATCAACACAATCGTGATTGATACTCGGCGTTACATTTAAAGACTGACTTATGCTAACAAAATAATCTTATATTTAAGCCCTACGTCGATGGCAGCGCCCCTCAGCGCAGCCCAGCATAATGCTTACGTTGCGCCTCGTGCACAACATCCGCCCATACTTCACGTTATGCTGACTACGGCGTTCCCAGGCTTCTACCAGTGGACAGTGTCGGTGACCGACGAACTGCTTGAAACGCAGATTTATTGACAACTCGGTTAACGGCTGTTAACTACTCCCTCCTTTAAGACCTGGCCGTCCTCGGTCACGCCAAGATCCCTCAATACCTGGTTGACGGCGTCTGCAAACCTTTTCTGCCGGCGACGTCGCAGCCACCAAGAGACTCCAAACAGAGACGCACATAAGATTGCGCCTAGTGAAGCAGCCAATATTGGCCCAATGACAAGGTCGGTCTGCAACTCATCAATGTGCTGCAAATTTTCTTCGTTGAGTTTATGCAGGTAGGGGAGACTTAGCACGGTTTGGTGTCGTGTTACTTTTATATTTGAAGCTGCCGCTAAGTCAGGGTGTTTCTTGGAGAGGCCATTGAAGTTCAAGTAGCTGGTACCGTTGATCATTGCCATGTGTTGGAATGCTAAAAGATGTGTCCCATTTAGCTGCTGCTCTGGCTCCCCATCGAGGCTCACCACAGAGGGGCTGTCATTGATTATTATGAGACCTTCATCGACAATGGCCACAGGTGTTAGATGGCTCGGCTGAGTGTTGCAATGTGCGATGACTCCAGCATGCAATTCGCTGGCGCATGTGGAGTTATTATCTTCCTTGCAGAACATGGCCGCAGGTGACCCATTGCATGATTTGAGGGGTCGAATGATTCCTTGGCAGTCAGCTACCGTGTCCTCGGGTATTTGCAGTGATATTCTAGCGTGTGCGACAGGGAGAATTGTAACCTTCTTACAAACATACTTAGGTTTAGCAAAATTGATTATAAAATGTATTATTTGACTACTTGCTAAAACTTTAATACTAGCTACGCTAAGTAGTTGGGCTACACTAACATCTGTGAGATTTTCATTCAAGATCGTGTTCAAGTCATTATTATCGATAATAGCTGGATTTACTATCTTTGCCTTGGCTAAAGTGACCGCAATCATAACATTCTGCAATTCAAGGGTCAGCATCCTATTTCTTGCCAAAAGCGTTTCATAGAGATGAGCCGTATCGACTTCTTCTTTCTTTTTGACTTTTAAAATCTCGTTAACAGTGTTTGTAAGCGCATTTATTCTGTCCTGAACCGCTGTGTTGATTTTAATCTGTCTGTTGTTGGATTGTATTAGGTCATGTTCTGTCATTCTGGTCAGTTGCAAGTCGTATTTAAGTTATCAAACTCTGATAGCAGTCCGTCTATTTCAAACTCGTTGTCTGAATTTGTATTAGGCGAGGTCAGTTTTTTGATATCCAACCCTGCGCATAACTCGCCAAGATCGCTGTCCGAATCGCTCATACAAATGTGTCACTGTTAACGGTTGTTATGTTAAATGCAAAAAAATTGCCAGTTTTGCAATTTACTTGTGGCAAGAAGGGTAAATAATTTGGTGGGGCAAGAGGTTTGTTTTATTTAAGAAAAAAACAAATTATTGCTTAGAATAAACTAAAAAGAACAGCAGGCGTCACGTTACTATGTGTGACGGCCGTGATAGTATAGCCAAAAACCAAAGCTTGCTTAGTAAGCTAAATTTTTCGAATGCTTGTTGTTTTGTTTTTGCTTTAACTTCGCTTTCCGTCTACAGAACGAATTAAATTTAAATTAATTTTGCACACCAACCAAAATATTCACAGAGATAATTAAGTTATAAAATGCAGAATATTATTAAAAGACAGTTTACTCTTATTTAATTTTGTTCAGAATTTTAACTTTGGGCTTTTATCGAAATAAATAATTATTGAATGAAAATTTCACTTACAAGTTCATTGTTATCCTAGTTAAGTTAGATGGTTTAGGTGTTCTTCCTTCCTTCCTTCAGAGGCTGTTTTGATGTGAATCTTCTTTTTTTATACTCGTAGCTGACGAGCTCGTTGGTGCATTTGCACAGGGATGGGCACTGATATAAGTTTGTGCACTTTTGTTGGTGTAGGCGTTGTCTCCGTACAACACTATTTTGTTTCCACTACTGCAGGCGTTGTCTCCGTACAGTAAAACAAAAGAAATAATAGTTTCTTAGTGTTTTGTTTGCTGCTGTAGGCGTTGTCTCCGTACAGCGCTTTTATTTAAAACACTGTAGTGGGTATCATCGACCTCACTACGATTTGTTTAACAAATTAACGGGACGAAATTCCTCGTTAATTTTTCACGATCACAAGTACTTTTTTGATAGATTAACGGGACGAAATTCCTCGTTAATTTTTCACGAACACAAATGTTTTGGGTCGGAGTTCGAACCGAAATTGGGCGCCAGTAAAGATAGTCTGAGTCGTGGTAGTTAAACAAACATTTAATTGAGCACTTTAAGTTTAGCAAATCAAAACAATCGTGATTGATACTCGGCGTTACATTTAAAGACTGACTTATGCTAACAAAAGATTCTTATATTTAAACCCTACGTCGATGGCAGCGCCGCTCAGCGCAGCCCAGCATAATGCTTACGTTGCGCCTCGTGCACAACATCCGGCCCATACTTCACGTTATGCTGACTACGGCGTTCCCAGGCTTCTACCAGTGGACAGTGTCGGTGACCGACGAACTGCTTGAAACGCAGATTTATTGACAACTCGGTTAACGGCTGTTAACTTAGATGCCATAGAACCTATCGGTTGTTTTTTTAACAACACTTATTAAAAGTTAGAGTGCTCTAGAACACTTTCCATTCAAGTATATAAAGAGGTATTAAAAGGGCACATATCGTTTTTTACATGCACGTATTCGATTTATAGTCTTCAACAGGTAGAATTATTATTTTTACTCTTTAAGTGATAAATCTTGGATTTTTTTGGTACCTGAATAAAAGTTATACGTTTACAATACTTTTTACTCCTTTTGCCGGCAGCGCTGCTTGCAGCATTTGGCCGAATAGTGTGTGCGTGTACGGTGGTGAAATGGGTTAAGTTGTGGACTGCATAACGAACAGAACTATTATGCATTTATGGGTTCGAGTCCCACCCGCATCAAAAATTAAATGTGTGCAAAAAATTTGTTTATTTTATTTTAAGTCCATGGCCTTTTACGGTCAAAATATGATTGTAGCCGTTCTTTATTGTTCCGCAAATAATTTGGAGCAGGCAGAAGGAGACACCTCCGACCCCATAAAGTTTATATATTCTGGCTCAGGATCAACAGCCGAGTCGATATAGCCATGTCCGTCTGTCCGTCTGTCTGTCCGTGTGAAAATCTAGATCTCAGCTATTATAAGAGCTGGGACTACCAAATTTGGTGACAATATGTGTTATTATTGCACGCTGATCAAGTTTATTTTGGATTTTGGCCACGCCCCCTTCGGCTCCCGCAAATCGAAAAAACATTGATAACAAGTGCAATTTTGATGCCATATTGTTCTTTTTTGGTTTACATGATAACTATAGCTAGCCAAATGATCTCTGAAAATTTGGTAACAATCGGATAATAAACACAGAAGTTATTCAGCTTAACTTTTTCCATAAAAAACATTTTTGCACACATTTAATTTTTGATGCGGGCGGGACTCGAACCCGTAAATGCATAATAGTACTGTTCGTTTTGCAGTCCACAACTTAACCCATTTCACCACCGTAAACGCACACACGATTCGGCACACGATTGGTAACAATCGGATAATAAACACAGAAGTTATTCAGCTTAACGTTTTCCATAGCTGTAAGCAGCGCTTCCGGCAGCGCTGCTTGCAGCATTGTGCCGAATCGTGTGTGCGTGTACGGTGGTGAAATGGGTTAAGTTGTGGACTGCAAAACGAACAGTACTATTATGCATTTACGCGTTCGAGTCCCGCCCGCATCAAAAATTATATGTGTGCAAAAATGTTTTTTTTTTTTTTTTATATTTTGACTTTGCATAAATATTATAAGTCCATAGCCTTTTACGGTCAAAATATGATTGTAGCCGTTTTTTTTGTTCCGCAAATAAATTATGTACAAGCAGCTGGGTAGCGGGTATATTACAGTCGAGTACACTCGAGTGTAGCTTTCTTACTTTTTTTTTTTTATTTTAGATTTTGACTTTGCATAAATATTGTAAGTCCATAGCCTTTTACGGTCAAAATATGATTGTAGCCGTTTTTTTTTTGTTCTGAAAATAAATGATGTACGAGCAGCGCTGCTTGCAGCATTGTGCCGAATCGTGTGTGCGTGTACGGTGGTGAAATGGGTTAAGTTGTTGACTGCAAAACGAACAGTACTATTATGCATTTACGGGTTCGAGTCCCGTCCGCATCAAAAATTAAATGTTTGCAAAAATGTTTTTTTTTATTTTAGATTTTGGCTTTGCATAGATATTATAAGTCCATAGCCTTTTACGGTCAAAATATGATTGTAGCCGTTTTTTTGTTCCGCAAATAAATGATGTACAAGCAGCTGGGTAGCGGGTATATTACAGTCGAGCATACTCGACTGTAGCTTTCTTACTTGTTTTTAACTTAATTGTATGTTTAAGTTATAAGAATGAATAGCAACAACAGCAGGCATCATGCATTCAGACTTTGTTTTTGTCGTGCAAGAATTTCCGAATAGTCTCACAATGTAACTTTGGAAAAATTTGCGTAATGGCTTAATGACCGAATGGAGAAGTGGTGGACCTCTTAGGTAATGGGTCCATGGTTCGATTCCGCATGCATGCGTGTCATGGTTGGGGGAGATCGAACTTTTCTTATTTTTTGCAATGAAAAGTTTTTGCCTTCCTTATTAAGCTACCTTCATGAAACTGTGTATACATGTTTCTTATTGCTGCCCGCTGAAAATAAGTCGGAACGAGCCGGTACGGACCGATACATCGTATAGATGCCATAGAACCTATCGGTCGTTTTTTTAAGAAGAAGTTATTCAGCTTAACGTTTTCCATAGCTGTAAGCAGCGCTGCCGGCAGCGCTGCTTGCAGCATTGTGCCGAAGCGTGTGTGCGTGTACGGTGGTGAAATGGGTTAAGTTGTGGACTGCAAAACAAACAGAACTATTATGCATTTAAGGGTCCGAGTCTCACCCGCATCAAAAATTAAATGTGTGCAAAAAATTATTTTTATTGTTTTATATTTTGACTTTGCATAAATATTATAAGTCCATAGCCTTTTACGGTCAAAATATGATTGTAGCCGTTTTTTTGTTTCGCAAATAAATTATGTACAAGCAGCTGGGTAGCGGGTATATTACAGTCGAGCACACTCGACTGTAGCTTTCTTACTTGTTTTTTTTTATTTTAGATTTTGACTTTGCATAAATATTGTAAGTCCATAGCCTTTTACGGTCAAAATATGATTGTAGCCGTTTTTTTTTTTGTTCTGCAAATAAATGATGTACGAGCAGCTGGGTAGCGGGTATATTACAGTCGAGCACACTCGAATGTAGCTTTCTTACTTGTTTGTGTTGTACTTTGGTGTTATTATATATTTATATATAATTATGCAAAGTCAAAATCTAAAATGAAACAAGTAAAGAAAGCTACAGTCGATCGCGCCCGACAGAAAGATACCATTCGCCCAGTTTCGAAACAAGTTATCACACATTTAATTCCATCAAAAAAACGCTGCACAAGTTTACCCGCCACCTATTGTTTAAATTAGATCTATTTTTGAATAGCGCCATCTACAGTTGAAAACGGCATAGCTTTACACACGCTACGGCTGAAACGAAGCATCGTGACGATGACGTCACGTCGCGAGTACAGGCGCAAGCAGTGAAAGTACGGAAAACGGAAACATGGATAACTTCTGTGTTTATCGTGCGATTGGATGGTAATGGGATTGTAAAAGGCCATGGACTTACAATATTTATGCAAAGTCAAAATCTAAAATAAAACAAGTAAAGAAAGCTACAGTTGATCGCGCCCGACAGAAAGATACCATTCCCCCAGTTTATCACACATTTAATTCCATCAAAAAAACGCTGCACAAGTTTACCCGCCACCTATTGTTTAAATTAGATCTATTTTTGAATAGCGCCATCTACATTTGAAAGCGGCATAGCTTTACACACGCTACGGCTGAAACGAAGCATCGTTACGATGACGTCACGACGCGAGTACAGGCGCAAGCAGTGAAAGTACGGAAAACGGAAACATGGATAACTTCTGTGTTTATCGTGCGATTGGATTGTAATGGGATTGTAATTAATTTTACATTGCAATTATTTATGTTTGTACCAAGCAGAAAACTGTAACTTCAATACTTCTCCTGATAATCGAAAATTATCGATTTGCGTGGGCGGTGGGCGTGGCATCAAAAATTGAAAATAAACTCGATCTACCTATAATATACAGGAACCTTCATGTGAAATATGGTGTCTCTAGCTTTTGTAATAGCTGACATCTAGACCTTCAAACGGACTGACAGACGGACATGGCTCAATCGACTCAGCTAGTGATCCCGAGTCAGAATATATATACTTTGTGGGGTCTGCCACGCCTCCTTCTGCCTGTTACATACATTTGCACAAACTAAGTATACCATTTTTGACCATTTTTAATGGTCGAATGGTATGAAAAATAATTTTTTGCACACATTTAATTTTTGATGCGGGTCGGACTCGAACCCGTAAACGCATAATAGTTCTGTTCGTTTTTCAGTCCACAACTTAACCCATTTCACCACTGTACACGCATACACTATTCGGTACAATGCTGCAAGCAGCGCTGCCGCCAAAAGGAGTAAAATGTATTGAAAACGTATAACTTTTATTCAGGTACCAAAAAAATCCAAGATTTATCACTTAAACAGTAAAATTAATAAATCTACCTGTTGAGGACTATAAACCGAATACGTGCATGTAAAAAACGATATGTGTTCTTTTAATACCTCTTTATATACTTGAATGGAAAGTGTTCTAATAGATCACTCTAACTTTTAATAAATTTTGTTAAATAAACAACCGATAGGTTCTATGGCATCTATACGATGTATCGGTCCGTACCGGCTCGTTCCGACTTATTTACAGTGGGCAGCAATAAGAAACATGTATACAAAGTTTCATGAAGGTAGCTCAAAAAGGGAGGCAAAACCTTTTTTTTGGAAAAGATAAGAAAAGGTCTATCTCCCCCACCATGACACGCATGCATGCGGAATCGAACCTTGGACCCATTACCTAAGAGGTCCACCACTTCTCCATTCGGTCATTAAGCCATTACGCAAATTTTGCCAAGGTTACGTTATGAGACCATTCGGACATTCGTGCACGACAAAAACAAAGTCTGAATGCATGATGCGTATTGTTGTTGCTACTTATTCTTATAACTTAAACATACAATTAAATAAAAAAGAAAAATTAAAAAATATAAGAAAAAGCTGCGCCCTAACTATCGAACACAGCTGATTCAAGAGACTGCGACTTCTCCACTTGTTAACTAAGTTCATTGTGAGCCATTAAAAATTTTTAAATAAAATGCTCGACCATCAATTAATGCATATTCAAAAATTAAAATAAAAGTTCTTAAAAAAAACCAAGTAAGAAAGCTACAGTCAAGTGTGCTCGACTGTAATATACCCGCTACCCAGCTGCTCGTACATCATTTAGTTGCGGAATAAAAAAAACGGCTACAATCATATTTTGAAGGTATAAGGCAATGGACTTACAATATTTATGCAAAGTCAAAATCTAAAATAAAAAAAGGCATTTTTGCACACATTTAATTTTTGATGCGGGCGGGACTCGAACCCGTAAATGCATAATAGTACTATTCGTTTTGCAGTCAACAACTTAACCCATTTTACCACCGTACACGCACACACGATTCGGCACAATGCTGCAAGCAGCGCAGCATGAAGTAAGTAGATCGAGTTTATTTTCAATATTCGATGTCACGCCCACCGCCCACGCAAATCGATAATTTACAATATTAGGGAAAGTATTGAAGTTACAGCTTTCTGCTTTGGTATGAGCAAAAATAATTGCATATAAATCTATTCCCCAAATTATTATTATTGCCGTACTGACTGCGTCTGCCACTTTGCCAGCCATAAAAACCAACAACAAGAAGAGCAATAAGTTGTTTTACCCAAAATGATAAATATTTTTCCAGCTGTTGCTGTGAGGAACAAATAAGAACGACTACAGTCAAGTGTACGTACGAGTATAAGACCCTGGGCTTTTCAAGATTACGAAAAATATCATATTAAGTAAATTGTTATTGGTAAACTTGTTTTTCAAAGAAAAATAATAAACAACACAGATAATTTTCAGTTAGATGCCAAGCAGTCCAAGCAGTTGGAGAAAAACCATGCTTGGAAAAACGCTGCTTGCTTGCAGTGGGCGCAGTGCAAATCTATATGAAACGTTGAATAACTTTTATGTTCTTTATCTGATCGGAACCAAATTTTTAGCGATCGTTTATGTAATGATAATTATCATTCACACCAAAACAGAATACTCTAGCTTTATTTTTGCGTTTGCTATACGGTTTATCGATTTGTGGGGGCGGAAGTAGGCGTGGCCAAAATTTTAATAAAAATTTTACAGTGTATGATTAACATAACTGTTGTCACCAAATTTGGTGGCTCTAGCTTCTTTAGTTTCTGAGATTTAGGCGGTGCTATACGGTTTATCGATTTGCGGGGGCTGAAGTAGGCGTAGCCCAAATTTTAATAAAAAATGATGATGAGCGTATGATTCACATTAGTGTTGTCACCAAATTTGGTGGCTCTAGCTTTTTTAGTTTCTGAGATATAGGCGTTCATACAGACGGACAGACGGATAGACGGTCAGGCAGACATGGCTTAATCGACTCGGCGTGTGATCCTGAGCAAGAATATATATATGTCGTAGTATGCTCGTCTTCCATTAGAGCGTAGCGCGTTTCGATGTTTTCGCAGGCGATAACTCAAACATACTGATCTGCTCGCTTTTCTAACTGCCCCGCAATTTCCTCGAGCCACACTCGGCGACAAAGTCGCGACGCATCGTCGTGCAGCTAGACAGGCGCCGCATCGTTGTCGCCCCGCTCCAACGGTATTTTAACGGCGAAGAGAAACAACCACAATGCAAAGACGCAAAACATAAAATGATGAAATAATTCGAGCCTATGCGAAATTTGTACACTCCAAGAAACCAGTAATCTTTATACGCCGACACGGCCATCCTGACTCTAACATTACCTCGTGTAGTGAAGGCCATCATTCAATTGTCTTTCTATAATTTTATTTTTATTTATTTATCCTTTTACAAAAGATTTAATATTTCCATTTCAATTCGTATAAACTTATCAAGTTAATTTTACAAAACAGTATCAAGCCTCCTTATCCAACATCTTTACATAATTTTTATTATTAAGTAATTTTAAACAAGATTAATTATTCTCCTTCATTCAACATTAGAGTTACTCATTCAATGCCCCACACGCCATGATCAAAAGAACATCAGTTTGTTTTGCACTTGTGGTTGCATTATTTTATATGGTCTGATTACTCTGCCATTATATTTGGCCAGCAGTAAAACTTTTGTCACCCTTATTGGTGTGCTTCGCTTTCTTCAGTGGCTTTAACATTTTCAATATTTTCATTTTCGCTATCTACACCGTCTGCAACTGTTATATCACTCTCAACATTATTATATATAAAAACAGATCCCACATCACGACTACAAAAGAGAAAAAACGAGCTAGTGGAAAAACTATTTAAGAATGAACTTATTTCAAAGGTCGAAAGGAATAAGCTCATCACAACCAACGCAGCACCATCGAGAATCTATGGTCTATGGTAAGAAAGCTACAGTCGAGTGTGCTCGACTGTAATATACCCGCTACCCAGCTGCTTGTACATAATTTATTTGCGGAACAAAAAAACGGCTACAATCATATTTTGACCGTAAAAGGCTATGGACTTCTAATATTTATGCAAAGTCAAAATATAAAATAAAACAAGTAAGAAAGCTACATTCGAGTGTGCTCGACTGTAATATACCCGCTACCCAGCTGCTCGTATATCAAAATTATTTGCGGTACAATAAAGAACGGCTACAATCATATTTTGACCGTAAAAGTCCATGGACTTACAATATTTATCCAAAGTCAAAGTCTAAAATAAAAAAAAAATTTTTTTGCACACATTTAATTTTTGATGCGGGTGGGACTCGAAGCCATATATGCATAATAGTTCTCTTCGTTATGCAGTCCACAACTTAACCCATTTCACCACCGTACACGCACACACTATTCGGCACAATGCTGCAAGCAGCGCTTCCGGCAAAAGGAGTAAAGAGTATTGAAAACGTATAACTTTTATTCAGGTACCAAAAAATCCAAGATTTATCACTTAAAAAGTAAAAATATTAATATTACCTGTCGAAGACTATAAATCGAATACGTGCATGTAAAAAACAATATGTGCCCTTTTAATAATTCTTTATATACTTGAACGGAAAGTGTTATAGAGCACTCTAACTTTATTAAATTTTGGTAAAAAAACGATCGATAGGTTCTATGACATCTATACGATGTATCGGTCCGTTCCGGCTCGTTCCGACTAATTTACAGCGGGCAGCAATAAGAAACATGTATACAAAGTTTCATGAAGGTAGCTCAAAAAGGGAGGCAAAAACTTTTATTTTCAAAAAATAAGAAAAGTTCGATCTTCCTTACCATGACACGCATGCATGCGGAATCGAACCTTGGACACATTACCTAAGAGGTCCACCACTTCTCCATTCGGTCATTAAGCCATTACGCAAATTTTGACAAAGTTACATTATGAGACCATTTGGAAATTCTTGCACGACAAAAACAAAGTCTGAATGCATGATGCGTGTTTTTGTTGATATATATTTATTCTCATAACTTAAACATACAATTAAATGAAAAATAAAAATAAAAAATATAAGAAAAAGCTGCGCTCTAACAATCGCACACAGCTGATTTAAGAGACTGTCACTTCTCCACTTGTTAACAAAGTTCATTGTGAGCCATTAAAAAAATTTTAAATAAAATGCACGACCACCAATTAATGCATATTCAAAAATTAAAGTATTAGTTCTTAAAAAAAAAAGAAAAATCTTAAGCGGCATGAACTGGGAATCGAACCACGGGCCTGTCGGTTCAGGAGTTCATCGCTTTTCCACTAAGCTACTGACGCTGTTATCCAACAACTGCAAAAATTTGCATTGTAAGGCATTCTTATTATTTCCTGTACAAATAAAGAATTTGCGCTGCCGGCAGCGCTGCTTACAGCTATGAACAACGTTAAGCTAAATAACTTCTGTGTTTATTATCCGCTTGTTACCAAATTTTCAGAGATCGTCTGGCTAGCTATAGTTATCATATAAACAGAAAATGAACAATACGGCATCAAAATTGCGCTTGTAATCAATTTTTCGATTTACGGGGGCGGAAGGGGGCGTGGCCAAAATCCAAAATAAACTTGATCAGCCTGCAATAATAACACATACTGTCACCAAATTTGGTAGTTCTAGCTCTTATAATAGCTGAGATCTAGATTTTCACACGGACAGACAGACGGACAGACAGACAGACGGACAGGCGGACATGGCTATATCGACTCGGCTGTTGATCCTGAGCCAGAATATATATACTTTATGGGGTCGGAGGTGTCTCCTTCTGCCTGTTACATACATTTTCGGTTTGAACAAATTTATAATACCCTTCTACTCTATGAGTAGCGGGTATAAAAAAGAAAAAGCTTAAGCGGCATGAACTGGGAATCGAACCACGGGCCTGTCGGTTCAGGAGTTCATCGCTTTGCCACTAAGCTACTGACGCTGTTATCCAACAACTGCAAAAATTTGCATTGTAAGGCATTCTTATTATTTCCTGTACAAATAAAGAATTTGCGCTGCCGGCAGCGCTGCTTACAGCTATGGAAAACGTTAAGCTGAATAACTTCTGTGTTTATTATCCGATTGTTACCAAATTTTCAGAGATCATCTGGCTAGCTATAGTTATCATATAAACCGAAAATGAATAATATGGCATCAAAATTGCACTTGTAATCAATTTTTTTCAATTTACAGGAGCGGAGGGGGGCGCGGCCAAAATCCAAAATAAACTTGACCAGCGTGCAATAATATCACATACTGTCACCAAATTTGGTAGTTCTAGTTCTTATAATAGCTGAGATCTAGATTTTCACACGGACAGACAGACGGACAGACGGACATGGCTATATCGACTCGGCTGTTGATCCTGAGCCAGAATATATATACTTTATGGGGTCGGAGGTGTCTCCTTCTGCCTGTTACATACATTTTCGGTTTGAACAAAGTTATAATACCCTTCTACTCTATGAGTAGCGGGTATAAAAAAAAAAACATTTTTGCACACATTTAATTTTTGATGCGGGCGGGACTCGAACCCGTAAATGCATAATAGTACTGTTCGTTTTGCAGTCCACAACGTAACCCATTTCACCACCGTACACGCACACTCGATTCGGCACAATGCTGCAAGCAGCGCTGCCGGTAGCAGTTTATTTTCAATTTTCGATGTCACGCCCACCGCCCACGCAAATCGATAATTTACAATATTAGGGAAAGTATTGAATTAAGATAATTTTCAGTTAGATGCCAAGCAGTCCAAGCAGTTGGAGAAAAACCATGCTTGGAAAAACGCTGCTTGCTTGCAGTGGGCGCAGTGCAAATCTATATGAAACGTTGAATAACTTTTATGTTCTTTATCTGATCGGAACCAAATTTTTAGCGATCGTTTATGTAATGATAATTATCATTCACACCAAAACTGAATACTCTAGCTTTATTTTTGCGTTTGCTATACGGTTTATCGATTTGTGGGGGCGGAAGTAGGCGTGGCCAAAATTTTAATAAAAATTTTACAGTGTATGATTAACATAACTGTTGTCACCAAATTTGGTGGCTCTAGCTTCTTTAGTTTCTGAGATTTAGGCGGTGCTATACGGTTTATCGATTTGCGGGGGCTGAAGTAGGCGTAGCCCAAATTTTAATAAAAAATGATGATGAGCGTATGATTCACATTAGTGTTGTCACCAAATTTGGTGGCTCTAGCTTTTTTAGTTTCTGAGATATAGGCGTTCATACAGACGGACAGACGGATAGACGGTCAGGCAGACATGGCTTAATCGACTCGGCGTGTGATCCTGAGCAAGAATATATATATGTCGTAGTATGCTCGTCTTCCATTAGAGCGTAGCGCGTTTCGATGTTTTCGCAGGCGATAACTCAAACATACTGATCTGCTCGCTTTTCTAACTGCCCCGCAATTACCTCGAGCCACACTCGGCGACAAAGTCGCGACGCATCGTCGTGCAGCTAGACAGGCGCCGCATCGTTGTCGCCCCGCTCCAACGGTATTTTAACGGCGAAGAGAAACAACCACAATGCAAAGACGCAAAACATAAAATGATGAAATAATTCGAGCCTATGCGAAATTTGTACACTCCAAGAAACCAGTAATCTTTATAACATTACCTCGTGTAGTGAAGGCCATCATTCCATTGTCTTTCTATAATTTTATTTTTGTTTATTTATCCTTTTACAAAAAATTTAATATTTCCATTTCAATTCGTATAAACTTATCAAGTTAATTTTACAAAACAGTATCAAGCCTCCTTATCCAACATCTTTACATAATTTTTATTATTAAGTAATTTTAAACAAGATTAATTATTCTCCTTCATTCAACATTAGAGTTACTCATTCAATGCCCCACACGCCATGATCAAAAGAACATCAGTTTGTTTTGCACTTGTGGTTGCATTATTTTATATGGTCTGATTACTCTGCCATTATATTTGGCCAGCAGTAAAACTTTCGTCACCCTTATCGGTGTGCTTCACTTTCTTTAGTGTCTTCAACATTTTCAATATTTTCATTTTCGCTCTCTACACCGTCTGCAACTGTTATATCACTCTCAACATTATTATAAAAATCATCACACACATTCAGCTCCTCGGGCACTTGCCCCTCTGGCAATTTTCTCAAATCTTCATGTGCATATTTGTAATTTCTTTTATTGGTTAAGGAGTTTAAGGTGTACCTATCCCCTTCCACACCTATATTATTTCAAAAGGCCCCTTAATTTTCGGAGTCAACTTGGTTTGATGCCTTTCTTCGCTTTTAAGTAGCACAAAATCTCCTACTTTGTGCCTAAGTACTTTTGCCTGATTTTTATCAAATCGCTCTTTGTCATAAGCTGCAGTGGCTTAAACATTCTTCTCAGCTTGTGCTCTTACATTTAAAAGATCAACATCATTTTCTATGTCACCAGGTGGAAGTAATCCTAATGGGCGTGCTACCTTCCCCAATAACATTTCAAGAGGACTTGCCTTCGTCACACGGTTAATTGTACAATTAATTGCCAACTGCACATCCCCTAACACATCCTGCCAAGACTGCGCTACTCATAGAGTAGAAGGGTATTATAACTTTGTTCAAACCGAAAATGTATGTAACAGACAGATGGGGACACCTCCTCCAAAAAATTGATTACCTCTGAACTTCTAGATCTCAGCTATTATAAGAGCTAGAACCACCAAATTTGGTGACAGTATGTGTTATTATTGCACGCTGATGAAGTTTATTTTGGATTTTGGCCACGCCCCCTTCCGCCCCTGTAAATCGAAAAATATTGATTACAAGCTCAATTTTGATGCCATATTGTTCATTTTTGGTTTATATGATAACTATAGCTAGCCAAATGATTTAAAAATTTGGTAACAATCGGATAATAAACACAGAAGTTATTTAGCTTAACGTTTTCCTGCTGCTTACAGAATTGTGCCGAATATTGTGTGCGTGTACGGTGGTGAAATGGGTTACAAGTTCGGGTCCCACCCGCATCAAAAATTAAATGTGTGCAAAAATTTTATTTTTATTTTAGATTTCATTATGCCTAAATATTGTAAGTCCATGGCCTTTTACGGTCAAAATATGTTGTGGCCCTTCTTTATTGTTCCGCAAATAATTTTGATGTACGAGCAGCTGGGTAGCGGGTATGTTACAGTCGAGCACACTGGAATGTAGATTTCTTACTTGTTCTATGTGCTCATGGTTCGTTCCACTTGACCATTAGCACGACTAGCACCGCTGGCAATTAAATGCAAGTTTATTTTCTGGTCTGAACAGAATTGACTTAACTTTGCTCCCGTAAAACACCTTCCCTGGTCAGCTATTATTCGGTTTGGTACTCCACACAACGAAACGGCCGATTGAACAGCTTTTATGCAACTCTTACTGTCTAATTTAAGGCTATGACTAAGATAGACATACTTGGTAAAAGCGTCTACTTGAACAATAACATTCTCCTTCTGGTCACTCTTGCCACTTAATTTTCCTGTTATATCGATGTGGATAGTGTGCCAAGGAATATTAACTTTTATTAACTCTGAGTTGGACTTAGACATTTTGCATGTGATACAGTTGTCAACAAATTTTCTAACATATTTTGACATATTGTCAAACCAATAAAAATAGTAAATTTTATCTAGTGTCTTCTCCCACCCTCAATGCATTGTCCACTTGCTCACGATTTCGGCTAAGTCCGAGTCTTGACGCTGTTCAGCAATGAGCAAGTTGCTTGAAATTTCGGCCAATTTAGCCCTCCTATCTTCAATCACCTTTACAGCAGAAATAGACTTTGGTAAGATACGATTTCTCGACAAAAAGTCAACATGTGCTATTCTTTTCCCTTAAGCCCACCAATGTTGGGCTCTAGGGGTCAAATCTTGATTTTTTTTTTAACGCCTTTAGTGAGTTACAGTCGGTAAAGACAGTAAAGTTCCTGCCCAACAAATAATACCGAAAATATTCAATAGAGTTTACAACAGCTAAAGTTACCAGCTCGTACGAGTGATATCTTGACTCTGCAGGTGAAGTAGTTATGCTATAGTATTCTATTACCTGAGGCTTGCTATCAATTTTATGTAATAAAATTGCACCATAGCCACTAATACTTGCATCAGTATGCAACTCAATTGGATATTTTGGGTCAAAAATAACAAGGACTGGTTTAATAGTAAGAGTAGAAATAACCTTTTTCCGTATCTGTTCATGTTCCCTTTTCCAAAAAAATTTATTTTTGTCTGGCGTTAAAAAATATAACGGTTTCATCAACTGTGAAAATCCCTTAATAAACTTGAAGTGAATTGCTAATCCAATAAATTGCCTAAGAAAGACTGACTGTGGAGGCGGAAGAGCAGTCAACACAACAATTTTTTGAGGGTTTGGGCGAATTTCATCAGGACTAACATTATAACCTAAATATTGAACCGATGTTTTCAAGAAGAAACACTTTGTAATGTTGAATGAAAACCCGGCCTCTGTCAGAACATCTAGAACAATTTGTAATCTTTCTATCGCCTCATATTGTGTTGACGCAGCTATCATGATGTCGTCCATATAGACGATAACAGATTAGAGATCCCCTAGCGCTTGCATTACTAAACGTTGAAATACCGAAGGCGCATTTTTAAGCCGAAATGGCATAGATAAAAATTCATACTAGCCATCGGGTGTCACAAACGCTGTCTACTCAATTGAATTCGCATTTAAAGGAATTTGGTAATAGCCACAAGCCATATCTAAACATGTAAAATAATAAGCTCCTCGAAGTCTATTTATTTGATCCTGTATAAGTGGAAGCGGGTATTTCTCTGTGTTCGAATTTAACTCTCTAACTCTAACACAAAGTCTATCCGAGTCTTTTTTTTTTCTTTACCAGCCATATAGGGCTTGCATAAGGTGAACAGCTTGGTCTAATTATATTGCATTTCAGCAATTCGTCAATTTTTTCTCGAACTAAATCTCGCTCACACTGAACTGTCTTTCTTGGATCAATTAATCTTATTTTCATTTCGCCAACTTTAACTTTTAGTTCATGGGATACCCTTTATAAAAGAATTTGAGTACTTTGCCAACAATGAATATATTTTATTTTATCCTGTTCATAAAGTTCAGTATCAATATCGGCTGACTCCCTGCCGGTGCGTAAATTAATTATTTTGGTTCTTGAAATTTTAAATTCGCTTGAAGAAATGACAATATCATAACCCTGATTTAGTATTTCGCGGCCAATGACAATATCGTTTTGCATATGATCATCGCCTATTACATAAAACAAAATTTCAATGCAATAATCATCAATTGTTACGTTACTTAAAATTTGTACAGTAGTACATATTCCACTACTGCCTATGCCTTTTAATATAATATTATTAAATCTTTTACCAGAAAATTTAGTACTTAGCTTTTCTTTCAATAGCATTCCGCTCCAGAATCAAAGGTGATTTCGAAAATTTGGCCTCTACGGTTTATTAATCCCTTAAGTACTGCAACACTGCACTGCTCCACTCGCTTTTCTCGGTTAAATGTTTTGCTCCCATCAGCTTCCTTATTTGCACATTGGGTAGATATGTGACCCTGTTCACCGCACTTGTAGCAAATTACACTTGATTTTCCGCGTTGATGACCATCGTGTCTGTCATGTCGTTCCTTGTCGTTGACAAAGTTATTTTGTTGCTTCCTAAGTCTGTATTCAAACATTTTGTGTACCAATTTTTCGCAGAAATGACACTCCATCGATGACTGCTTTTGCCGTTTAGGATAAGTTTCTGTTTGTTGCTCCATGATACCATTTTTTTTATTAAAAGTGAACGCTTTTAATTCGGACTGTAAATCGCCTCTGGTTCGAACATTTGATGTAAAACTTAAACGCTGCAAATGGTTATCAACATTTGCCATCAACACGAGAGTTACAGACACAGCAATATCTTCCATTTCCATTTAGCGCCATTTCGTCGTTAGTTCTGTAACCATGCGGTTTGCATGGACTGCTAGACATTCGCCATAAATCGGTCGTTTTGACAGCATATTTAGAAACATGGCGGCTAGTGTTTCTATAGTGCGATGGATGAATGGATGAACAGTTCTTTAAACTCGAGGCAGGTCATGTTAGCGTAACACACTTGAGAGAGCCATTGCGAAGCGCTGCCCTCTAATGCTGAACTTAATGCCACTACCAGCGCACTGCCTTTTAATGCATTTTCTTTCAAAATAATTTCTACGGTGTTACACCACGATGAAGCGATTGCGTCTGCTTTGTCTGGGTTGAAATTGTGGTAGTTTCACCGCTTTACTTTGCCCTGCATCAGATGCCGTTGTTTGTATGGCCCGCACAAGTTCGATTAAATTTTTATTTTGAAATTCCATGATGGTACGCCGTGGCTCATCTGCTGTTTAAGGTACAGGGCCCGATCCCACTTTTGATGTCGAAGTATGCTCGTCTTCCATTAGAGCGTAGCGCGTTTCGATGTTTTCGCAGGCGATAACTCAAGCATACTGATCTGCTTTTGGTAGAGAAGAGATCAGTTGATTCGACTTGGGCAACAGCATGAAATAAAAACATAAAAGTTTTACAATAATTGCTTCAAACTTACTGGATTCTTAATGAGAAGCTGTTGCATTTGAATTATCACTGCTTTACTTATGCATCCGTATAACTGTTCTATAGCTACACCAGGTAATGCTATCCACTCTCCCACATAAATTCACATATAGTGCCTTATTCCACTGCCAGAGCAGCGGCAACAACAATGCTAAAACTCAATTCCATTTAAACGCAGAATGAGGCAAGTAACATACAGGAACACGAGCTACAATTAGAAGTTGCACCTCATTAGAAACGACCTCAAAGTTTAAAAATCAATACGCGAAAAATATGCATTGAAATTGTATTGTTTGCTCTGAATTTATCTGTGCTAGATTGTCAATGTATCAAATTTCTATATATATTACTTGCTCTTATATTCCCCCTTCTTCAGATGTTTCCATCTACCTTGAACATCTTTCCTCTATCCAGTCTGTTGCATCCAAGTTATCTGATAGAGATTTTCTTTTAGTTTTTTGTGATTTTAATTTACCATATTTCTTAGTTCCTTCTAGTTTTAATAACTTTCTTATTGGACTTTCCGAACTTTCATTATTTAAAATTAATAATATTTCTAACCTAAATGGTAAAATGTTTGATCTTATCTTTTCATCTGAAGTAACATTGCAAAATACTATTTCTAGAATTGATCCTTTAGTTTTACCTGAAGATCCTTACCATCCTACATTAGACTTGTCATTAAAATTGCCTACTCTTGTGCAAACGGAAAATGCTTTTTCTAAATTAAAATCTCGCTGCTTTCGCAAGAATAATTTCATTAAGCTTAATAATTTCGTTTTAAATCATGATTGGTCTACTTTTTATTTGTGTTCAGATCTGAATATTGGTATCTCATATGTTTATAAATCTATTAATTCATTTTTTGATCAATGTGTTCCCAATGCATACCCAGTTAAGTGTGATAGGCCACCTTGGTTTTCTCGTGAATTGATGGTTTTAAGAATTTTGAAATCCAGATATTTTAAAAAGTTTAAATCTACTGGAAGTCCTTCTGACTATTCTCGTTATATCGTTGTTAGAGCTAACTTTTTATACTCATAGAGTAGAGGTGTATTATACCTTTGTTTAAACCGAAAAACAGGCAGAAGGAGACACCTCCGACCCTATAAAGTATATATATTCTGGCTCAGGATCAACAGCCGAGTCGATATAGCCATGTCCGTCTGTCCGTCTGTCCGTCTGTCTGTCCGTGTGAAAATCTAGATCTCAGCTATTATAAGAGCTAGGACAACCAAATTTGGTGACAATATGTGTTATTATTGCACGCTGATCAAGTTTGTTTTGGATTTTGGCCACGCCCCGTTCCGCCCATGTAAATCGAAAAAAAATTGATTACAAGAGCAATTTTGATGCCATATTGTTCATTTTCGGTTTACATGATAACTATAGCTAGCCAGATGATCTCTGAAAATTTGGTAACAATCGGATAATAAACACAGAAGTTATTCAGCTTAACGTTTTCCATAGCTGTAAGCAGCGCTGCCGGCAACGCTGCTTGCAGCATTGTGCCGAATCGAGTGTGCGTGTACGGTGGTGAAATGAGTTAAGTTGTGGACTGCAAAACGAACAGTACTATTATGCAATTACGGGTTCGAGTCCCGCCCGCATCAAAAATTAAATGTGTGCAAAAATGTTTTTTTTTTGTTTTTATATTTTGACTTTGCATAAATATTATAAGTCCATAGCCTTTTACGGTCTAAATATGATTGTAGCCTTTTTTTTTTGTTCCGCAAATAAATTATGTACAAGCAGCTGGGTAGCGGGTATATTACAGTCGAGCACACTCGACTGTAGCTTTCTTACTTGTTTAGGATTGAGATAATAAATTTGCATAAGGCATAAGAAGAACATATTGGTCTTAGTGGCGTCCCTTCCTTACGGATTTTTGGCAGACCATAGATTCTCGATGGTGCTGCGTTGGTTGTGATGAGCTTATTCCTTTCGACCTTTGAAATAAGTTCTTTCTTAAATAGTTTTTCCAGTAGCTCGTTTTTTCTCTTTTGTAGTCGTGATGTGGGATCTGTTTTTATATATAATAATGTTGAGAGTGATATAACAGTTGCAGGCGGTGTAGATAGCGAAAATGAAACAAGTAAGAAAGCTACAGTCGAGTGTGCTCGACTGTAATATACCCTCTACCCAGCTGCTTGTACAAAATTTATTTGCGGAACAAAAAAACGGCTACAATCATATTTTGACCGTAAAAGGCTATGGACTTATAACATTTATGCAAAGTCAAAATATAAAATAAAAAAAAAAAACATTTTTGCACACATTTAATTTTTGATGCGGGCGGGACTCGAACCCGTAAATGCATAATAGTACTGTTCGTTTTGCAGTCCACAACTTAACCCATTTCACCACCGTACACGCACACACGATTCGGCACAATGCTGCAAGCAGCGCTGCCGGCAGCGCTGCTTACAGCTATGGAAAACGTTAAGCTGAATAACTTCTGTGTTTATTATCCGATTGTTACCAAATTTTCAGAGATCAGCTGGCTAGCTATAGTTATCATGTAAACCGAAAATGAACAATATGGCATCAAAATTGCACTTGTTATCAATGTTTTTTCGATTTGCGGGGGCGGAAGGGGGCGTGGCCAAAATCCAAAACAAACTTGATCAGCGTGCAATAATAACACATATTGTCACCAAATTTGGTTGTCCTAGCTCTTATAATAGCTGAGATCTAGATTTTCACACGGACAGACAGACGGACAGACGGACAGACGGACATGGCTATATCGACTCGGCTGTTGATCCTGAGCCAGAATATATATACCTTATGGGGTCGGAGGTGTCTCCTTCTGCCTGTTACATACATTTTCGGTTTGAACAAAGTTATAATACCCTTCTACTCTATGAGTAGCGGGTATAAATATTGAAAATGTTGAAGCCACTGAAGAAGCACACCAATAAGGGTGACGAAAGTTTTACTGCTGGCCAAATATAATGGCAGAGTAATCAGACCATATAAAATAATGCAACCACAAGTGCAAAACAAACTGATGTTCTTTTGATCATGGCGTGTGGGGCATTGAATGAGTAACTCTAATGTTGAATGAAGGAGAATAATTAATCTTGTTTAAAATTACTTAATAATAAAAATTATGTAAAGATGTTGGATAAGGAGGCTTGATACTGTTTTGTAAAATTAACTTGATAAGTTTATACGAATTGAAATGAAAATATTAAATCTTTTGTAAAAGGATAAATAAATAAAAATAAAATTATAGAAAGACAATTGAATGATGGCCTTCACTACACGAGGTAATGCTATAAAGATTACTGGTTTCTTGGAGTGTACAAATTTCGCATAGGCTCGAATTATTTCATCATTTTATGTTTTGCGTCTTTGCATTGTGGTTGTTTCTCTTCGCCGTTAAAATACCGTTGGAGCGGGGCGACAACGATGCGGCGCATGTCTACCTGCACAACGATGCGTCGCGACTTTGTCGCCGAGTGTGGTTCGAGGAAATTGCGGGGCAGTTAGAAAAGCGAGCAGATCAGTATGTTTGAGTTATCGCCTGCGAAAACATCGAAACGCGCTACGCTCTAATGGAAGACGAGCATACTACGACATATATATATTCTCGCTCAGGATCACCCGCCGAGTCTATTAACCCATGTCTGTCTGACCGTCTCTCCGTCTGTCCGTCTGTCTGTCCGTGTGAAAATCTAGATCTCAGCTATTATAAGAGCTAGGACAACCAAATTTGGTGACAATATGTGTCATTATTGCACGCTGATCAAGTTTATTTTGGATTTTAGCCACGCCCCCCTCCGCCCCCGCAAATCGAAAAAACATTGATAACAAGTGCAATTTTGATACCATATTGTTCATTTTCGGTTTACATGATAACTATGGCTAGCCAGATGATCTCTGAAAATTTGGTAACAATCGGATAATAAACACAGAAGTTATTCAGCTTAACGTTTTCCACAGCTGTAAGCAGCGCTGCCGGCAGCCCTGCTTGCAGCATTGTGCCGAATCGTGTGTGCGTGTACGGTGGTGAAATGGGTTAAGTTGTGAACTGCAAAACGAACAGTACTATTAAGCATTTACGGGTTCGAGTCCCGCCCGCATCAAAAATTAAATGTGTGCAAAAATGTTTTTTTTTTTTATTTTTTATTTTGACTTTGCATAAATATTATAAGTCCATAGCCTTTTACGGTCTAAATATGATTGTAGCCGTTTTTTTGTTCCGCAAATAAATAATGTACAAGCAGCTGGGTAGCGGGTATATTACAGTCGAGCATTCTCGACTGTAGCTTTCTTACTTGTTTTTTTATTTAATTATATGTTTAAGTTATGAGAATAAATAGCAACAACAACACGCATCATGCATTCAGGCTTTGTTTTTGTCGTGCAAGAATTTCCGAATGGTCTCATAATGTAACTTTGGGAAAATTTGCGTATTGGCTTAATGGCCGAATGGAGAAGTGGTGGACCTCTTAGGTAATGGGTCCAAGGTTCGATTCCGCCTGCATGCGTGTCATGGTGGGGGAGATCAAGCTTTTCTTATTTTTTGCAAAGAAAAGTTTTTGCCTCCCTTTTTGAGCTACCTTCATAAAACTTTGTATACATGTTTCTCATTGCTGCCCGCTGTAAGTAAGTCGCAACGAGCCGGTACGGGCCGATACATCGTATAGATGCCATAGAACCTATCGGTCGTTTTTTTAACCAAATTTATTAAAAGTTAGAGTGCTCCAGAACACTTTCCATTCAAGTATATAAAGAGGTATTAAAAGGGCACATATCGTTTTTTACATGCACGTATTCGATTTATAGTCCTCAACAGGTAGAATTATTATTTTTACTGTTTAAGTGATAAATCTTGGATTTTTTTGGTACCTGAATAAAAGTTATACGTTTTCAATACTTTTTACTCCTTTTGCCGGTAGCGATGCTTGCAGCATTGTGCCGAATAGTGTGTGCGTGTATGGTGGTGAAATGGGTTAAGTTGTGGACTGCAAAACAAGCAGAACTATTATGCATTTACGGGTTCGAGTCCCACCCGCATCAAAAATTAAATGTGTCCAAAAAATATTTTTTTTTTATTTTAGATTTTGACTTTGCATAAATATTGTAAGTCCATAGCCTTTTACGGTCAAAATATGATTGTAGCCGTTTTTTTGCTCCGCAAAGAAATGATGTACGAGCAGCTGTGTAGCGGGTATATTACAGTCCAGCACACTCGAATGTAGCTTTCTTACTTGTTTATCATAAAACTAATAAGATTTGAGGTCGATTCCCCTTCTTTACTCAGTCAACTTATCTTTAGTGTGCCTTCTAGAGTTACCCGTAATTTTTGCCATTGTCATTAGACTTTTGTTCCAATAATTATAGCTTGCATGACCCTTTTCGTCTTCTCTGCAATCAATATAATACATTTTTTAGACTTCTGAATTTATAGTCCTCCCTTTCTAATATAAAAATTTCTATTCCTAACTCATTAATACTTCATGCTATTAAATAATATTAACTTTTCTTATCTGATTGGAGTTTTCTGGGTTTTCCCCAACCCATTGCAACAAATGTTGGATTGGCTAACAATTTTGTTTGTTTTTCGGACTTAAAGTAAATTAAAGTATACTAAATTAAATTTTATAATTAAAATAAATTATATTCCATTTTAAAATTTTGAACTTAATTAAAATTAAAATTCTGTCATAAAATTAACTTACTTAGCTTTAATCAAAACTGCTTACGTTAAATCAAAGTTCTTTATATATTTATTTTTATCTGGTTTTCTGATACTCTCACGTCAACTTCTATAAGTTGACTTAAAATTAATAAATTAATAAGTAAATAATTAATTGCAAAGAATGCTAAGCAAAGGCTACTGTGGGGAAACAGGATCTTCTCCCATTCGACTTCGAGGGGGTTCAGACCAGATGGCCCCAGCCCCAGAGCAACTTGCATTCTCTGTTTATTTATTGGGTTTGGTGTAAACGCGATGGCCTGTAGCATTATGGTGCAGCTGAGGCGAGAGGAGAGGATCCGAACATCAGATGCGAGCCTTTATGGCTATACTCCCTGTTGTAATGCCTAACGGCGGGGCCAGGAGGGAGTAAGAACGGTGTTTTAAACAACAGGCTACGGCCTGGTGTCACAAAGGCCGATGGACATGGCTCAATCGACTCAGCTGTTGATACTGAAAATGGACAAAAATGGTATACTAAGTTTTTGCATATGCATGCAACAGGCAGAAGGAGGCGTGACAGACCCCACAAAGTATATATATTCTGACTCAGGATCACTAGCTGAGTCGATTGAGCCATGTCCGTCTGTCTGTCCGTCTGTCCGCTTAAACGTCTAGATCTCAGCTATTACAAAAGCTGGAGACGCCATATTTCACATGAAGGTTCCTGTATACCATAGGTAGATCGAGTTTATTTTTATTTTTAATTTTTGATGCCAGGCCCACCGCCCACGCAAATCGATCATTTTCGATTATCAGGAGAAGTATTAAAGTTACAGCTTTCCGCTTTGATATGAACATAAATAATTAAACCATGGATTTTAAAAAAATACATGGTCTATTGTGGTTGTCGAAATGTGCGTAACGGGTAGAAGGAGGCATCTGCGATCCCATAAAGAATATATATTCTTGCTCAGGATCACTAGCCGAGTCGATTAAGCAATGTCTGTCTGTCCGTCTGTCTGTCTGTATGAACGCCTATTTCTCCGAAACTATTTTATTAGAAATTGGATTACGCATACTTCCGCCCCCGCAAATCGAAAAGCCGTATTGCAAGCGCCTATATCTTAGAAACTAAAAAATCTGGAGCCACCAAATTTGGTGACAACACTTATGTGAATCATACGCTGTAAAATTTTTATTAAAATTTGGGACACGCCTACTTCCGCCCCCGAAAATTAATAATCCGTATAGCAGGCGCAATAATAAAGCTAGAGTATTCAGTTTTGGTGTGAATGATAACTATCACCGCGTAAACGATCGCTGAAAATTTGGTTCCGATCGGATAATGAACATAAAAGTTATTCAACGTTTCATATAGATTTGCACTGCTCCCACTGCAAGCAAGCAAGCAGTGATTTTTCCAAGCAGGGTTTTTTTCCAACGGCTTGGACTGCTTGGCGTGTAACTGAAAATTATATGTGTTGTTTATTATTTTTTTTTTTGAAAAACACGTTTACGAATAACAGTTTTCTAAATCTGATTTTTTTCATAACCTTGAAAAATCCATGGCTTTATACAGTCAACACTTGACTGTAGCCGTTCTTACTTGCTGCAATATAAATCTATTCCCCAAATTACAATCCAATCGGACGATAAACACAGAAGTTATCCATGTTTCCGTTATCCGTACTTCCACTGCTTGCACTTGGTATAAAAAGCTACAAAAAAACTGTTAGATAGGCGAAGTAAACGGAAGAAGCGATAAGAGTAGATGCACGAAGCAAACCCAGTAAACTCGAGGGAGTTTTACAAGGTGAGAGCGACTGAGTATTAGTAAGTAAGCTAAGCTATAACCTACAACAACAGAAACGCTGCTGTAATAGTAACACTCAACACACGCGTAACAAGCTCAAAGAGCGTAAATAGAACGTGAGAGCGGGAGAGTGTGGAAAAGTAAAATCAAAATAAAAACAACAAATGAATTACAAAGCACCAGGGTTAACACGAAATGTTCTAAATACGCACCGGGTTAGCACAAGCTAAAATACACCAAAGCAATTTAAAATCACAAATTATTTGCAAAGATTAGGCAGAAAAAATTAAAACAAGTAATAAAAGCTACAGTCGAGCACGCCCAACAGTAATATACCATTTGCCCAGTTCGAAATAAATTATCACACATTTATTTCCATCAAAAAACTCTGCACAAGTTCATCCGCCTCCTATTGTTTAAATTAGATCTATCTTTGAATAGCGCCATCTACATGTGAAAACATAGCAATACACATGAATATTACGGAAAGTTGGGAGAGCTGAGTCGATTGAGCCATGTCCGTCTGTCTGTCCGTCGGTCCGTTAAAACGTCTAGATCCCAGCTATTACAAAAGCTGAAGACGCCATATTTCACATGAAGGTTCCTGTATACCATAGGTAGATTGAGTTTATTTTTAATTTTTGATGCCAGGCCCACCGCCCACGCAAATCGATCATTTTCGATTATCAGGAGAAGTATTAAAGTTACAGCTTTCTGCTTTGATATGAACATAAATAATTAAACCATGGATTTTAAAACAAGTAAGAAAGCTACAGTCGAGTGTGCTCGACTGTAACATACCCGCTACCCAGCTGCTTGTACAAAATTTATTTGCGGAACAAAAAAACGGCTACAATCATATTTTGACCGTAAAAGGCTATGGACTTATAATATTTATGCAAAGTCAAAATCTAAAATAAAAAAAAAATATTTTTTGGACACATTTAATTTTTGATGCGGGTGGGACTCGAACCCGTAAATGCATAATAGTTCTGCTTGTTTTGCAGTCCACAACTTAACCCATTTCACCACCATACACGCACACACTATTCGGCACAATACTGCAAGCAGCGCTGCCGGCAGCACTGCTTACAGCTATGGAAAACGTTAAGCTGAATAACTTCTGTGTTTATTATCCGATTGTTACCAAATTTTCAGAGATCTTCTGGCTAGCTATAGTTATCATATAACCCGAAAATGAACAATATGGCATCAAAATTGCGCTTGTAATCAATTTTTTTCGACTTACAGGGGCGGAAGGGGGCGTGGCCAAAATGCAAAATAAACTTGATCAGCGTGCAATAATAACACATACTGTCACCAAATTTGGTAGTTCTAGCTCTTATAATAGCTGAGATCTAGATTTTCATACATTTTCGGTTTGAGCAAAGTTATAATACCCTTCCACTCTATGAGGAGCGGGTATAAAAATATTTTTGCACACATTTTACTTTTGATGTGGGCGGGGCACGAACCCGTAAACGCATAATAGTACTGTTCGTTTTGCAGTCCACAACTTAACCCATTTTACCACCATACACACACACTATTTGGCATAATGCTGCATGCAGCGCTGCTGATAGCGCTGCTTACAGCTGTGGAAACCGTTAAGCTGCATAACTTCTGTGTTTATTATCCGATTGTTACCAAATTTTCAGAGATCTTCTGGCTAGCTATAGTTATCATATAACCCGAAAATGAACAATATGGCATCAAAATTGCGCTTGTAATCAATTTTTTTCCATTTACAGGGGCCGAAGGGGGCGTGGCCAAAATCCAAAATAAACTTAATCAGCGTGCAATAATAACACATATTGTCACCAAATTTGGTAGTCCTAGCTCTTATAATAGCTGAGATCTAGATTTTCACACGGACAGACAGACGGACAGACAGACAGACGGACAGACGGACATGGCTGTATCGACTCGGCTGTTGATCCTGAGCCTGAATATATATACTTTATGGGGTCGGAGGTGTCTCCTTCTGCCTGTTACATACATTTTCGGTTTGAACAAAGTTATAATACCCTTCTACTCTATGAGTATGGGGTATAAAAATCGTATTGCAACCGCCTATATCTTAGAAACTAAAAAATCTGGAGCCACCAAATTTGGTGACAACACTTATGTGAATCATACGCTGTAAAATTTTTATTAAAATTTGCGACACGCCTAATTCCGCCCCCGAAAATTAATAATCCGTATAGCAGGCGCAATAATAAAGCTAGAGTATTCAGTTATGGTGTGAATGATAACTATCACCGCCTAAACGATCGCTGAAAATTTGGTTCCGATCGGATAATGAACATAAAAGTTATTCAACGTTTCATATAGATTTGCACTGCTCCCACTGCAAGCAAGCAAGCAGTGATTTTTCCAAGCAGGGTTTTTTTCCAACGGCTTGGACTGCTTGGCGTGTAACTGAAAATTATATGTGTTGTTTATTATTTTTCTTTGAAAAACATGTTTACGAATAAGAGTTTTCTAAATCTGATTTTTTTCATAACCTTGAAAAATCCATGGCTTTATACAGTCAACACTTGACTGTAGCCGTTCTTACTTGCTGCAATATAAATCTATTCCCCAAATTACAATCCAATCGGACGATAAACACAGAAGTAATCCATGTTTCCGTTATCCGTACTTCCACTGCTTGCGCCTGCGCTGCGCGTCGTGACGTTATCGTCAGGATGCTTTGTTTCAGCCGTAGCATGTGTAAAGCTGTGCCGTTTTCACATGTAGATGGCGCTATTCAAAGATAGATCTAATTTAAACAATAGCTGGCGGATAAAATCGTGCAGAGTTTTTTAATGGAATTAAATGTGTGATAATTTGTTTCGAACTGGGCAAATGGTATATTACTGTTGGGCGCGCTCGACTGTAGCTTTCATTACTTGATTTAATTTTTTCTGCCTAATCTTTGCAAATAATTTGTGATTTTAAATTGCTTTGGTGTATTTTAGCTTGTGCTAACCCGGTACGTATTTAGAACATTTCGTGTTAACCCTGGTGCTTTGTAATTCATTTGTTGTTTTTATTTTGATTCTACTTTTCCACACTCTCCCGCTCTCACGTTCTATTTAAGCTCTTTGAGCTTGTTACGCGTGTGTTGAGTGTTACTATTACAGCAGCGTTTCTGTTGTTGTAGGTTTTAGCTTAGCTTACTTACTAATACTCAGTCGCTCTCACCTTGTAAAACTCCCTAGAGTTTACTGGGTTTGCTTCGTGCGTCTACTCTTATCGCTTCTCCCGTTTACTTCGCCTATCTAACAGTTTTTTGTAGCTTCTTATACCCGCTACTCATAGAGTAGAAGGCTATTATAACTTTGTTCAAACCGAAAATGTATGTAGCAGGCAGAAGAAAACACCTCCGGCCCCATAAAGAATATATATTCTGGCTCAGGATCATCAGCCGACTCGATATAGCCATGTCCGTCTGCCCGTCTGTCTGTCCGTATGAAAATCTAGATCTCAGCTATTATAAGAGCTAGAACTACCAAATTTGGTGACAGTATGTGTTATTATTGCACGCTGATCAAGTTTATTTTGGACTTTGGCCACGCCCCCTTCCGCCCCCGTAAATCGAAAAAAATTGATAACAAGCGCAATTTTGATGCCATATTGTTAATTTTCGGTTTACATGATAGCTATAGTTAGCCAGACGATCTCTGAAAATTTGGTAACAATCGGATAATAAACACAGAAGTTATTCAGCTTAACGTTTTCCATAGCCGGCAGCGCTGCTTGCAGCATTGTGCCGAATCGTGTGTGCGTGTACGGTGGTGAAATGGGTTAAGTTGTGGACTGCAAAACGAACAGTACTATTATGCATTTACGGGTTCGAGTCCCGCCCGCAACAAAAATTAAATGTGTGCAAAAATGTTTTTTTTTAAGCCCGCTACTCATAGAGTAGAAGGGTATTATAACTTTGTTCAAAGCGAAAATGTATGTAACAGGCAGAAGGAGACACCTCCGACCCCATGAAGTATATATATTCTGGCTCAGGATCAAGAGCCGAGTCGATAGGAACCGTAATCGGATCATTGGCGCTCATCAATACATTAGCAATGTGGGTCTCGTCACGCATCCTGCGAAGATTCCTGACGTCCTCTAGCTTTACTAGGATGCCCTGGAATTAAGACACCAGGCAGGTGTAGAGATCCTTAGCTGTTGTAGCTTGCCTGTTCCATTTCAGGAAACCGCTAGTCTTTGTGAACCAGTACGCACCGAGGACATATCGTTGAGCGTCGCTTCTATTGCGCTCCTGAAATTGGGAGCGTTAGCAGAAGCTTTCCCCTTTACTTAGATTAGCAGATCATCTTTTTGCGTTCTTCGTACTTTAAGCACATGTTTGCCATATTCGTTGAAGCTCGGGTCAGTTTTAAGTTTATCAAGGATATCCACTTAGGAAGCCTCTCCCGTTTTCTTCACTATGATTGCCTCAGGCTTTTTACGCAGCCACTTAGACTCTGTCTGGGTCCACGTTCGTCCTTTGGTTACTTTCTTAGCGACAGATGCATAGCTAACCGGCTTGGAGTTTCTTGCTCTGGATTTTTCATCCCCTTCGATGTTCTTATCAGGCGTAGAGTTAGCAACCTTGGGGCTTTGCGGTGTACCCTTTTTGCGAGGCTCTTGTGCCTCTCTCGGCGGCACCTTTCTGCAGCTCGATCGCCCTATTATTGAGAGCCGAAAGTTCGACTATTGTGCCCTTGGTCTCTCTAGTAACGTGACGCTGGGTCTCGAATGTAGGTTTTCCCACATATCCTCGTTAAAATACCCCGCAAATCATCATTCTGAAACTCCGTAATTGGGTCTGAGAGCCAAAGTGGCAATCCTGATGATTTTTAGATTCTAGCGACGGTGGCAAAGCCTTTGCAGTCATTGAACATTAAGTTTAGAAAGAATCCCACGTAGGCACACGGACTTCCCCTAGGCTTCCCTGATAGAGGATATTCCGGCTCTACTCGGACACCAGAGCATTACCTTACGCACCAAAGTGGTGAATGGATAATTATTAGTCTTTCCGTACCTTTATGCATTTTCCAAACACAGCCAACCTCTGCAAATATTTAATTATATATTTAAACTTTTACCGTAACGCTCCATCAAAAAGATCGCATCGCAACTGATTCAAATTTAAATTTAATTTGAATTTGAATTTGAATTATTGGTTTCGAGCCAACTGATCTGCACTGCCAGTCTGGCAGCGCAATTAAGCTCGGACAAGATCACCTACTGAGAAAAGTTGGCAGCACCAACAGCTGATTTAGCACTTGTCGATATAGCCAGTCGTCTGTCTGCCCGTGTGAAAATGTAGATTCCAGCTATAATAGCTAGGACTTCAAAATTTGGTGACAATATTTGTTATTATTGCACGCTGATCAATTTTATTTTGGATTTTGGCCACGCCCCCTTCCGCCCCTGTAAATCCAAAAAATTTGATTACAAGCGCAATGTTGATGCCATATTATTCAATTATTTCAGTTTATATGATAACTATAGCTAACCAGACGATCTCTGAAAATTTGGTAACAATCGGATAATAATCACAGAAGTTATTCAGCTTAACGTTTTCCATAGCTGTAAGCAGCGCTGCCGGCAGCGCTGCTTGCAGCATTGTGCCGAATCGTGTGTGGGTGTACGGTGATGAAATGGGTTAAGTTGTGGACTGCAAAACGAACAGTACTATTATGCATTTACGGGTTCGAGTCCCGCCCGCATCAAAAATTAAATGTGTGCAAAAATGTTTTTTTTTAAACCCGCTACTCATAGAGTAGAAGGGTATTATAACTTTGTTCAAAGCGAAAATGTATGTAACAGGCAGAAGGAGACACCTCCGACCCCATGAAGTATATATATTCTGGCTCAGGATCAAGAGCCGAGTCGATAGGAACCGTAATCGGATCATTGGCGCTCATCAATACATTAGCAATGTGGGTCTCATCACGCATCCTGCGAAGATTCCTGACGTCCTCTAGCTTTACTAGGATGCCCTGGAATTAAGACACCAGGCAGGTGTAGAGATCCTTAGCTGTTGTAGCTTGTCTGTTCCATTTCAGGAAACCGCTAGTCTTTGTGAACCAGTACGCACCGAGGACATATCGTTGAGCGTCGCTTCTATTGCGCTCCTGAAATTGGGAGCGTTAGCAGAAGCTTTCCCCTTTACTTAGATTAGCAGATCATCTTTTTGCGTTCTTCGTACTTTAAGCACATGTTTGCCATATTCGCTGAAGCTCGGGTCAGTTTTAAGTTTATCAAGGATATCCACTTAGGAAGCCTCTCCCGTTTTCTTCACTATGATTGCCTCAGGCTTTTTACGCAGCCACTTAGACTCTATCTGGGTCCACGTTCGTCCTTTGGTTACTTTCTTAGCGACAGATGCATAGCTAACCGGCTTGGAGTTTCTTGCTCTGGATTTTTCATCCCCTTCGATGTTCTTATCAGGCGTAGAGTTAGCAACCTTGGGGCTTTGCGTCTCTGTGCTATAGGCACCTGCACTTTCGGTGTACCCTTTTTGCGAGGCTCTTGTGCCTCTCTCGGCGGCACCTTTCTGCAGCTCGATCGCCCTATTATTGAGAGCCGAAAGTTCGACTATTGTGCGCTTGGTCTCTCTAGTAACGTGACGCTGGGTCTCGAATGTAGGTTTTCCCACATATCCTCGCTAAAATACCCCGCAAATCATCATTCTGGAACTCCATAATTGGGTCTGAGAGCCAAAGTGGCGATCCTGATGATTTTTAGATTCTAGCGACGGTGGCAAAGCCTTTGCAGTCATTGAACATTAAGTTTAGAAAGAATCCCACGTAGGCACACGGACTTCCCCTAGGCTTCCCTGATAGAGGATATTCCGGCTCTACTCGGACACCAGAGCATTACCTTACGCACCAAAGTGGTGAATGGATAATTATTAGTCTTTCCGTACCTTTATGCGTTTTTCAAACACAGCCAACCTCTGCAAATATTTAATTATATATTTAAACTTTTACCGTTACGCTCCATCAAAAAGATCGCATCGCAACTGATTCAAATTTAAATTTAATTTGAATTTGAATTTGAATTATTGGTTTCGAGGCAACTGATCTGCACTGCCAGTCTGGCAGCGCAATTAAGCTCGGACAAGATCACCTACGGAGAAAAGTTGGCAGCACCAACAGCACTTGTCGATATAGCCAGTCGTCTGTCTGCCGGTGTGAAAATGTAGATTCCAGCTATAATAGCTAGGACTTCAAAATTTGGTGACAATATTTGTTATTATTGCACGCTGATCAATTTTATTTTGGATTTTGGCCACGCCCCCTTCCGCCCCTGTAAATCCAAAAAATTTGATTACAAGCGCAATTTTGATGCCATATTATTCAATTATTTCAGTTTATATGATAACTATAGCTAACCAGACGATCTCTGAAAATTTGGTAACAATCGGATAATAAACACAGAAGTTATTCAGCTTAACGATTTCCATAGCTGTAAGCAGCGCTGCCGGCATCGTGTGTGCGTGTACGGTGGTGAAATGGGTTAAGTTGTGGACTGCAAAACGAACAGTACTATTATGCATTTACGGGTTCGAGTCCCGCCCGCATCAAAAATTAAATGTGTGCAAAAATGTTTTTTTTTAAACCCGCTACTCATAGAGTAGAAGGGTATTATAACTTTGTTCAAAGCGAAAATGTATGTAACAGGCAGAAGGAGACACCTCCGACCCCATGAAGTATATATATTCTGGCTCAGGATCAAGAGCCGAGTCGATAGGAACCGTAATCGGATCATTGGCGCTCATCAATACATTAGCAATGTGGGTCTCATCACGCATCCTGCGAAGATTCCTGACGTCCTCTAGCTTTACTAGGATGCCCTGGAATTAAGACACCAGGCAGGTGTAGAGATCCTTAGCTGTTGTAGCTTGTCTGTTCCATTTCAGGAAACCGCTAGTCTTTGTGAACCAGTACGCACCGAGGACATATCGTTGAGCGTCGCTTCTATTGCGCTCCTGAAATTGGGAGCGTTAGCAGAAGCTTTCCCCTTTACTTAGATTAGCAGATCATCTTTTTGCGTTCTTCGTACTTTAAGCACATGTTTGCCATATTCGCTGAAGCTCGGGTCAGTTTTAAGTTTATCAAGGATATCCACTTAGGAAGCCTCTCCCGTTTTCTTCACTATGATTGCCTCAGGCTTTTTACGCAGCCACTTAGACTCTATCTGGGTCCACGTTCGTCCTTTGGTTACTTTCTTAGCGACAGATGCATAGCTAACCGGCTTGGAGTTTCTTGCTCTGGATTTTTCATCCCCTTCGATGTTCTTATCAGGCGTAGAGTTAGCAACCTTGGGGCTTTGCGTCTCTGTGCTATAGGCACCTGCACTTTCGGTGTACCCTTTTTGCGAGGCTCTTGTGCCTCTCTCGGCGGCACCTTTCTGCAGCTCGATCGCCCTATTATTGAGAGCCGAAAGTTCGACTATTGTGCGCTTGGTCTCTCTAGTAACGTGACGCTGGGTCTCGAATGTAGGTTTTCCCACATATCCTCGCTAAAATACCCCGCAAATCATCATTCTGGAACTCCATAATTGGGTCTGAGAGCCAAAGTGGCGATCCTGATGATTTTTAGATTCTAGCGACGGTGGCAAAGCCTTTGCAGTCATTGAACATTAAGTTTAGAAAGAATCCCACGTAGGCACACGGACTTCCCCTAGGCTTCCCTGATAGAGGATATTCCGGCTCTACTCGGACACCAGAGCCTTACCTTACGCACCAAAGTGGTGAATGGATAATTATTAGTCTTTCCGTACCTTTATGCGTTTTTCAAACACAGCCAACCTCTGCAAATATTTAATTATATATTTAAACTTTTACCGTTACGCTCCATCAAAAAGATCGCATCGCAACTGATTCAAATTTAAATTTAATTTGAATTTGAATTTGAATTATTGGTTTCGAGGCAACTGATCTGCACTGCCAGTCTGGCAGCGCAATTAAGCTCGGACAAGATCACCTACGGAGAAAAGTTGGCAGCACCAACAGCACTTGTCGATATAGCCAGTCGTCTGTCTGCCGGTGTGAAAATGTAGATTCCAGCTATAATAGCTAGGACTTCAAAATTTGGTGACAATATTTGTTATTATTGCACGCTGATCAATTTTATTTTGGATTTTGGCCACGCCCCCTTCCGCCCCTGTAAATCCAAAAAATTTGATTACAAGCGCAATTTTGATGCCATATTATTCAATTATTTCAGTTTATATGATAACTATAGCTAACCAGACGATCTCTGAAAATTTGGTAACAATCGGATAATAAACACAGAAGTTATTCAGCTTAACGATTTCCATAGCTGTAAGCAGCGCTGCCGGCATCGTGTGTGCGTGTACGGTGGTGAAATGGGTTAAGTTGTGGACTGCAAAACGAACAGTACTATTATGCATTTACGGGTTCGAGTCCCGCCCGCATCAAAAATTAAATGTGTGCAAAAATGTTTTTTTTTATACCCGCTACTCATAGAGTAGAAGGGTATTATAACTTTGTTCAAACCGAAAATGTATGTAACAGGCAGAAGGAGACACCTCCGACCCCATGAAGTATATATATTCTGGCTCAGGATCAAGAGCCGAATCGATAGGAACCGTAATCGGATCATTGGCGCTCATCAATACATTAGCAATGTGGGTCTCGTCACGCATCCTGCGAAGATTCCTGACGTCCTCTAGCTTTACTAGGATGCCCTGGAATTAAGACATCAGGCAGGTGTAGAGATCCTTAGCTGTTGTAGCTTGTCTGTTCCATTTCAGGAAACCGCTAGTCTTTGTGAACCAGTACGCACCGAGGACATATCGTTGAGCATCGCTTCTATTGCGCTCCTGAAATTGGGAGCGTTAGCATAAGCTTTCTCCTTTACTTAGATTAGCAGATCATCTTTTTGCGTTCTTCGTACTTTAAGCACATGTTTGCCATATTCGCTGAGGCTCGGGTCAGTTTTAAGTTTATCAAGGATATCCACTTAGGAAGCCTCTCCCGTTTTCTTCACTATGATTGCCTCAGGCTTTTTACGCAGCCACTTAGACTCTATCTTGGTCCACGTTCGTCCTTTGGTTACTTTCTTAGCGACAGATCATAGCTAACCGGCTTGGAGTTTCTTGCTCTGGATTTTTCATCCCCTTCGATGTTCTTATCAGGCGTAGAGTTAGCAACCTTGGGGCTTTGCGCCTCTGTGCTATAGGCACCTGCACTTTCGGTGTACCCTTTTTGCGAGGCTCTTGTGCCTCTCTCGGCGGCACCTTTCTGCAGCTCGATCGCCCTATTATTGAGAGCCGAAAGTTCGACTATTGTGCCCTTGGTCTCTCTAGTAACGTGACGCTGGGTCTCGAATGTAGGTTTTCCCACATATCCTCGTTAAAATACCCCGCAAATCATCATTCTGGAACTCCGTAATTGGGTCTGAGAGCCAAAGTGGCGATCCTGATGATTTTTAGATTCTAGCGACGGTGGCAAAGCCTTTGCAGTCATGGAACATTAAGTTTAGAAAGAATCCCACGTAGGCACACGGACTTCCCCTAGACTTCCCTGATAGAGGATATTGCGGCTCTACTCGGACACCAGAGCCTTACCTTACGCACCAAAGTGGTGAATGGATAATTATTAGTCTTTCCGTACCTTTATGCATTTTCTAAACACAGCCAACCTCTGCAAATATTTAATTATATATTTAAACTTTTACCGTTACGCTCCATCAAAAGGATCGCATCGCAACTGATTCAAATTTAAATTTAATTTGAATTTGAATTTGAATTATTGGTTTCGAGCCAACTGATCTGCACTGCCAGTTTGGCAGCGCAATTAAGCTCGGACAAGATCACCTACTGAGAAAAGTTGGCAGCACCAACAGCTGATTTAGCACTTGTCGATATAGCCAGTCGTCTGTCTGCCCGTGTGAAAATTTAGATTCCAGCTATAATAGCTAGGACTTCAAAATTTGGTGACAATATTTGTTATTATTGCACGCTGATCAATTTTATTTTTGATTTTGGCCACACCACTTCCGCCCCCGTAAATCGAAAAAAAATGAAGTACATTTTGAAGCCACATTGTTCATTTTTGGTAGTAATAACTATAGCTCGCCAGATGATAACAATCGGATTATAAACACAGAAGTTATTTAACTCAACGTTTTCCATAGCTGTAAGCAGCGCTGCCGGCAGTGTGTGCGTGTACGGTGGTTAAATGGGTTAAGCTGTGGACTGCAAAACGAACAGTACTATTATTCATTTACGGGTTCGAGTCCCGCCCGCATGAAAAATAACAAGTAAGAAAGCTACAGTCGAGTGTGCTCGACTGTAATATACCCGCTACCCAGCTGCTCGTACATCATTTATTTGCGGAACAAAAAAAACGGCTACAATCATATTTTGACCGTAAAAGGCTATGGAGTTATAATATTTATGCAAAGTCAAAATCTAAATTAAAAAAAAAAACATTTTTGCACACATTTAATTTTTGTGTTTATTATCCGATTGTTACCAAATTTTCAGAGATCATCTGGCTTGCTATATTTATCATATAAACTGAAATAAATGAATAATATGGCATCAAAATTGCGCTTGTAATCAAATTTTTTGGATTTACAGGGGCGGAAGGGGGCGTGGCCAAAATCCAAAATAAACTTGATCGGCGTGCAATAATAACACATACTGTCACCAAATTTGGTAGTTCTAGCTCTTATAATAGCTGAGATCTAGATTTTCACACGGACAGACAGACGGACAGACGGACATGGCTATATCGACTCGGCTGTTGATCCTGAGCCAGAGTATGTATACTTTATGGGGTCGGAGGTGTCTCCTTCTGCCTGTTACATACATTTTCGGTTTGAACAAAGTTATAATACCCTTCTACTCCATGAGTAGCGGGTATAAAAATTAAATTCGACCATTAAAATTGGTCAAAAATGGCGTGGCCAACCCCACAAAGTATATATATTCTGACTCAGTATCACTAGGTGAGACGATTGAGCCGGGTCCAGCTGTCTGTCCGTCTATCTGTCCGTCTGTCCGTTTGAACGTCTAGATCTCAGCTATTACAAAAGCTAGAGACACCAAATTTCACATGAGGGTTCCTGTATACCATAGGTAGATCGAGTTTATTTTCAATTTTCGATGTCGCGCCCACCGCCCACGTAAAACGATAATTACGATTATTAGGAAAAGTATTGAAGTTATGGCTTTCTGCTTTGGTATAAACATAGATAATTACAATATAAATCTATTTTCAAAATTACAATCCGATCGAACAATAAACACAGAAGATATTCATCTAAACGTTTTCCATAGTTACACTCTTTGCGCCTTTGCAGCATATCGTGACGTCATCGTCAAATTTCCACATTTTTCCTAAATTTGCGTATTATTTAAAATTCATTAAGAATATTTAAAGCTTTTAAAAATGTTTTAAAAATATTAACTGTCAATTTTCTTAATTTCAAAATATTTAAAAATTTCTATAATTTATTAAATTTTTTTTTTTATACTTCCCACTTTTCCAAAGTTCCATAATTTTTAAAATTGCTTATCAAAAAATAAAGGATTAACTCTTTGTTTCCCTTTTGATTTTTTTGCCTTTCTTATCATTTCTAATATTCTAATATTCTATTCTAATATTCAGTTACCACTGAATTTAGTTAGTGGTTTCGGCACCTTTAGCAGTAAGAGATGTTGTGCCAGCGCTGACACTTTTGATTGAAAGATTGCAAGACTCCCCATACAGCGCCAACTGCCTGCGCCAACTACCTGTGCCTGCATCTGCGTGTACGTCAGCGTCGATTGTAATCAACACGCTGGGATCAATCAGCAAACTTTAAAACTGAACGCCACACAGCAGTCAGCTCGAATGAATCCATCAAACGTATCAATCATGATGACAGGTCACAGTGCGAGCACAGTATAACTGGAAAAGACCAGGCCAGACCAGACACAGGCAGGACCAGGCAACAGGCAGCAGGTCCAGTTTTAGCTTTTCCTAACATGTCTGTGAAACGTCTCAGTTGTTGTTTTTGTTGTAGTTGGCGTTGCCTCACTTGTGAAGTCTCCACGCGCGTTGCGCCCATTAAATTAAAATAATCTTAGTTGTTGTTGCTTTTTTTTTCATCAATCTCCCCACTCTGGACTCGAGTTGCAACTGTCGCATATAGCAGCTGGACAAGGTGCTTGTGTGAGACGCTGCAGGCAGGCAGGCAGCATCAGCCCAACTGATTTGAAATTCTAAAGTGATTTTGATTACTTGAGGTATTGATATTTTGACTTGTACGTTGATTAGATAGTTGAAGGCTTGTTAGATGCATGTCAGCAGCAGCAGCGGCCTCAGACCGGTCTCACTGGCTGCATGTCTTGGTCTTGGTCTCTACGTCTCCATTTTCGTCTGCATCTGCGTGATGCGCCTGGCTTGATGTTGATTATAATTTAATTATTAGCAATCTGTAACAAGTAAATGGCTTGCATGGTGCTCTCACTCCATGGCACTCCTGGTCATGGCGCATAATTTAGCAGGCAGGTGTGAAAAAGCTTCATTAGCTTAGACGTCTCAGTCCGAGCCCGCTGCATGACTAATAATAGTCATGGGCCGGTCACATTCTGCTCTCTTGCCACATTTGCCACCGGCACAAACCATACTTATTCTCAATCTGCTTGGCTTGGGCAGCCACGATGTCTGCTAACGAAAGTTGCAGACATTTGAGTGACTGAAGCAAGGCAAAATGCTGTAGAAATTTCCCCTTGCGATTTGCGGCTAATCCCATGGAAAATAATATAGACAGAGAGGTATTCTCTCTTAAGACTTGCTGGCTTTATATGTAGAATTTGTAGCAAGGAGGTACCAAGCGTTACAATTCTATTAAAACGATTCAAGTAGGCTGAGTTGCTTCTGTCTTAATTTCTGACTACGTAAGCTCTCAATGTGTTCGGATTTTCAGTCCGCTCTCAGCTCTCAATTGAGACTGGACTGGGTTTTTTTTTTCTCTGGGTGAGACTGGGATCTCTCTTTTTTTTATCTCAGGGTGGGACTGGAATCTCTTTTTTTTTCGTAGTGCATTTGCATTAAAGTATGCCTTTTTTTTAACAAGTAGAGCAATTCTCTTCATTTTTGGATAAGTACACAAAAATGTTTCATATCATCGTTTTTTTTTTTGTATACCCGGTACTTCTGCAGCAATGGCTTAAGCTTGCGCATGCTCTTGACGCTCAACTTGTGTGTCTCAAAGAGTGAGATTGTCGCCTGCGAATAATCGTTGCCATAGAGTTTGCCCATGGCCAGAGCCACATAGCGCTGGGTGAAGCCGAGCTCGATGCGACGCTGCTTGAAGGTCTTCGCAAACTGATCGAGCTCCATAACTATTCAACAAATTATTTAATTTCTTTTTTACAATAACTGAATTTTTTGAATTTTTGGTCTTGGTTTACTATATTGTTTGTTTCCTTGTTTGCTTTGTTTTCTATCTATAGTAATGTTTGCTTTGTTTTCAATCTATAGTAATAATATATTTAATTTAATATCTTTTCTATAACGACTTTTAAATATATTTGGTAAAACTTTTAACTTAATTTTAAATATATATACAGTGGTGGCATTTTATTTAGCACACTATTTAGCAGCACACTTCAACATGAATTTTTACCGATTGTATAGTGAATAGTTCACCAATTTTTTTTCTGGTTGTTGCCTTATTAGTTGATAAGATGTACCGTTACTTTCAGCCTATTCCCTTTCGTCGTTTTTTTTTCTGCGTTGGTTTGAATGAATTAACTATGATTTTCAGCTGGACATGAGTTTAGCACACTTATACATTTTATACCCGCTACTCATAGAGTAGAAGGGTATTATAACTTTGTTCAAACCGAAAATGTATGTAACGGGCAGAAGGAGACACCTCCGACCCCATAAAGTGTATATATTCTGGCTCAGGATCAACAGCCGAGTCGATATAGCCATGTCCGTCTGTCCGTCTGTACGTCTGTCCGTCTGTCTGTGCGTGTGAAAATCTAGATCTCGGCTATTATAAGAGCTAGGACAACCAAATTTGGTGACAATATGTGTTATTATTGCACGCTGATCAAGTTTATTTTGGATTTTGGCCACGCTGCCGGCAGCGCTGCTTGCAGCATTGTGCCAAATCGTGTGTGCGTGTACGGTGGTGAAATGGGTTAAGTTGTGGACTGCAAAACGAACAGTACTATTATGCATTTACGGGTTCGAGTCCCGCCCGCATCAAAAATTAAATGTGTGCAAAAATATTTTTATGCCCGCTACTCATAGAGTAGAAGGGTATTATAACTTTGTTCAAACCGAAAATGTATGTAACAGACAGAAGGAGACACCTCCGACCCCATAAAGTATATATATTCTGGCTCAGGATCAACAGCCGAGTCGGTATAGCCATATCCGTCTGTCCGTCTGTCCGTCTGTACGTCTAGATCTCAGCTATTACAAAAGGTAGAGACACCTAATTTCCTGTATACCATAGGTAGATCGAGTTTATTTTCAATTTTCGATGTCGCGCCCACCGCCCACGCAAAACGATAATTACGATTATTAGGAAAAGTATTGAAGTTATGGCTTTCTGCTTTGGTATAAACATAGATAATTACAATATAAATCTATTTTCAAAATTACAATCCGATCGAACAATAAACACAGAAGATATTCATCTAAACGTTTTCCATAGTTACACTCTTTGCGCCTTTGCAGCATATCGTGACGTCATCGTCAAATTTCCACATTTTTCCTAAATTTGCGTATTATTTAAAATTCATTAAGAATATTTAAAGCTTTTAAAAATGTTTTAAAAATATTAACTGTCAATTTTCTTAATTTTAAAATATTTAAAAATTTCTATAATTTATTAAAATTTTTTTTTTATACTTCCCACTTTTCCAAAGTTCCATAATTTTTAAAATTGCTTATCAGTGAAAAAGGGATTAACTCTTTGTTTCCCTTTTGATTTTTTTGCCTTTCTTATCCTTTCTAATATTCTAATATTCTATTCTAATATTCAGTTACCACTGTATTTAGTTAGTGGTTTCGGCACCTTTAGCAGTAAGAGATGTTGTGCCAGCGCTGACACTTTTGATTGAATTCCCAGCAGCATGCGTTGCAAGACTCCCCATACAGCGCCAACTGCCTGCGCCAACTACCTGTGCCTGCATCTGCGTGTACGTCGGCGTCGATTGTAATCAACACGCTGGGATCAATCAGCAAACTTTAAAACTGAACGCCACACAGCAGTCAGCTCGAATGAATCCATGAAACGTATCAATCATGATGACAGGTCACAGTGCGAGCACAGTATAACTGGAAAAGACCAGGCCAGACCAGACACAGGCAGGACCAGGCAACAGGCAACAGGTCCAGTTTTAGCTTTTCCTAACATGTCTGTGAAACGTCTCAGTTGTTGTTTTTGTTGTAGTTGGCGTTGCCTCACTTGTGAACTCTCCACGCGCGTTGCGCCCATTAAATTCGAATAATCTTAGTTGTTGTTGCTTTTTTTTTCATCAATCTCCCCACTCTGGACTCGAGTTGCAACTGTCGCATATAGCAGCTGGACACGGTGCTTGTGTGAGACGCTGCAGGCAGGCAGGCAGGCAGCATCAGCCCAACTGATTTGAAATTCTAAAGTGATTTTGATTACTTGAGGTATTGATATTTTGATTTGTACGTTTGGCTTGTTAGATGCATGTCAGCAGCAGCAGCGGCCTCAGACCGGTCTCACTGGCTGCATGTCTTGGTCTTGGTCTCTACGTCTCCATTTTCGTCTGCATCTGCGTGATGCGCCTGGCTTGATGTTGATTATAATTTAATTATAAGCAATCTGTAACAAGTAAATGGCTTGCATGGTGCTCTCACTCCATGACACTCCTGGTCATGGCGCATAATTTAGCAGGCAGGTGTGAAAAAGCTTCATTAGCTTAGACGTCTCAGTCCGAGCCCGCTGCATGACTAATAATAGTCATGGGCCGGTCACATTCTGCTCTCTTGCCACATTTGCCACCGGCACAAACCATACTTATTCTCAATCTGCTTGGCTTGGGCAGCCACGATGTCTGCAGACATTTGAGTGACTGAAGCAAGGCAAAATGCTGTAGAAATTTCCCCTTGCGATTTGCGGCTAATCCCATGGAAAATAATATAGACAGAGAGGTATTCTCTCTTAAGACTTGCTGGCTTTATATGTAGAATTTGTAGCAAGGAGGTACCAAGCGATACAATTCTATTAAAACGATTCAAGTAGGCTGAGTTGCTTCTGTCTTAATTTCTGACTACGTAAGCTCTCAATGTGTTCGGATTTTTAGTCCGATCTCAGCTCTCAATTGAGACTGGACTGGGTTTTTATACCCGCTACTCATAGAGTAGAAGGGTATTATAACTTTGTTCAAACCGAAAATGTATGTAACAGGCAGAAGGAGACATCTCCGACCCCATAAAGTATATATATTCTGGCTCAGGATCAACAGCCGAGTCGATATAGTCCATGTCCGTCTGTCCGTCTGTCTGTCCGTGTGAAAATCTAGATCTCAGCTATTATAAGAGCTAGGACAACCAAATTTGGTGACAATATGTGTTATTATTGCACGCTGATTAAGTTTATTTTGGATTTTGGCCACGCCCCCTTCCGCCCCCGCAAATCGAAAAAACATTGATAACAAGTGCATTTTTGATGCCATATTGTTCATTTTCGGTTTACATGATAACTATAGCTAGCCAGATGATCTCTGAAAATTTGGTAATAATCGGATAATAAACACAGAAGTTATTCAGCTTAACGTTTTCCATAGCTGTAGGCAGCGCTGCCGGCTGCGCTGCTTGCAGCATTGTGCCGAGTCGTGTGTGCGTGTACGGTGGTGAAGTGGGTTAAGTTGTGGACTGCAAAACGAACAGTACTATTATGCATTTACGGGTTCGAGTCCCTCCCGTATCAAAAATTAAATGTGTGCAAAAATGTTTTTTTTTTTTATACCTGCTACTCAAAGAGTAGAAGGGTATTATAACTTTGTTCAAACCGAAAATGTATGTAACAGGCAGAAGGAGACACCTCCGACCCCATAAAGTATATATATTCTGGCTCAGGATCAACAGCCGATTCGATATAGCCATGTCCGTCTGTCCGTCTGTCTGTCTGTCCGTCAGTCCGTCTGTCTGTCTGTGTGAAAATCTAGATCTCAGCTATTATAAGAGCTAGGACAACCAAATTTGGTGACAATATGTGTTATTATTGCACGCTGATCAAGTTTATTTTGGATTTTGGCCACGCCCCCTTCCGCCCCCGCAAATCGAAAAAACATTGATAACAAGTGCAATTTTGACGCCATATTGTTCATTTTCGGTTTACATGATAACTATAGCTAGCCAGATGATCTCTGAAAATTTGGTAACAATCGGATAATAAACACAGAAGTTATTCAGCTTAACGTTTTCCATAGCTGTAAGCAGCGCTGCCGAATCGTGTGTGCGTGTACGGTGGTGAAATGGGTTAAGTTGTGGACTGCAAAATGAACAGTACTATTATGCATTAACGGGTTCAAGTCCCGCCCGCATCTAAAATTAAATGTGTGCAAAAATGTTTTTATACCCGCTACTCATAGAGTAGAAGGGTATTATAACTTTGTTCAAACCGAAAATGTATGTAACAGGCAGAAGGAGACACCTCCGACCCCATAAAGTATATATATTCTGGCTCAGGATCAACAGCCGAGTCGATATAGCCATGTCCGTCTGTCCGTCTGTCTCTCCGTGTGAAAATCTAGATCTCAGCTATTATAAGAGCTAGGACAACTAAATTTGGTGACAATATGTTTTATTATTGCACGCTGATCAAGTTTATTTTGGATTTTGGCCACGCCCCCTTCCGCCCCCGCAAATCAAAAAAACATTGATAACAAGTGCAATTTTGATGCCATATTGTTCATTTTCGGTTTACATGATAACTATAGCTATCCAGATGATCTCTGAAAATTTGGTAACAATCAGATAATAAACACAGAAGTTATTCAGCTTAACGTTTTCCATAGCTGTAAGCAGTGCTGCCGGCAGCGCTGCTTGCAGCATTGTGCCGAATCGTGTGTGCGTGTACGGTGGTGAAATGGGTTAAGTTGTAGACTGCAAAACGAACAGTACTATTATGCATTTACGGGTTCGAGTCCCGCCCGCATCAAAAATTAAATGTGCGCAAAAATATTTTTTTTTTTTATACCCGCTACTCATAGAGTAGAAGGGTATTATAACTTTGTTCAAACCGAAAATGTATGTAACAGGCAGAAGGAGACACCTCCGACCCCATAAAGTATATATATTCTGGCTCAGGATCAACAGCCGAGTCGATATAGCCATATCCGTCTGTCCGTCTGTCCGTCTGTACGTCTAGATCTCAGCTATCCTGTATACCATAGGTAGATCGAGTTTATTTTCAATTTTCGATGTCGCGCCCACCGCCCACGCAAAACGATAATTACGATTATTAGGAAAAGTATTGAAGTTATGGCTTTCTGCTTTGGTATAAACATAGATAATTAAAATATAAATCTATTATCAAAATTACAATCCGATCGAACAATAAACACAGAAGATATTCATCTAAACGTTTTCCATAGTTACACTCTTTGCCCCTTTGCAGCATATCGTGACGTCATCGTCAAATTTCCACATTTTTCCTAAATTTGCGTATTATTTAAAATTCATTAAGAATATTTAAAGCTTTTAAAAATGTTTTAAAAATATTAACTGTCAATTTTCTTAATTTTAAAATATTTAATAATTTCTATAATTTATTAAAATTGTTTTTTTATACTTCCCACTTTTCCAAAGTTCCATAATTTTTAAAATTGCTTATCAGTGAAAAAGGGATTAACTCTTTGTTTCCCTTTTGATTTTTTTTGCCTTTCTTATCATTTCTAATATTCTAATATTCTATTCTAATATTCAGTTACCACTGTATTTAGTTAGTGGTTTCGGCACCTTTAGCAGTAAGAGATGTTGTGCCAGCGCTGACACTTTTGATTGAATTCCCAGCAGCATGCGTTGCAAGACTCCCCATACAGCGCCAACTGCCTGCGCCAACTACCTGTGCCTGCATCTGCGTGTACGTCGGCGTCGATTGTAATCAACACGCTGGGATCAATCAGCAAACTTTAAAACTGAACGCCACACAGCAGTCAGCTCGAATGAATCCATCAAACGTATCAATCATGATGACAGGTCACAGTGCGAGCACAGTATAACTGGAAAAGACCAGGCCAGACCAGACACAGGTAGGACCAGGCAACAGGCAACAGGTCCAGTTTTAGCTTTTCCTAACATGTCTGTGAAACGTCTCAGTTGTTGTTTTGTTGTAGTTGGCGTTGCCTCACTTGTGAAGTCTCCACGCGCGTTGCGCCCATTAAATTCGAATAATCTTAGTTGTTGTTGCTTTTTTTTTCATCAATCTCCCCACTCTGGACTCGAGTTGCAACTGTCGCATATAGCAGCTGGACACGGTGCTTGTGTGAGACGCTGCAGGCAGGCAGGCAGCATCAGCCCAACTGATTTGAAATTCTAAAGTGATTTTGATTACTTGAGGTATTGATATTTTGACTTGTACGTTGATTAGATAGTTGAAGGCTTGTTAGATGCATGTCAGCAGCAGCAGCGGCCTCAGACCGGCCTCACTGGCTGCATGTCTTGGTCTTGGTCTCTACGTCTCCATTTTCGTCTGCATCTGCGTGATGCGCCTGGCTTGATGTTGATTATAATTTAATTATAAGCAATCTGTAACAAGTAAATGGCTTGCATGGTGCTCTCACTCCATGACACTCCTGGTCATGGCGCACAATTTAGCAGCCAGGTGTGAAAAAGCTTCATTAGCTTAGACGTCTCAGTCCGAGCCCGCTGCATGACTAATAATAGTCATGGGCCGGTCACATTCTGCTCTCTTGCCACATTTGCCACCGGCACAAACCATACTTATTCTCAATCTGCTTGGCTTGGGCAGCCACGATGTCTGCTAACGAAAGTTGCAGACATTTGAGTGACTGAAGCAAGGCAAAATGCTGTAGAAATTTCCCCTTGCGATTTGCGGCTAATCCCATGGAAAATAATATAGACAGAGAGGTATTCTCTCTTAAGACTTGCTGGCTTTATATGTAGAATTTGTAGCAAGGAGGTACCAAGCGATACAATTCTATTAAAACGATTCAAGTAGGCTGAGTTGCTTCTGTCTTAATTTCTGACTACGTAAGCTCTCAATGTGTTCGGATTTTCAGTCCGATCTCAGCTCTCAATTGAGACTGGACTGGGTTTTTATACCCGCTACTCATAGAGTAGAAGGGTATTATAACTTTGTTCAAACCGAAAATGTATGTAACAGGCAGAAGGAGACATCTCCGACCCCATAAAGTATATATATTCTGGCTCAGGATCAACAGCCGAGTCGATATAGCCATGTCCGTCTGTCCGTCTGTCTGTCCGTGTGAAAATCTAGATCTCAGCTATTATAAGAGCTAGGACAACCAAATTTGGTGACAATATGTGTTATTATTGCACGCTGATTAAGTTTATTTTGGATTTTGGCCACGCCCCCTTCCGCCCCCGCAAATCGAAAAAACATTGATAACAAGTGCAATTTTGATGCCATATTGTTCATTTTCGGTTTACATGATAACTATAGCTAGCCAGATAATCTCTGGAAATTTGGTAATAATCGGATAATAAACACAGAAGTTATTCAGCTTAACGTTTTCCATAGCTGTAAGCAGCGCTGCCGGCTGCGCTGCTTGCAGCATTGTGCCGAGTCGTGTGTGCGTGTACGGTGGTGAAGTGGGTTAAGTTGTGGACTGCAAAACGAACAGTACTATTATGCATTTACGGGTTCGAGTCCCTCCCGTATCAAAAATTAAATGTGTGCAAAAATGTTTTTTTTTTTTATACCTGCTACTCAAAGAGTAGAAGGGTATTATAACTTTGTTCAAACCGAAAATGTATGTAACAGGCAGAAGGAGACACCTCCGACCCCATAAAGTATATATATTCTGGCTCAGGATCAACAGCCGAGTCGATATAGCCATGTCCGTCTGTCCGTCTGTACGTCTAGATCTCAGCTATTACAAAAGGTAGAGACACCTAATTTCCTGTATACCATAGGTAGATCGAGTTTATTTTCAATTTTCGATGTCGCGCCCACCGCCCACGCAAAACGATAATTACGATTATTAGGAAAAGTATTGAAGTTATGGCTTTCTGCTTTGGTATAAACATAGATAATTATAATATGAATCTATTTTCAAAATTACAATCCGATCGAACAATAAACACAGAAGATATTCATCTAAACGTTTTCCATAGTTACACTCTTTGCGCCTTTGCAGCATATCGTGACGTCATCGTCAAATTTCCACATTTTTCCTAAATTTGCGTATTATTTAAAATTCATTAAGAATATTTAATGCTTTTAAAAATGTTTTAAAATAATGACTTGTCAATTTTCTTAAATTCAAAATATTTAAAAATTTCTACAATTTATTAAAATTTTTTTTTATACTTCCCACTTTTCCAAAGTTCCATAATTTTTAAAATTGCTTATCAATGAAAAGGGATTAACTCTTTGTTTCCCTTTTGATTTTTTTGCCTTTCTTATCATTTCTAATATTCTAATATTCTATTCTAATATTCAGTTACCACGGTATTTAGTTAGTGGTTTCGGCACCTTTAGCAGTAAGAGATGTTGTGCCAGCGCTGACACTTTTGATTGAATTCCCAGCAGCATGCGTTGCAAGACTCCCCATACAGCGCCAACTGCCTGCGCCAACTACCTGTGCCTGCATCTGCATGTACGTCGGCGTCGATTGTAATCAACACGCTGGGATCAATCAGCAAACTTTAAAACTGAACACCACACAGCAGTCAGCTCGAATGAATCCATCAAACGTATCAATCATGATGACAGGTCACAGTGCGAGCACAGTATAACTGGAAAAGACCAGGCCAGACCAAACACAGGCAGGACCAGGCAACAGGCAGCAGGTCCAATTTTAGCTTTTCCTAACATGTCTGTGAAACGTCTCAGTTGTTGTTTTTGTTGTAGTTGGCGTTGCCTCACTTATGAAGTCTCCACGCGCGTTGCGCCCATTAAATTCGAATAATCTTAGTTGTTGTTGCTTTTTTTTTCATCAATCTCCCCACTCTGGACTCGAGTTGCAACTGTCGCATATAGCAGCTGGACACGGTGCTTGTGTGAGACGCTGCAGGCAGGCAGGCAGCATCAGCCCAACTGATTTGAAATTCTAAAGTGATTTTGATTACTTGAGGTATTGATATTTTGACTTGTACGTTGATTAGATAGTTGAAGGTTTGTTAGATGCATGTCAGCAGCAGCAGCGGCCTCAGACCGGTCTCACTGGCTGCATGTCTTGGTCTTGGTCTCTACGTCTCCATTTTCGTCTGCATCTGCGTGATGCGCCTGGCTTGATGTTGATTATAATTTAATTATAAGCAATCTGTAACAAGTAAATGGCTTGCATGGTGCTCTCACTCCATGGCACTCCTGGTCATGGCGCATAATTTAGCAGGCAGGTGTGAAAAAGCTTCATTAGCTTAGACGTCTCAGTCCGGGCACGCTGCATGACTAATAATAGTCATGGGCCGGTCACATTCTGCTCTCTTGCCACATTTGCCACCGGCACAAACCATACTTATTCTCAATCTGCTTGGCTTGGGCAGCCACGATGTCTGCTAACGAAAGTTGCAGACATTTGAGTGACTGAAGCAAGGCAAAATGCTGTAGAAATTTCCCCTTGCGATTTGCGGCTAATCCCATGGAAAATAATATAGACAGAGAGGTATTCTCTCTTAAGACTTGCTGGCTTTATATGTAGAATTTGTAGCAAGGAGGTACCAAGCGATACAATTCTATTAAAACGATTCAAGTAGGCTGAGTTGCTTCTGTCTTAATTTCTGACTACATAAGCTCTCAATGTGTTCGGATTTTCAGTCCGCTCTTAGCTCTCAATTGAGACTGGACTGGGTTTTTTTTTTCTCTGGGTGAGACTGGAATCTCTTTTTTTTTCTCAGGGTGGGACTGGAATCTCTTTTTTTTATAACTCTTCTTTTTTTTCGTAGTGCATTTGCATTAAAGTATGCCTTTTTTTAACAAGTAGAGCAATTCACTTCATTTTTGGATAAGTACAAAAAAATGTTTCATATCATCGTTTTTTTTTTGTATACCCGGTACTTCTGCAGCAATGGCTTAAGCTTGCGCATGCTCTTGACGCTCAACTTGTGTGTCTCAAAGAGTGAGATTGTCGCCTGCGAATAATCGTTGCCATAGAGTTTGCCCATGGCCAGAGCCACATCGCGCTGGGTGAAGCCGAGCTCGATGCGACGCTGCTTGAAGGTCTTCGCAAACTGATCGAGCTTCATAACTATTCAATAAATTATTTAATTTCTTTTTTACACTAACTGAATTTTTTGAATTTTTGGTCTTGGTTTACTATATTGTTTGTTTCCTTGTTTGCTTTGTTTTCAATCTATAGTAATGTTTGCTTTGTTTTCAATCTATAGTAATAATATATTTAATTTAATATCTTTTCTATAACGACTTTTAAATATATTTGGTAAAACTTTTAACTAAATTTTAAATATATATACAGTGGTGGCCTTTTATTTAGCACACTATTTAGCAGCACACTTCAACATGAATTTTTACCGATTGTATAGTGAATAGTTCACCAATTTTTTTTCTGGTTGTTGCCTTATTAGTTGATAAGATGTACCGTTACTTTCAGCCTATTCCCTTTTTTCCCGTTTTTTTTCTGCGTTGGTTTGAATGAATTAACTTTGATTTTCAGCTGGACATGAGTTTAGCACACTTATACTTTTTTTTATTAATTTATTAAGTAGAATGAGAAAACATAAGAAAGGGGACTAATATTTTGTTGGACATCCTTTGTTTTTGATAACTACATCCAATCTGCTGTGCTGACTCTCCACTAAAGCAGCGCATCTGTTCTGCGGAATACTGTACCACGCTTCTCGGATAACTATCCACAAATCATTCAAACTGCCCAGACTTTTGGTACGAATGTGCTGCTCAACATCATTCTAGAGATTGTCTATCGGATTGAGGTCCGGTGACTGAGCTGGCCACTTCAGCGTAACAACTTGATGCTCCTAAAGGCAACTTTTCATAAGCCCTGAAGTGTGCTTAGGATCGTTGTCGTGCATAAAACGCCATGATAATGGCATATTGTCCTCGGAATATGGCACCATTATATCCTCTATAATTTCTTTATAGACGTATTGGTCCATACGAGTGTCTATCCGGTAAATCATTGATACATATTTTTTAATAACATTTAAATTTTTAATTAAAATAAATAGGTAATACTAAATATGCGAGTCCTTAAAAGAAAGAACAAAGAAAATAAAAAAAAGAAACGAAAAAACAGAAAAAAAAGAAAGAAAATTTCTTTCTTTTCTAGAAAGAAAAAGAAAATTTGGTAACAATCGGATAATAAACACAGAAGTTATTCAGCTTAACGTTTTCCATAGCTGTAAGCAGCGCTGCCGGCGCAACCTATCGGTTGTTTTTATACCCGCTACTCATAGAGTAGAAGGGTATTATAACATTGTTCAAACCGAAAATGTGTGTAACAGGCAGAAGGAGACACCTCCGACCCCATAAAGTATATATATTCTGGCTCAGGATCAACAGCCGAGTGGATATAGCCATGTCCGTCTGTCCGTCTGTACGTCTAGATCTCAGCTATTACAAAAGGTAGAGACACCTAATTTCCTGTATACCATAGGTAGATCGAGTTTATTTTCAATTTTCGATGTCGCGCCCACCGCCCACGCAAAACGATAATTACGATTATTAGGAAAAGTATTGAAGTTATGGCTTTCTGCTTTGGTATAAACATAGATAATTACAATATAAATCTATTTTCAAAATTACAATCCGATCGAACAATAAACACAGAAGATATTCATCTAAACGTTTTCCATAGTTACACTCTTTGCGCCTTTGCAGCATATCGTGACGTCATCGTCAAATTTCCACATTTTTCCTAAATTTGCGTATTATTTAAAATTCATTAAGAATACTTAAAGCTTTTAAAAATGTTTTAAAAATATTAACTGTCAATTTTCTTAATTTCAAAATATTTAAAAATTTCTATAATTTATTAAAATTTTTTTTTTATACTTTCCACTTTTCCAAAGTTCCATAATTTTTAAAATTGCTTATCAGTGAAAAAGGGATTAACTCTTTGTTTCCCTTTTGATTTTTTTTGCCTTTCTTATCATTTCTAATATTCTATTCTAATATTCAGTTACCACTGTATTTAGTTAGTGGTTTCGGCACCTTTAGCAGTAAGAGATGTTGTGCCAGCGCTGACACTTTTGATTGAATTCCCAGCAGCATGCGTTGCAAGACTCCCCCATACAGCGCCAACTGCCTGCGCCAACTACCTGTGCCTGCATCTGCGTGTACGTCGGCGTCGATTGTAATCAACACGCTGGGATCAATCAGCAAACTTTAAAACTGAACGCCACACAGCAGTCAGCTCGAATGAATCCATCAAACGTATCATTCATGATGACAGGTCACAGTGCGAGCACAGTATAACTGGAAAAGACCAGGCCAGACCAGACACAGGCAGGACCAGGCAACAGGCAGCAGGTCCAGTTTTAGCTTTTCCTAACATGTCTGTGAAACGTCTCAGTTGTTGTTTTTGTTGTAGTTGGCGTTGCCTCACTTGTGAAGTCTCCACGCGCGTTGCGCCCATTAAATTAAAATAATCTTAGTTGTTGTTGCTTTTTTTTTCATCAATCTCCCCACTCTGGACTCGAGCTGCAACTGTCGCATATAGCAGCTGGACACGGTGCTTGTGTGAGACGCTGCAGGCAGGCAGGCAGCATCAGCCCAACTGATTTGAAATTCTAAAGTGATTTTGATTACTTGAGGTATTGATATTTCGACTTGTACGTTGATTAGATAGTTGAAGGCTTGTTAGATGCATGTCAGCAGCAGCAGCGGCCTCAGACCGGTCTCACTGGCTGCATGTCTTGGTCTTGGTCTCTACGTCTCCATTTTCGTCTGCATCTGCGTGATGCGCCTGGCTTGATGTTGATTATAATTTAATTATAAGCAATCTGTAACAGTAAATGGCTTGCATGGTGCTCTCACTCCATGGCACTCCTGGTCATGGCGCATAATTTAGCAGGCAGGTGTGAAAAAGCTTCATTAGCTTAGACGTCTCAGTCCGAGCCCGCTGCATGACTAATAATAGTCATGGGCCGGTCACATTCTGCTCTCTTGCCACATTTGACACCGGCACAAACCATTCTTATTCTCAATCTGCTTGGCTTGGGCAGCCACGATGTCTGCTAACGAAAGTTGCAGACATTTGAGTGACTAAAGCAAGGCAAAATGCTGTAGAAATTTCCCCTTGCGATTTGCGGCTAATCCCATGGAAAATAATATAGACAGAGAGGTATTCTCTCTTAAGACTTGCTGGCTTTATATGTAGAATTTGTAGCAAGGAGGTACCAAGCGATACAATTCTATTAAAACGATTCAAGTAGTCTGAGTTGCTTCTGTCTTAATTTCTGACTACGTAAGCTCTCAATGTGTTCGGATTTTCAGTCCGCTCTCAGCTCTCAATTGAGACTGGACTGGGTTTTTATACCCGCTACTCATAGAGTAGAAGGGTATTATAACTTTGTTCAAACCGAAAATGTATGTAACAGGCAGAAGGAGACACCCCCGACCCCATAAAGTATATATATTCTGGCTCAGGATCAACAGCCGAGTCGATATAGCCATGTCCGTCTGTCCATCTGTCTGTCCGTGTGAAAATCTAGATCTCAGCTATTATAAGAGCTAGAACTACCAAATTTGGTGACAATATGTGTTATTATTGCACGCTGATTAAGTTTATTTTGGATTTTGGCCACGCCCCCTTCCACCCCCGTAAATCGAAAAAACATTGATTACAACCGCAATTTTACTGCCATATTGTTCATTTTCGGTTTACATGATAACTGTAGCTAGCCAGATGGTAACAATCGGATATTAAACACAGAAGTTATTCAACTTAGCGTTTTCCATAGCTGTAAGCAGCGCTGCCGGCAGCGCAAATACTTTGTTTGTACAGGAAATAACTAGAAAGCCTTACAATGCAAATTTTTGCAGTTGTTGGATAACAGCGTCAGTAGCTTAGTGAAAAAGCGATGAACTCTCGAACCGACAGGCCAGTGGTTCGATTCCCAGTTCATGCTGCTTAAGCTTTTTCATTTTTTTTTTTTAAGAACTTATACTTTAATTTTTGAATATGCATTAATTGGTGGTCGTTCATTTTATTTAAAGTTTTTTAATGGCTCACAATGAACTTAGTTAACAAGTGGAGAAGTGACAGTCCCTTAAATCAGCTGTGTGCGATTGTTAGAGCGCAGCTTTTTCTTATATTTTTATACCCGCTACTCATAGAGTAGAACGGTATTATAACTTTGTTCAAACCGAAAATGTATGTAACAGGCAGAAGGAGACACCCCCGACCCCATAAAGTATATATATTCTGGCTCAGGATCAACAGCCGAGTCGATATAGCCATGTCCGTCTGTCCGTCTGTCTGTCCGTGTGAAAATCTAGATCTCAGCTATTATAAGAGCTTGAACTACCAGATTTGGTGACAATATGTGTTATTATTGCACGCTGATCAAGTTTATTTTGGATTTTGTCCACGCCCCCTTCCACCCCCGTAAATCGAAAAAACATTGATTACAACCGCAATTTTACTGCCATATTGTTCATTTTCGGTTTACATGATAACTGTAGCTAGCCAGATGGTAACAATCGGATATTAAACACAGAAGTTATTCAACTTAACGTTTTCAATAGCTGTAAGTAGCGCTGCCGGCAGCGCAAATACTTTATTTGTACAGGAAATAACTAGAAAGCCTTACAATGCAAATTTTTGCAGTTGTTGGATAACAGCGTCAGTAGCTTAGTGAAAAAGCGATGAACTCTCGAACCGACAGGCCAGTGGTTCGATTCCCAGTTCATGCCGGTTAAGCTTTTTCATTTTTTTATACCCGCTACTCATAGAGTAGAAGGGTATTATAACTTTGTTCAAACCGAAAATGTATGTAACAGGCAGAAGGAGACACCTCCGACCCCATAAAGTATATATATTCTGGCTCAGGATTAACAGCCGAGTCGATTTAGCCATGTCCGTCTGTCCGTCTGTGTGTCCGTGTGAAAATCTAGATCTAAGCTATTATAAGAGCTAGAACTACCAAATTTGGTGACAGTATGTGATATTATTGCACGCTGGTCAAGTTTATTTTGGATTTTGGCCACGTCCCCCTCCGCCCCTGTAAATCGAAAAAAATTGATTACAAGTGCACAATTACAATTTTGATGCCATATTATTCATTTTCGGTTTATATGATAACTATTTCTAGGCAGATGATCTCTTAAAGTTTGGTAACAATCGGATAATAAACACAGAAGTTATTCAGCTTATTGTTTTCCATAGCTGTAAGTAGCGGTGCCGGCAGTGCTGCTTGCAGCCTTGTGCCGAATCGTGTGTGCGTGTACGGTGGTGAAATGGGTTAAGTTGTGGATTGCAAAACGAACAGTACTATTATGCATTTACGGGTTCGAGTCCCGCCCGCATCAAAAATTAAATGTGTGCAAAAATGTTTTTTTTTATTTTAGATTTTGACTTTGCATAAATATTGTAAGTCCATAGCCTTTTACGGTCAAAATTGATTGTAGCCGTTTTTTTGTTCCGCAAATAAATTATGTACAAGCAGCTGGTTAGCGGGTATATTACAGTCGAGAACACTCGACTGTAGCTTTCTTACTTGTTTTAACAACATTTATTAAAAGTTAGAGTGCTCTAGAACACTTTCCATTCAAGTATATAAAGAGGTATTAAAAGGGCACATATCGTTTTTTACATGCACGTATTCGATTTATAGTCTTCAACAGGTAGAATTATTATTTTTACTGTTTAAGTGATAAATCTTGGATTTTTTTGGTACCTGAATAAAAGTTATACGTTTACAATACTTTTTACTCCTTTTGCCGGCAGCGCTGCTTGCAGCATTGTGCCGAATAGTGTGTGCGTGTACGGTGGTGAAATGGGTTAAGTTGTGGACTGCATAACGAACCGAACTATTATGCATTTATGGGTTCGAGTCCCACCCGCATCAAAAATTAAATGTGTGCAAAAAATTATTTGTTTTATTTTAGATTTTGACTTTGCATAAATATTGTAAGTCCATGGCCTTTTACGGTCAAAATATGATTGTAGCCGTTCTTTATTGTTCCGCAAATAATTTGGAGCAGCTGGGTAGCGGGTATATTACAGTCGTGCACACTCGAATGTAGCTTTCTTATTTGTTTTATTTTAGATTTTGACTTTGCATAAATATTGTAAGTTTATAGCCTTTTACGGTCAAAATATGATTGTAGCCATTTTTTTTGTTCCGCAAATAAATGATGTAAGAGCAGCTGGGTAGCGGGTATATTACAGTCGAGCATACTCGACTGTAGCTTTATTAGTTGTTGTTTTTGTTATTATACCATTCGACCATTGAAAATGGTCAGCAAGTAAAGAAAGCTATAGTCGAGCGCGCCCGACAGTAAGATACCATTCGCCCAGTTTGGAAATAAATTATCACACATTTAATTCCATCAAAAAACTCTGCACAAGTTCATCCGCCTCCTATTGTTTAAATTAGATCTATCTTTGAATAGCGCCATCTACATGTGAAAACATAGCAATCAGCTGTACACACGCTACGAAAAGTTTGTTTGTCCGTCTGTCCGTTTGAACGTCTAGATCTCAGCTACTGCAAAAGCTAGAGACATCAAATTTTACATGAAGGTTCCTGTATACCATAGGGAGATCGAGTTTATTTTCAATTTTCGATGTCACGCCCACCGCCCACGTAAATCGATAATTTACGATTATTAGAAATAGTATTGAAGTTACAGCTTTCTGTGATATGAACTTCGATATGAACGTAGATAATTACAATATAAATCTATTGTCAAAATTACAATCCAATCGGACGATAAACACAGAAGTTAGCCATGTTTACGTTTCCCGTACTTCCACTGCTTGCGCCTGTGCTGCCCGTCGTGACGTCATCGTCACGATGCTTTGTTTCAGCCGTAGCGTGTGTACAGCTGATTGCTATGTTTTCACATGTAGATGGCGCTATTCAAAGATAGATCTAATTTAAACAATAGATGGCGGATGAACTTGTGCGGAGTTTTTTGATGGAATTAAAACTGGGCAAATGGTATCTTACTGTCGGGCGCGCTCGACTGTAGCTTTCTTTACTTGTTTTATCTGTTTTTCTGTTACTCTTACGTCGACTGCTATTAGTTGATTTAAAATTAATAAATAAATAAATAAATAACCAATATATCTTTTACTGATAATGCGTAAGTCCCATTTTCTTTTTCGCCTCCTCCGGTCTACGGGGCGCACTAACAACTAATACTTAATTAACTTTTCTGATTATACCATTCGACCATTGAAAATGGTCAAAAATGGTATACTAAGTTTGTGCGAAAGTATGTAACAGGCAGAAGGAGACATGGCAGATAAAGTATATATATTCCGGCTCAGGATCAACAACCGAGTCGATTGAGCCATCTCCGTCTGTCCGTCTATCTGTCTGTCCGTCTGTCTGTCTGTATAAACGTCGAGATCTCAGCTATTACAAAAGCTAGAGACACCAAATTTGACATGATGGTTCCCGTAGACCATACGCAGATCAAATTTATTTCAAATTTGGAGTGCCATGCCCATCGCCCATATGGGCGAATCGATAATTTACGAATATTAAGGAAAGTTTTACAGTTCCTGACACCAACTTTGGCATAAGGGTTCCTATAAAACATGCGCAGATGAAATTTATTTCAAGTTTAAGATGCCATGCCCACCGCCCACGCAAATCGATAATTTACGAATATTAAGGAGAGTATTTACGTTACAGATTTCTGCTTTAAAACACGTAAAGATGCTAATAATATACACCCATTCCCAAAATTACAATCCGATCGGGCAATAAATACAGAAGGTATTAAAGAAAACGATTTTCATAGTTCTGTTGCCCGCGTCATTACAGCATATTGTCTGCATCATTTTAGCCTTTGTGTGTGTGTCTGTATGTGTGTGGGAGAGCGAATTAATACTACTTAGTTCAACTACGAAGTTGGCGGAATGGTATCTTACGGTCGGGCGCGCTCGACTGTAGCTTTCCTAACTTGTTTGATTTGGTTTTTCTAGATTTTCTTCAATTCTTCTGCAACAAATGTTGGATGAGTTTGAATAAATAAAATTTTAATTCCATTTAGATTATGGATTTAAAAAAAATACATGGTCTCTTGTGTTTTGAAGGAGGCATCTGCGATGCCATAAAGGATATATATTCTTGTTCAGGATCACTAGTTGATTGAGTGATGTCTGTCTGTCCGTCTGTCCGCCTATATAAACGCCTATATCTCTGAAACTAAAATATGGAAACACTCTTGCGGGTATTCGCTGTACAATTTTTATTTAAATTTGTGCCACGCCTACCGCCGCACCGCAAATTGATAAGCCCTATAGCAAGCGCAATAATAAAACTACAGTATTCAGTTTTGGTGTGTATAATAACTATAACCCTCTTAACGATTGCTGAAAATTTGGTTCCGGATAATGTACATAAAAGTTATTCAATTCATATAGATTTGCACTGCACGCAACCAAGTAGAGTTTTTTTAGACAGTGTTTTTTTTTCAATTGCGTGGACTGCTTGGCGTTTAAATGAAAATTATATCGCTTGTTTTTCAGACCATGGATTTTAAAAAAATACATGGTCTATTGTGGTTGTCGAAATGTGCGTAACAGGTAGAAGGAGGCATCTGCGACCTCATAAAGTATATATATTCTTGCTCAGGATCACTAGCCGAGTCGATTAAGCCATGTCTGTCCGTCTGTATGAACGCCTATATCTCAGAAACTAAAAAAGCTAGAGCCACCAAATTTGTTGACAACACTTATGTGAATCATACGCTGTAAAATTTTCATTAAAATTTGGGATACGCCTACTTCCGCCCCGCAAATCGAAAAACCGTATTGCAAGCGCCTATATCTTAGAAACTAAAAAAGCTAGAGTCCCCAAATTTGGTGACAACACTTATGTGAATCATACGCTGTAAAATTTGTATTAAAATTTGGGACACGCCTACTTCCGCCCCCGCAAATCGATAAACCGTATAGCAGGCGTAATAATAAAGCTAGAGTATTCCGTTTTGTTGTGAATACCAATAACAGTTTTCTAAATCTGATTTATTTTCATAACCTTGAAAAATCCATGGTCTTATACAGGCAGAAGGAGACATCTCCAACTCCATAAAGTATATATATTCTGGCTCAGGAACAACAGCCGAGTCGATTGAGCCATGTCTGTCTGTCCGACTGTATGAACGCCTATATCTCAGAAATAAACAAGTAAGGAAAGCTACAGTCGAGTGGCCCGACCGTAAGATACTATTCGACCAACTTCGTAGTTGCACTAACTAGTACTAACTCGCTCTCACACATATATACAGACACACAACCCAAGGCTAAAATGATGCAGACGATATGCTGTAATGACGCGGGCAACGGAACTATGAAAAACGTTTTCTTTAATAACTTCTGTATTTATTGTCCGATCGGATTGTAATTTTGGGATTGGGTGGATATTATCGGCATCTTTACGTGTTCTAGCAGAAATCTGTATTCTAAATACTTTCCTCAATATTTGTGAATTATCGATTGCGTGGGCGGTGAGTGTAGCACCTCAAATTTCAAATAATCTCTATATGCGCATGATTTACAGGAACCACCATGCCAAATTTGGTGTCTCTAACTGTAATACTTTCCATAATATTCAAAAATGATCAATTTTCGTGGGCGGTGAGGGTGGCACCTCAAATTTGAAATAATCATCATCTGCCCATGATTTACAGGAACTAGCATGCCAAATTTGGTGTCTGTAACTGTAACAGTTTCCTTAATATTCGTAAATTATCGATTTACGTGCAAATTTGAAAAAAACTTCGTCTGCGCATGATTCCATCATGGCAAATTTGGTATCTGTAACTGTAATATTTTCCTTAATATTCGTAAATTATCGATTTACTTGGGCGGTGGGCGTGGCTTTCCAAATTTAAAATAAACTTAATCTGCGTATGGTATACAGGAACCATCATGCCAAATTTGGTGTCTCTAGCTTTTGTAATAGCTGAGAGCTCGACGTTCATACAGATGGACAGACGGTCAGTTGCCTTTGCTGGGCATATGGTTCTCTTGCCTTTACTGGGCATATGGTATCGTCAACAAACGTAAAGATTATGAGGTGATAGTTTGTAAGCTTGGCTGTTGTGCTTGGGGAACTGCAGCATTGGGCAGCATTTTTCACGCGGTCGTGTGATGTCAAACTGTTACACCTGATTAAGAACCCTCTTTTCAAGAGATATTTGAATTTCGATTGTAATGCGGCTGACCTGTCCGATCGTAAAAATTGATGCAATGGTATTGTAATTTGCCTTTTTAGGAAGGGAAGATTTAGAAAACTGTTATTGGTAAACGTGTTTTACAAAGAAAAATAACAAACAACACATATTATTTTCAATTAGACGCCAAGCAGTCCAAGCAATTGGAAAAAATCACTGCTCGCTTGCTTGCAGTGGGCGCAGTGCAAATCTATACGAAACGTTGAATAACTTTTATGTTCATTATCCTATCGGAACCAAATTTTCAGCGATCGTTTGGGTGGTGATAGTTATCATACTTGCTTGCTAATCGATTTATCAAATTGTTGTGCGGAAGTAGGCGCGGCACAAAAATTTGCTATAACGGTGCTACGAGTTGTGAGCAATGAAGAATTTTTAATTTGCATTGTAAGAACAGAAAGCAAGTGTAGTGTGTATAATATAATAAATTATATATATATAATATTAACAAAACAAGTAAAAAAGCTACAGTCGAGTGTGCTCGACTGTAATATACCCGCTACCCAGCTGCTCGTACATCATTTATTTGCGGAACAAAATAACGGCTACAATCATATTTTGACCGTAAAAGGCCATGGCCTTATAATATTTATGCAAAGTCAAAATCTAAAATAAAACAAGTAAGAAAGCTAGAGTCGAGTTTGCTCGACTGTAATATACCCGCTACCCAGCTGCTCGTACATCATTTATTTGCGGAATAAAAAAAAGGCTACAATCATATTTTGACCGTAAAAGGCTATGGACTTATAATATTTATGCAAAGTCAAAATCTAAAATAAAAAAAAAAACATTTTTGCACGCATTTAATTTTTGATGCGGGGGGGACTCGAACCCGTAAATGCATAATAATACTGTTCGTTTTGCAGTCCACAACTTATCCCATTTCACCACCGTTCACGCACACACAATGCTACAAGCAGCGCTGCCGGCAGCTTGCTATAGTTATCATATAAACCGAAAATGAACAATATGGCATTAAAATTGCGCTTGTAATCAATTTTATCCGATTAACAGGGGCGGAATAGGCGTGGCCAAAATCCAAAATAAACTTGATCAGCGTGCAATAATAACACATACTGTCACCAAATTTGGTAGTTCTAGCTCTTATAATAGCTGAGATCTAGATTTTCACACGGACAGATAGATGGACAGACTGACAGACGGACAGACAGACAGACGGACAGACGGACATGGCTATATCGACTCGGCTGTTATTCCTGAGCCAGAATATATATACTTCATGGGGTCGGAGGTGTCTCTTTCTGCCTGTTACATACATTTTCGGTTTGAACAAAGTTATAATACCCATCTACTCTATGAGTAGCGGGTATAAAAAAAAACATTTTTGCACACATTTAATTTTTGATGCGGGCGGGACTCGAACCCGTAAATGCATAATAGTACTGTTCGTTTTGCAGTCCACAAGTTAACCCATTTGACATGGAAAAAAATTGATTACAAGCGCAATTTTGATGCCATATTGTTCATTTTCGGTTTATATGATAACTATAGCTAGCCAGAAGATCTTTGAAAATTTGGTAACAATCGGATAATAAACACAGAAGTTATGCAGCTTAACGGTTTCCATAGCTGTAAGCAGCGCTATCAGCAGCACTGCATGCAGCATTATGCCGAATAGTGTGTGTGTATGGTGGTAAAATGGGTTAAGTTGTGGACTGCTAAACGAACAGTACTATTATGCGTTTACGGGTTCGAGCCCCATCCACATTAAAAGTTAAATGTGTGCAAAAATATTTTTATACCCGCTCCTCATAGAGTGGAAGGGTATTATAACTATGTTCAAACCGAAAATCTATGTAACAGGCAGAAGGAGACAGCTGCGACCCCATGAAGTATATATATTCTGGCTCAGGATCAACTGCCGAGTCGATATAGCCATGTCCGTCTGTCCGTCTGTCTGTCTGTCTGTCTGTCTGTCTGTCTTTCCGTATGTCTGTCCTTGTGAAAATCTAGATCTCAGTTATTATAAGAGCTAGAACTACCAAATTTGGTGACAGTATGTATGTTATTATTGCACGCTGATCAAGTTTATTTTGCATTTTCGCCACGCCCCCTTCCGCCCCTGTAAATCGAAAAAATTGATTACAAGCGCAATTTTGATGCCATATTGTTCATTTTCGGTTTATATGATAACTATAGCTAGCCAGATGATCTCTATCGGAATCCGTATTGTTGACTTCGCAGGCCATTGGGGCCCTCGGTTGACGTCTCTAAGCGAGTATATAGGATGCGCTCAAACAGTTTGCCCACAATGTCCAGCAGACTTAGGGGGCGGTAGATGTCTGCATTGTGTGCTGGCCCCTTCCCTTTTGAACAGCAACACTAGCTTCTGTGTTTTCCACCGCTTAGGAATGACTCCGTCCAGGAGGTACTGCTGGAATAAGTTTCTAAATATTTCGGCCCTGGCCAGCGCCGCAGCCTTGATGATCTGTCCGGGGATCCGTCTGTCCATGCCTGGCAGCTTCTTGGGCTTGATGCTGCCTCGATGACTTCACTTATAGTAACATCCGGAGAGGGAGACACGGGAGTTTCTTCTACGGGTTGCCATAGAGTGGTCTGCGTAGGGAAGAGCTCAGACACAATGCTGAGCAGGATTTCTGCTTTATCTGGAGCGTTCTCCCTACTGCTCAGCACTTTGCTCACAAACTTGTAAGCGATAATTTTCTATATGTCGGGCACGTTAAACTATCCGACGGGTGATTTTTGTCCGTTTCGCTGATGCAGAGAAGGCATTTGGGCGGTGCAACACATCCTTTTGCCTTGTGCCCTCGCTGTCCGCATCGTAGGTAACAGTCTGCCCGGTCTGCTTGCAGTTCATGGCTCTGTGACCGTAACCCAGGCATCTCTAGCATCTTACTGCCTGGACGTCTTGGGTGATGCGGCACCTTGCCCAGCCCACGGTTACCTTGCCCTGCTTAGGAACCGTAATCGGATCATGTGGGCAATGTGGGTCCCGTCACGCATCCTGCAAAGATTCCTGACGTCCTCTAGCTTTACTAGGATGCCCTGGAATTAAGTCACCAGGCAGGTGTAGAGATCCTTAGCTGTTGTAGCTTGTCTGTTCCATTTCAGGAAACCGCTAGTCTTTGTGAACCAGTACGCACCGAGGACATATCGTTGAGCGTCGCTTCTATTGCGCTCCTGAAATTGGGAGCGTTAGCAGAAGCTTTCCCCTTTACTTAGATTAGCAGATCATCTTTTTCTTCGTACTTTAAGCACATGTTTGCCATATTCGCTGAGGCTCGAGTCAGTATTAAGTTTATCAAGGATATCCACTTAGGAAGCTCTCCCGTTTTCTTCACTATGATTGCCGCAGGCTTTTTACGCAGTCGCTTAGACTCTATCTTGGTCCACTTTTGTCCTTTGGTTACTTTCTTAGCGACAGATCATAGCTAACCGGCTTGGAGTTTCTTGCTCTGGATTTTTCATCCCCTTCGATGTTCTTATCAGGCGTAGAGTTAGCAACCTTGGGGCTTTGCGTCTCTGTGCTACAGGCATCTGCACATTCGGTGTACCCTTTTTCTCTCGGCGGCACCTTTCTGCAGCTCGATCGCCCTATTATTGAGAGCCGAAAGTTCGACTATTGTGCCCTTGGTCTCTCTAGTAACGTGACGCTGGGTCTCGAATGTAGGTTTTCCCACATATCCTCGTTAAAATACCCCTCAAATCATCATTCTGGAACTCCGTAATTGGGTCTGAGAGCCAAAGTGGCGATGCTGATGATTTTTAGATTCTAGCGACGGTGGCAAAGCCTTTGCAGTCGTGGAACATTAAGTTTAGAAAGAATCCCACGTAGGCACACGGACTTCCCCTAGGCTTCTCTGATAGAGGATATTCCGGCTCTACTCGGACACCAGAGCCTTAACTTAGGCACCAAAGTGGTGAATGGATGATTATTAGTCTTTCCGTACCTTTATGCATTTTCTAAACACAGCCAACCTCTGCAAATATTTAATAATATATTTTTTGCAGTTGTTGGATAACAGCGTCAGTAGCTTAGTGAAAAAGCGATGAACTCTCGAACCGACAGGCCAGTGGTTCGATTCCCAGTTCATGCTGCTTAAGCTTTTTCATTTTTTTTTTTTAAGAACTTATACTTTAATTTTTGAATATGCATTAATTGGTGGTCGTTCATTTTATTTAAAGTTTTTTAATGGCTCACAATGAACTTAGTTAACAAGTGGAGAAGTGACAGTCTCTTAAATCAGCTGTGTGCGATTGTTAGAGCGCAGCTTTTTCTTATATTTTTATACCCGCTACTCATAGAGTAGAACGGTATTATAACTTTGTTCAAACCGAAAATGTATGTAACAGGCAGAAGGAGACACCCCCGACCCCATAAAGTATATATATTCTGGCTCAGGATCAACAGCCGAGTCGATATAGCCATGTCCATCTGTCCGTCTGTCTGTCCGTGTGAAAATCTAGATCTCAGCTATTATAAGAGCTTGAACTACCAGATTTGGTGACAATATGTGTTATTATTGCACGCTGATCAAGTTTATTTTGGATTTTGTCCACGCCCCCTTCCACCCCCATAAATCGAAAAAACATTGATTACAACCGCAGTTTTACTGCCATATTGTTCATTTTCGGTTTACATGATAACTGTAGCTAGCCAGATGGTAACAATCGGATATTAAACACAGAAGTTATTCAACTTAACGTTTTCAATAGCTGTAAGCAGCGCTGCCGGCAGCGCAAATACTTTATTTGTACAGGAAATAACTAGAAAGCCTTACAATGCAAATTTTTGCAGTTGTTGGATAACAGCGTCAGTAGCTTAGTGAAAAAGCGATGAACTCTCGAACCGACAGGCCAGTGGTTCGATTCCCAGTTCATGCCGGTTAAGCTTTTTCATTTTTTTATACCCGCTACTCATAGAGTAGAAGGGTATTATAACTTTGTTCAAACCGAAAATGTATGTAACAGGCAGAAGGAGACACCTCCGACCCCATAAAGTATATATATTCTGGCTCAGGATCAACAGCCGAGTCGATTTAGCCATGTCCGTCTGTCCGTCTGTCTGTCTGTCCGTCTGTCTGTCCGTGTGAAAATCTAGATCTAAGCTATTATAAGAGCTAGAACTACCAAATTTGGTGACAGTATGTGATATTATTGCACGCTGGTCAAGTTTATTTTGGATTTTGGCCACGTCCCCCTCCGCCCCTGTAAATCGAAAAAAATTGATTACAAGTGCACAATTACAATTTTGATGCCATATTATTCATTTTCGGTTTATATGATAACTATTTCTAGGCAGATGATCTCTTAAAGTTTGGTAACAATCGGATAATAAACACAGAAGTTATTCAGCTTATTGTTTTCCATAGCTGTAAGTAGCGGTGCCGGCAGTGCTGCTTGCAGCCTTGTGCCGAATCGTGTGTGCGTGTACGGTGGTGAAATGGGTTAAGTTGTGGACTGCAAAACGAACAGTACTATTATGCATTTACGGGTTCGAGTCCCGCCCGCATCAAAAATTAAATGTGTGCAAAAATGTTTTTTTTTATTTTAGATTTTGACTTTGCATAAATATTGTAAGTCCATAGCCTTTTACGGTCAAAATTGATTGTAGCCGTTTTTTTGTTCCGCAAATAAATTATGTACAAGCAGCTGGGTAGCGGGTATATAACAGTCGAGAACACTCGACTGTAGCTTTCTTACTTGTTTTAACAACATTTATTAAAAGTTAGAGTGCTCTAGAACACTTTCCATTCAAGTATATAAAGAGGTATTAAAAGGGCACATATCGTTTTTTACATGCACGTATTCGATTTATAGTCTTCAACAGGTAGAATTATTATTTTTACTGTTTAAGTGATAAATCTTGGATTTTTTTGGTACCTGAATAAAAGTTATACGTTTACAATACTTTTTACTCCTTTTGCCGGCAGCGCTGCTTGCAGCATTGTGCCGAATAGTGTGTGCGTGTACGGTGGTGAAATGGGTTAAGTTGTGGACTGCATAACGAACCGAACTATTATGCATTTATGGGTTCGAGTCCCACCCGCATCAAAAATTAAATGTGTGCAAAAATTATTTGTTTTATTTTAGATTTTGACTTTGCATAAATATTGTAAGTCCATGGCCTTTTACGGTCAAAATATGATTGTAGCCGTTCTTTATTGTTCCGCAAATAATTTGGAGCAGCTGGGTAGCGGGTATATTACAGTCGAGCACACTCGAATGTAGCTTTCTTATTTGTTTTATTTTAGATTTTGACTTTGCATAAATATTGTAAGTTTATAGCCTTTTACGGTCAAAATATGATTGTAGCCATTTTTTTTGTTCCGCAAATAAATGATGTAAGAGCAGCTGGGTAGCGGGTATATTACAGTCGAGCATACTCGACTGTAGCTTTATTAGTTGTTGTTTTTGTTATTATACCATTCGACCATTGAAAATGGTCAGCAAGTAAAGAAAGCTATAGTCGAGCGCGCCCGACAGTAAGATACCATTCGCCCAGTTTGGAAATAAATTATCACACATTTAATTCCATCAAAAAACTCTGCACAAGTTCATCCGCCTCCTATTGTTTAAATTAGATCTATCTTTGAATAGCGCCATCTACATGTGAAAACATAGCAATCAGCTGTACACACGCTACGAAAAGTTTGTTTGTCCGTCTGTCTGTCTGCAAAAGCTAGAGACATCAAATTTTACATGAAGGTTCCTGTATACCATAGGGAGATCGAGTTTATTTTCAATTTTCGATGTCACGCCCACCGCCCACGTAAATCGATAATTTACGATTATTAGAAATAGTATTGAAGTTACAGCTTTCTGTGATATGAACTTCGATATGAACGTAGATAATTACAATATAAATCTATTGTCAAAATTACAATCCAATCGGACGATAAACACAGAAGTTAGCCATGTTTACGTTTCCCGTACTTCCACTGCTTGCGCCTGTGCTGCCCGTCGTGACGTCAACGTCACGATGCTTTGTTTCAGCCGTAGCGTGTGTACAGCTGATTGCTATGTTTTCACATGTAGATGGCGCTATTCAAAGATAGATCTAATTTAAACAATAGATGGCGGATGAACTTGTGCAGAGTTTTTTGATGGAATTAAAACTGGGCAAATGGTATCTTACTGTCGGGCGCGCTCGACTGTAGCTTTCTTTACTTGTTTTATCTGTTTTTCTGTTACTCTTACGTGGACTTCTATTAGTTGATTTAAAATTAATAAATAAATAAATAAATAACCAATATATCTTTTACTGATAATGCGTAAGTCCCATTTTCTTTTTCGCCTCCTCCGGTCTATGGGGCGCACTAACAACTAATACTTAATTAACTTTTCTGATTATACCATTCGACCATTGAAAATGGTCAAAAATGGTATACTAAGTTTGTGCGAAAGTATGTAACAGGCAGAAGGAGACATGGCAGATAAAGTATATATATTCCGGCTCAGGATCAACAACCGAGTCGATTGAGCCATCTCCGTCTGTCCGTCTATCTGTCTGTCCGTCTGTCTGTCTGTATAAACGTCGAGATCTCAGCTATTACAAAAGCTAGAGACACCAAATTTGACATGATGGTTCCCGTAGACCATACGCAGATCAAATTTATTTCAAATTTGGAGTGCCATGCCCATCGCCCATATGGGCGAATCGATAATTTACGAATATTAAGGAAAGTTTTACAGTTCCTGACACCAACTTTGGCATAAGGGTTCCTATAAAACATGCGCAGATGAAATTTATTTCAAGTTTAAGATGCCATGCCCACCGCCCACGCAAATCGATAATTTACGAATATTAAGGAGAGTATTTACGTTACAGATTTCTGCTTTAAAACACGTAAAGATGCTGATAATATACACCCATTCCCAAAATTACAATCCGATCGGGCAATAAATACAGAAGGTATTAAAGAAAACGATTTTCATAGTTCTGTTGCCCGCGTCATTACAGCATATTGTCTGCATCATTTTAGCCTTTGTGTGTGTGTCTGTATGTGTGTGGGAGAGCGAATTAATACTACTTAGTTCAACTACGAAGTTGGCGGAATGGTATCTTTCGGTCGGGCGCGCTCGACTGTAGCTTTCCTAACTTGTTTGATTTGGTTTTTCTAGATTTTCTTCAATTCTTCTGCAACAAATGTTGGATGAGTTTGAATAAATAAAATTTTAATTCCATTTAGATTATGGATTTAAAAAAAATACATGGTCTCTTGTGTTTTGAAGGAGGCATCTGCGATGCCATAAAGGATATATATTCTTGTTCAGGATCACTAGTTGATTGAGTGATGTCTGTCTGTCCGTCTGTCCGCCTGTATAAACGCCTATATCTCCAAAACTAAAATATGGCAACACTCTTGCGGGTATTCGCTGTACAATTTTTATTTAAATTTGTGCCACGCCTACCGCCGCACCGCAAATTGATAAGCCCTATAGCAAGCGCAATAATAAAACTACAGTATTCAGTTTTGGTGTGTATAATAACTATAACCCTCTTAACGATTGCTGAAAATTTGGTTCCGGATAATGTACATAAAAGTTATTCAATTCATATAGATTTGCACTGCACGCAACCAAGTAGAGTTTTTTTAGACAGTGTTTTTTTTTCAATTGCGTGGACTGCTTGGTGTTTAAATAAAAAATTATATCGCTTGTTTTTTAGACCATGGATTTTAAAAAAATAGATGGTCTATTGTGGTTGTCGAAATGTGCGTAACAGGTAGAAGGAGGCATCTGCGACCTCATAAAGTATATATATTCTTGCTCAGGATCACTAGCCGAGTCGATTAAGCCATGTCTGTCCGTCTGTATGAACGCCTATATCTCAGAAACTAAAAAAGCTAGAGCCACCAAATTTGTTGACAACACTTATGTGAATAATACGCTGTAAAATTTTCATTAAAATTTGGGACACGCCTACTTCCGCCCCGCAAATCGAAAAACCGTATTGCAAGCGCCTATATCTTAGAAACTAAAAAAGCTAGAGTCCCCAAATTTGGTGACAACACTTATGTGAATCATACGCTGTAAAATTTGTATTAAAATTTGGGACACGCCTACTTCCGCCCCCGCAAATCGATAAACCGTATAGCAGGCGTAATAATAAAGCTAGAATATTCCGTTTTGTTGTGAATGATAACTATCACCACCTGAACGATCGCTAAAAATTTGGTTCCGATCGGATAATGAACATAAAAGTTATTCAACGTTTCATATAGATTTGCACTTCGCCCACTGCAACCAAGCAAGCAGTGTTTTTTCCAAGCAGTGTTTTTTCCAACTGCTTGAACTGCTTGGCGTCTAACTTAAAATTATATGTGTTGTTTATTATTTTTCTTTGAAAAACACGTTTACCAATAACAGTTTTCTAAATCTGATTTATTTTCATAACCTTGAAAAATCCATGGTCTTATACAGGCAGAAGGAGACATCTCCAACTCCATAAAGTATATATATTCTGGCTCAGGAACAACAGCCGAGTCGATTGAGCCATGTCTGTCTGTCCGTCTGTATGAACGCCTATATCTCAGAAATAAACAAGTAAGGAAAGCTACAGTCGAGTGGCCCGACCGTAAGATACTATTCGACCAACTTCGTAGTTGCACTAACTAGTACTAACTCGCTCTCACACATATATACAGACACACAACCCAAGGCTAAAATGATGCAGACGATATGCTGTAATGACGCGGGCAACGGAACTATGAAAAACGTTTTCTTTAATAACTTCTGTATTTATTGTCCGATCGTATTGTAATTTTGGGATTGGGTGGATATTATCGGCATCTTTACGTGTTCTAGCAGAAATCTGTATTCTAAATACTTTCCTCAATATTTGTGAATTATCGATTGCGTGGGCGGTGAGTGTAGCACCTCAAATTTCAAATAATCTCTATATGCGCATGATTTACAGGAACCACCATGCCAAATTTGGTGTCTCTAACTGTAATACTTTCCATAATATTCAAAAATGATCAATTTGCGTGGGCGGTGAGGGTGGCACCTCAAATTTGAAATAATCATCATCTGCCCATGATTTACAGGAACTAGCATGCCAAATTTGGTGTCTGTAACTGTAACAGTTTCCTTAATATTCGTAAATTATCGATTTACGTGCAAATTTGAAAAAACTTCGTCTGCGCATGATTCCATCATGGCAAATTTGGTATCTGTAACTGTAATATTTTCCTTAATATTCGTAAATTATCGATTTACTTGGGCGGTGGGCGTGGCTTTCCAAATTTAAAATAAACTTAATCTGCGTATGGTATACAGGAACCATCATGCCAAATTTGGTGTCTCTAGCTTTTGTAATAGCTGAGAGCTCGACGTTCATACAGATGGACAGACGGTCAGTTGCCTTTGCTGGGCATATGGTTCTCTTGCCTTTGCTGGGCATATGGTATCGTCAACAAACGTAAAGATTATGAGCTGATAGTTTGTAAGCTTGGCTGTTGTGCTTGGGGAACTGCAGCATTGGGCAGCATTTTTCACGCGGTCGTGTGATGTCAAACTGTTACACCTGATTAAGAACTCTCTTTTCAAGAGATATTTGAATTTCGATTGTAATGCGGCTGACCTGTCCGATCGTAAAAATTGATGCAATGGTATTGTAATTTGCCTTTTTAGGAAGGGAAGATTTAGAAAACTGTTATTGGTAAACGTGTTTTACAAAGAAAAATAACAAACAACACATATTATTTTCAATTAGACGCCAAGCAGTCCAAGCAATTGGAAAAAAATCACTGCTCGCTTGCTTGCAGTGGGCGCAGTGCAAATCTATACGAAACGTTGAATAACTTTTATGTTCATTATCCTATCAGAACCAAATTTTCAGCGATCGTTTGGGTGGTGATAGTTATCATACTTGCTTGCTAATCGATTTATCAAATTGTTGTGCGGAAGTAGGCGCGGCACAAAAATTTGCTATAACGGTGCTACGAGTTGTGAGCAATGAAGAATTTTTAATTTGCATTGTAAGAACAGAAAGCAAGTGTAGTGTGTATAATATAATAAATTATATATATATAATATTAACAAAACAAGTAAAAAGCTACAGTCGAGTGTGCTCGACTGTAATATACCCGCTAGCCAGCTGCTCGTACATCATTTATTTGCAGGAACAAAATAACGGCTACAATCATATTTTGACCGTAAAAGGCCATGGCCTTATAATATTTATGCAAAGTCAAAATCTAAAATAAAACAAGTAAGAAAGCTAGAGTCGAGTTTGCTCGACTGTAATATACCCGCTACCCAGCTGCTCGTACATCATTTATTTGCGGAATAAAAAAAAGGCTACAATCATATTTTGACCGTAAAAGGCTATGGACTTATAATATTTATGCAAAGTCAAAATCTAAAATAAAAAAAAAAACATTTTTGCACGCATTTAATTTTTGATGCGGGCGGGACTCGAACCCGTAAATGCATAATAATACTGTTCGTTTTGCAGTCCAGAACTTATCCCATTTCACCACCGTTCACGCACACACAATGCTGCAAGCAGCGCTGCCGGCAGCTTGCTATAGTTATCATATAAACCGAAAATGAACAATATGGCATTAAAATTGCGCTTGTAATCAATTTTATCCGATTAACAGGGGCGGAATAGGCGTGGCCAAAATCCAAAATAAACTTGATCAGCGTGCAATAATAACACATACTGTCACCAAATTTGGTAGTTCTAGCTCTTATAATAGCTGAGATCTAGATTTTCACACGGACAGAGAGATGGACAGACTGACAGACGGACAGACAGACAGACGGACAGACGGACATGGCTATATCGACTCGGCTGTTATTCCTGAGCCAGAATATATATACTTCATGGGGTCGGAGGTGTCTCTTTCTGCCTGTTACATACATTTTCGGTTTGAACAAAGTTATAATACCCATCTACTCTATGAGTAGCGGGTATAAAAAAAAACATTTTTGCACACATTTAATTTTTGATCCGGGCGGGACTCGAACCCGTAAATGCATAATAGTACTGTTCGTTTTGCAGTCCACAACTTAACCCATTTCACCACCGTACACGCACACACGATTCGGCACAATGCTGCAAGCAGCTCTGCTGGCAGCGCTGCATACAGGCATGGAAAACGTTAAGCTGAATAACTTCTGTGTTTATTATCCGATTGTTACCAAATTTTCAGAGATCATCTGGCTAGCTATAGTTATCATATGAATTGAAATAAATGAATAATATGGCATCAAAATTGCGCTTGTAATCAAATTTTTTGGATTTACAGGGGCGGAGGCGGGCGTGGCCAAAATCCATAATAAACTTGATCAGCGTGCAATAATAACACATATTGTCACCAAATTTGGTAGTCCTAGCTCTTATAATAGCTGAGATCTAGATTTTCACACGGACAGACAGACGGACAGACGGACATGGCTATATCGACTCGGCTGCTGATCCTGAGCCAGACTATATATATACTTTATGGGGTCGGAGGTGTCTCCTTCTGCCTGTTACTTACATTTTCAGTTTGAACAAAGTTATAATACCCTTCTACTCTATGAGTAGCGGGTATAACAAGTAAAGAAAGCTACAATCGAGCGCACCCAACAGTAAGATACCATTCGCCCAGTTTGAAATAAATTATCACATTTTTATATCCTCTGCACAAGTTTATCCGCCACCTATTGTTTAAATTAGATCTATCTTTGGATAGCGCCATCTACATGTGAAAACATAGCAATCAGCTGTACACACGCTACAGCTGAAACAAAGCATCGTGATGATGACGTCACGACACGCACCACAGGCGCAAACAGTGAAAGTACGGAAAACAGAAATATGGATAACTTCTGTGTTTATCGTCCGATTTTTTGAATAGATTTATATTGTAATTATCTATGTTCATATCAAAGTTCATATCACAGAAAGCTGTAACTTCAATACTTTTTCTAATAATCGAAAATTATCGATTTGCGTGGGCAGTGGGCGTGACATCGAAAATTGAAAATAAACTCGATCTACCTATGGTATACAGGAACACTCATGTGAAATTTGGTGTCTCTAGCTTTTGTAATAGCTGAGATCTAGACGTTCAAACGAACAGACGGACAGACAGCTGGACCCGGCTCAATCGGCTCACCTAGTGATACTGAGTCAGAATATATATACTTTGTGGGGTTGGCCACGCCTCCTTCTGCCTGTTACATACATTTGCACAAACTTAGTATACCATTTTTGACCAATTTTAATGGTCGAATTTAATTTTTATACCCGCTACTCATGGAGTAGAAGGGTATTATAACTTTGTTCAAACCGAAAATGTATGTAACAGGCAGGAGACACCTCCGACCCCATAAAGTATACATACTCTGGCTCAGGATCAACAGTCGATATAGCCATGTCCGTCTGTCCGTCTGTCTGTCTGTCCGTCTGTCTGTCCGTGTGAAAATCTAGATCTCAGCTATTATAAGAGCTAGAACTACCAAATTTGGTGACAGTATGTGTTATTATTGCACGCCGATCAAGTTTATTTTGGATTTTGGTCACGGCCCCTTCCGCCCCTGTAAATCCAAAAAATTTGATTACAAGCGCAATTTTGATGCCATATTATTCATTTATTTCAATTCATATGATAACTATAGCTAGCCAGATGATCTCTGAAAATTTGGTAACAATCGGATAATAAACACAGAAGTTATTCAGCTTAACGTTTTCCATAACTGTATGCAGAGCTGCCAGCAGAGCTGCTTGCAGCATTGTGCCGAATCGTGTGTGCGTGTACGGTGGTCAAATGGGTTAAGTTGTGGACTGCCAAACGAACAGTACTATTATGCATTTACGGGTTCGAGTCCCGCCCGCATCAAAAATTAAATGTGTGCAAAAATGTTTTTTTTTTTATTTTAGATTTTGACTTTGCATAAATATTATAACTCCATAGCCTTTTACGGTCAAAATATGATTGTAGCCGTTTTTTTTGTTCCGCAAATAAATGATGTACGAGCAGCTGGGTAGCGGGTATATTACAGTCGAGCACACTCGACTGTAGCTTTCTTACTTGTTATTTTTCATGCGGGCGGGACTCGAACCCGTAAATGAATAATAGTACTGTTCGTTTTGCGGTCCACAGCTTAACCCATTTAACCACCGTACACGCACACACTGCCGGCAGCGCTGCTTACAGCTATGGAAAACGTTGAGTTAAATAACTTCTGTGGTTATAATCCGATTGTTATCATCTGGCGAGCTATAGTTATTACTACCAAAAATGAACAATATGGCTTCAAAATGTAATTCATTTTTTTCGATTTACGGGGGCGGAAGTGGTGTGGCCAAAATCAAAAATAAAATTGATCAGCGTGCAATAATAACAAATATTGTTACCAAATTTTGAAGTCCTAGCTATTATAGCTGGAATCTACATTTTCACACGGGCAGACAGACGACTGGCTATATCGACAAGTGCTAAATCAGCTGTTGGTGCTGCCAACTTTTCTCAGTAGGTGATCTTGTCCGAGTTTAATTGCGCTGCCAGACTGGCAGTGCAGATCAGTTGGCTCGAAACCAATAATTCAAATTCAAATTCAAATTTAATTTAAATTTGAATCAGTTGCGATGCGATCTTTTTAATGGAGCGTAACGGTAAAAGTTTAAATATATAATTAAATATTTGCAGAGGTTGGCTTTGTTTAGAAAATGCATAAAGGTACGGAAAGACTAATAATCATCCATTCACCACTTTGGTGCCTAAGTTAAGGCTCTGGTGTCCGAGTAGAGCCGGAATATCCTCTATCAGAGAAGCCTAGGGAAGTCCGTGTGCCTACGTGGGATTCTTTCTAAACTTAATGTTCCACGACTGCAAAGGCTTTGCCACCGTCGCTAGAATCTAAAAATCATCAGCATCGCCACTTTGGCTCTCAGACCCAATTACGGAGTTCCAGAATGATGATTTGCGGGGTATTTTAACGAGGATATGTGGGAAAACCTACATTCGAGACCCAGCGTCACGTTACTAGAGAGACCAAGGGCACAATAGTCGAACTTTCGGCTCTCAATAATAGGGCGATCGAGCTGCAGAAAGGTGCCGCCGAGAGAAAAAGGGTACACCGAAAGTGCAGATGCCTATAGCACAGAGACGCAAAGCCCCAAGGTTGCTAACTCTACGCCTGATAAGAACATCGAAGGGGATGAAAAATCCAGAGCAAGAAACTCCAAGCCGGTTAGCTATGATCTGTCGCTAAGAAAGTAACCAAAGGACAAAAGTGGACCAAGATAGAGTCTAAGCGACTGCGTAAAAAGCCTGCGGCAATCATAGTAAAGAAAACGGGAGAGCTTCCTAAGTGGATATCCTTGATAAACTTAAAACTGACTCGAGCCTCAGCGAATATGGCAAACATGTGCTTAAAGTACGAAGAAAAAGATGATCTGCTAATCTAAGTAAAGGGGAAAGCTTCTGCTAACGCTCCCCCTTTCAGGAGCGCAATAGAAGCGACGCTCAACGATATGTCCTCGGTGCGTACTGGTTCACAAAGACTAGCGGTTTCCTGAAATGGAACAGACAAGCTACAACAGCTAAGGATCTCTACACCTGCCTGGTGTCTTAATTCCAGGGCATCCTAGTAAAGCTAGAGGACGTCAGGAATCTTTGCAGGATGCGTGACGGGACCCACATTGCCCACATGATCCGATTACGGTTCCTAAGCAGGGCAAGGTAACCGTGGGCTGGGCAAGGTGCCGCATCACCCAAGACGTCCAGCCAGTAAGATGCTAGAGATGCCTGGGCTACGGTCACAGAGCCATAAACTGCAAACAGACCGGGCAGACTGTTACCTACGATGCGGACAGCGAGGGCACAAGGCAAAAGGATGTGTTGCACCGCTCAAATGCCTTCTCTGCATCAGCGAAACGGACAAAAATCACCCGTCGGATAGTTTAACGTGCCCGACATATAGAAAATTATCGCTTACAAGTTTGTGAGCAAAGTGCTGAGCAGTAGGGAGAACGCTCCAGATGAAGCAGAAATCCTGCTCAGCATTGTGTCTGAGCTCTTCCCTACGCAGACCACTCTATGGCAACCCGTAGAAGAAACTCCCGTGTCTCCCTCTCCGGATGTTACTATAAGTGAAGTCATCGAGGCAGCATCAAGCCCAAGAAGCTGCCAGGCATGGACAGACGGATCCCCGGACAGATCATCAAGGCTGCGGCGCTGGCCAGGGCCGAAATATTTAGAAACTTATTCCAGCAGTACCTCCTGGACGGAGTCATTCCTAAGCGGTGGAAAACACAGAAGCTAGTGTTGCTGTTCAAAAGGGAAGGGGCCAGCACACAATGCAGACATCTACCGCCCCCTAAGTCTGCTGGACATTGTGGGCAAACTGTTTGAGCGCATCCTATATACTCGCTTAGAGACGTCAACCGAGGGCCCCAATGGCCTGCGAAGTCAACAATACGGATTCCGATAGAGATCATCTGGCTAGCTATAGTTATCATATAAACCGAAAATGAACAATATGGCATCAAAATTGCACTTGTAATCAATTTTTTTCGATTTACAGGGGCGGAAGGGGGCGTGGCGAAAATGCAAAATAAACTTGATCAGCGTGCAATAATAACATACATACTGTCACCAAATTTGGTAGTTCTAGCTCTTATAATAACTGAGATCTAGATTTTCACAAGGACAGACATACGGAAAGACAGACAGACAGACAGACAGACAGACAGACGGACAGACGGACATGGCTATATCGACTCGGCAGTTGATCCTGAGCCAGAATATATATACTTCATGGGGTCGCAGCTGTCTCCTTCTGCCTGTTACATAGATTTTCGGTTTGAACATAGTTATAATACCCTTCCACTCTATGAGGAGCGGGTATAAAAATATTTTTGCACACATTTAACTTTTAATGTGGATGGGGCTCGAGCCCGTAAACGCATAATAGTACTGTTCGTTTAGCAGTCCACAACTTAACCCATTTTACCACCATACACACACACTATTCGGCATAATGCTGCATGCAGTGCTGCTGATAGCGCTGCTTACAGCTATGGAAACCGTTAAGCTGCATAACTTCTGTGTTTATTATCCGATTGTTACCAAATTTTCAAAGATCTTCTGGCTAGCTATAGTTATCATATAAACCGAAAATGAACAATATGGCATCAAAATTGCGCTTGTAATCAACTTTTTTCCATGTCAAATGGGTTAACTTGTGGACTGCAAAACGAACAGTACTATTATGCATTTACGGGTTCGAGTCCCGCCCGCATCAAAAATTAAATGTGTGCAAAAATGTTTTTTTTTTATTTTAGATTTTGACTTTGCATAAATATTATAACTCCATAGCCTTTTACGGTCAAAATATGATTGTAGCCGTTTTTTTTTGTTCCGCAAATAAATGATGTACGAGCAGCTGGGTAGCGGGTATATTACAGTCGAGCACACTCGACTGTAGCTTTCTTACTTGTTATTTTTCATGCGGGCGGGACTCGAACACGTAAATGAATACTAGTACTGTTCGTTTTGCAGTCCACAAGTTAACCCATTTGACATGGAAAAAAATTGATTACAAGCGCAATTTTGATGCAATTTTTATTACTACCAAAAATGAACAATATGGCTTCAAAATGTAATTCATTTTTTTCGATTTACGGGGGCGGAAGTGGTGTGGCCAAAATCAAAAATAAAATTGATCAGCGTGCAATAATAACAAATATTGTTACCAAATTTTAAAGTCCTAGCTATTATAGCTGGAATCTACATTTTCACACGGGCAGACAGACGACTGGCTATATCGACAAGTGCTAAATCAGCTGTTGGTGCTGCCAACTTTTCTCAGTAGGTGATCTTGTCCGAGTTTAATTGCGCTGCCAGACTGGCAGTGCAGATTAGTTGGCTCGAACCCAGTAATTCAAATTCAAATTCAAATTTAATTTAAATTTGAATCAGTTGCGATGCGATCTTTTTAATGGAGCGTAACGGTAAAAGTTTAAATATATAATTAAATATTTGCAGAGGTTGGCTTTGTTTAGAAAATGCATAAAGGTACGGAAAGACTAATAATCATCCATTCACCACTTTGGTGCCTAAGTTAAGGCTCTGGTGTCCGAGTAGAGCCGGAATATCCTCTATCAGAGAAGCCTAGGGGAAGTCCGTGTGCCTACGTGGGATTCTTTCTAAACTTAATGTTCCACGACTGCAAAGGCTTTGCCACCGTCGCTAGAATCTAAAAATCATCAGCATCGCCACTTTGGCTCTCAGACCCAATTACGGAGTTCCAGAATGATGATTTGCGGGGTATTTTAACGAGGATATGTGGGAAAACCTACATTCGAGACCCAGCGTCACGTTACTAGAGAGACCAAGGGCACAATAGTCGAACTTTCGGCTCTCAATAATAGGGCGATCGAGCTGCAGAAAGGTGCCGCCGAGAGAAAAAGGGTACACCGAATGTGCAGATGCCTATAGCACAGAGACGCAAAGCCCCAAGGTTGCTACGCCTGATAAGAACATCGAAGGGGATGAAAAATCCAGAGCAAGAAACTCGAAGCCGGTTAGCTATGATCTGTCGCTAAGAAAGTAACCAAAGGACAAAAGTGGACCAAGATAGAGTCTAAGCGACTGCGTAAAAAGCCTGCGGCAATCATAGTAAAGAAAACGGGAGAGCTTCCTAAGTGGATATCCTTGATAAACTTAAAACTGACTCGAGCCTCAGCGAATATGGCAAACATGTGCTTAAAGTACGAAGAACGCAAAAAGATGATCTGCTAATCTAAGTAAAGGGGAAAGCTTCTGCTAACGCTCCCCCTTTCAGGAGCGCAATAGAAGCGACGCTCAACGATATGTCCTCGGTGCGTACTGGTTCACAAAGACTAGCGGTTTCCTGAAATGGAACAGACAAGCTACAACAGCTAAGGATCTCTACATCTGCCTGGTGTCTTAATTCCAGGGCATCCTAGTAAAGCTAGAGGACGTCAGGAATCTTTGCAGGATGCGTGACGGGACCCACATTGCCCACATGATCCGATTACGGTTCCTAAGCAGGGCAAGGTAACCGTGGGCTGGGCAAGGTGCCGCATCACCCAAGACGTCCAGCCAGTAAGATGCTAGAGATGCCTGGGCTACGGTCACAGAGCCATAAACTGCAAACAGACCGGGCAGACTGTTACCTACGATGCGGACAGCGAGGGCACAAGGCAAAAGGATGTGTTGCACCGCTCAAATGCCTTCTCTGCATCAGCGAAACGGACAAAAATCACCCGTCGGATAGTTTAACGTGCCCGACATATAGAAAATTATCGCTTACAAGTTTGTGAGCAAAGTGCTGAGCAGTAGGGAGAACGCTCCAGATGAAGCAGAAATCCTGCTCAGCATTGTGTCTGAGCTCTTCCCTACGCAGACCACTCTATGGCAACCCGTAGAAGAAACTCCCGTGTCTCCCTCTCCGGCTGTTACTATAAGTGAAGTCATCGAGGCAGCATCAAGCCCAAGAAGCTGCCAGGCATGGACAGACGGATCCCCGGACAGATCATCAAGGCTGCGGCGCTGGCCAGGGCCGAAATATTTAGAAACTTATTCCAGCAGTACCTCCTGGACGGAGTCATTCCTAAGCGGTGGAAAACACAGAAGCTAGTGTTGCTGTTCAAAAGGGAAGGGGCCAGCACACAATGCAGACATCTACCGCCCCCTATGTCTGCTGGACATTGTGGGCAAACTGTTTGAGCGCATCCTATATACTCGCTTAGAGACGTCAACCGAGGGCCCCAATGGCCTGCGAAGTCAACAATACGGATTCCGATAGGGGAAAGTACCCTGGACGCACTCTCCGCTGGGGAAAATTTAGCGAGGAATGCTTTTAGTGGTGTACTAAAATACCGAAGATTGCCGCAGGCAGCTACTTCAGGGACCGAGTCCTCTGCTACGATATGGCCCGAAATATTATGTAGTTTCGTCAGGTGTTCCGCAAGGGTTGGTGCTCTGCCCGATCCTGTGGAACATCATGTATAAGGGAATCCTGAGCATTAGCAAGAATGCTGGAGCTCAACTGCATTGTTTTGCCGACGACGGGGCAAATACAGCAGTCGCAAAAACCATACGCGACCTCCAGGCTAAATGCAACGAGACAATCACATCGGCCACTGATTGGCTCGAGAAGGTCGGGCTAAAGATCGCAGCGCCTTTCCTCGCGGAGGCGGCCTCCTAAGCAGCAGGAAAATGCAGTGCATGCGGGTCACTGTCAAAGGGACCCAGGTGGCCTCTGCAGAAGTCCTGAAGTACCTGGGAGGGTCCTGATTGACCGCAGGCTTTCCTTCAAAAACCTTGCAACCTATGCTAGCAGAAGGGCAGCAATCACATCGGCAGCTTTAGCAGATGGACCTACCTACTGGTTCCTGAATTAGCGGTATGGACTGAGTGCCAGCATAAAGCCCTGACTTTCACCTGTCGCAGTTCCTTTCGGACCATGGCTGTTCCCGAGCTTTTCGGTTTCGGCACACAGAGTCAGCCCTCTGCCTCTTCTGCACCGAAACGATAGAAACAGCGCACACTGGTTGCGTCCATAGGCCAAAAATCAAAAAATTCATCACAACAAATTTTTGCAAAGTATTTGCCAACTGTCTATAAAAAGTTCAAACTTCTTAGTGGCAAAAAAATGCAGAAAAAGCTCAGGCTGTGCTGAATTCAGTAATAATTACCATTAAAAACAAGGGCTTAACAGTCGAGTTGACCGCGGTTAAAAAATGTATAGGTTAAATTTGCATAAAAAATTACCGCTTTTTGGGTTAAATACAATCGTGCGAAGAAAGCAGTTTTTAAACATTAATTCAACTGGCTTGACACTATAGAAATTATTATATGTAAGCCTCCTTTTTTCCACAACAAATGGCTACAAGTATTTATCGTGGACGCTCTAAAATTGATTTTCCTAAGTCCTCTAAAAGGACTAAACGCCGCCGAATAACTCTGCTAGAAGAACGTGATGAGTCTGCTTCTTCTATTTTGCGATCATCCGACTAGAATGAAATTGAAGCACTAAAACTCTTCAGGAAATATATTTCGCTTCCATTCCTATACATATTCTTAATGCATAGATTTTTGTTTTGCTGTGCTATTTCTTTAAAAAATTAAAACATTTAAACATATATTTCAAGTAAAGAAATTGTAGCATGCTTTTAGGTGAATTTTTTGGTTTTTGCCTTCCTGTGGGCGTAAATATTTTCGACCACGCCTATTTTTTACATTTTAAGAATTCTCAATTTTCAAAGAACTTACAGTATCAATTTCAAAATGCTATCACCACTAGAAGTATTTTTGGCCGCGACTCCATATAAGCCCAACCAGTGTGCAGCGGTACATGTGCTAATGCATTGTTCAAGATTTATGGCAGAGATGAACGAACTAAGAGCGCTGATTGGGGATTCGCTCAGTCCAAGAGGCCTGTTCGCGGGTCGCAGTGGCAAACGCAGAAACATGGGAGTGCCCCATTATCATTACCATGATGAAACGGGTCCGAGCCGACGAGATGGCCAACAGAGCTGGAGGCTGAACACATAGAGTGTCCCTGTATGGTGGCGGGAGAAGAATACTACCTTAGCGTACTCAGCTTGTCGTAAAGCGCGACTAACTGGGTAAAAGATGAGCGCTTCATGGCCAGAACCCAAGGAAGGGAGTGCGAATAGGCTCCACATCCTGCTTACCGAAGTCTTACTTTGACTAGCAGTACCGGTAAGTGTGCGTAGGACCAAAGAGCAAAAACATAAAAAAAAATTTTTTTTCACACATTTAATTTTTGATGCGGGTGGGACTCGAACCTGTAAATGAATAATAGTACTGTTTGTTTTGCAGTCCACATTTTAACCCATTTCACCACCGTACACGCACACACTATTCGGCACAATGCTGCAAGCAGTCAACGCTCGAGCAGTCAGTGCTCCAGCAGTCAACGCCTAGGGGAAATCTGTGGCCTACGTGGGAGCTTACTTTTTAGAAAGCTAATCCGCATGTTGCTTTATAAAAACTGGTGCTGTTGGTCCGCAAATGGACAATCCAACAGAGGGCACTGCCCCCAACGGTGATGACCAAAGAAATGGCTGTGGTACGCACGGGGGCGCAGAGAATGGCGCTAATATGCAGTGGAATGGATGAGGCAACAACAGCGGTGGAACTCCAAAGTAGTCTCGCCTCCCAATACCAAGGCATACTTGTAAAGCCAGAGGATATTAGAGGGTGGCGCAAAATGAGGGATGGAACTTAGTCAGCAATAGTGACGTTATGCACGAACGAAGCAATAACAGTGCTCACGGTGCCGCATCGCCCAGGACGTTCGCCCAATAAGATGCTTCAGGCCCCTAGAATTTGGCCACGGTCTTACATCTGCAACTCAGTCGATCGCTCGGACTGCTGCCTTCGGTGCGGCGAGCATGGTCATAAGGCAAAGGGTTGCGCAGGTCCACCTAGATGCCTTATCTGTAGCAACGACGTTGATAAGAACCATGCGACAGGTAGTTTCGCATGCCCTACCTACAAAGCCAGCACCAACAAGTAAGAAATACCATGGATTTTTCAAGGTTATGAAAAATCAGATTTAGAAAACTGTTATTGGTAAACGTGTTTTACAAGTAAAAATAATAAACAACACATATAATTTTCAGTTAGACGCCAAGCAGTCCAAGCAATTGTAAAAAAACACTGCTTGGAAAAAACACTGCTTGCTTGCTTGTACTGGGCGCTGTGCAAATCTATATGAAACGTTGAATAACTTTTATGTTTATTATCCGATCGGAATTAAATTTTCAGCGATCGTTTAGGTGATGATAACTATCATTCACACCAAACCTGAACTCTACTCTACCTTTATTAATGCGCTTGCTATACGGTTTATCGATTTGCAGGGCGGAAGTAGGCGTGTCCCAAATTTTAATAAAAATTGTACAGCGTATGATTCCCATAAGTGTTATCACCAAATTTTGTGGCTCCAGCTTTTTTAGTTTCTAAGATATAGGCGCCTGCAATACGGTTTTTCGAATTGCGGGGGCGGAAGTAGGCGTTGCCCAAATAAAAATTTTACAGCGTATGACTCACATAAGTGTTGTCACCAAATTTGGTGGCTCTAGCTTTTTTGTTTCTGAGATATAGGCGTTTATACAGACGGACAGACGGACAGACAGACATGGCTTAATCGACTCGGCTAGCGATCCTGAGCAAGAATATATATACCTTATGGGGTCGCAGATACCTCCCTCTACCTGTTACGCACATTTCGACAAATACAATACATCAAGTATTTTTTTAAAATCCATGGTTTAAAAAAGAAGCCAATAGCCGCCAAAATGATGTTAGACCTCATTAACATCAGTCAGCTTAACGTCAACCATTGCGCAGCTTCGCAGAACCTTTTGGCCCAGACAGCGAGGGAGCGCAATGTGGACGTACTGCTCCTGAGGGAACCATACTTTCCGGGTGTAGGTAACTCCGTGGTGCTCGATGAACTAGTTAAGGCGGCTATCAAGTGTCACACTAGCCTACCTGTGGAAGAGTGCGAAAACATACCAATGCGCGGCATCGCATACGCTAAGATAAAAGGAGTGCACTTCTACAGCTGCTATGCTCCACCTAGCGACAGCCCTGAGCAATTCGAGGACATGCTTAGAAAGCTTGTTGACCATGCAAAAGGGAGCAGACCAGCGTTCATAGGAGGTGATCTTAATGCCTGGGCCACTGAATGAGGCAGCCGGACTCCTAACCCAAGAGGCCGTGCAGTGATTGAGGCCATGAACATGATAGACCTCGTATTGCATCGATGTTACCTTTGTCAGCAGTGTCTTAGTGGCCAACGCATACTGGATGGTGCAAGAGGACATAACCCTGAGGGACCATAACTTAGACTTAAGACAGCGGAGATGTGCACTAGAGCCAGTGTGGGACATCAAAAAACTGGATGAGAATATGTTGGCCTACCAGATCAAATCCATGGAGATCACAAATGGACACGCGGAGACCAAGGTGACATCGGCTATGAACATGCTCAAAGCAACATGCGACGCAGTGATGCCGATAAAATCAAATGCGAAACGCAAGCCCCCTGTTTACTGGTAGAGTGCCTACACCAGCTCCGTAAGGAATGCCTAAGGGCGAGAAGACAAGCGCAGCGATTCAGAGGACAACCGCACCACGCCCAATGCACGGAGGCATACAAAGCGAAGCGAGCCGAGCTCAAAAACAGCATATCTGCAGCAAAGGCAAATGCATTTAAGGACCTGCTTGCAAGCGTTGACGACGACCCCTGGGGTATTGCCTACAAAAAAGTCCGGAAAAAACTTAATGTCGCAGGTGAAAGTACCCCTCAGGACCCAGCCGCACTGGCCAGCATCGTGTCGGAGCTATTCCCAAGCCAAGACACGTTATGGCAACCCACTCTACAAGCCGCAGAGACCCCCCCTTATGTCTGCTGGACATTGTGGGCAAACTCTTTGAGCGCATTCTATACACACGCATAGCAGCCATCTCCGAGAGCCCAACAGGCCTTCAATTCCAAAAGTATGGCTTCTGTAAAGGGAAAAGCACGCTCGATGCTCTCACAGCCGTAACTGAAGTAGCGAAGAACGCACTTGACGGCGACCGATGGCTAGGCGGCAGTAAAAAGTACTGTGCCATCATCATGCTCGACGTGAAGAATGCGTTTAATTCAGCGAGATGGCCCAATATCCTCGGCGCAATGCGTAACATGGGCATTCCCGATTATCTCCAAAGCGTAGTTGGCAACTACTTCAGGGAACGCACGCTGTTGTATGTTACTGAAGCTGGTCCAAGATGTCACCAAGTCTCTGCAGGGGTTCCACAAGGGTCGGTACTTGAACCGAGCTTGTGGAACATCATGTATGATGGGATCCTGAGGATTCGCAAGCCCAGAGGCGTGGAGCTACACTGCTTCGCCGACGACGTTGCGGTAACAGCGGTGGCCAAGACAATACCGGAGCTCCAGGACAACAGTAATGTGGCGATCAGGGCGATCACCGATTGGCTTGAGAAAGTCGGCCTAGGAAGTGCGGCACATAAGACGGAATGCAGGTCGAAGTGAAGGAAGAAATAATCACTTCAGCAGGAACGTTGAAGTACTTGGGAGTCCTAATAGGCCGTAAGTTCTCCTTTAAGGACCACGCAAAGTATGCCAGCAGAAAACCAGATTGGCGGCAAGGACTCTGCTTGCGGCGGTTATTAAAGCAACGCTGCTTTACGCTGCCCCTAACTGGAGCTGTGTTACAAGCAAAGTAACCTACTTGGCTAGTGCGCGGGCAGTATCACGGACAATGCCACTGAGACTAATCAGAGGCTTTTCAACCGTTTCGGATGACGCAGCGCATGCTCTTTCAGGTATTATACCCATTGGCCTGGAGATAAAGGGCCAATATCTAGCACGAGAAGGTGTTAACCTAACTGAGATTCTCGAGTGGATTCGTGGAGTCTGGCAAACTAGATGGCAAGAGTCGCAACGTGGGCGGTGGACGTACCAGCTTATCCCTGACCTAACGGAATGGGCAGAGTCTGAGCACAAAGTGGTGGACTACCACATGACCCAGTTCCTAACGAACCATGTTTGTTTCCGAAGGTACCTGTTTAGGTTCCACCATGTGGATACAGCGCAATGCCTCTTGTGCATGCCATCTACGGTCGGTAGATAGTATCTTTAGAAGATTTAATTTTCCTGCTGTATATAAAATAAAAAAAAAAAATAATAAAATAAGAAAGGTACATTCGAGAGTGCTCGACTGTAATATACCCGCTACCCATCGTACATCAAAATTATTTGCGGAACAATAAAGAACGGCTACAATCATATTTTGACCGTAAAAGACCGTGGACTTACAATATTTATGTAAAGTCAAAATCTAAAATAAAAAAAATTTTTTTGCACACAGTTAATTTTTTTCACCACCGTACACGGACACACTATTCGGCATAATGCTGCAAGCAGCGCTGCCGGCAGTCTCCTGAAGGAGACATCTCCGACCACATAAGTCTATATATTTTGGCTCAGGATCAACAGCCGACTCGATATAGCCATGTCCGTCTGTCTGTCCGTGTGAAAACCTAGATCTCAGCTATTAAAGAGCTAGAACTACCAAATTTGGTGAAAAAATGTGTTATTATTGCACGCTGATCAAGTTTATTTTGGATTTTTTAGCCACGCCCCCTTCCGCCTTTGTAAATCGAAAAAAGTTTATTACAAGCGAAATTTTGATGCCATATTGTTCATTTTCGGTTTACATGATAAATATAACTAGCCAGATGATCTCTGAATTTCGTAACAATCGGATATTAAACACAGAAGTTATTCAGCTTAACGTTTTTCATAACTGTAAGCAGCGCTGCCGGCAGCTCTGCTTGCAGCATTGTTTTTATACCCCCTACTCATAGAGTAGAAGAGTATAATAATTTTGTTCAAACCGATAATGTATGTACCAGGCAGAAGGAGACACCTCCGACCCCATAAAGTATATATATTCTGGCTCAGGATCAACAGCCGACTCGATATAGCCATGTCCGTCTGTCTGTCCGTGTGAAAACCTAGATCTCAGCTATTAAAGAGCTAGAACTACCAAATTTGGTGAAAAAATGTGTTATTATTGCACGCTGATCAAGTTTATTTTGGATTTTTTAGCCACGCCCCCTTCCGCCTTTGTAAATCGAAAAAAGTTTATTACAAGCGAAATTTTGATGCCATATTGTTCATTTTCGGTTTACATGATAAATATAACTAGCCAGATGATCTCTGAATTTCGTAACAATCGGATATTAAACACAGAAGTTATTCAGCTTAACGTTTTTCATAACTGTAAGCAGCGCTGCCGGCAGCTCTGCTTGCAGCATTGTTTTTATACCCCCTACTCATAGAGTAGAAGAGTCTAATAATTTTGTTCAAACCGATAATGTATGTACCAGGCAGAAGGAGACACCTCCGACCCCATAAAGTATATATATTCTGGCTCAGGATCAACAGCCGAGTCGATATAGCCATGTCCGTCTGTCTGTCCGTGTGAAAGTCTAGATCTCAGCTATTATAAGAGCTAAAACTACCAAATTTCGTGACAAAATGTGTTATAATTGCACGCTGATCAAGATTATTTTGGATTTTGGCCACGCCCCCTTCCTGCCTGTTACATACATTTTCGGTTTGAACAAATTTATAATACCCTTCTAGTCTATGAGTAGCGTGTATTAAAAAACAAGAGCAGTCGAGCGCGCCCGACCGTAAGATACCATTCTACCAACTTCGTAGTTGCACTAACTAGTACTAGCTCGCTCTCATACACACATACAGACACACAGACAAAGGCTAAAACAATGCATAATATGCTGCAAGGACGCGGGCAACGGAACTATAATAAACAATTTCTTTTAGAAACTTCTGTATTTATTGTCCGATCGGATTGTACTTTTGGGAATGGGTGCATTTTATCAGCATCTTTACGTGTTCCAAAGCAGAAATTTATAACCCAAATACTTTTCTTAATATTTAAAAATTATCGATTTGCATGGGCGGTGGGCGTGGCACTTCAAATTTGAAATAAACATCATCTGCGAATGATTTACCGGAATCATTATGCCATATTTGGTGTCTGTAACTTTATTACTTTCGTTAATATTCTTAAATTATCGATTGCGCGGGCGGTGGGCCTAGCACCTCAAATTTCAAAAAACTTCATCTGCGCATAATTTATAGAAACCATCATGCCGAATTTTGTGTCTGGAACTGTAATACTTTCCTTAATATTCGTAAATTATCGATTGCGTGGGCGGTGGGCGTGGCACTCCAAGTTTGAAATAAACTTGATCTGCGTATGGTATACAGGAACCATCGTGTTAAATTTGGTGTCTTTAGCTTTTGTAATAGCTGAGATTTCGACGTTCATACAGACAAACGGACAGACGGACTGGGCTCAATCGACTCGGCTGTTGATCCTGAGCCAGAATATATATACTTTATGGGGTCTGCCATGTCTCCTTCTGCCTGCTACATACTTTTGCACAAACTTAGTATATTATTTTTGACCATTTTCAATGGTCGAATGCTGTAAACACACACACACACACGCACACACGAGTGCGATTGTTTTCCCGCTTAATTCGGTTGTGTTTGAGATATGCTGCGCGAAAATCTCTTAAAGCAGGGTCGGCGAAGCCGGAATAATTTGTTAAAGGTGCAAAAGCCATATTGTGGTATTGTGCTATTTTTCTGCGCGAGTAGAACGTGTTAGAGAGGCACTGCTTTCAAGATGACGTGGCTATAACTGCAGTCGCCAAAACGATCAGGGAAATCCAGGAGAAGTGCAACGAGAAAATTAGAGCGGCCATCGACTGGCTTGAGAAAGCTGGACTAACAATCGCATTGATGCGGTGGAAACGGCGGAGAGGGAACAGGTAAAAGCGTTGACTGGTGATTTGCTGAGTCCAAATGGACTGATTACGGCGATAATGGCGAACAAAAATAAATGGGAACTGCGACACCGCATCATCATTAATATGATAAAACGAGTGTGTGCCGACGAGATGTCCAACAGAGCTGGCAACTAAAACACAGAAGGAGTGTGGCGGGTTGAGAATACTACCTCAGCGTACTCGGCTTGTCGTAAAAGGCGACTAAAGGGTGGAAGGAGGTGCTCTACATGGACAAAATCTCAGGAAGGAAGTGCGAACTGGCTTCACGGACGGTAGGTGGTATCTTTAGAAGATTTTAATTTTCCTACCGTAAGGCGATACAAGAAAAAAAACACACACACACACAGAAAGACACCCTGTGGATTTGTGCTTTGGTTCAGCGCGATGATGAAACTATTAAAATAACCGAGTGTTCCAATAAGTTGGAAATAAAATAAAATTGCAATTTCTGCAGCTGATAAAACAGCTGTTAGCGCTGCCAACTTATTATAGTGAGTGATATTGTGCGTGTAGCGTTGTCAAATCGACGCTGCGATCTTTTTTGCGTTACGCTCATTTTGCGTTCCGATATCTTTGCGTTGCGACCGTTAGGCGTGAAATTCAAATTCAAAATTTAATTAATAATTTATGTAAAGCGGACCAAATTTTTAGAAAGGGAAAAGGCCTAAAGGACAGACTAAAAACCATCCTCTCACCGTTTTGGTGCCTAAGCAGAGGCTCTGGTGTTTGATTAGAGGCGGAATAAACCTTCACCGGTTAAACGCTAAGGGGAAATCCGTGGCCCACGTGGGAACCCTTTCTAAAGTTGGTGGCCAACGAACCGCAAGCCGCTGAAACTATAACAGATGGATTTAACAGCGGAGGGCAATGTACCGGAGAAGCTCCAGGTTATCGAGGTACCCCACTAGAGGAGTCGGAAACTCGATTCAGGGAGCCGAAAACGCAGTTCCGTTGGAGGCGAGGTGTGAGCAAGCAGGCCGCCAAAAGCTAGCATCTGCAGTGTAACTGCAGAGGTTGAGATACTAGCTTCTACAACGTCCACTACTGTGACGAGCCAAAAGACGATGGACCTCATTAGCGTGCCGTCGCAAAAAGCAGGAGCGAAGTCCCCATCTAGATCGCCACATCCGTCGTTGGACTTTACCACGGCATTCCAGAACGAGGAGTTGAGGAGCATTCTTGTCATGATGAATGGCATAATTAAGACCCTCCTAGCCGCGTTTGAGATCCAGCGGCTCGTAACCAGGAAGACCAACGACACGGTAATGGATTTCTGCTCTCAATAACAGAGCGAAAGAACTACAGGAGGGCCCCGTTAATAAGCCTCCCCCAGGAGTACTGCTACACAGACGGAGGCAAAACCTAGAGCCTAAAACCGGCAATTCAATTCCACCGGGGCGTTACACACAGCGAAGGAGTCCAAGCCCGTGAGCTACGCGTCCGTCACCAAGGACGATAGCAAGGATGGAGAGTGGGCTAAGGCGAAGCCTAAGCGTCCGCGTAAAATCCGAAACGTTAATCCTAAAAAACGGGCGAGGTTACTTACGCAGATATGCTTCGCAAGATGAAAACGACTCGAGCTCAGAGAATTCGGCAAGCACGTTCGTAAATTAAGGAGAACGCAACAGGTAGAACTGCTGCTAGAAATAGAGGGTAAGCATCAACAAGCGTTCCCAAATTCAGAGGTGACATTGAAGTGACGCTCAAGGATCTGGTTTCTGTACGCACGGGGGCGCAGGGAACAGCGTTAAGCTGCAGCGGTCTGGATTGGGCAACTACAGCAGAGGAACTACACAGATCCCTCGTCTTACAATTCCTTCAACCGATGATGTGAAAGGACTACGCAGGATGCGGGACGCAGATAGCCTAATTGCTGATGAGCGCGAACGATGCCATTGCGGTCATCAAAAGGGCAGTAGTAAACGTGGGATGGTCACGGTGCCGTAGCATCCAGGGTGTCGGGCCTACGAAGTGCTACAGGTGCCTGGACTACGGCCACCGTGCTGCAAGCTGCAAAGCGCCCGATCGCTCAGACAAGGACATAAAGCAAAGGGATGTAATGTACCGCCTAAATGCCTTATCTACAGCATTGATGTGGACCGCAATCACATGACGGATGGCTATACGTGTCCGACCAATAAGGCGTGTGTTAAGGGAGTCAAAGGAGTCAATGGATCAAATTAGCATTATGGAGCTAAATGTTAACCATTGCGCTGCTGCTCAGAGCCTTCTGGCCCAGGCAGCGGTGGATTGCAATGCAGACGTGATTTTCCTAATTGAACCTCTCGTGCGGTGGAAACATGGCGCAGATTTTGGATGAGTCGGGCAAGGCGGCCATCGAGTATTGCAGAGCTCTCTACTTTCAGAAATGGGTAACCTCACCAATGCGTGGCATTGCATATGCGAGTGTTATGGGAGTGCATATGTACAGCTGCTATGCTCCTCCTAATGACAGTCCGGACCCGTTCGAAGGGATCTGTTCGAAGGCAACCACCGACATCAGTGCTTTTTGGATATACTGGGTAAACTATTCAAACGCATACTGTATGCTCGCATAGAATCCACAACCGAGAACCCGTATGGTCTAGGGAGGCATCAATACGGCTTTCGAAAGGAAAGAAGTACTCTAAATGCACTATCTGCGGTGGGCAACATAGCGAGGGACGCTTTCAACGGCGACAAATGGTTAGGTGGCAGAAAGGAGTATTGCGCAATCGTCATTCTAGACGTGAAGAACGCCTTTAACACGAAAAGATGGCCTGTAATTCTCAGCGCAATGAGAAATATGACTATCCCGGATTACCTAAGGATCGCTGTAGGCAACTGCTTCGGGGACCGTATCATTTGCTACAATACGGCAGCTAGTCCGATGTATTAACAAGTCTCGTCAGATAGTACAGTACAGATAGACCTCAGGCTCACGTTCAAGGAACACGCAAACTATGCAAGCAGAAAGGTAGCACTTGCACCTGCTGCTTTGGCGAGACTTATGCCCAACGTGGGAGGACCCAAAATGCCTACAAGGAAGCTACTGGTGGCAGTGGCAAAGGCCACGCTTCTCTATACCTCGCCAATCTGGAGCAGTGCCACTAACAAACGCTCGTAAACTAAAGGTACACGATCTGTGGACTATGGGTAGGCTGGTAGGTCCATCTTCCACGTTGCGACCTTTGCCATCTGGCCTGCCAGTCTCCCAGCAACCACTCCTTAGCCTCTTGGCTAGAGACACCATGGCGTGATTGGCCAAGTGCCTTGATCTCTAGGTCAATTGACGGCAAACCAGCCAGAGCTAGGGCTGCATCCTCGGATATGGTTCTGAAGCCCCTGATGAGCCTGAGAGCCATAGTCCGTACCACCGACCGTGCTCCTTTCATGTACCCGGTCGCACATGGAGTAGTGTTGCCTTTGCTACCGCGACTAGGAGTTTCCTCGCTGGCATCCTGGGACCACCCACGTTGCGCATAAGCCTTGCCAGATCTGCCGACGTGATTGCCGCCTTTTTACTAGCATAGGTTGCATGGTTCTTGAAGGAAAGCCTGCGGTCAATCAGGACTCCCAGGTACTTCAGGACTTCTGCAGAGGCCACCTGGGTCCCGTTGACAGTGACCTGCATGCACTCCACTGTTTTTCTGCTGCTTAGGAGGACGGCCTCCGTTTTATGCGCTGCGATCTTTTGCCCGACCTTCTCGAGCCAAACCGTGGCCGATGCGATTGGTGCATTGCATTTAGCCTGGAGTTTGCGTATGGTTTTAGTGACTTCTGTAATTGCCACGTCGTCGGCAAAACAATGCAGCTCAGCCCCAGCGGGCTTGCTAATGCTCAGTATATCCCTATACATGATGTTCCACAGGATCGGGCCGAGCCCAACCCTTGTGGAACATCAGACGAAAAATATATAATATAGTATTTAATATATAATAATCGTAGCAGAGGACTTGGTCCCTAAAGTAGCTGCCTTCGGCAATCCTCAGGTAGTTTGGTACACCCATGCTGTGCACTGCGTCGAGTATTACGGGCCATCTAGCTGAGTTGAAGGCTTTCTTTACGTCCAGGGAGAGTGCGTCCAGGGTACTTCTCCCCTTTCTCTAAGCGAGTGTATAGGATGCGCTCAAACAGTTTGCCCACAATGTCCAGCAGACATAGGGGGCGGTAGATGTCTGCATGGTGGGCCCCTTCCCTTTGGGCAGCAACACTAGCTTCTGTGTTTTCCACCGCTAAGGAAAGACTCTGTCCGGGAGGCACTGCTATAATAAGTTTCTAAATATTTCGGGTCTGGCAAGCGCCGCAGACTTGATGATCTGTCCGGGAATTCCGTGCATGCCTGGCGCCTTGTTGGACTTGATGCGTTTAGCTGCCTCGATGACTTCACTTATAGTGACATCCGGAAAGGGAGAGACGGGAGATTCTTCGACTGGCTGCCATAGAGTGGTTTGTGTAGGGAAGAGCTCCGACACAATGCTGAGCAGGATTTCTGGTTCATCTGGAGTGTACTCCCTCCTGCTCAGCTTTTTGCTCACAAGCTTGTAAGCAAGGCCACAAGAGTCCGCGTCCACGCATTCCAGCAGATCCATATAGGCTCGAGCTTTAGCAGCCGATATCCCGTCCTTGAGCTCTGCACGCTTAGACTTAAAGGCCGCAAGTAGTGAGCTGAGGTGCTCCACTCGCACGTTGCGCTCTTCTCCTAGCCATCAGGCAGTCCGTCCTTAGCTGTTGTAAGGAGGTACTTCACCAGTAGACTGAAAGCTTACGTTTCACATTCGTGTTTCTTGGCATCGTTGCATCATACGTTGCTCCTGAAATTGGGAACTGCAGCTCGATCGCCCGGTTATTAAGAGCCGAAAGTTCGATAATTGTACTCTTGGTCTCTCTAATGACGTGCCGCTGGGTCTCGAATGTGGAGAGCAGCTCGTTAATTTTGCCAATACCCCGCAGAACTACGTTCTGTAACTCTGTAATTGGGTATGAGGACCGTAGTGGCGATCCAGATGGGGATTTTGTAAGCTTATGAGATACAAAGATTTCCTATTGCTTACGATATTAGGAACTTGGGATGGCAAGTTATCCACCCCTACAGCACTGCGGACACTAGCTATCGGCGGCTGGGGGACCGTTTGCACCTCCTTCGCAGCCACCGGCAATGGGTTTCCTCTAGTGGGAGACCTCGACATTCTGGAGCTTCTCCTGAATGGGTCAGCAGTTCCCCCCAAAATCCCACGTAGGCCAACGGATATCCCCTAGGCTTCCCTGATGGAGGATATTCCGCCTTTACTCGGACACCAAATCCTTTACTTAGGCACCAAGCTGGTGAAAGGATGGTTATTAGTTTGTCTGCGACCTTTATGCCTTTACTTAACCCAGCGAGCATCTGTCAAAAAATTTAAATATTTATTTAAATTTAACGGTTACATTTTGAAAAAGAGCCAATCAAAGCTGGTTCAAATTCAAATTAGAATTAAATTTGAATTTGAATTTAAATTGTTGGTTTCGCACCCACTGATTAGCACTGCCAGTCTGGCAGCACCGTTGATCTTGCAACGCCGTTCAAATCAGATCGCCCGCTGCGATAAGTTGGCAGCACTACCAGCTGATTTAGCAGCTGGGCCACCCACAACTAAGTTGCAAAGTTAATTTTTTGCAACTCCCTCGTTCAACGCGCCTTTAGCACGTATTGAGGCGCCTTGAATAATTGCGCGACACTACGTTGTAATTTCGTGCAATTCGGTAAACCTCGTCTTCGTTAAAAACTTGATTTTTCGCGTAGCGCAGCATAAACACGTCCTGTTTAAGGTACTGCTCATCTCGTTCTCCGTGTGTCAGTGTGTGGCTGCCAGTGTGTGTGTGTGAGTGAGCACTTGTTCGTAGCAAGCGCCAACCGAGAGCGCCACCAGCTGCGCAATACTGTGCGCCCAGCCCTCAAATACGCGTTGCCTCGCACATAATCGGAATATTCACACACTTCACATACACGAAAAAAATCCACAGACAATAGGTACACACACGCTCACACAGTGCGACATTTTTTTTTTTTTTGACCCGAGAAAGGAGAAAGTTTTTTTAATACGGACGTGTTATTATACGCTGCGCGAAATTTTGAATATCCTGGTGTCACCCTGGCCAGAACAATTGATGCTCGTGCAGTGTTCCATAGCGTTGGTGTGCGGGTGTCCGCCGCACTATCGGGTCGCTATAAAGGAGCTCGTCAACAATATAAAATAAAAGGAGTAATTATTGCAATCGGACTGACTTTGCAAATTTGCAACTTTTTGTTGTAGGTGGCCAGCTGTTAAATCAGCTGTAGGGTGCTGCCAATCTATCGCAGTGGGCGATCTGGTCCGAGCGGCGTTGCCAGACAAACGGCGCTGCCAGACCGGCATTGGAGATCGGTAAGGGCGCGCAACCAGTTAAATTCAAATTCGAATTCAAATTCGAATTTGTTTTTAGAGCGGACGCATTCTGAAAAGGGAGTCGCCACAAAGGTCGCGGACAGACCGAAAATCAACCTCTCATCTTTGCGGTGCCTAAGTAGAGGCTCTGGTGTCCTAAAAGAGGCGGAATAACCTCCAGCAGTCAACGCCTAGGGGAAAACTGTGGCCTACGTGGGAGCTCACTTTTCAGAAAGCTGATCCGCATGCTGCTTTATAAACACTGGTGCTGTTGGTCCGCAAATGGACAATTCAACAGAGGGCACTGCCCCAACGGTGATGACCCATTCAGGAGGAGCACTCGAATGTCGAGGTCTCCAGCCAAAATAGGTTTCACGGTGAAGTTGAAACCGTGCAGGCGACGGCGTCAGGAGGGCAAGTTGGCGGAGCTGTTGTGGAGGACACTTTGGCCTCTCCGACACCATGCCAAAAGAAAATTGCTGACCTAATCAGCGTACCGACGCAAAAAATAGCGGTAAAATCCCCGACTGGCTCGCCAATCTGTCCTGCAGACCAATCGGATTTTAAAAACGAAGACCTGCGGAGCTTATTGGGCTTGATGAACGTCAGGATAAACACGCTCCTGACCGGATTTGAAACTCATCGTCACGTAACGAAAGAATCTAAAGGTGTAATCGCGGAGCTGGCTGCAATTAACATTAGAGCGATCCAACTTCAGAAAGGTGCTGGTAAGGAGGGGGCCTCCTTCCGAAACACCACCACCCAGACGGCGGCGCGGCAGACAAAAGTCCGCAAAGCGGCGGCGCCAAAAAGCGCGTTAGGGAAGACACATTCACATCCAATAATACCATCCGAGCCCACCAATACAAAGGAGCCAAAGCCAGCCAGCTACGCGACCGTTGCAAAGGACGCGAGTACAAGGGAGGTGTGAACTAAGGTGATGCCAAAGCGTTTGCGCAAGAAGCCAGAGGCCATTATACTAAAAAAACTGGCGATGCTTCGAACGCTGACATGCTTCGTCCGCTGAAAGCCGATCCCAACCTAAGCGACTTTGGAAAACATGTTAAAAAGATCCGAAGGACCCAAAAGGGCGAGCTACTGCTCGAGGTAGAGGGCAAAGCATCTGCCAGCATCCCGGCTTTCACAGGAATTATTGAGGAGACCCTCAAAGAAATGGCTGCGTTACGCACGGGGGCGCAGAGAATGGCGCTAATATGCAGTGGAATGGATGCGGCAACAACAGCGGTGGAACTCCAAAGTAGTCTCGCCTCCCAATACCAAGGCATACTTGTAAAGCTAGAGGATGTTAGCGGGTGGCGCAAAATGAGGGATGCAACTCAGTCAGCAACAGTGACGTTATGCACGAACGATGCAACAACGGTTCTCAAACGGGGTTCGGTAACCGTAGGATGGTCACAGTGTCGCATCGCCCAGGACGTTCGCCCAATAAAATGCTTCAGGTGCCTAGAATTCGGCCATCGGTCTTACATGTGCAACTCAGTCGATCGCTCGGACTGCTGCCTTCGGTGCGGCGAGCATGGTCATAAGGCAAAGGGCTACGCAGTGCCAGTGGATAAGAACTATGCGACAGGTGGTTTCCCATGCCCTACCTACAAAGCCAGCACCTAAAAAGAAGCCAATAGTCGCCAAAATGATGTTAGATCTCATTAACATCAGTCAGATTAACGTCAACCATTGCGCAGCTTCGCAGAACCTTTTGGCTCAGACAGCGAGGGAGCGCAATGCGGACACTCAATGCTCCTGAGTGAACCATACCTTCCGGGTGTAGATAACTCAGTGGTGCTCGATGAACTAGATAAGGCGGCTATCAAGTGTCACACTACCCTACCTGTGGAAGAGTGCGAAAACATACCAATGCGCGGCATCGCATACGCTAAGATAAAAGGAGTACACTTCTACAGCTACTATGCTCCACCTAGCGACAGCCCGGAGCAATTCGAGGACATGCTTAGAAAGCTTGTTGACCATGCAAGCGGGCGCAGACCAGCAGTCATAGGAGGTGATCTCAATGCCGGGGCCACTGAATTGGGCAGCCGGACTTCCAACCCAAGAGGATCGGATCGGATGCCATATTGTTAATTTTCGGTTTATATGACAACTATAGCTAGCATGATGATCTCTGAAAATTTGGTAACAATCGAATAATAAACACAGAAGTTATTCAGTTTAACGTTTTCCATAGCTGTAAACAGCGCTGCCGGCAGCGCAAATTCTTTATTTGTACAGGAAATAATAAGAATGCCATACAATGCAAATTTTTGCAGTTGTTGGATAACAGCGTCAATAGCTTAGTGGAAAAGCGATGAACTCCTGAACCGACAGGCCCTTGATTCGATTCCCATGCGATGCGTGTACGGTGGACTGCGTAACGAACGAAACTATTATGCATTTATGGGTTCGAGTCCCACCCGCATCAAAAGATAAATGTGTGCAAAAAATTATTTGTTTTATTTTAGATTTTGACTTTGCATAAATATTATAAGTCCATGGCCTTTTACGGTCAAAATATGATTGTAGCCGTTCTTTATTGTTCCGCAAATAATTTTGATGTACGAGCAGCTGGGTAGCGGGTATCTTACAGTCGAGCACACTCGAATGTAGCTTTCTTACTTGTTATACCTGCTACTCATAGAGTAGAAGGGTATTATAACTTTGTTCAAACCGAAAATGTATGTAACAGGCAGAAGGAGACACCTCCAACCCCATAAAGTATATATATTCTGGCTCAGGATCAACAGCCGAGTCGATATAGCCATGTCCGCCTGTCGGTCTGTCCGTCTGTCTGTCCGTGTGAAAATCTAGATCTCAGCTATTATAAGAGCTAGGACAACCAAATTTGGTGACAATATGTGTTATTATTGCACGCTGATCAAGTTTATTTTGGATTTTGGCCACGCCCCCTTCCGCCCCCGCAAATCGAAAAAACATTGATAACAAGTGCAATTTTGATGCCATATTGTTCATTTTCGGTTCACATGATAACTATAGCTAGCCAGATGATCTCTGAAAATTTGATAACAATCGGATAATAAACACAGAAGTTATTCAGCTTAACGTTTTCCATAGCTGTAAGCAGCGCTGCCGGCAGAGCTGCTTGCAGCATTGTGCCGAATCGTGTGTGCGTGTACGGTGGTGAATTGTGTTAAGTTGTGGACTGCAAAACGAACAGTACTATTATGCATTTACGGGTTCGAGTCCCGCCCGCATCAAAAATTAAATGTGTGCAAAAATGTTTTTTTTATACCCGCTACTCATAGAGTAGAAGGGTATTATAACTTTGTTCAAACCGAAAATGTATCTAACAGGCAGAAGGAGACACCTCCGACCCCATAAAGTATATATGTTCTGGATCAGGATCAACAGCCGAGTCGATATAGCCATGTCCGTCTGTCCGTCTGTCTGTCCGTGTGAAAATCTAGATCTCAGCTATTATAAGAGCTAGGACAACCAAATTTGGTGACAGTATGTGTTATTATTGCACGCTGATCAAGTTTATTTTGGATTTTGGCCACGCCCCCTTCCGCCCCTGTAAATCGAAAAAAATTGTTTACAAGTGCAATTTTGATGCCATATTATTAATTTTTGGTTTATATGATAACTATACCTAGGCAGATGATCTCTTAAAGTTTGGTAACAATCGGATAATAAACACAGAAGTTATTCAGCTTAACGTTTTCCACAGCTGTAAGCAGCGCTGCCGGCAGCGCTGCTTGCAGCATTGTGCCGAATCGTGTGTGCGTGTACGGTAGTGAAATGGGTTAAGCTGTGGACTGCAAAACGAACAGTACTATTAGCATTTACGGGTTCGAGCCCCGCCCGCATCAAAAATTAAATGTGTGCAAAAATGTTTTTTTTATACCCGCTACTCATAGAGTAGAAGATCAAGTTTATTTTGGATTTTGGCCACGCCCCCTTCCGCCCCTGTAAATCGAAAAAAATTGTTTACAAGTGCAATTTTGATGCCATATTATTAATTTTTGGTTTATATGATAACTATACCTAGGCAGATGATCTCTTAAAGTTTGGTAACAATCGGATAATAAACACAGAAGTTATTCAGCTTAACGTTTTCCACAGCTGTAAGCAGCGCTGCCGGCAGCGCTGCTTGCAGCATTGTGCCGAATCGTGTGTGCGTGTACGGTGGTGAAATGGGTTAAGTTGTGGACTGTAAAACGAACAGTACTATTATGCATTTACGGGTTCGAGTCCCGCCCGCATCAAAAATTAAATGTGTGCAAAAATGTTTTTTTTTTATACCCGCTACTCATAGAGTAGAAGGGTATTATTACTTTTGTTTAAACCGAAAATGTATGTAACAGGCAGAAGGAGACACCTCCGACCCCATAAAGTATATATATTCTGGCTCAGGATCAACAGCCGAGTCGATATAGCCATGTCCGTCTGTCCGTCTGTCTGTCCGTGTGAAAATCTAGATCTCAGCTATTATAAGAGCTAGGACATCCAAATTTGGTAACAATATGTGTTATAATTGCACGCTGATCAAGTTTATTTTGGATTTTGGCCACGCCCCCTTCCGCCCCTGTAAATCGAAAAAAATTGATTACAAGCGCAATTTTGATGCCATATTGTTCCATATGATAATTATAGCTAGCCTGATGATCTCTGAAAATTTGGTAACTATCGGATAATAAACAAAGAAGCTATTCAGTTTAACGTTTTCCCTAGTTGTAAACCGCGCTTCCGGCAGCTCAAATTCTTTATTTGTACAGGAAATAATAAGAATGCCATACAATGCAAATTTTTGCTGTTGTTGGATAACAGCGTTAGTAGCTTAGTGAAAAAGCGTTGAACTCCTGAACCGACAAGCCCGTGATTTGATTCCCAATTTATGCCGCTTAAGCTTTTTCTTTTTTTTAAGAACTTATACTTTAATTTTTTAATATGCATTAATTGGTGGTGCATTTTATTTAAAATTTTTTTAATGGCTCACAATGAACTTAGTTAACAAGTGGAGAGGTGACAGTCGCTTAAATCAGCTCTGTGCGATTGTCAGAGCGCAGCTTTTTCTTATATTTTTTTATTTTTATTTTTTTTTTTAATTATATGTTTATGATTGTTATTTATGAATAAATTGCAACAATAACACGCATCATGCATTCAGACTTTGTTTTTGTCGTGTAAGAATTTCCGAATGGTCTCATAATGTAACTTTGGCAATATTTGCGTAATGGCTTAATGGCCGAATGGAGAAGTGGTGGACCTCTTAGGTAATGGGTCCAAGGTTCGATTCCACATGCATACGTGTCATGGTGGGAGAGATCGAGCTTTTCTTATTTTTTGCAAAGAAAAGTTTTTGCCTCCCTTTTTGAGCTACCTTCATGAAACTTTGTATACATGTTTGTCATTGCTGCCCGCTGTAAGTAAGTCGGAACGAGCCGGTACGCACCGATACATCGTATAGATGCCATATATCGGTCGGGTTTTTAACAAAATTTATTAAAAGTTTGAGTGCTCCAGAACACTTTCCAATCAAGTATATAAAGAGGTATTAAAAGGGCACATATCGTTTTTTACATGCACGTATTCGATTTATAGTCTTCAACAGGTAGAATTATTATTTTTACTGCTTAAGTGATAAATCTTGGATTTTTTTTGGTACCTAAATAAAAGTTATACGTTTTCAATACTTTTTACTCCTTTTCCCGGCAGCGCTGCTTGCAGCATTGTGCCGAATAGTGTGTGCGTCTACGGTGGTGAAATGGGTTAAGTTGCGGACTGCATAACGAACGAAACTATTATGCATTTATGGGTTCAACTCCCACTCGCATCAAAAGTTAAATGTGTGCAAAAAATTATTTTTTTTATTTCAGATTTTGACTTTGCATAAATATTGTAAGTCCATGCCCTTTTACGGTCAAAATATGATTGTAGCCGTTCTTTATTGTTCCGCAAATAATTTTGATGTACGAGCAGCTGGGTAGCGGGTATATTACAGTCGAGCACACTCGAATGTAGCTTTCTTACTTGTTTTATTTTAGATTTTGACTTTGCATAAATATTGTTAATCCATAGCCTTTTACGGTCAAAATATGATTGTAGCCGTTTTTTTTTTTGTTCCGCAAATAAATGATGTGCGAGCAGCTAGGTAGCGGGTATATTACAGTCGAGCACACTCGAATGTAGCTTTCTTTCTTGTTTTATTTTAGATTTTGACTTTGCATAAATATTGTAAGCCCATAGCCTTTTACGGTCAAAATATGATTGTAGCCGTTTTTTTGTTCCGCAAACAAATTAGTTACAAGCAGCTGGGTAGCGGGTCTATTACAGTCGAGCACACTCGACTGTAGCTTTCTTACTTGTTTTTTTTTTTTGATGAATTATTATTATACCCGCTACTCATAGAGTAGAAGGGTATTATAACTTTGTTCAAACCGAAAATGTATGTAACAGGCAGAAGGAGACACCTCCGACCCCATGAAGTATATATTATCTGGCTCAGGATCAACAGCCGAGTCGATATAGCCATGTCCGTCTGTCCGTCTGTCTGTCCGTGTGAAAATCTAGATCTCAGCTATTATAAGAGCTAGGACAACCAAATTTGGTGACAATATGTGTTATTATTGCACGCTGATCAAGTTTATTTTGGATTTTGGCCACGCCCCCTTCCGCCCCCGCAAATCGAAAAAACATTGATAACAAGTGCAATTTTGATGCCATATTGTTCATTTTCGGTTTACATGATAACAATAGCCAGCCAGATGATCTCTGAAAATTTGGTAACAATCGGATAATAAACACAGAAGTTATTCAGCTTAACGATTTCCACAGCTGTAAGCAGCGCTGCCGGCAGCGCTGCTTGCAGCATTGTGCCGAATCGTGTGTGCGTGTACGGTGGTGAAATGGGTTAAGTTGTGGACTGTAAAACGAACAGTACTATTATGCATTTACGGGTTCGAGTCCCGCCCGCATCAAAAATTAAATGTGTGCAAAAATGTTTTTTTTTATACCCGCTACTCATAGAGTAGAAGGGTATTATTACTTTGTTTAAACCGAAAATGTATGTAACAGGCAGAAGGAGACACCTCCGACCCCATAAAGTATATATATTCTGGCTCAGGATCAACAGCCGAGTCGATATAGCCATGTCCGTCTGTCCGTCTGTCTGTCCGTGTGAAAATCTAGATCTCAGCTATTATAAGAGCTAGGACATCCAAATTTGGTAACAATATGTGTTATAATTGCACGCTGATCAAGTTTATTTTGGATTTTGGCCACGCCCCCTTCCGCCCCTGTAAATCGAAAAAAATTGATTACAAGCGCAATTTTGATGCCATATTGTTCCATATGATAATTATAGCTAGCCTGATAATCTCTGAAAATTTGGTAACAATCGGATAATAAACAAAGAAGTTATTCAGTTTAACGTTTTCCCTAGCTGTAAACTGCGCTTCCGGCAGCGCAAATTCTTTATTTGTACAGGAAATAATAAGAATGCAATACAATGCAAATTTTAGCTGTTGTTGGATAACAGCGTTAGAAGCTTAAAAAGCGATGAACTCCTGAACCGACAGGCCCGTGATTCGATTCCCAATTCATGCCGCTTAAGCTTTTTCTTTTTTTTTTTTAAGAACTTAAAATTTAATTTTTATACCCGCTACTCATAGAGTAGAAGGGTATTATAACGTTGTTCAAACCGAAAATGTATGAAACGGGCAGAAGGAGACACCTCCGACCCCATAAAGTGTATATATTCTGGCTCAAGATCAACAGCCGAGTCGATCAATAAGATCAATAGCCATGTCCGTCTGTCCGTCTGTCTGTCTGTCCGTCTGTCTGTCCGTGTGAAAATCTAGATCTCAGCTATTATAAGAGCTAGGACAACCAAATTTGGTGACAATATGTGTTATTATTGCACGCTGATCAAGTTTATTTTGGATTTTGGCCACGCCCCTTTCCGCCCCCGCAAATCGAAAAAACATTGATAACAAGTGCAATTTTGATGCCATATTGTTCATTTTCGGTTTACATGATAACTATAGCTAGCCAGATGATCTCTGAAAATTTGGTAACAATCGGATAATAAACACAGAAGTTATTCAGCTTAACGATTTCCACAGCTGTAAGCAGCGCTGCCGGCAGCCCTGCTTGCAGCATTGTGCCGAATCGTGTGTGCGTGTACGGTGGTGAAATGGGTTAAGTTGTGGACTGCAAAACGAACTATTATTATGCATTTATGGGTTCGAGCCCCGCCCGCATCAAAAATTAAATGTGTGCAAAAATGTTTTTTTTTATACCGGCTACTCATAGAGTAGAAGGGTATTATAACTTTGTTCAAACCGAAAATGTATGTAACAGGCAGAAGGAGACACCTCCGACCCCATAAAGTATATATATTCTGGCTCAGGATCAACAGCCGAGTCGATATAGCCATGTCCGTCTGTCCGTCTGTCCGTCTGTCTGTCCGTGTGAAAATCTAGATCTCAGCTATTATAAGAGCTAGGACATCCAAATTTGGTAACAATATGTGTTATAATTGCACGCTGATCAAGTTTATTTTGGATTTTGGCCACGCCCCCTTCCGCCCCCGCAAATTGAAAAAACATTGATAACAAGTGCAATTTTGATGCCATATTGTTCATTTTCGGTTTACATAATAACTATAAGTTGTGGACTGCAAAACGAACAGTACTATTATGCATTTACGGGTTCGAGTCCCGCCCGCATCAAAAATTAAATGTGTGCAAAAATGTTTTTTTTTTATACCCGCTACTCATAGAGTAGAAGGGTATTATTACTTTTGTTTAAACCGAAAATGTATGTAACAGGCAGAAGGAGACACCTCCGACCCCATAAAGTATATATATTCTGGCTCAGGATCAACAGCCGAGTCGATATAGCCATGTCCGTCTGTCCGTCTGTCTGTCCGTGTGAAAATCTAGATCTCAGCTATTATAAGAGCTAGGACATCCAAATTTGGTAACAATATGTGTTATAATTGCACGCTGATCAAGTTTATTTTGGATTTTGGCCACGCCCCCTTCCGCCCCTGTAAATCGAAAAAAATTGATTACAAGCGCAATTTTGATGCCATATTGTTCCATATGATAATTATAGCTAGCCTGATAATCTCTGAAAATTTGGTAACAATCGGATAATAAACAAAGAAGTTATTCAGTTTAACGTTTTCCCTAGCTGTAAACTGCGCTTCCGGCAGCGCAAATTCTTTATTTGTACAGGAAATAATAAGAATGCAATACAATGCAAATTTTAGCTGTTGTTGGATAACAGCGTTAGAAGCTTAAAAAAGCGATGAACTCCTGAACCGACAGGCCCGTGATTCGATTCCCAATTCATGCCGCTTAAGCTTTTTCTTTTTTTTTTAAGAACTTAAAATTTAATTTTTATACCCGCTACTCATAGAGTAGAAGGGTATTATAACGTTGTTCAAACCGAAAATGTATGAAACGGGCAGAAGGAGACACCTCCGACCCCATAAAGTGTATATATTCTGGCTCAAGATCAACAGCCGAGTCGATCAATAAGATCAATAGCCATGTCCGTCTGTCCGTCTGTCTGTCTGTCCGTCTGTCTGTCCGTGTGAAAATCTAGATCTCAGCTATTATAAGAGCTAGGACAACCAAATTTGGTGACAATATGTGTTATTATTGCACGCTGATCAAGTTTATTTTGGATTTTGGCCACGCCCCTTTCCGCCCCCGCAAATCGAAAAAACATTGATAACAAGTGCAATTTTGATGCCATATTGTTCATTTTCGGTTTACATGATAACTATAGCTAGCCAGATGATCTCTGAAAATTTGGTAACAATCGGATAATAAACACAGAAGTTATTCAGCTTAACGATTTCCACAGCTGTAAGCAGCGCTGCCGGCAGCCCTGCTTGCAGCATTGTGCCGAATCGTGTGTGCGTGTACGGTGGTGAAATGGGTTAAGTTGTGGACTGCAAAACGAACTATTATTATGCATTTATGGGTTCGAGCCCCGCCCGCATCAAAAATTAAATGTGTGCAAAAATGTTTTTTTTTTTATACCGGCTACTCATAGAGTAGAAGGGTATTATAACTTTGTTCAAACCGAAAATGTATGTAACAGGCAGAAGGAGACACCTCCGACCCCATAAAGTATATATATTCTGGCTCAGGATCAACAGCCGAGTCGATATAGCCATGTCCGTCTGTCCGTCTGTCCGTCTGTCTGTCCGTGTGAAAATCTAGATCTCAGCTATTATAAGAGCTAGGACATCCAAATTTGGTAACAATATGTGTTATAATTGCACGCTGATCAAGTTTATTTTGGATTTTGGCCACGCCCCCTTCCGCCCCCGCAAATTGAAAAAACATTGATAACAAGTGCAATTTTGATGCCATATTGTTCATTTTCGGTTTACATAATAACTATAAGTTGTGGACTGCAAAACGAACAGTACTATTATGCATTTACGGGTTCGAGTCCCGCCCGCATCAAAAATTAAATGTGTGCAAAAATGTTTTTTTTTTTATTTTATATTTTGACTTTGCATAAATATTATAAGTCCATAGCCTTTTACGGTCAAAATATGATTGTAGCCGTTTTTTTGTTCCCAAAATAAATTATGTACAAGCAGCTGGGTAGCGGGTATATTACAGTCGAGCACACTCGAATGTAGCTTTCTTACTTGTTTTAACGTAGCTTTCAATATTATAATTAATTATACCCGCTACTCATAGAGTAGAAGGGTATTATTACTTTTGTTTAAACCGAAAATGTATGTAACAGGCAGAAGGAGACACCTCCGACCCCATAAAGTGTATATATTCTGGCTCAGGATCAACAGCTGAGTCGATATAGCTATGTCAGTCTGTCCGTCTGTCCGTCTGTCTGTCCGTGTGAAAATCTAGATCTCAGCTATTATAAGAGCTAGGACAACCAAATTTGGTGACAATATGTGTTATTATTGCACGCTGACCAAGTTTATTTTGGATTTTGGCCACGCGCCCTTCCGCCCCCGCAAATCGAAAAAACATTGATAACAAGTGCATTTTGACGCCATGTTGTTCATTTTCGGTGTACATGATAACTATAGCTAGCCAGATGATCTCTGAAAATTTGGTAACAATCGGATAATAAACACAGAAGTTATTCAGCTTAACGTTTTCCATAGCTGTAAGCAGCGCTGCCGGCAGCGCTGCTTGCAGCATTGTGCCGAATCGTGTGTGCGTGTACGGTGCTGAAATGGGTTAAGTTGTGGACTGCAAAACGAACAGTACTATTATGCATTAACGGGTTCGAGTCCCGCCCGCATCAAAAATTAAATGTGTGCAAAAATGTTTTTTTTTTTTTTTTTATTTTGACTTTGCATAAATATTATAAGTCCATAGCCTTTTACGGTCAAAATATGATTGTAGCCGTTTTTTTGTTCCGCAAATAAATTTTGTACAAGCAGCTGGGTAGCGGGTATGTTACAGTCGAGCACACTCGACTGTAGCTTTCTTACTTGTTTTTTTTTTATTTTATATTTTGACTTTGCATAAATATTATAAGTCCATAGCCTTTTACGGTCAAAATATGATTGTAGCCGTTTTTTTTGTTCCGCAAATAAATTATGTACAAGCAGCTGGGTGGCGGGTATATTACAGTCGAGCATACTCGACTGTAGCTTTCTTACTTGTTTTTTTTTGGTTCTAACCAAAAATGTGTAAAATTGTGATGTAATGCAATGGCAGACAAAATATAATTTTTTGTTCGTGCACTTAGTTAAAACTATAAATCTATAAAAATGAAGTGAACAAAGGAAAAACGAAACAATTTGCAATTACATACTTAAAAACTTAACATTCATCAACATTTACTGACATTTCATAACCTGCGTGAAAATAAAAACAAGTAAGAAAGCTACATTCGAGTGTGCTCGACTGTAATATACCCGCTACCCAGCTGCTCGTACATCAAAATTATTTGCGGAACAATAAAGAACGGCTACAATCATATTTTGACCGTAAAAGGCTATGGACTTACAATATTTATGCAAAGTCAAAATCTAAAATAAAAAAAAAAAACATTTTATTTCATTTCATTTTTGATGCGGGCGGGACTCGAACCCGTAAATGCATAATAGTACTGTTCGTTTTGCAGTCAACAACTTAACCCATTTCACCACCGTACACGCACACAAGATTCGGCACAATGCTGCAAGCAGCGCTGCCGGCAGCGCTGCTTACAGCTATGGAAAACGTGAAGCTGAATAACTTCTGTGTTTATTATCCGATTGTTACCAAATTTTCAGAGGTCATCTGGCTAGCTATAGTTATCATGTAAACCGAAAGTGAACAATATGGCATCAAAATTGCGCTTGTAATTAATGTTTTTTCGATTTACAGGGGCGGAAGGGGGCGTGGCCAAAATCCAAATTTAACTTGATCAGTGTGCAATAATAACACATATTGTCACCAAATTTGGTAGTCCTAGCTTTTATAATAGCTGAGATCTAGATTTTCACACGGACAGACAGACGGACAGACGGACATGGCTATATCGACTCGGCTGTTGATCCTGAGCCAGAATATATATACTTTATGGGGTCGGAGGTGTCTCCTTCTACCTGTTACATACATTTTCGGTTTGAACAAAGTTATAATACTCTACTCTAGGAGTAGCGGGTATAAAAACGACCGATAGGTTCTATGGCATCTATACGATGTATAGGTCCGTACCGGCTCGTTCCGACTTATTTACAGCGGGCAGCAATAAGAAACATGTATACAAAGTTTCATGAAGGTAGCTTAAAAAGGGAGGCAAAAACTTTTATTTGCAAAAAATAAGAAAAGTTCGATCTCCCCCACCATGACACGTATGCATGCGGAATCGAACCTTGGACCCATTACCTAAGAGGTCCACCACTTCTCCATTCGGTCATTAAGCCATTACGCAAATTTTGACAAAGTTACATTATGAGACCATTCGGAAATTCTTGCACGACAAACACAAAGTCTGAATGTATGATGCGTGTTTTTGTTGATATTTATTCTCTTAACTTAAACATATAATTAAATAAAAAATAAAAATAAAAAAATATAAGAAAAAGCTGCGCTCTAACAATCGCACACAGCTGATTTAAGAGACTGTCACTTCTCCACTTGTTAACTAAGTTCATTATGAGCCATTAAAAAAATTTTAAATAAAATTCACGACCACCAATTAATGCATATTTAAAAATTAAAGTATTAGTTCTTTAAAAAAAAGGAAAGGCTTAAGCGGCATGAACTGGGAATCGAACTACGGGCCTGTCGGTTCAGGAGTTCATCGCTTTTCTACTAAGCTACTGACGCTGTTATCCAACAACTGCAAAAATTTGCATTGTAAGGCATTCTTATTACTTTATGTACAAATAAAGAATTTCTTATTATATCCTGTACAAATAAAGAATTTGCGCTGCCGGCAGCGCTGCTTACAGCTATGGAAAACGTTAAGCTGAATAACTTCTGTGTTTATTATCCGATTGTTACCAAATTTTCAGAGATAATCTGTCTAGCTTTAGTTATCATATAAACCGAAAATGAACAATATGGCATTAAAATTGCGCTTGTAATTAATTTTTTCGATTTTCAGAGGCGAAAGGGGGTGTGGCCAAAATCCAAAATAAACTTGATCAGCGTGCTATAATAACACATACTGTCACCAAATTTGGTAGTTTTAGCTCTTATAAGAGCTGAGATCTAGATTTTCACACGGACAGACAGACGGACAGACAGACAGACGGACAGACGGACATGGCTATTGATCTTATTGATCGACTCGGCTGTTGATCTTGAGCCAGAATATATACACTTTATGGGGTCGGAGGTGTCTCCTTCTGCCCGTTTCATACATTTTCGGTTTGAACAAAGTTATAATACCCTTCTACTCTATGAGTAGCGGGTATAAAAATTAAATTTTAAGTTCTTAAAAAAAAAAAAGAAAAAGCTTAAGCGGCATGAATTGGGAATCGAATCACGGGCCTGTCGGTTCAGGAGTTCATCGCTTTTTTAAGCTTCTAACGCTGTTATCCAACAACAGCTAAAATTTGCATTGTATTGCATTCTTATTATTTCCTGTACAAATAAAGAATTTGCGCTGCCGGAAGCGCAGTTTACAGCTAGGGAAAACGTTAAACTGAATAACTTCTTTGTTTATTATCCGATTGTTACCAAATTTTCAGAGATTATCAGGCTAGCTATAATTATCATATGGAACAATATGGCATCAAAATTGCGCTTGTAATCAATTTTTTTCGATTTACAGGGGCGGAAGGGGGCGTGGCCAAAATCCAAAATAAACTTGATCTTCTACTCTATGAGTAGCGGGTATAAAACAAAACATTTTTGCACACATTTAATTTTTGATGCGGGCGGGACTCGAACCCGTAAATGCATAATAGTACTGTTCGTTTTGCAGTCCACAACTTAACCCATTTCACCACAGTATACGCACACACGATTCGACACAATGCTGCAAACAGCGCTGCCGACACCGCTGCTTACAGCTATGGAAAACGTTAAGCTGAATAACTTTTGTGTTTATTATCCGATTGTTACCAAACTTTTAGAGATCATCTGCCTAGATATAGTTATCATATAAACCGAAAATGAATAATATGGCATCAAAATTGCACTTGTAAAAATTTTTTTTCGATTTACAGGGGCGGAAGGGGGCGTGGCCCAAAATAAACTTGACCAGCGTGCAATAATAACACATACTGTCACCAAATTTGGTAGTTCTAGCTCTTATAATAGCTGAGATCTAGATTTTCACACGGACAGACAGACGGACAGACAGACAGACAGACAGACGGACAGACTGAGAGACGGACATGGTTATATCGACTCGGCTGTTGATCCTGAGCCAGAATATATATACTTTATGGGGTCGGAGGTGTCTCCTTCTGCCTGTTACATACATTTTCGGTTTGAACAAAGTTATAATACCCTTCTACTCTATGAGTAGCGGGTATAAAAAAATGAACAACACCATTCATCAATTATCATATCCATCGAACCATAAATACCCTATATTTCAAAATTGCACCAAAACGGAAGATCTTTCGTCGTGGGAATTTAAAATTCGAAATTATTTTCAATTTTTCTTAATTATTATATATATATATATATATATATATATATATATATATATATATATATATATACCAAAAATTTAAGAAAACTAAATATGTGAAAAATAAAAAAATTGCACAACCAAAATCATATTATACCAAAAGAATTAATAAATTTTATAAATCACTTACAGCTTTCATATTCCCTCGACGAAAGATCTTCTGTTTTGGAATATATAATATATATCCATATATATATTTGGATATATCTCGACCTATATATATATATATATATATATATATATATATATATATATATATATAATATATATATATATATATGTATACGGTATATATATATATGTATACGGTATATATCCAAATATATATATGGGCTATGTCTCTGCAATATCTCTGCAGCAAAACTTCTTCCAATACAACTTATTGAAGCGCCTGTATCCATCAATCCAGACAATGAACGACCTAACACATGTACGTTAGCATAAGGACGTGCATCAACCGCCTTCATGGATGAAACGATCATATTTTCAATTTTAAGTTGATTGTAGTAATTTTGAATTCAATGAGCAGACCGATTACCATTTTGCAAAGAGTCATCAGTGGAGTTGCTAGAAAACGGAACGTCTGGGATATTTGTAAAATCAGGTAGTGGTTGGGAAGAACAACTAACAGTTACTCGGTGTTGGTTGCTGTCGACTTCGTCGGTTTGCGGGCCCTTTTCCAAGGTGCACGCACTTTGCTGTTTTTTGAAGAGCTGCACTGAAGACAAGACGGTCGATATGTACCTGCCTTTCCGCAACCGTAGCAGAACACTCTACGTTCCTTGAGAAAGTCTTAAAATCGGTGGCTAGCGGTTCCACAATTCCAACAGGATAGACTAACTGCAGCCAACTCGACCTCGTCTTCCACCGATTCATCCTCGGTTGTCACTTTAACCTCATTTACGAAACGTTTCGGGGCCGGTTGAGGCTTTCGCATCACAGGCCTTAGCAATTGCATATAGGCTTCTCTCGTACGTACAATACGCTGAAGCTGAGCAATACTGCTTATCTCCTGATATAACAGCTCATGTTGAATATCAGGCAAAAGATTGGAGCGGATAGTTTAATGGAGTGATGAATCAGAAAGAGGAACAGAAAGTTTATCTGATAATAAGACGACACTTTCATAAAATTCATCAAAAGTTTCTCCCTCTTTTTGCTTTCTGCGATGAATTTCAGCTCGGATGCTCACGTCTGTGTGTTCTTCTTTAAACTGAGTCCGTAAGGTCTCACATAGCGCATTCCAAGTGACCGTATATACTTTTCGATGGTATCGCCAATACCAATCACTTGCACAGCCTTCAAACAAGATGCTTATATGACTAGTTAATAAAGCGAAATTGCCTTCTAAAGATTGATTAGTCAGAGCCTCTACTCGATACAGAAAGTCTTCCACATTTATGCCAGATCTACCTGAAAACCTAATTTTCCAGCTTCCTATTATTTGGCTTACTCGATCTAAGCGAATTACGGAACCTGTAGGAGAATATCTCGGTTGAGTTACTGGGCTTCTAGGCATCTGGGTTGGAACTTCATTGGACGGAGGAGAAGTTGATGCTTCCAATCTGAGATTATTGGTCAATGCAGCTATCATACTCTGCATGCTTGATTGAAAAACTGCCGACAACATTTCAGTTTGTCGCGCAGCAGAAGCAGTAATAGCGTCAATTAAAATTTGATGTGATTCACTTGGTTGTGCCGAAGCTCTGGCATTTGGTGCTTCTGGAACAGAAGGTTCACCTTCCATGTTGGCTTCATCAAATCTTTGTTGGCTACGTGTGCGTGGCATGGCAATAGTTGAGTTAATAGTTGACCTGCATAGTTGAGCTGCATATTCGATGCGTTTCAAACAAATAAAACAAGTCACATCTACTGCTATATTATCTGAGCTTCGACTCAATGGCATATTTATAAAAAAAAAGAAAGAATTAACAATCTAAGATGTATGTTTAATCAAAATATAACTCAAAAAAAAAAAAATTATATCAAAATAATATATATTCTCAAAAAAAATTTTTCAGGAGTCATGAATTACAATCATGAGCACACTTCACTACTGATTTTTATACCCGCAAATCATAGAGTAGAAGGGCATTATAACATTGTTCAAACCGAAAATGTATGCAACAGGCAGAAGGAGACACCTCCGACCCCATAAAGTATATATATATTTTGGCTCAGAATCAACAGCCGAGTCAATATAGCCATGTCCGTCTGTCCATCTGTCTGTCTGTCCGTCTGTCTGTCCGTGTGAAAATCTAGATCTCAGCTATTATAAGAGCTAGAACTACCAAATTTGGTGACAGTATGTGTTATTATTGCACGCCGATCAAGTTTATTTAAGATTTTGGGCACGCCCCCTTCCGCCCCTGTAAATCGAAAAAACATTGATTACAAGCGCAATTTTGATGCCATATTGTTCATTTTCGGTTTACATGATAACTATAGCTAGCCATATGATCTCTGAAAATTTGGTAACAATCGGATAATAAACACAGAAGTTATTCAGCTTCACGTTTTCCATAGCTGTAAGCAGCGCTGCCGGCAGCGCTGCTTGCAGCATCGTGCCGAATCTTGTGTGCGTGTACGGTGTACCGAAAATGAACAATATGGCATTAAAATTGCGCTTGTAATTAATTTTTTCGATTTACAGAGGCGAAAGGGGGTGTGGCCAAAATCCAAAATAAACTTGATCAGCGTGCTATAATAACACATACTGTCACCAAATTTGGTAGTTTTAGCTCTTATAAGAGCTGAGATCTAGATTTTCACACGGACAGACAGACGGACAGACAGACAGACGGACAGACGGACATGGCTATTGATCTTATTGATCGGCTCGGCTGTTGATCTTGAGCCAGAATATATACATGTCGCAGTGTTGTTATTTTCTTGCGTCTGATCTGCCATGTCGACACACAAACTTTTCGAGTGAAGCGAATTCCAACCGGCGTGTGCAATTGTCTGCATGCAACTGCTCGCATTTTCTACGCATCGATCTATGCTTTACACACGCTAGCTGGACTACACTTGGCGACAGCGCGACAACGCCGTCGCCTCACTCTTTTCGGTACTTTGGCGCCAGTCATATTATTCGTCGTAGTCAAATTCTAAGAATGATTTCACAATATACCAAACTCATTGCGCAGCAGCGTCTTGCAAGCACAGTGGTAAAACTATGGTAATAATGTGACAGCCACGTACAGTGGTCAAAATAGATTCGTAATGCGACACGGCCTTCCTGACATAATACACGTCCTCGTGTGTAGTCTTAAATGTACCACTTAAGTGACAATACTTCAGGATATTCTATACTCTAGATATTTCAAAGAATTATCTTCATTCAATTTATTACTGATCCAAATCAGTTTCAACTTCATTCTTATCATAACATGATTAAATTATTTAAATTTTCGTAACATAATTTAAATTTAATAAATTATACCATTCGTGTAATTCCTTTAACACATTTTTTTCTTAATCTTTTAAACCAAACAAATTTTGTAGCTCCTTTTACAAATAATTAACTTATATTTTGTGTAGTTCCTTTTACACATAATTAACTTATATTTTGTGTAGTTCCTTTTACACATAATTAACTTATATTTTGTGTAGTTCCTTTTACACATAATTAACTTATATTTTGTGTAGTTCCTTTTACACATAATTAACTTATATTTTGTGTAGTTCCTTTTACACATAATTAACTTATATTTTGTGTAGTTCCTTTTACACATAATTAACTTATATTTTGTGTAGTTCCTTTTACACATAATTAACTTATATTTTGTGTAGTTCCTTTTACACATAATTAACTTATGATTTGTGTAGGTCCTTTAACACATACGACCCCCGCCATAACAAGTCTCTTCTGCTATGGTGCGGTCTTCAGTTTCTCTATTGCGCTACAGACACAACTTCTATTGTGCTGTCCCTATCTTTACATAACTCATCGAGTATCTGATTATTTGGTATTGCTTTTAAACATTCATGAGAATACTTATATGTTCGATTACATGTTAAAGATTTTAGCGTATATCTATCTCCATCCAATACTTCAATTATCTCAAATGGCCCTTTAAATTTAGGATCAAGTTTAATTTGATGACGTTCTTCGTTTTTGAGCAAAACGTGATCACCCACTTTGAAATTTACTATTTTAGCCTTATTTTTATCAAACCTATCTTTGTCGTATTTTGCTTGAGTATCCATGTTCTTTTTAGCCTCCTTTCTCAAATTTTCTTTGTCTACCTCATCATCGTTATCTTCGATTAGCGGCAACAAGCCAAAAGGTCGAACTTCTTTACCAATTAATAATTCCAAAGGGCTAAACTTAGTCACACGATTAATCGTGCAATTCATTGCTAGCTGCACTTCAGCCAACGCATCCTGCCATGATCTCTGACTAGTTTCGACAGCCGTTAGCATACCTTTCAGGGTACTCATGACACGTTCTACCTGACCGTTTGCTCTACTTGCACCAGTAGCAATTAAATGTAGATTAATTTTTTGAGAGGAGCAAAATTCGCGAAAACTTTTACTTGCGAAACTACGTCCTTGATCTGCTATAATTCGAGTGGGCAAACCAAACAAGGACACAGCTGATTTTACAGCCTTAATGCAGCTATCAGAATCTATATTAAGTGTGTGATAAAAATAAACAAATTTGGTGAAGGCATCTATAAGGACGATGACGTATTCCTTCAAATCATTTTTACCACTCAATTTGCCAGTGATGTCAATATGAATCGTATGCCACGGTATTTCTATTTTAGGAATAGGATGCAGCTCAGCCTGCACTTTTCCCACAAGTGGCTTAGATACTTTACATGTAATGCAATTCTCTACAAATCTACGCACATATTTAGACATATTTTCGAACCAGTAATAACAATAGACTCTGTCCAGCGTCTTTTCCCATCCAAGATGCATAATAGCTTCATGGACGTGATTTATGACGGCCCATCGAAAACCTCTTGGTATTACCGGCAAACATTTGGTCTTACTATTTCGCTGTATTTTTCTATGTAGTATTCCCTTTTGCAATTCATATGTTCTATCCAGATTTCCTGGAAACTCATTATTCTTTAAGTTTAAAATTATTTCTTGTATCTCAGTATCTCGCTGTTGTTCTGAAACCAACCAGTTATCAGATATCTCGGTCAAATTGATTCGTAACTCTGGAATCTTATTCAAACTTTTGTGTTGTTTAAGCACTGGATTCCGAGAGAGAAAATCCACATGCGCCATGCGCTCGCCTTTTCTATACTCTATTTCGAAATCAAATGCCTGTAAAAACGCCCACCATCTATGAACCCTCGGTGTTAAATCTAGTTTTGTACGGCTGGCCTTTAAAGAATTACAGTCAGTATAAACTATAAATTTTCGTCCCTGCAGGTAATGTCGGAAGTGTTTAATAGCATTTACTACTGCTAACGTCTCCAGTTCGTATGAATGGTATTTAGATTCGGCGGGAGACGTACACTTACTGTAATACTCTACCACATGAGGTTTATTGTCAATTTTATGTAACAGGATCGCTCCATACCCAATACAACTTGCGTCAGTATGCAGCTCTATTGGGTATTGCGGATCGAATATGATTAAAACTGGCGTCTGAGTCAATATAGTTATTATTTTTATTCGTACCTGTTCATGCACTGGTAACCAAACAAAGTCAGTGTTTTTCTTAGATGTGAGAAGATACAGAGGTTTAAGTGTTTGGGAGAAATTTAACACAAATTGCCGAAAATATGTGGCTAAACCAATGAATTGTCTTAGCTGTGAGACATTTTGGGGTGGTGGTAATTCTTTTAAAGCTTGAATTTTCCGTTAAATTTGGCCTGACTTCTCCGTTGCTTATTTCAAATCCGAGATACTCTATTTTTGTGGTGAGAAAGGAACACTTAGTGACATTGAATGAAAATCCAGCCTTACTTAATGTCTCCAATACTGTCTGCAATCTAACTAGCGCATCTTCTTTGCTTTCTGCTATTATGAGGACATCATCAATATACACAATTGCATAAGTGTAAGCTAAAGCTCCTAGGGCCTTCATTATAGCCCGCTGGAACACAGATGGTGCGTTCTTCAAACCAAATGGCATTGTCAAGAACTCGTATTGACCTTCTGGCGTTACAAATGCAGTTCGTTCGATTGAGTCCTCATGGACTGGAATTTGGTAAAAGCCGCTTGCCATATCTATGCACGAAAAATATTTAGCACCCCGAAGCCTAGCAATTTGGTCTGAGATGAGGGGCAATGGATACTTGTCAGCCACTGTGTTTTCGTTTAGCATGCGATAGTCCACACACAGTCGATCGGTGCCATTCTTTTTTTTAACTAGCATCATGGGACTAGCGAAAGGTGAGCAGCTTGGCCGAATAATCTTAGCTTTTAGTAATTCGTCAACTTTACCCCGCACTTTAATTTTCTCTTCTTCACTAAGCCTATATGGCCGCCGTTGTACGGTCTTTTGCTGATCTATTAATCTAATTTCCAACTGTCCTGTGGTGACCTTGGTCTTTGGTATTCCATCAATAAACCAATCTGAATAACATTTTAGAATTTTTTTCAAGGCTGCCTTATCAAGATCATCAAGTTCACGATTTGATTCTATGACATCTTCATAATTGGTAATTACTAACGATTCTACTCTTTTGGTTGTGTAAATTTGAAATTTGTCAGCGTCTATGGTTACGCCAAAGCCCTGGCTTAAAATTTCACGACCAATTAGTACATCAAATTTCAAATACTTGTCCATAATAACATGTAACAAAATCTCTAAATAACATTGATCAATATTTATATTGCATAATAGTTGTTGAGTGCTGAATATTGAATCATTACATATGCCGTTTAATTTAACAATGTTATTAATTCTTTTGCCACTAAATTTATCGGCGACGCTTTCCTTAACCAAGGAACATTCAGCGCCGGAGTCGAAGCAAAATGGAACAGACTCACCGGTTGAACTTCTTATTGTTCCTGATGGTGGAGCTACAGTACAGATGTCAACACGTTTCTCGGTTACTTGGTCGTTTCCTCGTGATCGTCCTTTTTGACAAGCGGATGCGAAGTGCCCAAGCTCGTCGCATTTGAAACATTTGACTGTTGACCGGTCTTTTGATCCTTGCGATGAACTTCCGTTGTGGCTTTTTCCTTGATTTTGTGTCCTCTGCCGAGCACGACATTCGGCATATTTATGTCCAGTCTTTCCACAATAATTGCATTTCACTTGAGAGAGATACTTAGACTTTTTACGCTCCGGGCCTGTTGTAGAAGCGTCGTCATCAAGGTTCCGTTTTTGAAAAGTGTGCGCTTGTAGTTGTTGTTGCATGTCATTTCGAGTTTTAATATTGTTTGTAAAAACCCAGCGCGACAATTTGTCATCAATTTGTGCCATGTGAGCCAGAGTAAGTGAAACCGCAATTTCCTCCAGATCAATAGATTTAAATTTTGACATAAGTAAGGTGACAATTCGGCTCCCATATTCGGTGTAACTTTCTCCAGACTTTGGTCGCCCGTTCAAAATTTTCATCAGTGTGGCAGCAGACGTTTCGATGCCAACAAAACGTTGAACGAAGAGTTCTTTAAATTGTGGCCATGTGATGCCAGCAAAGCATATTTGGGACAGCCATTGCGATGCACTTCCCTCTAGCGCCTTACTTAAAGTTATCATCAGGCTGCTTCCTTCGGGCATTTTATCAGCAAAAATGAGATCCACTGTTGTACACCAAGCTGAGGCATCTGCACCAGCTCCCTCAGGATGAAATTTTGGTAGAGTTATATGTTTTCCCTTTTCATCAGTTGCCGATGCCTTTGGTGTCTGCATATTTTTGATGATCTCCAATAGGTTGTTGTTTTGCACTTGTAAAGCTGCCAGGTATGCATCGGTGATATTTGTAGGCAAAGCAGATCCCACTTCTGATGTCGCAGTGTTGTTATTTTCTTGCGTCTGATCTGCCATGTCGACACACAAACTTTTCGAGTGAAGCGAATTCCAACCGGCGTGTGCAATTGTCTGCATGCAACTGCTCGCATTTTCTACGCATCGATCTATGCTTTACACACGCTAGCTGGACTACACTTGGCGACAGCGCGACAACGCCGTCGCCTCACTCTTTTCGGTACTTTGGCGCCAGTCATATTATTCGTCGTAGTCAAATTCTAAGAATGATTTCACAATATACCAAACTCATTGCGCAGCAGCGTCTTGCAAGCACAGTGGTAAAACTATGGTAATAATGTGACAGCCACGTACAGTGGTCAAAATAGATTCGTAATGCGACATACACTTTATGGGGTCGGAGGTGTCTCCTTCTGCCCGTTTCATACATTTTCGGTTTGAACAAAGTTATAATACCCTTCTACTCTATGAGTAGCGGGTATAAAAATTAAATTTTAAGTTCTTAAAAAAAAAAGAAAAAGCTTAAGCGGCATCAATTGGGAATCGAATCACGGGCCTGTCGGTTCAGGAGTTCATCGCTTTTTTAAGCTTCTAACGCTGTTATCCAACAACAGCTAAAATTTGCATTGTATTGCATTCTTATTATTTCCTGTACAAATAAAGAATTTGCGCTGCCGGAAGCGCAGTTTACAGCTAGGGAAAACGTTAAACTGAATAACTTCTTTGTTTATTATCCGATTGTTACCAAATTTTCAGAGATCATCAGGCTAGCTATAATTATCATATGGAACAATATGGCATCAAAATTGCGCTTGTAATCAATTTTTTTCGATTTACAGGGGCGGAAGGGGGCGTGGCCAAAATCCAAAATAAACTTGATCTTCTACTCTATGAGTAGCGGGTATAAAACAAAACATTTTTGCACACATTTAATTTTTGATGCGGGCGGGACTCGAACCCGTAAATGCATAATAGTACTGTTCGTTTTGCAGTCCACAACTTAACCCATTTCACCACAGTATACGCACACACGATTCGGCACAATGCTGCAAACAGCGCTGCCGACACCGCTGCTTACAGCTATGGAAAACGTTAAGCTAAATAACTTTTGTGTTTATTATCCGATTATTACCAAACTTTTAGAGATCATCTGCCTAGATATAGTTATCATATAAACCGAAAATGAATAATATGGCATCAAAATTGCACTTGTAAACAATTTTTTTCGATTTACAGGGGCGGAAGGGGGCGTGGCCAAAATCCAAAATAAACTTGACCAGCGTGTAATAATAACACATACTGTCACCAAATTTGGTAGTTCTAGCTCTTATAATAGCTGAGATCTAGATTTTCACACGGACAGACAGACGGACAGACAGACAGACAGACAGACGGACAGACTTAGAGACGGACATGGTTATATCGACTCGGCTGTTGATCCTGAGCCAGAATATATATACTTTATGGGGTCGGAGGTGTCTCCTTCTGCCTGTTACATACATTTTCGGTTTGAACAAAGTTATAATACCCTTCTACTCTATGAGTAGCGGGTATAAAAAAATTAACAACACCATTCATCAATTATCATATCCATCGAACCATAAATACCCTATATTTCAAAATTGCACCAAAACGGAAGATCTTTCGTCGTGGGAATTTAAAAGCTGTAAGTGATTTATAAAATTTATTATTTCTTTTGGTATAATATGATTTTGGTTGTGCAATTTTTTTTATTTTTCACATATTTAGTTTTCTTAAATTTTTGTCGAAATTATTTTTAATTTTTCTTAATTATTATATATATATATATATATATATATATATACACCAAAAATTTAAGAAAACTAAATATGTGAAAAATAAAAAAATTGCACAACCAAGATCATATTATACCAAAAGAAATAATAAATTTTATAAATCACTTACAGCTTTCATATTCCCTCGACGAAAGATCTTCTGTTTCGAAATATATAATATATATCCACTCAGCACTTTCCACCGAACATAATGTGGCAGCTGGAGTTCCACAAGGTAGTGTCCTTGGCCCCCTGCTCTACTGCCTATATAGCCATGACATGCCGCAGCCAGATTTAAGCCTATACAGGGAATCTATGTTGGCCACATTTGCCGATGACGTGTGCGTCACATACAGGTCACGATGCGAGCACGACGCAGCCGATGGTATCCAGAACTTTGCTGATCGGTTCTCGGCATGGGCAAGGCGCTGGAACATAGGCATAAATAGCAGTAAATCTACCAACGTCTGCTATACCCTAAAGCGGCGAACGCCACCGACCACCTACATCGAGGAAGCCCCCATACCACAGCCGAACGCAGCAAAGTACCTTGGAGTGCCGCTGGATCGCAGACTCACATTCGCCAAGCATGTGACTGCCATCAGAACGCGCTTACGTGCTAAGGTGGCGAAGCACTACTGGCTACTCTGTTCGCGCAGTAAATTGTCACTCTCTAACAAGTTGACAATCTACAAACAGATCATAGCACCAAACTGGAAGTACGGGTGCCAAATCTGGGGATTGGCATGTGACAGCCAAATCAAAAGGATCCAGGCTATCCAGAATAAAGTCACAAGACTCATCACCGGCTGCGAGTGGTTTGTGCGAAACACCACCCTGCACAGAGACCTCAAACTTGCGACGGTGTTTGATGAGATAAATCAGCACTCGAGTCGATACCATGACAGGTTGGAGCGCCATAAAAATCGGCTGGCCAGCGCCCTAACCAGATCTCGCCCACCAAGGAGGCTCAACAGAAGGCAACCGAGAGATCTCATCTCCAGATCTCCTTTGACAAGGGTCAGCAGAAGCTGATGCTTATCAAAAAATTTTATTGTTATCTGTGATTGTTATGTAATTATTGTTAAAGTTATTGTTAAACCAGACAAAGCTAACTATACCATAGTTAGCCGGCGCGCCCGAATGGGCTGAATTAATAGAGACAAAGGTCACAAAGGGGTACCCAGACTTCCCCGTATGCCTTAATAAACAATAAAAAAAAAAAAAAAAAAAAAAAAAAAAAGTCACAAGCATCAACAAAAAAAACCATGCAGCCTTTTTAGCGCACTGCAATAAATGAAGTGGCTAGTTCCCCACCCTTCCATGATCGCCAGGTGCAATATCCAAATTGGCGATCCCTAATGGCAACTATGGTAACTTAACTGTGCGCCTTATTCTTTCTCCTCACGACTCCCGAAATGAAAATCTATTTAATTATTCATGACAATTTTATTTCTTAGTTCTAATATTTTAAATTTCCCATTATTATCATCTTTCTTCAAAAACATTTAAAAATTATTTAATCTAGGCTAAGATTTGCTTCCTTATTTATTTGTTGTGTATGTGTATGCAACAGCTGGAACAAAAAATAATAATTCATGCAAAAAAAAAATAATATAATAAAAATAAAAAGTATAATTGCGAAAATCAAAGTGTGCAAAGAATTGACCATCATCGGTTGCTTACTTTACCATCCTCTTTTGGGCAATCTGCGAAACATCGAGCTTCTTTGCCTTAAAAGGCCACTGAAATTACAAAAAAATTAAACCAGTGTATTTTTTTTTATCTAGCCAAGCCAAGTGTCGTAATAGAAAAAATTTGTTCATCATCATACATCATAAATCGTGAAAGAGCGATCTACCTTTCCCCATTTTTTTTTAACGTAGCTTTCAATATTATAATTAGTTTTTTTTGGTTCTAAACAAAAATGTGTAAAATCGTGATGTGATGCAATGGCAGACAAAATATAATTTCTATACCCGCTACTCATAGAGTAGAAGGGTATTATAACTTTGTTCAAACCGAAAATGTATGTAACAGGCAGAAGGAGACACCTCCAACCCCATAAAGTATATATATTCTGGCTCAGGATCAACAGCCGAGTCGATATAGCCATGTCCGTCTGTCCGTCTGTCTGTCCGTGTGAAAATCTAGATCTCAGCTATTATAAGAGCTAGGACAACCAAATTTGGTGACAATATCTGTTATTATTGCACGCTGATCAAGTTTATTTTGGATTTTGGCCACGCCCCCTTCCGCCCCCGCAAATCGAAATAACATTGATAACAAGTGCAATTTTGATGCCATATTGTTCATTTTCGGTTTACATGATAACTATAGCTAGCCAGATGATCTCTGAAAATTTGGTAACAATCGGATAATAAACACAGAAGTTATTCAGCTTAACGTTTTCCATAGCTGTAAGCAGCGCTGCCGGCAGCGCTGCTTGCAGCATTGTGCCAAATCGTGTGTGCGTGTACGGTGGTGAAATGGGTTAAGTTGTGAACTGCAAAACGAACAGTACTATTATGCATTTACGGGTTCGAGTCCCGCCCGCATCAAAAATTAAATGTGTGCAAAAATGTTTTTTTTTTTATTTTATATTTTGACTTCGCATAAATATTATAAGTCCATAGCCTTTTACGGTCAAAATATGATTGTAGCCGTTTTTTGTTCGGCAAATAAATTATGTACAAGCAGCTGGGTAGCGGGTATATTACAGTCGAGCACACTCGACTGTAGCTTTCTTACTTGTTTTTGGTATAATATGATTTTGGTTGTGCAATTTTTTTATTTTTCACATATTTTTCAATAATAAATTGAACGCGTGCGATTTAAATTGCACCCCATTGTCAGAAACAAACGTTTCTGATACTCCGAAACAATGAAACAAATCTTTTTCCAGATAGCTTAAAATTGCATCCACTGAAAACTTTTTTACAGGCTTAAGGAAGGGAAATATTGTATAATGATCTAGTACGATAAAAATTCTGACATGTCTAGATTTGGAACGCGGGTATGGTCCTAAATAATCAACATATAGCCGGTGAAAGAAACGTTGATTTTCTGTTGCCTTGGCTAAAGGTGGTCGTAGTGTTCGGTTAGGTGGCTTAGTGCTTTTACATATTTCGCACTCATTATCATATCTACGCACATCGGCTACCAAATTTGGCCAAAAATAATAGCGTCTTTCGAGAGTTTTGTTAATTCCACCATGAGCAGCTAATGGATCATGATGTTACTACTAATTCTATTGGGATCCACAGCTTTCAAACAACATCGTCTGCTATTTGCTCCTCAGCCGCATGTTCAGCCCGCCGATAGTCAACGCGTTGGAGCAAGGCGTTCCAACGCCATTAACGACTTTTACAGCAGAGGCGTTAAAGGATCCCTTCTCGATCTGGGCAATCAGATCTTGATAAGCTGACGATTGAAAATGTTCCGACTGCAAGTCTACAAGAGAACCATTGTCTATCGCTGACAAGACTTTGGTAAATTTTCGGGACAGAGCGTCAGGAACGACGTTTTTATTACCCTTTCGATGTTCAATCTTAAAGTAACACTTTAACGAAGCGTGGTCTGTTATTACAGTAGTAGTAGAGTGTCCTTCAACATACGCTCGGAATTTTCTTATGCATAATATAGCTACTAGGCACTTTATTTCTGTCACTGAGTAGTTTCGCTGACATGGATTAGGCATTTTCGACATGTACAAAATTGGCACTTCGACACCGTTGTCATTAAGCTGCATTAGCACACCTTCTACACCAGTATGGCTAGCGTCACTATGAATATAGAATGGACGCGTGAAGTCAGATGTTTGCAACACTGGGGCTGTACTCATCTTTTTCTTTAGCGCTTCAAATGATTCAGTAGCTGTATCGGACCATTGAAAGCGATATTTGCTTTTAAGAGCAGCGGTTAAGGGTGTAGCTAGGGAAGCAAAGTTATGTATGAACTTCTGGTACCACCCTGTCATACCAAGAAATCGGCGCAATTGCTCAACGGAACGTGGCGGTGGATAACTTAATATTGCAGATATTTTATTTGGGTCCATGGCTATAGTTCCGTTACCTATAATGTGTCCTAAATATTTTACCTCCCTCTTACAGAATTCGCTTTTCTGCACACTGATAGTCAATCCAGCGTTCTTTAAACAGGTTGCTATGTTCGAAAGTACTGTCATATGACGTTCAAATGTATCGGATACTATCAATAGATCATCCAGGTAAATAAATACCTCATGCTTTAAGGAGGCAGGAATGACACGATCCATTAACTTAGACATAGTCGATGGGGCATTTGTGAGACCAAAAGGCATTACCGTAAACTGATAGAGGGGTCTACCAGGCACTGAAAAGGCAGTTTTATCCCTTGAACTGGTCTCTAAGGGAATTTGCCAATAAGCATCTTTCAGATCAAGGCTCGTTATGTAGGTTGCTTTTGGGAGTCGTCTAAGAGGTCATTCAATTATAGGCATTGGATAAGCATCTTTGCGCGTAACCTGATTAAGTTTGCGACTGTCAAGGCACAATCGTACTTTTCCAGGTCTTCGCACCAACACAACAGGTGATGACCATGCACTGTTGAACTCTTCAATCACTCCTAATTGAAGCATTCTGTCTACCTCATCCTACATCATTTGCTCAATGGCAGGGAAGACGGGATAATGCCTTCACTTTAACACACAACATCGCCAACATCAATAGAATGAGCTAACAGTGTAGTTGTACCTAACCCTTTTTCTGCGAATGACGGAAACTTTTTTGTAGTGATATTCAACTGTTAGTGCTGCACTCTCGATAAGGAACAGAAAATATTCACGTCAATGACAGAAAGACCCTTCGCCTGCATATTCTTACGAATGTCCATGGGTAACAAATCAAAAACCTGTCCAAAAGTCAATTCCCATGTATAACGATTGCTTTAAGGACGGAGCAATATAGAAAGTCAAGGATTTAGTAACTCCATTGTACTCAACTGTAGTGAAAATTTTTCCAATTATATTTTGTGATTTTCCTTCTGCAGTTTGTACATTGGTATTTACTGTGACATAGTTTAAATCGCTCTGCAATATCTCTGCAGCAAAACTTTCTCCAATACAACTTATTGAAGCGCCTGTATCCATCAATCCAGACAATGAACGACCTAACACATGTACGTTAGCATAAGGACGTGCATCAACCGCCTTCATGGATGAAACGATCATATTTTCAATTCATTTAAAATGCTCTTCAAGCTTTAAAAACAATATCGTATTATATGATTATTATATTTATTATATATATATATTATATTTATTATATTATATAATTATTATATTTATATTATATAATTATTATATATATATATATAATAATTAAGAAAAATTAAATAAAAAAGAAAAATGCTACGATAATGTTTTTAAAGCTTGAAGAGCATTTTAAATGAATTGAAAATATGATCGTTTCATCCATGAAGGCGGTTGGCGCACATATATATATATATAGGTCGGGATATATCTAAATATATATATGGTATATGTATACGGTATATATCCAAATATATATATGGGATATGTCGCCAGAATCTGGATAAAAAAATATAATACTTTAGGTGATGGAGTAATTTTTGGGATCTTTTGCGGTTTTTTGTTACCTGGTCTGGGACCCACAAAAGAGACGAAGAAAAATAGTTGTTCAGCCACGAGGTTCGATTTCACAAATCTGGATAAATCTCTGCAATCCTAAGGAATAATTTAAATTCTCATATTAGAATTTATCTTATTTTTGGTATTTTTGTTGACTTACGGATTATTTTCTTTAAAAAGTTAACAAAATTTTTCTTTTATATAAACAAGAAAAATAAGAGCCAAAATTTTAAAGTTGCAGAGAGAGACACATCTGTCGTCGAAGGCCGTTGGATCAGAAAAGAAAGTCCGAGGCCCACGGTGCGATCACCGTCGATCGGCCTTGACCTACTTAAGAATGCAATTCGATAGGCAGCACTGCATTCTGCATTTATCTCTGATCAGCTGATCTGCAAATTTCACTATGGATGGCGCTGCGGCCCTAGAGATTCGCAATAGGGTGTGCTGCAGCTTATAAATGCTCAATAGATGGTTTGTTTTTTTTTTTTTCATTGTATATCTTCATTTACGAGGGTCGTTTGATAAGTCCGTGACTTTTTGAATAAAATATATTTTTTTCGTCAAAGAAGCGTTTTATTTCTCAACATAATCTCCTTTTAGCTCTATACATTTAGTCCAGCGTTTTTCCAATTTTTTTATTCCTTCCAAATAATAGGTTTTCTCAAGGCCCTCAAAATAGTCGTTTGTTTCTGTGATGACCTCTTCATTTGACCCGAATCTCTTACCGCCGAGCCATTTCTTCATGTTTGGAAACAAAAAATAGTCACAGGGGGCTAAATCTGAAGAATATGCTGGATGGGGTAGCAGTTCGTAGCCCAATTTATGAAATTTTGCCATGCTGACTACACACGTGTGCACCCGTGCATTGTCCTGATGGAACAGCACTTTTTTTTCGCCAAATGCGGTCGTTTCTGCTTCAAATCAATATCGAATCTGTCCAAAAGCTCTGAATAATATTCGCCGGTGATCGTTTTACCCTTTTCAAGGTAATCGATGTGAATGATACCTTGTGCATCCCAAAAAACTGTGGCCATGACCTTGTTGGCCGACAGACCCACCTTGGCCTTCTTTGGTGCACGTTCACCCGGAGAAACCCACTGTCTTGATTGTTCTTTGGTCTCTGGTGTGGTGTGGTGGATCCATGTTTCGTCTACGGTAACGAAACGGCGCAAAAATTCGTTTGGATTGCGGTTGAACATCGCCAAACACTCCTTTGAAATGGTCACACGGTTGCGCTTATGGTCGTGTGTGAGCAATCGCGGCACCCATCGCGCGGAAAGCTTTTTCATGTCCAAATATTCATGTAAAATGTGATGTACCCGTTCAGTTGAGATGCCTACAGCCTCAGCTACCTCACGCACTTTCATTCTCCGATCATCCAATATCATTCCATGGATTTTGTCGACGATTTCTGGCATGACGACCTCTTTTGGGCGACCTGAACGTTCGGCATCACTTGTACTGGTACGACCACAACGGAACTCAGTAAACCATTTCTTAACCATTGAAATTGATGGTGCAGAGTCCCCATAATATTTATCAAGTCTTTCCTTGGTTTCGGTGATGGATTTTTTACGCAAAAAATAATGCTTAATTAGCACACGAAATTCACTTTTTCCATTTTCGTTAAAATTCACGAGATCGTCTGCTTTCAATGCCTATAAAACGCAAACCAAAAAACGCAGCTTTCTCAAAATTTTACAGTCAGCTGTTAATCGATAACTGCTGACAGGAGCAGTGTTGTATTTAGAGCAGGTGCGCGGCAAATACAAAAAGTCACGGTCTTATCAAACGACCCTCGTATTTGGGTTCCAAAAGGAATCGTTCAGTCAATTCCTCTGAACTTAACCTATTGAGTATATAAAGGGTATATGAGACCAAGTGGTTTCTTAATTACTAAGTACAGAAAGGAAAGATTAATCTAGTTATTAATTAAAAAGTGTGTTATATTATCTTCCGGGTAGGGAGACCTCTTCAGCCTTCTGAGGGAGATGGGGCTTACTAGCATATTTGCCAGTCGGTTCGGGTGGACCACAAGCCTGTCGGCATAAAGGCTGCTGTGAAAGTTGATCTGATCCCCAAGAAGGGTAACTTTCAGATCTCTTTCGATGACCTTGTTCGTCACGTACCAGGGGAGCCCAGATGCGTGACGTGCAGCTCTCGACTGGACCACTCGGAGCCTATTGAGCTGGGATTTGGCGGCAGTTCCCCACACCTCGATGGCATAATTCCACGTTGGAGCTAGTATGGCTTTGATTAGAAGGGCCTTAGAGCTCGTTTATAGCTTGCTGGAGTGGAAGAGCCAGTCGAGCTTTTTTAGCTTCGTCAGGGACTTAAATTTGACCGACGTGATGTGGGCCCTCCAGGTCAGTCTCCGATCTAGGTGTACTCCCAGGTAGCAGCGATGTGACATTGCTGATGGGGTTTCCATTAAAAGTCAGACCTGTGCAAGTTGCGGGCCGCAGGGAAAAAGTTACACAGGCTGACTTTGAGGAGTTAATGGCCACATTCCATTTGGCAGTCCATTCTTCAATTGTATGCAGCCATTCCTGGACTGCATTGGAGTCAATAGATGGTGCTGGAAGGATTAAGTTCACCAATAGATGGCGTTACATCCAAAAGCATTTCCATTGCCTACTTTTAAGCTGAAGATTTTTTTGATTTTTTTTTGCTTGCTTTTAAGCTGCAGTTTTTTAATTATCTGTTGTCTGTTTTAAGGCTGCAACAGAAACAAGCGCCACTTCAATAGAGTCATCTATATTTGAAAACGGCATAGCATTACATACGCTATGGCTGAAACGAAGCATCGTGACGATGTCGCCACGACGCGCAGCACAGGCGCAAGCAGTGGAAAACGGAAAGATGGATAACTTCTGTGTTTATCGTTCGATTGGATTGTAATTAGGGAATAGATTTATATTGCAATTATTTATGTTCATAACAAAGCAGAAAGCTGTAACTTTAATACTTCTCCTGATAATCGGAAATGATCGATTTGCGTGGGCGGTGGGCATGGCATCGCAAATTGAAAATAAAGTCGATCTACCTATGCATAGGTATACATAGCTATGGTATACAGGAACCTTCATGTAAAATATGGTGTCTCTAGCTTTTGTAATAGCTGAGATCTAGACGTTCAAACGGACAGACAGACGGACATGGCTCAATCGACTCAGCTAGTGATCCTGAGTCAGAATATGTATATATTTTGTGGGGTCTGCCACGCCTTCTTCTGCCTGTTACATACATTTGCACAAACTTAGTATACCATTTTTGACCATTTTCAATGGTCGAATGGTATAATTAAATTAGTGCTTTAAGCTTTTTTTGCAGTTAAGCTACAATTCAATTGCCTTGTTTTTTAGTTCCAATGTACTTTTCGGGGAACTGGCATGTTCTGAGAAATTCAAAGTGAGGTTGCCGCCTAATCAGAGGTTTTAAATTGATGAATAGCGAGAGATATTTTGGACTAACCTGCAGACTGCACACACACAGCCTCTGTAAGGCAAATTATCTTGCCTAACAGATAAACCGCAAATTCGAAAATATTTAGCCTAAGGTTACTGAATAATTAGAGGTTAAAGATTATCTCTTAACACGAGAATGGTAAGTTGCAACCTTAGACTTCCGCTATGAAAATGCAATGCAATGCAAATGAAAGTGGAAAATACAAGCAGCAGCATTTTCTGGTGCGGCTCTTGACAGCCCAACAATGCACGCATCAGGCACGAGAACAAAACAAAAACCACCTGAGCCTGAGGCTTGGGCTAGGGCTGGGGCTAGGGCGTCAAAACTGGGCCACAAACAGTGCTTAAAAATCTACTTAAATGGAAGTGCACGTCGAGCCCAAAATTATCTATCTATTGTGGTGTATACTTGTATCACGTACATTTCTATACACCCATTGCCTTCAAATGAGCATGCGTATCTGGGAGCGCTGGACACAATCCTCTGTGCCATCTACCCTGTCCCTATTCCCTGTCGTTTTACCTGTCGGTGTCCCCTGTGGCTGTCCAATGGGCAAATGGGTGCGATTCTTGTATTGAATTTGTATTTTTATTCCACACATAAAATACAAATAAATTACAACAATGCCATTAAAACTGCGCCGGAAAATACTTCGAGGCGTACAAGCAAGTGCAGCTACTGTCAGGAACCGAAGCCATATTGCATTCTCAGCTTTAGATTTCGATCTGTTTTACTGAGATTATAAATTTATTATCGTGAAATGTTATCATATTTCCTTATTTGTATGAACTTTAACTAAATTATTGTGAAATATGTATGTTTTTATATAACTACACTCCCCGTCCGTTTGTCTTTCCCCAAAGGACTGTTCCAGCTTTGTGGTGTCCTATTTTACGCCTTTATAACCGGAGTTTGATTGCCGTTTGGGATACATTTCAATGCAGTCGCCGTTGCCTCTGACTCTTCCTCTGTCTGTGCCGACGGAAATTACCATTTTATTATTACAGGCGAAGATGGTCGAGCTGCCGCCGTAACCTTCTCCCACTTCCCTACCCTACTTCATGACTTGCGGCTCAACCTCAACCTCAGCCTCACACCATGGTGACCTTATTAAATTCACTTTAAAATTGGTAATGGATATATGCAACAGCACGAACTACACACACGCACACACATACACACACACGCAAAGCAACAAGAGCTGCTCTTGGCAGATAAATGAAATCCGACAGATACGCCGTATTTATTTATGCTCTAAAGCGATGCATGGGACAGGTTAAGTCCTTCCCGATTTCCGTTTCCTATCGCATCGAGCTTGAATAAATGAATTATAGCGGTAACGGTTCTAGCCCGTTTTGTGGCTGCAACAAGATGGTATTATCCACATCTTTCCTTTCATGTTCTGTCTGATCGTCTTCAGATTCAGTGCCAATGTGCGCCGTCTCACTGTCGTTGGTCGATTCGTATATTGTGCTGCAATCGGAATCCGATATGGAATCGGTGAAGTCATCGTGTGCATCCTCTAGTAGTGTGCCAGCCACATGGAAACGATCCTCGAGCATTTTTTTCCATTCAGTAACAAAGGTGTCGAAATCTCGCACCTCATACTGCGAAGCCTTGTGCAAATACTTCATGATGTCGCTGCCAGAGAGAGTCTTGTACATGCCTTGCGGTCCAAAGTCCTGGGGAGCACACGACACGTCGTATATGACACCCTGCAGTGCAACCAGATATATTCCATCCGGATTATTTGCATTATACTCGGCCAATATTTCTTTGGTTAGCATAAGGTTTTCCAATGGAGCCGCAAACTGTACATGACCCGCATTCTTGTAGTCCTCATCATCGTAGGTTGGATAATCGCGATATGACTTCATGTAGGCCGTCACACCCAGCGCACAGGCCACCAGCACAATTCCCACCGGGGAACTAATCCAATCGCGCAGCATTTCTCGCCAGGAACCCTCAGCTAGCGAAGACATTGTCAGAAGTTTTCCTTGGATATCTTAAATAAAAAATTTTAGGTTTCTCTCGGAGATGAAAATCTCGAACTGTTTGAGATTTATAATTGTGACTTTGTTTAAGAATTATCTGAATTGAAAGCCTACTTAAAAGGGATAAATGTTGAACTGGTTTTTAGACCATGGATTTTAAAAAAATACACACAATAGACCATGTATTTTTTTAAAATCCATGGTCTATTGTGTTTGTCGAAATGTGCGTAACAGGCACCCCATAAAGTATATATAGAAGGAGGCACCCCATAAAGTATATATTCTTGCTCAGGATCACTAGCCGAGTCGATTGAGCCATGTATGACTGTCCGTCTGTCCGTCTGTATGAACACCTATATCTCAGAAACGCATAGAAGCCATCTCCGAGATGGAGGCCCCACAGGCCTTCAATGCCAACAGTATGGCTTCCGTAAAGGGAAAAGCACGCTTGATGCTCTCACAACCGTAACTGAAGTAGCGAAGAACGCATACCCGGTTATCTACGAAGCGTAATTGGCAACTACTTCAGGGAACGCACGCTGTTGTATGTAACTGAAGCTGAACCACGATGCCACCAAGTCTCCACTGGGGTTCCACAAGGGACGGTACTTTGACCGATTATATGGAATATCATGTATGATGGGATCCTGAGGATTAGCAAGCCCAGAGGCGTGGAGCTACACTGCTTCACCGACGACGTTGCGGTAACAGCGGTGGACAAGACAATACCGGAGCTCCAGGACAACAGTAATGTGGCGATCAGGGCGATCACCGATTGGCTTGAGAAAGTCGGCCTAGGAATTGCGGCACATAAGACAGAATTAGTTCTGTTGAGCAGCAGAAGGAGAATTGAATGCATGCAGGTCGAAGTGAAGGGAGAAATAATCATTTCATCTGGAACGTTGAAGTACTTGGGAGTCCTAATAGACCGTAAGCTCTCCTTTAAGGACCACGCAACGTATGCCAGCAGAGAATCGGCAATGACAGTACCACGGACAATGGCACTGAGACTAATCAGAGGCTTTTTAACCATTTCGGATGACGCAGCGTATGCTCTTTCAGGTATTATACCCATTGACCTGGAGGTAAAGGGCCAATATCTAGCACGAGAAGGTGTTAACTACCCTGAGATTCTCGAGTGGATGCGTGGAGTCTAGCAGACTAGGTGGCAAGAGTCGCAACGTGGGCGATGGACGTACCAGCTTATCCCTGACCTAACGGAATGGGCAGAGTGTGCGCACAAAGTGGTGAAATACCACTTGACCGAGTTCCTAACGTACCATGTTTGTTTCCGAGGGAACCTGTTTAGGTTCCACCATGTGGATACAGCGCAATGCCTCTTGCATAAACGCGGTGGAAACAGCAGAGCACATCCTCCTGCACTGCTCCAGGTTCGCTGTGGAGAAGGTCAAACTGGAGTCGCTCGCTGGTGCACCCCTCAGCCCAAGAGGCCTGATTGCCGCTATGATGGCGAACAAAGACGTTTGGAATGGGGCTCACGAAATCATAGTCCACATGATGAAGCGTGTCCGCAAGGACGAGATGGCCAACAGAAATGGTGAATGAGGAGTACTCCTGTGTGGTGGCGGGGTAAGAATTCTACCACAGTTCGCTCGGCTTGTCGTAAAAGGCGACTGAAGAGTCAAGGAAGGAGCACCATGCAACAGCACAGCGCATAAGGAGAGGAAGTGCGATTTACCATCACATCCTGCTCACCGATGAAATTCTTTGACAGGCAACCCGGTGAGCATGTCAAGGACAGGAGAAGGAGTGGAGGTTTTTGTTTAGTACGTAGGCATAATCTTTAGAACCTTTAGAAGTTTTTATTTTCCTGCCGTATATATAATAAAAAAAAAAAAAAAAAAAAAAAAACAGTGCGACATTTGTTACAGGAAAAGAGTACAACGAGAGGTAGCCCCAATCACGCGGATCTCCAGGAGGCTTTTAAAGCCAAGTGTACCGAGTTCAAGTACAGCATTTCGGCCGCCAAAGCAGGGGCCTATAAAAATACTCAATACCGTTGACGACGACACTTGGCGTCTTGCCTCTAAGTTGGTAAGTAGTAAACTGCGGAAGAGAGATGTCACCCGTTCCTAGCTCGCTAGCATTGTTGCGGAACCATTCCCGATTAAGTCGACCTCATGGCAGCCAATAGTTGCAGCTCCAGTCTCCGACTTCCCGTGCATCACCGAACACGAGGTAGTTGAGGCAGCAAGGCGGAGTAAGGCTAACAAAGCCGCTGGACTTGATGGCATTCCGGGATTATTTGTCAAGGCATTGGCGTTTTCTAGACCAGACATTTTCAGGGACACCTTTCAGGGGTACCTCTTGGACGGAGTCTTCCCATTAAGGTGGAAATTCTAGAAGCTGGTACTGTTGCAAAAGGGAAAGGGTCAGCACAAGTTGCAGGCAGCTACCACCTACTATGCCTTCTGGACATTGTCAGAAAACTATTTGAGCGCATCCTGTATGGTCGAATAGAGGCTGTAACCGAGAGCATAAATGGCCTAAGTAGCCACCAATATGGCTTTCGGAAGGGAAAGAGTACACACAACGCACTCACCGCATTGAGCAACATTGCCAAGAATGTGCTTGAGGGCGATATATGGCTAGGTGGCAGAAAGGAATACTGTGCGATTGTCACGCTGGACGTTAAAAACGCTTTTAACACGACAAGATGGCCTTTAATCCTCGATGCAATGAACACTATGGGTATCCCCGAGTACCTTAGGATCACTGTAGGCAGGCATTTTAGGGACCGTGTCCTCTGGTTTGATACGGAAGATGGACCGAAAAGTTACCGAGTCTCGGCTGGTGTTCCCCAAGGATTTGTGCTTAGGCCGATCCTGTGAAACATCATGTAGGATGGTATCTTGGCAATCAGGAAGCCGACAAGAGCTGAGTTGCACTGCTTCGCAGATGACGTGGCTATAACTGCAGTCGCCAAAACGGTCAGGGAAATCCAGGAGAAGTGCAACGAGAAAATTAGAGCGGCCATCGACTGGCTTGAGAAAGAGACTTGAGACTATTTTATTAAGCAGCAGGAAAAAGGTGGAGAGCATGCTAGTCTCAGTCAGCGGAGCACAGGTGACTTCAGCTGAGGCCTTGAAGTACCTCGGAGTTCTCATAGACCACAGGCTATTCTTCAAGGATCATGCTAAATATAATAGCAGGAAGGCAGCAATCACATCGGCAGGCATAGCTAGACTTATGACCAACGTAGGAAGTCCAAGAAACCCGGCCAGGAAGCTACTGGCAACTGTAGCAAAGGAAACGCTACTGTTTGCTGCGCCAATTTGGAGTGATGCCACAAAAAAACTTTCATACCTGAAGAGCGCGTACGGTGATAAGATCTATGGTCCTTAGGCTAATAAGAGGAAATAAAAGTGTAATAGTTTTTTTTTTAACTGAACGAATGTTATCTTTCAGTCGGATGAGCGCGAATATAGCTTTTCTTACTTTTTGTAGACCTTGGATTTTAAAAAAAATAATCTTAAATAATCTTCAAAAATCCATGGTCTTATACAGTCAACACTTGACTGTAGCCGTTCTTTCTTGTTTTACATTACATGGGAATCGCAGAAGAATCGCACGTGTTTGCGTTTATCATAGTTTTATACCATTCGACCATTGAAAATGGTCAAAAATGGTTTACTAAGTTTGTGCAAATGTATGTAACAGGCAGAAGAAGGCGTGGCAGACTCCACAAAGTATATATATTCTGATTCAGGATAAGTAGCTGAGTGGATGTAGCCATATCCGTCTGTCCGTTTGAACGTCTAGATCTCAGCTACTACAAAAGCTAGAGACACCATATTCCATATAAAGGTTCCTGTATACCATAGGTAGATCGAGTTTATTTTCAATTTCTGATGCATTGGTATGAACATAAATAATTGCAATATAAATCTATTCCCTAATTACAATCTAATCGGACGATAAACACAGAAGTTATCCATGTTTCCGTTTTCCGTACTTCCACTGCTTACGCCTGTGGTCGCGTCGTGTCGTCATCGTCACGATGCTTCGTTTCAGCCGTAGCGTGTGTAAAGCTACACACACGTAAAGCAACAAGAGCTGTTCTTGGCAGATAAATGAAATCCGAAAGATTCGCCGTATTTATTTATGCTCTAAAGCGACGGATGGGTCAGGTTAAGTCCTTCCCGATTTCCATTTCCTATCGCATCGAGCTTAATCAATGAATGAATTATAGCGGTAACGGTTCTAGCCCGTTTTGTGGCTGCAACAAGATGGTATTATCCATATCATTCTATTCATTTTCTGCCTGATCCTCTTCGGCTTCAGTGGCAATGTACGCCGTCTCAATGTCGTTGGTCGATTCGTATACTGTGCTTCAATCGGAATCCGATATGGAATCGGTGAATTCATCGTGTGCATCCTCTAGTAGTGTGCCAGCCACATGGAAACGATCCTCGAGCATTTTTTTTCATTCAGTGACAAAGTGTCGAAATCTCGCACCTCATACTGCGAAGTCTTGTACAAATACTTCATGATGTCGCTGCCGGAGAGAGCCTTGTACATGGCTTGCGGTCCAATATCCTGGAGAGCACACGACACGTCGTATATGACACCCTGCAGAGCAATCAGATATATTTCATCCGGATTATTTTCATTATACTCGGCCAATATTTCTTTGCTTAGCATACGATTTTTCAACGGTGCCGCAAACTGTACATGACCCGCATTCTTTAGTCCTCATAATCGTAGGTTGGATAATCGCGATATGACTTCATGTAGGCCGTCACACCCAGTGCGCAGGCCATCACCACAATTCCCACCAGGGCACTAATCCAATCGCGCAACATTTCTCGCCAGGAACCCTCAGCTTACGAAGACATTGTCAGAAGTTTTCCTTGGATATCTAAAATGAAAACTTTTACGTTTCTCTAGGAGATGAAATCTCGGAGAAATCTCTGTTTAAGATTAAAAATTGTGACTTTGTTTAAGAATTATCTGAATTGAAAAGCTCCTTAAGCCGGAATACATGTTGATACATTTTTAATAAATCAATATATCAAGATGTCTTGGAATCAATATAAGAGCTATCCGAAGTGGCTTTTAAGAAATCCTAAGTTACTTCTTAGAAATCACAAGTGACTTCTAAGTAATTCCAAGTTACTTCTAAGAAATTCCAAGTTACTTCTAAGAAATTCCTCATTTATTTATTTATTAATTTAAAGTCAATTAATAGCAGTCGACGTAAGAGTAACAGAAAAACAGATACAAAAAAAATATATAAAGAAAAACGATTTGACATAAACAGTTTTGATTAAAGCTAAATAAATTGATTTTTATTATTAAATTTTAATTAAGTTTAAAATTTTAAAATGGAATATAATTTATTTTAAAAATAAAATTTTATTTATTATAATTTAATTTAATTTAATTCCGGGAATAATACAAAATTTTTAGCCGATCGAACATTTGTTGCAATGGATTGGGAAAAACCCAATCAGATCAGATTAATATTAGTTATAAGGATGAAGTATTAATGAGATAAGAATAGAAATTTATATATTAGAAAGAGAGCTGAAAAGCTGAAAAGTCTTAAATATTTTTTATATCGATCTCAGAGAAGACGGAAAGGGTCATGCAAGCTGTAATTACTAGAACAAAACTGTAATGACAATGGCTGAAAATTAACATAATACGACGGTTATCTAAAGAAGGAAGGCTAATTAAAATAAGCCGATTATAATAAGGTGGTAAATCTTTTCCTGGAACCCAGTTGAAACTACGTAAAGCAAAAAGAAGAAACTGCTTTTGAACAGACTCAATTCTTTCTTGATAAATTTGGTACTGCGGGGACCACACGCAAGAACCATATTCAAAAGTTGGACGTACAAAAAAAAAAATCAGATTTAGAAAACTGTTATTGGTAAATGTGTTTTTCAAAGAAAAATAATAAACAACACATATTATTTTCAGTTAGATGCCAAGCAGTTCAAGCAGTTGGAAAAAACACTGCTTGCTTGCTTGCAGTGGGCGCAGTGCAAATCTATATGAAACGTTGAATAACTTTTATATTCATTATCTGATCGGAACCAAATTTTTAGCGATCGTTTAGGTGGTGATAGTTATCATTCACACCAAAACTGAATACTTTAGCTATATACGCTATACGGTTTATCGATTTGCGGGGGCGGAAGTAGGCGTGTCCCAAACTTTAATAAAAATTGTACAGCGTATAATTCACATAAGTGTTGTCACCAAATTTGGTGGCTCTAGCTTTTTTAGTTTCAAAGATATAGGCGCTAACAATACGGGCTTTCGATTTACGGGGCCGGAAGTAGACGTGGCCCAAATTTTAATAAAAATTTTACAGCGTATGATTCACATAAGAGTTATCAAATTTGGTGGCTCTATATTTTTAGTTTCTGATATATAGGCGTTCATACAGACGGACAGACAGACATGGCTTAATCAACTCGGCTAGTGATCCTGAGCATGAATATATATACTTTATGGGGTCGTATTATTACTTGTTAGACCATGGATTTTAAAAAAAATACATGGTTTATTGTGTTTGTCGAAATGTGCGTAACAGGCAGAAGGAGGCATCTGCGACCCCATAAAGTGTATATATTCTTGCTCAGAATCACCAGCCGAGTCGATTAAGCCATGTCTGTCTGTCCGTCTGTCCGTCTATATGAACGCCTATATCTCAGAAACTAAACAAGTAAAGAAAGCAACAGTCAAGCGCGCCCGACAGTAAGATACCATTCGCCCAGTTTCGAAACAAATTATCCCACATTGAATTTCATCAAAAAAACGCTGCACAAATTTATCCGCCACCTATTGCTTAAATTAGATCTATTTTTGAATAGCGCCATCTACATGTGAAAACGGCAGAGCTTTATACACGCTACGGCTGAATCGAAGCATCGTGACGATGACGACACGACGCGAGCACAGGCGCAAGCAGTGGAAGTACGGAAAACGGAAACATGGATAACTTCTGTGTTTATCATCCGATTGAATTGTGTAAGCGTATGGCAACCCTGCCTAGCGCATAGTCTGGTTACCCGTGAGAGCCACTCTGTTGTACGGTCACACAGTCGTTGAAAAAGAACAAGCCGTCGCGCAGCGTCGGAGAGTCGCGAGTAAAACTAATACTTTAATTCATTTCATTTAATGTTTAATATTTAAACAATGAAAATAAATATAATTTTGTTCATCTAACGAAAGCGTACAAAAATATTTCCGCAAGCGAACGAATCGTAACGTAACCATACAAAAAAAAAGAATACGCGAAAGTAACGCTAACGTAAGCGTACAAAAATATTTCCGCAAGAAATGAAGCATAAACACGGTATATGTAAATTCACTTACACGACGTGAAATAAAACAGAATAAACTGAAATTAAAATTACAGAATTGAAAGTCGATCAGTTAAAGATCCTGTTGCGGAAACGAGAGTTGTCCACAGCTGGATCGCGAGATCAACTAGTTCAGCGATTGATGAGCCACGGGCAGTCTGACGAAATCGAGTTTTGTGTTTCTTTTGCGAATGAAGTAACTGATGAAATGCCGGTGGTAGCACAACTCCATGCCGAGATGAGCCAACTTCGTGAGATGATGGCAAACTTTATTCGTACGCAAAGTACTTCAAATGCAACGCAAGATGCCCAAGCGGGTGCAGCTAACGTAATACCTGTACCATCGAGACCAACAGCTGAAGTAATACATAGCACGACTACACGACATGCATCGGTTAAGGAAATCGCTAATACCTTGCCAGAGTACGATCCAACGGATGAGAATGGTATCTCTGTGGATCAATTCATCGACCGAATAAATCGAGTGATAGATGCCTATCACTGGGACGAAAAACTTATCTTGCTTGCCATTTATACTCGTCTAAAGGGAGCTGCCAGAATGTGACTAGATGCGTCTCCAGTTCTACACACGACTTTGAGGGAATTTTCGAACGCTATTCGAGTTGAGTTCGGTACAACACCGGACGAAGCCTAAATTCACTATACGATGTCAAATGCTGTTCGCCGATCTAAGGAAACTATCAAGGAGTACTGTTTTCGCATGTCAGCCCTTGGAAATCGTTATAATTTAAGCGAGTCCACTATTATTCGATATGCCTAAGCTGGACTGAAGCACCGAGAGCTACAACAGAGCATTGTGACCACAAAATTTGCAACGATGAAACAGATGCGTGACGTTATTGAAGAGTACTTTGTCAACCGGGGTAGGCTTCAATTGCAAAAATATGATCTAGTCCCGAAAAATAATGAACGGAAATCTAAACAACACGACTCTGCAGCAACAACAAACGAAAAATTAAAGTGCTATAATTGTGGCGAAACACGACATTTTTCTATTAAATGCCCACAACCTCCGAAACGACACCGATGTACTACCTGCAATAAAGTACACCCTAACAACGGTAACTGCATTAAATCCGAAACGAGTATACGCCGCCTTGGGGCTACGAATCAACATAAGTGTTTCTACAAGACCATCATAGTCCAATCAAAACCGTATACTGCGTTCATCGATACGGGTAGCCAAGCCAGGATGGTTCGTGAGACGGTAGCACAACTCAACGCCAAACGATGCAAGTGTACAATGCAAATTCGTGGCATTTGTGGTGGAGTACGCTTTCTAAACGAAACAATCATAATAAACGGAATGATAACTTTTGAGAGCAAACGAGCGACACAGCAAGTATCTCACTCTAAGAAACCTATTAATCTTCTTTCTAATATCGACGGCAGTGACGATAAGATTCGAATGCAGAACCTACTAGAAGATTATGCCGAAGTCTTTTTCTCTGGCCTTGAAGGAATTGGGAAAACTAACGTAGTCGAGTTCAAGTATTATGTCTATGGGAAACAAATCCGATCCATAACTGATTGTAATGCGCTAAAAACGACAATGGAAAAACGCGATCTGGTACCCCGAATTGCCAGATGGTGGCTACGCATTCAAGAATTCGATATTGAGATACTGCATCGCCCAGGTACGCGTATGGAACACGTCGATGCTTTAAGCCGAGCACTGTATGAAAGTTCGAGTGAAATGGAAGAAGCTGACTTAAAGATATTCAAAACCTTCATTGATGAAGCCGATTGGTTGTTTGCTACGCAACTGCAGGACGAGAAGATAAAACGAATTGCTAACGAAATGATCGCTAAGAAGATTACGGAGAACGATGAGTATGTTCTTGAACTAGGTCGCCTATATCGCAAACATAATAACAAGGAACTTTGGGTTGTGCCCAACCAGTTACGCTACCGCATTCTTGTAGAATATCACGACAACGCAGGGCATATGAGCACTGACAAAACAAAAAGCCTAATTATGAATCAATTCTGGTTTCCACGCATGCGAAATTATGTTAAAGGTTACATAAGTTCATGCGTAGGTTGTACCCTGTATAAGAAACGAGGAGGTCGTCAAGAAGGTCAATATCACTACGACAACATTTAGCCAGTACCATTTGCTACGGTACATGTCGATTATCTAGGACCCTGTCGATGATGTTCTGTCGAGAACATCATGTCAAACACGTTCTTAATGCTGTTAGTACTCCACGAGCAAATGGACATGCCGAACGCACTAACCGCATAATCCTATCGATGTTATTGCCTACAGTCGATAATGAGAAGAGCTGGGATGAGAAACTGCACCAAATCCAGTGGAGCATCAATACGATAGCCAACAAAACTACTAATTGTACTCCCTTCCAGCTCCTGTATGGCTATGAGCCATGAAACACTTTGCAGAACTCCGTAATACAAGCGTTGCAATATGCTGATGACCAAGTGCTGACTACTGAAGAGTTCAACAAGCTTCGAGCCGATACCGCAACCCGAATCGACGATCATTGTGCAAAAGCCAAGAAACGTTACGATGCCAAACACTTCAAACCGACGGTTACAGCGAAGGAGACTTGACCGATATTTGATTGAAGACTTACCGAATGCCCAACGAACTCAGCGACATTACAAATCTGTGTATGCGTCCGACAAACTAAAGCCGTGGTGCCAGATACCAATTGATGACACTGATGATGACGATGACCCTGTTGAGAACTATTTCAACGATTCGTGCGAGGTCGCTACGAAATGTCAGGAAGCCGACTGTAAGCGTATGGCAACCCTGCCTAGCGCATAGTCTGGTAGCCCGTGAGAGCCACTCTGTTGTATGGCCACAATGTCGTAGAAAAAGAACAAGCTGTCGCGCAGCGTCGGAGCGTCGCGAGTAAAACTAATACTTTAATTCATTTCATTTAATGTTTAATATTTAAACAAAGAAAATAAGTATAATTTTGTTCATATCGATACCTAACCACTCGAATGTCATCCCCGTTTTACAATTGTAATTTGGGGAATAGATTTATATTGCAATTATTTATGTTCATACCAATGCAGAAAGCTGTAAATTCAATACTTCTCCTGATAATCGAAAATTATCGATTTGAGTGGGCGGTGGGCGTGGCATCAAAAATTGAAAATAAACTCGATCTACCTATGGTATACAGGAACCTTCATGTGAAATATGGTGTCTCTAGCTTTTGTAATAGCTGAGATCTAGACGTTCAAATGGAAAGACGGACAGACAGACAGACATGGCTCAATCGACTCAGCTAGTGATCCTGAGTCAGAATATATATACTTTGTGGGGTCTGCCACGCCTCCTTCTGCCTGTTACATTCATTTGCACAAACTTAGTATAACATTTTTGACCATTTTCAATGGTCGAATGATATAAAAAGCTAGAGCCACCACATTTGGTGACAATACTTATGTGAATCATACGCTGTAAAATTTTTATTAAAATTTGGGCCACGCCTACTTCCGCCCCCGCAAATCAACAAACCGTTTTGCAAGCGCCTATATCTCAGAAACTAAAAAAGCTAGAGCCACCAAATTTGGTGACAACACTTATGTGAATCATACACTGCAAAATTTTTATTAAAATTTGGGACACGCCTACTTCCGCCCCCGCAAATCGATAAACCGTATAACCGGCGCAACAATATATAGCTAGAGTATTCAGTTTTGGTGGGAATGATAACTATCACTACCTAAACGATCGCTGATCGGATAATGAACATAAAAGTTATTCAACGTTTCATATAAATTTGCACTGCGCCCACTGCAAGCAAGCAAGCAGTGTTTTTCCTAAGCAGTGTTTTTTCCAACTGCTTGGACTGCTTGGCGTCTAATTGAAAATAATATGTGTTGTTTATTATTTTTCTTTAAAAAACACGTTTACCAATAACAGTTTTCTAAATCTGATTTTTTTCACCTTGAACCTTGAAAAATCCATGGTCTTATACAGTTACAGTAACACTTGACTGTAGCCGTTCTTAGTTGTTTTATCTGTTTTTAGACCATGGATTTTAAAAAAATACATGGTCTATTGTGTTTGTCAAAATGTGCATAAGGCAGAAGGATGCATCTGCGACTCCATAGAGTATATATATTCTTGCTCAGGATCACTAGCTGAGTCGATTAAGCCATGTCTGTCTGTCCGTCTGTATGAACGTCTATATTTTAGAAACTAAAAAAGCTAGAGCCGCCAAATTTGGTGACAACACTTATGTGAATCATACGCTGTAAAATTTTTATAAAAATTTGGGCAACGTCTACTTCAACCCCGCAAATCGATAAACCGTATAGCAAGCGTAATAATAAAGCTACAGTATTTAGTTTTGGTGTGTATGATAACTATCACCACCTTAACGATCGCTGAAAATTTGGTTCCGATCGGATACTGAACATAAAAGTTATTCAACGTATCATATAGATTTGCAATGCGCCCACTGCAAGCAAGCAAGCAATGTTTTTTCCAAGCAATGTTTTTTTCCAACTGCTTGGACTGCTTGGCGTCTAACTGAAAACTATATGTTTTGTTTATTATTTTTATTTGAAAAACGCGTTTAATAACAGTTTTCTCAATCTAAATTTTTTTTATAATCTTTAGAAATCTATGGTCTTATACTGTCAACACTTAACTGTAGCCGTTCTTACTTGTTCTGTTACCCTTACGTCGACTGCTATTAGTTGACTTAAAATTAATAAACAAGAAAACAAAAAAAAAAACACTATTTATAGAACTGATCGTTTAGTTTTACTAACCTACATTAGACTTGTCATTGAAATTGCCTACTCTTGTGCAAACTGAAAATGCTTTTTCCTAAATAAAATCTCGCTGCTTTCGCAAGACCACTTTCATTAAGCTTAATAATTTGATTTTAAATCATGATTGGTCTACTTTTTATTTGTGTTCAGATTTGGATATTTGTATCTCATATTTTTATAAATATATTAGTTCATTTTTTATCAATGTGTTCCCAATGTTTACCCAGTTACGTGTAATAGGGTTTAAGAAATTTGAAATCCAGGTATTTTAAGAAGTTTAAATCTACTGAAAGTCCTTTTGACTATTCTCGTTATATCGTTGCCGTCTACACTTTGTTAATTAACGTAAAACTAATAGATTTCAATCTCACCTTTTTCTTTTAAAAAAATAATAAAGCAATTAATGATCAGGCTGCTCCCGATTTGTTTGCGGACTTTTTTCAATCTACTTACTCCACTAAAGCCTATACTATGCAATCCTATCCGTATTCTTTAAATAATTCTAAATTTTTTTTTTTCCCATCTATTAACGAAATTTCCTTACAAAGCTAACTTAAATACTCTTAGCCTGTATTTTCTCCCGGTCCTGATGGTGTTCCATTATGTATACTTAGATTCTGTGCTGATACCATTTGTAAGCCTATATTTAGGTTGCATGATTTGTCCGTAGCCACGAGTTACTTTCTGCCCATATGGAAGGATTCCTTCTCTATACCTCTTCACAATGTGTGTCTAATTAAGATGTAAAGAATTACAGACTTTTTTAAAGCTGTCTGCAGAAATATAATTTTTAAACGATGCAATGTCTTGTGCATAGTTAGATCTTAGATTGAATGAATGCTTGCACATCTTTAATCGAAGTATCAGGGGCCAACCGAGAAACAAATATAAATTTCTTTTGCGACAAGAGATTTAACATTTGTAGTTATGCTTGGGGGCATAGCTACAAAAGATCTGCAACCCGTGTTATAAACTAAACTCATAGACACAGGCGAAGTAGGGAAAGTGACGACCACAATAGATGGATCGATCAAATTAACCGCGGAGCCTTGAGGCAATATAGGCGAGACAGCGGAAATTCCGAGAGGAGTGTTCACATGAGAAGAAGGAGTTGACGGAGCAACGGTCTCAAGCGAAGGGTCCTCTAGAGAATTAAGGATATTAAGTTGGGATTCAATATCAATGAACTTCGAATACAACTTAGAAACCGAAGCCCGCAAACGAGCTGCGTTCAATTTGGTCAGCCTCAGGGTTTTACGTAGGTTAACTTCACCTACGTAACAACCTTCACACGACCACTTAAGGCCAATTTTGCTATTAATAGCATCTTTTATACGGCCGGTATGGCCAACGCACTGAACGTGTAAAACGTTATCGCAGAGCCAGCAATCAACAAAATCTGACTTAGAGTTAGCAGAGGATTTACAGTTTCTAGCCGAGCACGACATCTTTATTGAAAGTGATGTACCTCAAAAAACGTAGGGAATACCAAAAGAATAGTAAAGTGGGAAAGTAAATTCAAAAGTAAAGAAAGCTACAGTCTATCGCGCCCGACAGTAAGATACCATTCGCCCAGATTCGAAACAAATTTTCACACATTAAATTCCATCAAAAAAACGCTGCACAAGTTAATCTGTCACCTATTGTCTAAATTAAATTTTTTTTTGAATAGCGCCATCTAGATGTGAAAACGGCATAGCTTTACACTGAAACGAAGCATCGTGGCGATGACGTCACGACGCGAGCACAAGCGCATGCAGTGGAAGTACGGGGAATAAATTTATATTGCAAATATTTATGTTCTTACCAAAGCAGAAAGCTGTATCTTCAATATTTCTGATAATTCACGCAAGATCGATTTGTGTGGGCGTTGGGCGTGGCATCAGAAATTGAAAATAAACTCGATCTACCTATGGTATACAAGAACCTTCATGTGAAATATGGTGTCTCTAGCTTTTGTAATAGCTGAGATCTAGACGTTCAAACGGACAGACGGACAGACGGACAATAGACGGACATGGCTCAATCGACTCAACTAGTGATCCTGAGTCAGAATATATATACTTTGTGGGGTCTGCCACGCCTCTTTCTGCCTGTTACATTTACAGAAACTTAGTATACAATTTTTGACCATATTCAATGGTCGAATGGTATAGAAAGAAAAAACTGTTAGAAAGACAAAGTAAACGGGAAAAGCGATAAGAACAGGCGCACAAAGCAAACCCAGTAAACTCGAGGGAGTTTTACAAGGTGAGAGCGACTGAGTATTAGTAAGTGAGCTAAGCTAAAAGCTACAACAACAGCAACGCTGCTGTAAGAGTAACACTCAACACACGCGTAGCAAGCTCAAAGGGCGTAAATATAACGTTAGAGCGGGAGAGTGTGGAAGAGTAGACTCAAAATAAAATCAAAAAATGACGCTAAAAACGCACAAGTTAATAATTGTGTAAATTGTGTAAAATTAGTGAAATTACAAAGCACCAGGGTTAACACGAAATGTTTTAAATACGCACCGGGTTAGCACAAACTAAAATACACCAAAGTAGTTTAAAATCACAAATTATTTGCAAAGATTAGGCAGAAAAAATTAAAAAAAATTGAGGTCAACACAACCGATCACCAGAAAATCATATTAGATATTATATTACAATAATATGTACATTAAGTCCACCTATCTCAGATTTTTGAGATCCTAACAACTTTTTTTATGTTTTTTTTCAGTTTGCGAATGCCCCGAATTGACCGACCTGGTCTATGCCAGATGGCTGTGCATCAATGTGTTGACTTTTGCCTGGTGCTGGAGCAAATGAATCCTCAACTTTACGCCGATGAGAAGTCAGCAGCAGCAACAAAAACAACGACTAGAAGACCAATAACCACAATGCCAACTACAATAGCATAAGTGCTCCCACATTGCTGACCACAACGAGTCCATCGCCATCACCTTCCCCAATAACTACCACGTTGACGACAACAACGACAACGTCATCAACATCTTCGTCCATCTCAACATTGCCGGCATTATTTGCCACGCAAACGAGGAGCGGATACCAAGATGTACTTAATATGTCACCGACCATATTAAGTTTCCCGCCACTGGAAAACATCTCGGCATTGTCTCTCCTGCTGCAGTCAGCCAGCGTGGCATCCGCATCGTCCTCCTCGTCGTCGTCATCATTATCATTAGCAAAATTGTCACCGTGTCCATGCAGGGACTGAATCGTAATTGACTACTACTCTACTCTACTCGATAACTCTGTCTGCCTTAGAAATCCTTAATTTTTTAACTCATACGAACTCATGTAGATTTTCTCATATAAATTTTCTTATTAAATTTCAACAGTGGAAAAATCCAATGGAAACTCTGCACCACGCAAAGACAGAAGGGAAAAGAGAGACAAAGCATAGGCAAATAAACTCAGAGAAAACTGAGTTGAAATCTTTCTGCATAAATAGAAGATAAGTGCAATCAGAGCTAAGCGGGAGAATTCCACTTAAGGTACGGGAAAAATTTTGGGTTAAAATTATTAATGGGTTGCGCAGTGGAAAAGTGAAAGTGTACTTGAAGAAAACATAAAAAGATATGTATAGCTCAATTGCCACAGAGTTATAAGGAGATATAATTTTAATAGACGCAAGCAGATTGAATATCCTTAAAAAGATATCTTCAAAGTAATCTCTTTGTTCTTTAAGAAAAGTTTAGACTAAGAACTATTTCTGTTCATATCATTCGACCATTGAAAATGGTCAAAAATGGTATACTAAGTTTGTGCAAATGTATGTAACAGGGAGAAGGAGGCGAGGCAGATCCCACAAAGTATATATATTCTGACTCAGGATCACTAGCTGAGTCGATTGAGCCATGTCCGTCTGTCCGTTTGAACGTCTAGATCTCAGCTATTACAAAAGCTAGAGACACTATATTTCACATGAAGGTTCCTGTATACCATAGGTAGATCGAGTTTATTTTCAATTTTTGATGCCACGCTCACCGCCCACACAAATCGAAATTTTTCAATTATCAGGAGAAGTATTGAAGTTACAGCTTTCTGCTTCTTTCTTTCTATTTCCCAAACTACAATCCAATCGGACAATAAACACAGAAGTTATCCATGTTTCCGTTTTGCGTACTTCCACTGCTTGCGCCTGTGCTGCGCGTCGTGACGTCATCATCACGATGCTTAGTTTCACCCGTAGCATGTGTAAAGCTATACCGTTTTCACATGTAGATGGCGCTATTCAAAAATAGATCTACTTTAAACAATAGGTGGCGGATAAACTTGTGCAGCGTTTTTTTGATGGAATTAAATGTGTGATAATTATACCCGCTACTTATAGAGTAGAAGGGTATTATAACTTTGTTCAAACCGAAAATGTATGTAACAGGCAGAAGGACACACCTCCGACCCCATAAAGTATATATATTCTGGCTCAGTATCAACAGCCGAGTCTATATAGCCATGTCCGTCTGTCTGTCCGTGTGAAAATCTAGATCTCAGCTAATATAAGAGCTAGGACTACCAAAGTTGGTGACAATATGTGTTATTATTGCACGCTGATCAAGTTTATTTTGGATTTTGGCCACGCCCCCCCTTCGCCCCCGTAAATCGAAAAAACATTGATTACAAGCGCAAGTGCCATATTGTTCATTTTCGGTTTACATGATAACTATATCTAGCTAGATGACCTCTGAAAATTTGGTAACAATCGGATAGTAAACACAGAAGCTATTCAGCTTAACGTTTTCCATAGCTGATAGCAGCGCTGCCGGCAGCATCAAAAATTAAATGTGTGCAAAAATATTTTTTTTTTATTTTAGATTTTGACTTTACATAAATATTGTAAGTCCATAGCCTTTTACGGTCAAAATATGATTGTAGCCGTTTTTTTTTGTTCCGCAAATAAATGATGTACGAGCAGATGGGTACCAGGTACCAGTCGAGTGTGCTCGACTGTAGCTTTCATACTTGTTTTTTTTTAAGAACTTTTACTTTAATTTTTGAATATGCATTAATTGGTGGTCGTGCATTTTATTTAAAATTTTTTTAATGGCTCACAATGAACTTAGTTAACAAGTGGAGAAGTGACAGTCTCTTAAATCAGCTGTGTGCGATTGTTAGAGCGCAGCTTTTTCTTTTATTTTTTTTATTTTTTATTTAATTGTATGTTTAAGTTGTAAGAATAAATAGCAAGAACAACACGCATCATACATTCAGACTTAGTTTTTGTCGTGCAAGAATTTCCAAATGGTCTCATAATGAATGGAGAAGTGGTGGACCGCTTAGGTAATGGGTCCAAGGTTCAATTCCGCATGCATGCGTGTCATGGTGGGGGAGATCGAACTTTTCTTATTTTTTCCAAAAAAAAGTTTTGCCTCCCTTCATGAAACTTTGTATACATGTTTCTTATTGCTGCCCGCTGTAAATAAGTCGGAACGAGCCGGTACGGACCGATACATCGTATAGACGCTATAGAACCTATCGGTCATTTTTTTAACAACATTTATTATAAGTTAGAGTGCTCTAGAACATTTTCCATTCAAGCATATAAAGAGGTATTAAAAGGGCACATATCGTTTTTTACATGCACGTATTCGACTTATAGTCCTCAACAGGTAGAATTATTATTTTTACTGTTTAAGTTATAAATCTTTGATTTTTTTGGTACCTGAATAAAAATTATACGTTTTCAATACTTTTTACTCCTTTTGCCGGCAGCTCTGCTTGCAGCATTGTGCCGAATAGTGTGTGCGTGTACGGTGGTGAAATGGGTTGGCATTTACGGGATCAAGTCCCGCCCGCATCAAAAATTAAATGTGTGCAAAAATGTTTATACCCGCTACTCATAGAGTAGAAGGGTATTATAACTTTGTTCAAACCGAAAATGTATGTAACAGGCAGAAGGAGACACCTCCGACCCCCAGGATCAACAGACGAGTCGATATAACCATGTCCGTCTGTCCGTCTGTACGTCTAGATCTCAGCTATTACAAAAGGTAGAGACACCTAATTTCCTGTATACCATAGGTAGATCGAGTTTATTTTCAATTTTCGATGTCACGCCCACCGCCCACGCAAAACGATAATTATGATTATTAGGAAAAGTATTGAAGTTATGGCTTTCTGCTTTGGTATAAACATAGATAATTACAATATAAATCTATTTTCAAAATTACAATCCGATCGAATAATAAACACAGAAGATATTCATCTAAACGTTTTCCATAGTTACACTCTTTGCGCCTTTGCAGCATATCGTGACGTCATCGTCAAATTTCCACATTCTTCCTAAATTTGCATATTATTTAAAATTCATTAAGAATATTAAAAGCTTTTAAAAATGTTTTAAAAATATTAACTGTCAATTTTTTTTTAATTTCAAAATATTTAAAAATTTCTATAATTTATTAAAATTTTTTTTTTTATACTTCCCACTTTTCCAAAGTTCCATAATTTTTAAAATTGCTTATCAATGAAAAAGGGATTAACTCTTTGTTTCCCTTTTGATTTTTTTTTGCCTTTCTTATCATTTCTAATATTCTAATATTCTATTCTAATATTCAGTTACCACTGTATTTAGTTAGTGGTTTCGGCACCTTTAGCAGTAAGAGATGTTGTGCCAGCGCTGACACTTTTGATTGAATTCCCGGCAGCATGCGTTGCAAGACTCCCCATACAGCGCCAACTGCCTGCGCCAACTACCTGTGCCTGCATCTGCGTGTATGTCGGCGTCGATTGTAATCAACACGCTGGGATCAATCAGCAAACTTTAAACTGAACGCCACACAGCAGTCAGCTCGAATGAATCCATCAAACGTATCAATCATGATGACAGGTCACAGTGCGAGCACAGTATAACTGGAAAAGACCAGGCCAGACCAGACACAGGCAGGACCAGGCAACAGGCAGCAGGTCCAGTTTTAGCTTTTCCTAACATGTCTGTGAAACGTCTCAGTTGTTGTTTTTGTTGTAGTTGGCGTTGCCTCACTTGTGAAGTCTCCACGCGCGTTGCGCCCATTAAATTCGAATAATCTTAGTTGTTGTTGCTTTTTTTTCATCAATCTCCCCACTCTGGACTCGAGTTGCAACTGTCGCATATAGCAGCTGGACATGGTGCTTATATGAGACGCTGCAGGCAGGCAGGCAGCATCAGCCCAACTGATTTGAAATTCTAAAGTGATTTTGATTACTTGAGGTATTGATATTTTGACTTGTACGTTGATTAGATAGTTGAAGGCTTGTTAGATGCGTGTCAGCAGCAGCAGCGGCCTCAGACCGGTCTCACTGGCTGCATGTCTTGGTCTTGGTCTCTACGTCTCCATTTTCGTCTGCATCTGCGTGATGCGTCTGGCTTGATGTTGATTATAATTTAATTATAAGCAATCTGTAACAAGTAAATGGCTTGCATGGTGCTCTCACTCCATGGCACTCCTGGTCATGGCGCATAATTTAGCGGGCAGGTGTGAAAAAGCTTCATTAGCTTAGACGTCTCAGTCCGAGCCCGCTGCATGACTAATAATAGTCATGGGCCGGTCACATTCTGCTCTCTTGCCACATTTGCCACCGGCACAAACCATACTTATTCTCAATCTGCTTGGCTTGGGCAGCCACGATGTCTGCTAACGAAAGTTGCAGACATTTGAGTGACTGAAGCAAGGCAAAATGCTGTAGAAATTTCCCCTTGCGATTTGCGGCTAATTCCATGGAAAATAATATAGACAGAGAGGTATTCTCTCTTAAGACTTGCTGGCTTTATATGTAGAATTTGTAGCAAGGAGGTACCAAGCGATACAATTCTATTAAAACGATTCAAGTAGGCTGAGTTGCTTCTGTCTTAATTTCTGACTACGTTAGCTCTCAATGTGTTCGGATTTTCAGTCCGCTCTCAGCTCTCAATTGAGACTGGACTGGGTTTTAATACCCGCTACTCATAGAGTAGAAGGGTATTATAACTTTGTTCAAACCGAAAATGTATGTAACAGGCAGAAGGAGACACCTCCGACCCCATAAAGTATATATATTCTGGCTCAGGATCAACAGCCGAGTCGATATAGTAATGTCCGTCTGTCCGTCTGTTCGTCTGTCTGTCCGTGTAAATATCTAGATCTCAGCTATTATAAGAGCTAGGACAACCAAATTTGGTGACAATATGTGTTATTATTGCACGTTGATCAAGTTTATTTTGGATTTTGGCCACGCCCCCTTCCGCCCCCGCAAATCGAAAAAACATTGATAACAAGTGCAATTTTGATGCCATATTGTTCATTTTCGGTTTATATGATAACTATAGCTAGCCAGATGATCTCTGAAAATTTGGTAACAATCGGATAATAAACACAGAAGTTATTCAGCTTAACGTTTTCCATAGCTGTAAGTAGCGCTGCCGGCAGCGCTGCTTGCAGCATTGTGCCGAATCGTATCTTGGATGGTTGTTATCTTGGTGGCTACGAATTTGTCTTTAATCATTTTCTGATTGTTGATCCAGGATAGTACTATTTCCGAATCGGACCAATAATACGTCGGAATGATGTCTAAGGATAGCTGTTCCTTAACCGTGCTTGTTATTTCTGCTCCTAGAACGGCAGCCTTTAATTCTAATCGAGGAAGTGTAATAGCGGGTCAAATATTTTAAAGATTTCCGAGACATCTCGCTTTGTTATTGTTTGCTTCTTGCTAGTTTGTGTTTTGCAGCATAATTTGTCCGAACTTGGGTTCCGTGTAATTCACAGTGTTCTAAAGCTGCACTTCTCATATGCTTCATCTCCAGATAAACGTTGGGCGTAGTTTCTCCTTAAGGCAAACTAAGTAGTAATTGATTATGGTTTGCACACCATTTTCGTAACTTGAATCCAGATTTCTATAATATATGGTTCAATTCCCGTTATTTCTGGAGGGCTTCAGGAATTGATTCTGCGCCTGTGATACAATCACCCACATAGAAGTCGTTCTTTAGTGTTTCGGCTCCTAAAGGATACTCTCGCATCGCCCTTGTTGCTAAATTCCGCAGACATTTTGTGACCAGATATGGAGCTGCCTTTGTTCCATATGTGACAGTTTTTTGTCGGTAGTATTTTATTTCTTCCGATGGTTCACTTCTCCATAAAATCATCTGTAGGGGTTGATCCTCTGGGTTCATCCATATTTGGCGATACATTTTTTCGATATTTGCTGTGAACACGTATTTGTGTGTTCTGAATCTTAGAAGTATAGAGAACAGCGTGCTCTGAACTGTAGGTCCTTTATGTAGGATATCGTTTAATGATTTCCCAGATGATGTTACCGCTGATGCGTTAAATACTACTCTTAACTTTGTAGTTTGACTATCCGGCTTGGGTACACAATGATTTGGTATGAAATAATGTTGTTTGGGTATATGTTCTGGTGGCACTTGTTTCATATGTCCAAGATCTTCATACTCCTTCATGAATTGAATGTACCCTTACGTTAGTGTTGAATCCTTTTGTAATCGTTTTTCTAATGATGGGAATCTTCTTGACGCTATGTCATGAGACTCCCCCAACGCTGATACATCCTCCATTAGTGGTAGGCGAACAATCAACCTTTATCTTTGGCAATTTGTAGGCTCCACTCAAATTTCCGCTCACATTCCTTGTACATCGGCGAATGACAAGGGCCCTTTGTCTGAAGATTGTCCAATTCCAAGAATTTGGCTAGTTGTTCGTCTACCTACTTCTGTTCTGTAAGCATCGCACAGGTTGATGATGTTGAGGCCTTATTTTTAATCTTTCCCGCGATGATCCATCCAAGTTTGGTGTCTTGAAGCATGGGTATTTTTTTCAGCGATATTAGTCCTTTATTCAGGATTTTTAAATAATGTTCGGCTCCTAGGAGAACGACTAGGAGAATGACGTGTTGGTTGGTCATTCACAATGTTGGGCAAAACCATTGCTTCCAACCTTAAACTGAGTGTGTTGATTTTAGACCCAATGTTTTCCCAGCTCGTTTTGATATGGCGTTGATTTGAGATGCTGAGTCTAGGAGAGCTCGAAATTCGGCCTTTTGTCCATTGTTGCCCTGAATCGTAGCTTGGGCAGTGGCTAACAAAATATAGTTTGATTGTCGTCCACTTGCGGTAGCAGCTGTTGTGCTTTCAGGTTTTAATTCTAAGTGTAATAATGTATTATGTTTTTTGTTACACTTAGAACAGTCCTTTTTAGACCATGGATTTTATAAAAATACATGGTCTATTGTTTTTGTCGAAATGTGCGGAACACGTAGAAGGAGGCATCTGCGACATCCATAAAGTATATATATTCTTGCTCAGGATTACTAGCCGAGTCGATTAAGCCATTTCTGTCTGTCCGTCTGTATAAATGCCTATATCTCAGAAACTAAAAAAGCTAGAGCCACCAAATTTGGTGACAACACTTATGTGGATCATACGCTGTAAAATTTTTCTTAAAATTTGGGACACGCCTACTTCCGCCCCCACAAATCAAACAAGTAAGAAAGCTACATTCGAGTGTGCTAGACTGTAATATACCCGCTACCCAGCTGCTCGTACATCATTTATTTGCGGAACAGAAAAAAACGGCTACAATCATATTTTGACCGTAAAAGGCTATGGACTTACAATATTTATGCAAAGTCAAAATGTAAAATAAAAACAAGTAAGAAAGCTACAGTCGAGTGTGCTCGACTGTAATATACCCGCTATCCAGCTGCTTGTACATAATTTATTTGCGGAACAGAAAAACGGCTACAATCATTTTTTGACCGTAAAAGGCTAAGGAAAAAAAAACATTTTTGCACACATTTAATTTTTGATGCGGGCGGGACTCGAACCCGTAAATGAATAATAGTACTGTTCGTTTTGCAGTCCACAACTTAACCCATTTCACCACCATACACGAACACACGATTCGGCACAATGCTACAAGCAGCGTTGCCGGCAGCGCTGCTTACAGCTATGGAAAACGTTAAGCTGAATAACTTCTGTGTTTATTATCCGATTGTTACCAAATTTTCAGAGATCATCTGGCTAGCTATAGTTATCATGTAAACCGAAAATGAACAATTTGGCATCAAAATTGCGCTTGTAATCAATTTTTATATTTACAGGGGCGGAAGGGGGCGTGGCCAAAATCCAAAATAAACTTGATCAGCGTGCAATAATAACACATATTGTCACCAAATTTGGATGTCCTAGCTCTTATAATAGCTGACATCTAGATTTTCACACGGATAGACAGACGGACAGACGGACATGGCTATATCGACTCGGCTGTTGATCCTGAGCCAGAATATATATACTTTATGGGGTCGGAGGTGTCTCCTTCTGCCTGTTACATACATTTTCGGTTTGAACAAAGTTATAATACCCTTCTACTCTATGAGTAGCGGGTATAAAAACCATTTTTGCACACATTAAATTTTTGATGCGGGCGGGACTCGAACCTGTAAATGCATAATAGTACTGTTCGTTTTGCAGTCTACAACTTAACGCATTTCACCACCGTACACGCACACACGATTCGGCACAATGCTGCAAGCAGCGCTGCCGGCAGCGCTGCTTACAGCTATGGAAAACGTTAAGCTGAATAACTTCTGTGTTTATTATCCGATTGTTACCAAATATTCAGAGATCATTTGGCTAGCCATAGTTATCATGTAAACCGAAAATGAACAATATGGCATCAAAATTGCGCTTGTAATCAATGTTTTTTCGATTTACGGGGGCAGAAGGGGGCGTGGCCAAAATCCAAAGTAAACTTGATCAGCGTGCAATAATAACACATATTGTCACCAAATTTGGTTGTCCTAGCTCTTATAATAGCTGAGATCTAGATTTTCACACGGACAGACAGACGGACAGACGGACATGGCTATATCGACTCGGCTGTTGATCCTGAGCCAGAATATATATACTTTATGGGGTCGGAGGTGTCTTCTTCTGCCTGTTACATACATTTTCGGTTTGAACACAGTTATAATACCCTTCTACTCTATGAGTAGCGGGTATAAACATTTTTGCACACATTAAATTTTTGATGCGGGCGGGACTCGAACCTGTAAATGCATAATAGTACTGTTCGTTTTGCAGTCCACATCTTAACCCATTTCACCACCGTACACGCACACACGATTCGGCACAATGCTGCAAGCAGCGCTGCCGGCAGCGCTATGAGTAGCGGGTATAATAAGTGTAATGCAAGCGAGTTACAATCCTGTGGCCGGGGGAGGAAAAGCTTTCAAAAAAACAACTGTGTAGTTCGGGGTATGAAACGAGAATGAATCTCTTTATTACAAAAAGTTGTATGCTTCGGCAAAATGTCTCTTCGACCGAGTGTGTTCACTCACCGATCGGCCCGAGTTCGTGTTGGCGATCTTCGTTGAAACTCCTCGGCTCTGGATTTGTTGCCGGGTCGGTGTTGTTTCCCTGTGGCCGGGGAGAGTGGCATGTTAACTCCTCCCCCCCCCAGGCCGAAGAGATGGCCATAAGGGGAATGGCCGGATCGGAGAAAGGTGATTAGGTGACGTGTTGTTGGTGTATGCCACGAACTCCGACGACATTTTGAATTTGACAGTTTTTTTTTTTTAAATGGGTATCTTAATGTTAAACATGAGTGTTGTTTTTATAAGCGTTATATCTTATGCTAAAGTTACACTTTGTTTACTTATTATCTATCTTATATTATTATTTGTTCCTTATGAAATAACAGTTTAGGGATAATGTTTAGTTTACTGGCTAATAACTACTACTCTGTTTACATTATCAGACAGTGTCTATATTGTAGTTTATCCTATTTTATAATGAATATGTGTTATTTCTGACTTCCCTAAGTTCGTTAAAGAAAAATGTTTGTGCCTCTTCAGATTTTTTTTTTTTTTTTTTTTAGATTGTTTTTTGTTAATAATATATTTATTGAATAGTGCTTGTCTATCTTATGTTTCTTCCACTGTTTTCTAACTGTTTTCCTAATTTTTTGTTTGTGTAACTTTTGACCTTTAGTTGTTAGGAAAGTGATGCCTTTGTCTCTATCTACTTTGTGTAGTGAAAATCTCGGTGCTATCTTGTTTCTACGGTTTTCTTTTCTAAATATTTTATCATTAGGCTCGACTTGGATTGGTGTCTCTCTGTCCTCGTTTAATTTAGCAAGTCTTCTTTCTGTAGTCGCGTTTAAATGTTCCTGTACTTTTGGGTATATGTCTTTTCTAAATTCGTTTAGTTTCTTAAGGTTATCGTGGTGATTGTCGAATGTTATTGTTTTGTTGAATATGTGAGTTCTTCCGTGGAAGAGCTCGAAAGGGGTATAGGTTGTGCTGGAGTGTATTGCATTGTTATAAGTTGCTATTGCTTCTGAGAGTATTTGGACATGATCGCGTTCAAGGCGTGCTTCTTTTCTTTTGTTCATGATTATCCTGTATAGTTCGGTTAAGGTGGAGTGCAGTCTCTCGACAGGAGCATTTCCCGTAGATTGTTGGAATGAAGTTGTATGAGCTGTTATTTGGAATTGAGTTAAGAGGTCGTTGAATAGACTGCCCGAAAATTCCGCGCCCTGGTCGAAGATTATTTGCTGTGGTGCGCCATAGTGACTTATGAATTGTAGTAGGGCATCGGCGACTTTTATTGAATTCCTATTGCTAAGGGGGTAAGCTTGCGCTAGCTTGGTGAATTTATCGATAATTGTGAGGTTACAAGTATTGTTAATGAAATATATGTCTATATGTACGACTGCCAATGGTCCCTCTGGGGCGGTTGGGCTTTGCATCAATGGTCTATGGGAATGCCTATCGTATTTTAGGGTTAGGCAGGTATCACAATTTTTTATAATTTTTGTGATAATGTCTTTTAAATGCGGAAAATAAATGTCCCTTTTTAAATGGTTATATGTTTCATCTATCCCCCTATGATTACTGTTAAAGTGGTACGCACGAATTTCGTTTTCCTGGTCAAGAGGATTCGTAATTTCGGTTAGGCATATATTGCAGCGGATAATTTTGTATAAGTCATTTTCAAAGAAATAGTTATTATAGGACTCTTCTATTATTTTGAAAATATCGTCTGGTGCAAATATTGCGAATGTTTTATTCGGTTTCAGGATTGTTTGAAGGGTGTTTGTGACGGAGTCGAAAGTATGTACGGGTTCTGTGATTATGTGTCTTACTTTATGGATAAATGGTGTTTCTACTTGTCTCGCAGTTGCTGATCCGGTACGAAATATTATTTGGCAATTGAAGTGATTTAATGGTTACGAAGCGATTGGTATAATTTGTGGGTCTTCGTTTATGTTTAAGTTTGGCTCAATTCTGCTGAGTGCGTCAGCAACTACGTTTTGCGACCCTTTTTTGTATACGACTTCGTAGTCGTAAGCGGCCAGGAAAGTTTTCCATCGAAGTAGTTTTGGATTCTGGCCTTTCAGATTTTCTAGCCAGATTAAGGGCTTATGGTCTGTGACTATTTTGAATCTACGCCCGAAGAGGTATGGTCTGTAATGACCTACAGATCAAATGATGGCTAGCATTTCTTTCTCTATCGTAGAATAGCGGATTTCCGTGTCCGATAGTGTTCTGCTAGCAAAAGATATGGGTCTGTCGTTAGTGTCTGGGCCTTGTGACAACACAGAGCCTATCGCATAATTAGTTGCGTCTGTGGTCAGCGTGAACGGTTTATTGAAATCAGGGTATATGAGTATGGGATCGTTACAAAGAAGATCTTTCGACATTTCGAAAGCTTATTTAAATTCATCGTCTGTTATTATAGATTTCTTCCCTTTTAACTGTCTCGTTATGGGTTTAGTTATTTTCGCGAAGTCCTTTATGAATTTCCTGTAGTAACCCAATAATCCTAAAAATGATTTAATTTCCCTGGTTGTCTTTGGGCAGGGGAAGTCTTTGATGGTTTGAATCTTAAGTGGGTTTGGTTTGACTCCTTCCTGGGTTACGATATGTCCCAGGAAATCGATTTCCTTCCTTAAAAAGCTACACTTGCTTGGTTGGATTTTTAGATTTGCGTTTTGGAGTTTTGTGAAAATCGATTTAATATCTGCTATATGTTTTTGGAGTGAGGGTGAGAATACTATTATATCGTCGAGATAGACGAGACAGACGTTACCGACCAAGTCACCTAAAACGTTGTCCATAACGCGTTGGAACGTGGCAGGGGCGTTCTTGAGGCCGAAGGGCATTCTCGTGAACTCGTAATGCCCATTTTCGACGGTGAATGCCGTCTTGCTCGCGTCGCGTGGGTTCATTTGAATTTGGTGAAAGCCACTTGCTAAGTCTATCGTTGTGAAATACATGGTCTTTCCTATGCTGTCTAGTATATCTACAATGTTCGGGATAGGGTATCTATCAGAGACAGTCTTCTCATTTAATTTCCGAAAATCTATTACCAAGCGCCACTTTTTTTCGCCTATGATGTCACTTTTCTTAGGTACAACCCAGACGGGTGCACTCCAGGGGGAATGGCTGTTTTTTATGATGTTTTGTTCGAGCATTTTTGAAATTTGCTTTCGAACTTCGTTTTTATGTACAAATGGGTAACGATAAGATTTTGTGTGAATCGGTATATTATCTGTTGTTGGTATAGAGTGTTTGACGGCGTTAGAGAACGTTAGTTGGTTATTTTCGTTGTGGAAAAGTCTTTTGAATGACTTGCATAGTTTGAGTATGTGTTGTTTCTCCTCGCTGTTGAGGTGTTCCGTCTGAATGTTTAATTGTTGGTCGTCCGGTCTGTCTGTATCTGTTGCCATGGACATGCAGTTTAAATATTGGTGGGTTCGTGGAGAGAACTCTTCTGCCTGTAACGGTTCCTCGAGGTAAAGTGTTTGGATCTGGTCTGAGTTATTGCAGACTTCGAAATAGGCGTATCCTGCGTTTGCGGTGTATAAACCGCCTGTTATGGATATTTGATTATCCAAATTTGTGGTTTCGCATATAAAGTCTCCCTGTATGAAGTTTACTGGGAGCGGCAGAAGCATTTTGGTATTTTGTGGCAGGTTATGTAATGTGTCTACAGGGTTTGCCCTTGTGAGGATTGGGATGGCGGTTTCTGGTGTTTCTCGTATGGATTCGGCAAAGTTTATTTTTGCATTTAGGCTAGATAGGATATCCATTGAAGTGGGGGTGGAAATCAAATAATAAGAACTTAAAATTGATAATTTTTCCGAATTGTTTGAAATTTAATTTATCTGTATATTCCCGAATTTTGAATGTACTGAGGACAGTGTGGATATTGATATCTGAGGTTAGTTTTTTAATATGATCTTCATTAATAAGTGCTGCATTTATGAAAGAGTAAGTAGATCCTGTGTCTATTAGGAATTTGAGAGGGTTTGACACCATGGAGTTTGGTGATATGAAAACAAATGGCAAGGAAGATCCGTGAGGCTTCTTGCTTATGTATCCGACTGGCTTCCCGAGGCTTCTACTCGAAAATTTGCATCATCGTTGATGTTACTTAGCGGAGCGCTTTGATTATGGTTGTTCCTGTTTTGGTGACGTAGGGTCTGATCTGGTTGGTCGTTATTGTGGAAGGGGTTCCTGTCCAGAGTTGTTCTATCTTGTCGACCATTACTATCGTTATGGGAATTATTTTGACGTGTGAAGCGTCTATTATTATTGTTGTTAAAATTTTGTTGTCTCTGCATAAAGCGGCTATTATTGTCATTGTTGGTGTTATCATGTCGGGTGTTATCTTGACGAGCGTTGTTGCCGTTATTATAATTTTGTTGTCGTGGTATGTAGCGACTGTTGTAGTCACTATTAGTTGGTTGTCCTTTCGCGTATGGGTGATTCCTGTATGTTGGGCTGTCGCGTCGTCGGTTTTCTTGGTGTTTGTTCAGGCTTCTAGAGAAGTTTAATTCAATCTGTCCGTACTCGTATGCTTTCTCGATTGTCTCTGGCCTTTGATACCTAATGGCTGACCTAAGTGGGTCCTTTAATCCAACTAAAAATGCATTTAGGCAGAATCTGTCGTATTGGTCACGTTTGACCGCGAGAGACTGTCCACTAGGGTCTGCTTCTCTGGCGAGTGACATTAGTTCGCTTCTTATTTTTGCGGTTGAGTAATATAATTTCCGCATAGTGAGTCCGTTCGGAAAATTCTTCTGTTTTCTTGCTAAAGTATAGTCGCTTGAGGTTTGCTTTGATGTCATCCCAACTAAGGAGTACATCGCAGACATTCAGCGCTTCGTCTGCCCTGCCTTTAATTTTGTCACGGATAGTTCCAAGTAAGTACTGTCCGCATGTTGCTTGGTCCACTGATGAGGCTAACAAAAGGAGCTGATCTACTCTGACTATAAATCTATCAAGATTGTCAGGTGGGCCTTCGTAAGTTGGTAGTTGATGTACAAGGGTTAGTAGTTGTTGTAGATTAAGGTTTGTGTTTATTGAAGAATTGCTAACGGTGGGACTTAGTGGCCCTGATGCGTTACCGGAATCCATAGCGTTGGTGGGATTATTGTTTTGGGATGGAACCGACTGGTCTTTCTCTCTTATTCCTGTCGCTTCCCTTATCTCAGATAGACCTGATCCGCTCCTTAACCCTAATCTGCCCCTAACTGTGTTACCGGTGTTGGCTTTTTTCCTAAACATTTACGTGTATTGTATTTTTGTTTGCAAGTAATGTGCATGTGTATATAAAATAGTAATAATATGTGAGGTGTAAATAGGTATATTAATAATATGTATGTGTTTTTTGTTCTCTTTTTTTTATAGGGAAAATTTTGGATGTTTGTTTTGTTTGTATTGTTTTCGTTTGTATATTAATGTAGTAATATATTGTGTTATATTTTGTGATACGTTAATGTATCTATGTTTTAATGTGTGTTATAATATGTGTGTATTCTTTCGAAAATAAAAGAGAACCTGTATGTGTGTGTCTGTTACGCAGTTTCCTCTTTTCCTTGTTTCCCGGTGTTTAGTGTTGATTGTATGTCATTCGTGTAGTGCTGTTGTGCTTACTTCCACCTTTGTAGTTTTTTTTATTTTTTTCGACTTTAACTGTAATGCATAAATTAAATAAGTATTCAATAGAGTGTAATTTAGAGGTTAGTGAACATGTGACAACAAAAGACGTTAAGTTGTTTGTGGATTGTTTGTTGTTTTCTATTATTTTTCTTGTTTTCCGTTTTTCTTTCTTTTATAAATGTTTAATATATTTTTTAAATTAATTTTACTGCTTTTATAATTTTTTTTTTTTTTTTTTTTAAGTGGTTCTTTTCTTGCAGTGCGTGGTGTGCAAAAAAAAATTCAACAGAATTTAACAGTGTACAAGCGAACGCGGCGTAAAGCATCGCGCCGCCACTCTGGCGCGACATCAGCTCTTGGCGGCAGCCAATGTACAGTGATGCGCCGACGTCGTTAGAATTTTACAAGCGGCGCAACACAAACACATACATGCTTACTTGATTTGCCGAAGGAAACTGTATCACTGTGTATCTATTTATTTTTTATTTATTATTTAATTTTTTTATTGTTATGAATAATAATTGTCCAGGTTTTATTATTATTATATTTTTTTTTATTTGTAAAATAAATTTGCGTTCATGTAAATTGATAAATAAAAACGATCCCGGTGCCTTAACAACAATTGTTGTACACATATTCGGTCGTTAATCACACAACTCACATTTATTTATTTTAAATCACTGTGCGGAGGATCCCGTTACCTTGGCGACGACTGATGTATATATTCACTTCTTGCGCAGCGAGTTCTGGTCACAATGAAGTCTAATATTCGACTGATCTAGCTCTTTACCACTTCTTTTTTATATAACAACTCGCAGTCAGCGACAGCGGCGCCAGCCTACCGCCGCGCAAAACAGTTGTTCTCAGAACTACAGAACTACAAAAACCATTCGCAATGCAAAGATGGGCTGATGCAATATTACTATAGTGATGAAATTACTATTCTGGTGAAATAACCAAAAAGCATACCAACCACATACAAATGCAAATATGGGCTGATGCAATATTACCATAGTGATGAAATTACTATTCTGGTGAAATAACCAAAAAAGCATACCAACCACATACAAACGGTCACCACGCACAGCAGTTTGATATGTCAAATTTTTTCTTTTTTTTCTCTTTTTTTTCTTTTTTTTTTTAATTGGTATCATTTTATGAGTTGGGGTGTATGGATGATCCCGGTGCCTTATCAGCGATTGATGTACACTTATACGGTCATCACACGCAGCAACTTGTTGGTATAATTGTTGTAAATTGTCCCGCACAAGCGATCCCGGTGCCTTATCAGAGGTTGATGTACACATATACGGTCGCCTGTGAAGCAATTTGAACTTGGTTTTGTTTGTTTCTTTTGTTTTATTTGCACTTGGACGTCGTTATGTTTCAATAACTTTTTAATTTAATTTATTATTTCACCACTCACTACTAAAATCCCCACAACCACTGCCGTCACATGTTCATCACCTCTTTAGAACTAGAACGATAAGCGTAGTGGGCATTGTTAATCCCTTGTCCGTAGTCCGGCTGCGCCAGTTACAATCCTGTGGCCGGGGGAGGAAAAGCTTTTAAAAAAACAACTGTGTAGTTCGGGGTATGAAACGAGAATGAATCTCTTTATTACAAAAAGTTGTATGCTTCGGCAAAATGTCTCTTCGGCCGAGTGTGTTCACTCACCGATCGTGTTGGCGATCGGCCCGAGTTCGTGTTGGCGATCTTCGTTGAAACTCCTCGGCTCTGGATTTGTTGCCGGGTCGGTGTTGTTTCCCTGTGGCCGGGGAGAGGGGCATGTTAACTAGCGCCTATATCTCAGAAACTAAAAAAGCTAGAGCCACCAAATTTGGTGACAACACTTATGTGAATCATACGCTATAAAATTTTAATTAAAATTTGGGACACGCCTACTTCCGCCCCCGAAAATCGATAAACCGTATAGCAAGCGCAATAACAAAGCTACAGTATTCAGTTTTGGTGTGAATGATAACTATCACCACCTAAACGATCGCTGAAAATATGGTTTCGATCGGATAATGAACATTAAAGTTATTCACCGTTTCATATAGATTTCCACTGCGCCCACTGCAAGCAAGCAAGTAGTGTTTATTCCAAGCAGTGTTTTTTACGAATTGCTTGGACTGCTTGGCGTCTAACTGAAAATTATATGTGTTGTCTATTATTTTTCTTTGAAAAACACGTTTACCAATAACAGTTTTTTAAACCAGATTTTTTTCATAACCTTGAAAATCCATGGTCTTATACAGTCAACACTTGACTGTAGCCGTTCTTACTTGTTTAAATACCACATTTTTGGAATAATGGGTATTGAAGTGGCTTCATGAATCATTTTCCTAAACATGTCATGAAATTACTGCCATTTGAGGTAGTCTCCAACAAACTTCGGGATGTAGACCTTTGGTAATGGTAATGGTGGTGCTGAAGATAATGTAGATGTCACTATTTGTGGGACATTTAGATCGCATGCTGTTTGGTTTTTATTTTTTTATAAATTTAGGTTTGAATCCAGCTTGAGTTTCGTCTGACATAATTTTCATAATGCGATCCAGACTTTCAAGCAAAGCCCGCTGTTTCCGAATCATCGGCTGGATCTCGCTTTCGTCCGTTGATGTCATTGAATCAGCGTCCATTTCCAGAACACGCGTTTGTTTCTGGAATATTTCTATATATTCAATGGTCGCGCTTTTAATTATTTCAAAGTACTTCCCACTGAAGTACTCATGTTCCACCGTTGTTCCTTGCAAAATCGTGCGAATTTTTTCATCATTTAACTCGAAAAGTTGTTGGTGGGACTCCAGCGCTGCGATTCTTTTGCTGAAGTACTTTGAATGTGTTTTTTTCGGGGGGATCCTTTTTAAAGTTACGTATAACTTTCTGGATCTCCTCGCCGATTTCTGATTGCTGTGTCGGCAAATAACTAATGCTTGATATACCCATGCAGATATGCAGATTTAAGATTTAAGCCACTGTCACTTCTCCACTTGTTAACTAAGTTCATTGTGAGCCATTAAAAAAATTTTAAATAAAATGCACCACCAATTAATGCATATTCAAAAATTAAAGTAAAAGTTCTTAAAAAAAAAACAAAAAGCTTAAGCGGCATGAACTGGGAATCGAATCACGGGCCTGTCGGTTCAGGAGTTCATCGCTTTTTCAATAAGCTACTGACGCTATTATCCAACAACTGCAAAAATTTTCTTAGTATGGCATTCTTATTATTTTCTGTACAAATAAAGAATTTGCGATGCCGGAAGCGCTGTTTACAGCTATGGAAAACGTTATACTGAATAGCTTCTGTGTTTATTATCAGATTGTTAACAAATTTTCAGATATCATCTGGTTTGCTATAGTTATCATATTAACCGAAAATGAACAATATGGCATCAAAAATGCGCTTGTAGTCAATTTTTTACGATTTACAGGGGGCGTGGCCAAAATCCAAAATAAATTTGATCAGCGTGCAATAATAACACATACTGTCACCACATTTGGTAGTTCTAGCTCTTATAATAGCTGACATCTAGATTTTCACACAAATAGACAGACGGACAGACAGACATGGCTATATCGACTCGGCTGTTGATTCTGAGCCAGAATATAAGTTAACACCACAAATGTTTTGATAAGAACATTTGGAGCTGCACACGTTTCCGCTTGCGCAACACTCGTCAACAAAGGTACTTGGGGTCGCACGAGCGTCCGGTTGCGAAACATACGTTGCACCTGCACAACATAAAAGTGCAGACGTAGCGTCTGCCCAATTTCCGTGATAGCATAGCCAGCGAGTGCAGCAGCAATCAAAGCAGAGCAGCACCGACGCCAGCAGCATAGGTAGAAAGCAGCACCGACGCCAGCAGCATAGGTGGGGAGGAGAAGTTAGGTAGGGACAAATTTGTAAAACTCAAATCAGTTCCGTTTTTGCGATCAATTAAATTATGGTCGTAAACTTAAATAAAAAATATATTTTTTTATTAATCGAAACTCTCTTAAGTTAAGTGGCGCCCAACGTTAAAAAGGGCTTGTGCGCGATACTAAAGTCAAGTTAAACAACGCGAAGTACGCGCAACCTGTAAGTGCACCCGATTGGCTGCCCTGGTTATTGTGATCACGTTCGAAAACATTTTTTCATCAAATCTCGTAGTAAACTGAGAAACTGGAAAAAATCCCATAAGTGCACCCATTTGGCTGCCAAGGATTAACGAACTGCCGCTGATAAACGCACTCAATTGGCAGCTCCAGCGAAACAATCAAGCCCAAAAAAACCAAACGAACCCACTTACATCGGTCTGCAGACGTTGGTCGCAGACAACTAGTTCGGGGGTGCTGGAAGAGGTACCCCAGTAGATCAGCGAAAAGGAAAAATACCCCCCAGACAGTCCAGGATGTATTTTATAATGTAAGTAGTATTAAGTGAAAAGAAAACAAATCAAAAAAAAAAAAAAACAATCAAACTAAGCAATTGAAAATTTTAAACAAAAGGAATTAAAACGAAAATAAAAATTAAAATAAATACAAGTAAGAAAGCTACATTCGAGTGTGCTCGACTGTAATATACCCGCTACCCAGCTGCTCGTACATCATTTATTTGCGGAACAAAAAAAAAAACGGCTACAATCATATTTTGACCGTAAAAGGCTATGGACTTACAATATTTATGCAAAGTCAATATGTAAAATAAAAAAAAACATTTTTGCACACATTTAATTTTTGATGCGGGCGGGACTCGAACCTGTAAATGCATAATAGTACTGTTCGTTTTGCAGTCCACAACTTAACCCATTTCACCACAGTACACGCACACACGATTCGGGACAATGCTGCAAGCAGCGCTGCCGGCAGCGCTGCTTACAGCTATGGAAAACGTTAAGCTGAATAACTTCTGTGTTTATTATCTGATTGTTACCAAATTTTCAGAGATCATTTGGCTAGCTATAGTTATCATGTAAACCGAAAATGAACAATATGGCATTAAAATTGCGCTTGTAATCCATGTTTTTTCGATTTACGGGGGCGGAAGGCGGCGTGGCCAAAATCCAAAATAAACTTGATCAGCGTGCAATAATAACACATATTGTCACCAAATTTGGTTGTCCTAGCTCTTATAATAGCTGAGATCTAGATTTTCACACGGACAGACAGACGGACAGACGGACATGGCTATATCGACTCGGCTGTTGATCCTGAGCCAGAATATATATACTTTATGGGGTAGGAGGTGTCTCCTTCTGCCTGTTACATACATTTTCGGTTTGAACAAAGTTATAATACCCTTCTACTCTATGAGTAGCGGGTATAAAAAGCTTAAGCAGCATGTACTGGAAATCGAACCACGGGCCTGTCGGTTCATGAGTTCATTGCTTTTCCACTAAGCTTCTGACGCTGTTATCCAACAACTGCAAAAATTTGCATTGTAAGGCATTCTTATTATTTCCTGTACAAATAAAGAATTTGCGCTGCCGGCAGCGCTGCTTACAGCTATGGAAAACGTTAAGCTGAATAACTTCTGTGTTTATTATCCGATTGTTACCAAATTTTCAGAGGTCATCTGGCTAGCTATAGTTATCATATAAACCGAAAATGAACAATATGACATCAAAATTGCGCTTGTAATCAATTTTTATATTTACAGGGGCGGAAGGGGGCGTGGCCAAAATCCAAAATAAACTTGATCAGCGTGCAATAATAACACATACTGTCACCAAATTTGGTAGTTCTAGCTCTTATAATAACTGAGATCTAGAGTTTCACACGGACAGACAGACAGACGGAAATGGCTATATCGACTCGGCTGTGGATCCTGAGCCAGAATATATATACTTTATGGGGTCGGAGGTGTCTCCTTCTGCCTGTTACATACATTTTCGGTTTGAACAAAGTTATAATATGCTTCTACTCTATGAGTAGCGGGTATAAAAATCTTAAACGGCATGAACAGGAAATCGAACCACGGGCCTGTCGGTTCAGGAGTTCATCGCTTTTCCACTAAGCTTCTGACGCTGTTATCCAACAACTGCAAAAATTTGCATTGTAAGGCATTCTTATTATTTCCTGTACAAATAAAGAATTTGCGCTGCCGGCAGCGCTGCTTACAGCTACGGAAAACGTTAACGTGAATAACTTCTGTGTTTATTATCCGATTGTTACCAAATTTTCAGAGTTCATCTGGCTAGCTATAGTTATCATATAAACCGAAAATGAACAATATGGCGTCAAAATTGCGCTTGTATTCAAATTTGGTGATAGTGTGTGTTATTATTGCACGCTGATCAAGTTTATTTTGGATTTTGGCCACGCCCCCTTCCGCCCCCACAAATTGAAAAAACATTGATAACAAGTGCAATTTTGATGCCATATTGTTCATTTTCGGTTTACATGATAACTATAGCTAGCCAGATGATCTCTGAAAATTTGGTAACAATCGGATAATAAACACAGAAGTTATTCAGCTTAAAGTTTTCCATAGCTGTAAGCAGTGCTGCCGGCAGCGCTGATTGCAGCATTGTGCCGAATCGTGTGTGCGTGTACGGTGGTGAAATGGGTTAAGTTGTGGACTGCAAAACGAACAGTACTATTATGCATTTACGGGTTCGAGTCCCGCCCGCATCAAAAATTAAATGTGTGCAAAAATGATTTTTTTTTTTTTTATTTTATATTTTGACTTTGCATAAATATTATAAGTCCATAGCCTTTTACGGTCAAAATATGATTGTAGCCGTTTTTTTGTTCCGCAAATAAATTATGTACAAGCAGCTGGGTAGCGGGTATATTACAGTCAAGCACACTCGAATGCAGCTTTCTTACTTGTTTTATTATCCGATTGTTACCAAATTTAGATATCATCCAAACCGATAATGAACAATATGGCATCAAAATTGCGCTTGTAATCAAATTTTTTTCGATTTACGGGGGCGTGGCCAAAATCCAAAATAAACAATAATACAATAATACAAACAATAATAACACATATTTTCACCAAATTTGGTAGTCCTAGCTCTTATAATAACTGAGATCTAGACTTTCACACGGACAGACAGACGGACAGACGGGCAGACAGACAGACGGACAGACAGACGGACAGACAGACATGGCAGTATCGACTCGGCTGATGATCATGAGCCAGAATATATATATGGGATCGGAGGTGTCTCCTTCTGTCTGTTACATACACTTTCGGTTTGAACAAAGTTACAATACCCTTCTACTCTATAAGTAGCGGTTATAAAAAGAAAAAGCTTAAGCGGCATGAACTGGGAATCGAACCACGGGTCTGTCGGTTCAGGATTTCATCGCTTTTCCACTAAGCTACTGACGCTGTTTTCCAACAACTGCAAAAATTTGCATTGTAAGGCATTCTTATTATTTCCTGTACAAATAAAGAATTTGCGCTGCCGGCAGCGCTGCTTACAGCTATGGAAAACGTTAAGCTGAATAACTCAGAGATCATCTGGCTAGCTATAGTTATCATGTAAACCGAAAATGAACAATAGGCATCTAAATTGCGCTTGTAATCAATTTTTTTCGATTTACGGGGGCGGAAGGGGGCGTGGCCAAAATTCAAAATAAACTTGATCACCGTGCAATAATAACACATTTTGTCACCAAATTTGGTAGCTCTAGCTCTTATAATAGCTGAGATCTAGGCTTTCACACGGACAGACAGACGGACATGACGGACATGGCTATATCGGCTGTTGATCCTGAGCCAGAATATTAATACTTTATGGGGTCGGAGGGGTCCCCTTCTGCCTGTTACATACATTTTCGGTTTGAACAAAGTTATAATACCGTTCTACTCTATGAGTAGCGGGTATAAAAACTAATTACTTCACTTTCCTTAGCTTATCAAAACGTTAGAGGACTATGTAGTAAACTAAATTCTTTATTTCGAATAGTCTTTTGATCTCTGAAAATTTGGTAACAATTGGATAATAAACACAGAAGTTATTCAGCTTAACGTTTTCCATAGCTGTAAGCAGGGCTGCCGGCAGCGCAAATTCTTTATTTGTTCAGGAAATAATAAGAATGTCAATGCAAAATTTTGCAGTTGTTGGAAAACAGCGTCTGTAGCTTAGTGGACAAGCGATGAACTCCTGAACCGACAGGTCCGTGGTTCGATTCCCAGTTCATGCCGCTTAAGCCTTAACTTTTTTTTTTATGAACTTTTACTTTAATTTTTGAATATGCACTAATTGGTGGTCGTGCATTTTATATAAAATTTTTTTTATGGCTCACAATGAACTTTGTTAACAAGTGGAGAAGTGACAGTCTCTTAAATCAGCTGTGTGCGATTGTTAGAGCGCAGGTTTTTCTTATATTTTTTTATTTTTATTTTTTATTTAATAACAATACGCATCATGCATTCAGACTTTGTTTTTGTCGTGCAAGAATTTCCGAATGGTTTCATAATGTAGCTTTGGCAAAATTTGCGTAATGACTTAATGGCCGAATGGAGAAGTGGTAGACCTCTTAGGTAATGGGTCCAAGTTTCGATTCCGCATGCATGCGTGTCATGGGGAGATCGAACTTTTCTTATTTTTTCCAAAAAAAAAGTTTTTGTCTCCCTTTTTGAGCTACCTTCATGAAACTTTGTATACATGTTTCTTATTGCTGCCCGCTGTAAATAAGTCGGAACAAGCCGGTACGGACCGATACATCGTATAGATTCCATGGAACCTATCGGTCGTTTTTTTAACAACATTTATTAAAAGTTAGAGTCCTCTAGAACACTTTCCATTCAAGTATATAAAGAGGTATTAAAAGGGCACATATCGTTTTTTACATGCACGTATTCGACTTATAGTCCTCAACAGGTGGAATTATTATTTTTACTGTTTAAGTGATAAATCTTTGATTTTTTTGGTACCTGAATAAAAGTTATACGTTTTCAATACTTTTTACTCCTTTTGCCGGCAGCTCTGCTTGCAGCATTGTGCCGAATAGTGTGTGCGATTACGGTGGTGAAATGGGTTAAGTTGTGAACTGCAAAACGAACAGAACTATTATACATTTACGACTTAGAGTCCCACCCGCATCAAAAATTAAATGTGTGCAAAAAATTATTTTTTTTTTTATATTTTGACTTTGCATAAATATTGTAAGTCCATGGCCTTTTACGGTTAGCCGTTCTTTATTGTTCCGCAAATAATTTTGATGTACGAGCAGCTGGGTAGCGGGTATATTACGGTCGAGCACACTCGAATGTAGCTTTCTTACTTCTTTGTTATTTTATTTGTCTTTGTTGTAGTGGTCTGATTTAGCACTGAAAGAGTAATCGGTTGCCGATTTTTTCTCTTTTTAGCCTTGAATTCTTTAACCATAATATGATCAGGCCAGAGTTCAGATGGGCATATAAGGCCAAAGAAGTCATTACGGACACTTATTTTAAACGATGAAATATCCCTTTCGTACGAGAATTTATATTTTTCCAGCTTGAGTTGACTTGAGTTTTGGCTTGAATAAAAGCCATGACATCGTCCGATGTGAGATCAGGGCAAACCTTGAAACAAGTATTTGTTTCTTTGGTGGAATTCCTGTTACAGCCTTACGACACACTGATATTATATTAGTGGGTACGTTTAAAACCGGTAATCCGGAAGACGTTGCTGCCTGTGGAACTATTAGCTGAGTTCATAAATTTAATGATCTCACAGGTAATGAGATCGCACCAGACAAATCGGAGAGAGGCGTAATGGGCGTCACAGACCCCACAGTGACAATTTCGGGTGCCGAAACTTTTTGTGCCGCCGACCTCGTTACTACAGGTGTAGTTAACATATGCAGAGGCAGTGACACAGGAGTCACTGGTTAGTCAGCATTCTGAGGCGGAAGGGCAATAATAGGCGGGTGCTCTTTCGGAGCTGACATTTTTCGCTTCGGGGACTCATCTAATAGCTTAGGGCTATTGACAAACGATTCCAGCGCAGAGAACTGATCGGACAGTTTTCGAAAACTGCTGTTCAGCTCCCTGAATCCCGTCCTAATCTTCCGCATAAACGATATAAATTCGTTTTCGACCTCACGACATGCCTCGCAGCAGTAATGCAACCCATTACCCCTGGCTATGGCATCAGCACAACAACAAAAACTACAATAAATTTAAGTATGAGAGAGTAAATGAGAGTTAAGTCCTCTCACGGTGAAAGAGAAAAAGTAAATTAGGTCAGGAACAACTACAAAAGTTTTAAAAATAGAAGTTGAAGTAGTAAACAAGTTCAAAGTACAAACCAAAATTAAATTAAGCAAAACTCAATTTGTTAGTTTTAATTAGGCACACGCGAGTGAACGAATTCCTGATTTATACAAGTGTTAAAAGTGATTAGTATTGTTATTAAATTTAATTAAACGCCGGGTTTAAGATGCGGGGAGCAAAGAAAAAACACGTCCGTTCACTTGGAAGTATAACAGAATATTGAATTGAAAGAAAAAAATTTAGTATTATTAACTATTAAGCTACACTATTATGTTGCAACACACTATTGCATTACCCCTTACAGCATCATGCTAGAACAATTAACAGTATTCAAAATGGTTTTAAATAAATGAATTATTTTTAAAATGTTTAACTAAATTCACTAATATGTTTCTTCGAATGAAAATGGGCTAAGCTTGCATATCAGCCTATTTGATTAGGGATTTCCCATTAATTTCGCCAAGAGGAAATCATGGTAGGGCGGGTAAAGAAGGCAACACCTATAGCAGCCTCGTCCTTATTTTAATGGCGTCAGTAAGTGTATAATTTGTATCATTAACCTGAATAAAAGCAACGGGACTAAATTTTTTTTGTAAAGCTACAAATTGTTCTCTATATATTTTAACACCTTTTCTAGTCATCGAACCACCCCAACCGAATGACAACTAGCCACACCCAGGGTCCCCTCCGACTAGAGAAAGAGACATAAGCAGTTCTATAATAGATGTATATATGAGGATTGTACAAACATATAAATATATGTATATGTCGCATTACGAATCTATTTTGACCACTGTACGTGGCTGTCACATTATTACCATAGTTTTACCACTGCGCTTGCAAGACGCTGCTGCGCAATAAGTTTGGTACATTGTGAAATCATTTCTTAGAATTTGACTACGACGCATAATATGACTGGCGCCAAAGTACCGCAACGAGTGAGGCGACGGCGTTGTCGCGCTGTCGCCAAGTGTAGTCCAGCTAGCGTGCGTAAAGCATAGATCGATGCGTAGAAAATGCGAGCAGTTGCATGCAGACAATTGCACACGCCGGTTGGAATTCGCTTCACTCGAAAAGTTTGTGTGTCGACATGGCAGATCAGACGCAAGAAAATAACAACACTGCGACATCAGAAGTGGGATCTGCTTTGCCTACAAATATCACCGATGCATACCTGGCAGCTTTACAAGTGCAAAACAACAACCTATTGGAGATCATCAAAAATATGCAGACACCAAAGGCATCGGCAACTGATGAAAAGGGAAAACATATAACTCTACCAAAATTTCATCCTGAGGGAGCCGAATTGTCACCTTACTTATGTCAAAATTTAAATCTATTGATCTGGAGGAAATTGCGGTTTCACTTACTCTGGCTCACATGGCACAAATTGATGACAAATTGTCGCGCTGGGTTTTTACAAACAATATTAAAACTCGAAATGACATGCAACAACAACTACAAGCGCACACTTTTCAAAAACGGAACCTTGATGACGACGCTTCTACAACAGGCCCGGAGCGTAAAAAGTCTAAGTATCTCTCTCAAGTGAAATGCAATTATTGTGGAAAGACTGGACATAAATATGCCGAATGTCGTGCTCGGCAGAGGACACAAAATCAAGGAAAAAGCCACAACGGAAGTTCATCGCAAGGATCAAAAGACCGGTCAACAGTCAAATGTTTCAAATGCGACGAGCTTGGGCACTTCGCATCCGCTTGTCAAAAAGGACGATCACGAGGAAACGACCAAGTAACCGAGAAACGTGTTGACATCTGTACTGTAGCTCCACCATCAGGAACAATAAGAAGTTCAACCGGTGAGTCTGTTCCATTTTGCTTCGACTCCGGCGCTGAATGTTCCTTGGTTAAGGAAAGCGTCGCCGATAAATTTAGTGGCAAAAGAATTAATAACATTGTTAAATTAAACGGCATATGTGATGATTCAATATTCAGCACTCAACAACTATTATGTAATATAAATATTGATCAATGTTATTTAGAGATTTTGTTACATGTTATTATGGACAAGTATTTGAAATTTGATGTACTAATTGGTCGTGAAATTTTAAGCCAGGGCTTTGGCGTAACCATGGACGCTGACAAATTTCAAATTTACACAACCAAAAGAGTAGAATCGTTAGTAATTACCAATTATGAAGATGTCATAGAATCAAATCGTGAACTTGATGATCTTGATAAGGCAGCCTTGAAAAAATTCTAAAATGTTATTCAGATTGGTTTATTGATGGAATACCAAAGACCAAGGTCACCACAGGACAGTTGGAAATTAGATTAATAGATCGGCAAAAGACCGTACAACGGCGGCCATATAGGCTTAGTGAAGAAGAGAAAATTAAAGTGCGGGGTAAAGTTGACGAATTACTAAAAGCTAAGATTATTCGGCCAAGCTGCTCACCTTTCGCTAGTCCCATGATGCTAGTTAAAAAAAAGAATGGCACCGATCGACTGTGTGTGGACTATCGCATGCTAAACGAAAACACAGTGGCTGACAAGTATCCATTGCCCCTCATATCAGACCAAATTGCTAGGCTTCGGGGTGCTAAATATTTTTCGTGCATAGATATGGCAAGCGGCTTTTACCAAATTCCAGTCCATGAGGACTCAATCGAACGAACTGCATTTGTAACGCCAGAAGGTCAATACGAGTTCTTGACAATGCCATTTGGTTTGAAGAACGCACCATCTGTGTTCCAGCGGGCTATAATGAAGGCCCTAGGAGCTTTAGCTTACACTTATGCAATTGTGTATATTGATGATGTTCTCATAATAGCAGAAAGCAAAGAAGATGCGCTAGTTAGATTGCAGACAGTATTGGAGACATTAAGTAAGGCTGGATTTTCATTCAATGTCACTAAGTGTTCCTTTCTCACCACAAAAATAGAGTATCTCGGATTTGAAATAAGCAACGGAGAAGTCAGGCCAAATTCACGGAAAATTCAAGCTTTAAAAGAATTACCACCACCCCAAAATGTCTCACAGCTAAGACAATTCATTGGTTTAGCCACATATTTTCGGCAATTTGTGTTAAATTTCTCCCAAACACTTAAACCTCTGTATCTTCTCACATCTAAGAAAAACACTGACTTTGTTTGGTTACCAGTGCATGAACAGAGCTGCATACTGACGCAAGTTGTATTGGGTATGGAGCGATCCTGTTACATAAAATTGACAATAAACCTCATGTGGATTTTCTCTCTCGGAATCCAGTGCTTAAACAACACAAAAGTTTGAATAAGATTCCAGAGTTACGAATCAATTTGACCGAGATATCTGATAACTGGTTGGTTTCAGAACAACAGCGAGATACTGAGATACAAGAAATAATTTTAAACTTAAAGAATAATGAGTTTCCAGGAAATCTGGATAGAACATATGAATTGCGAAAGGGAATACTACATAGAAAAATACAGCGAAATAGTAAGACCAAATGTTTGCCGGTAATACCAAGAGGTTTTCGATGGGCCGTCATAAATCACGTCCATGAAGCTATTATGCATCTTGGATGGGAAAAGACGCTGGACAAAGTCTATTGTTATTACTGGTTCGAAAATATGTCTAAATATGTGCGTAGATTTGTAGAGAATTGCATTACATGTAAAGTATCTAAGCCACTTGTGGGAAAAGTGCAGGCTGAGCTGCATCCTATTCCTAAAATAGAAATACCGTGGCATACGATTCATATTGACATCACTGGCAAATTGAGTGGTAAAAATGATTTGAAGGAATACGTCATCGTCCTTATAGATGCCTTCACCAAATTTGTTTATTTTTATCACACACTTAATATAGATTCTGATAGCTGCATTAAGGCTGTAAAATCAGCTGTGTCCTTGTTTGGTTTGCCCACTCGAATTATAGCAGATCAAGGACGTAGTTTCGCAAGTAAAAGTTTTCGCGAATTTTGCTCCTCTCAAAAAATTAATCTACATTTAATTGCTACTGGTGCAAATAGAGCAAACGGTCAGGTAGAACGTGTCATGAGTACCCTGAAAGGTATGCTAACGGCTGTCGAAACTAGTCAGAGATCATGGCAGGATGCGTTGGCTGAAGTGCAGCTAGCAATGAATTGCACGATTAATCGTGTGACTAAGTTTAGCCCTTTGGAATTATTAATTGGTAAAGAAGTTCGACCTTTTGGCTTGTTGCCGCTAATCGAAGATAACGATGATGAGGTAGACAAAGAAAATTTGAGAAAGGAGGCTAAAAAGAACATGGATACTCAAGCAAAATACGACAAAGATAGGTTTGATAAAAATAAGGCTAAAATAGTAAATTTTAAAGTGGGTGATCACGTTTTGCTCAAAAACGAAGAACGTCATCAAATTAAACTTGATCCTAAATTTAAAGGGCCATTTGAGATAATTGAAGTATTGGATGGAGATAGATATACGCTAAAATCTTTAACATGTAATCGAACATATAAGTATTCTCATGAATGTTTAAAAGCAATACCAAATAATCAGATACTCGATGAGTTATGTAAAGATAGGGACAGCACAATAGAAGTTGTGTCTGTAGCGCAATAGAGAAACTGAAGACCGCACCATAGCAGAAGAGACTTGTTATGGCGGGGGTCGTATGTGTTAAAGGACCTACACAAATGATAAGTTAATTATGTGTAAAAGGAACTACACAAAATATAAGTTAATTATGTGTAAAAGGAACTACACAAAATATAAGTTAATTATGTGTAAAAGGAACTACACAAAATATAAGTTAATTATTTGTAAAAGGAACTACAAAATTTGTTTGGTTTAAAAGATTAAGAAAAAAAATGTGTTAAAGGAATTACACGAATGGTATAATTTATTAAATTTAAATTATGTTACGAAAATTTAAATAATTTAATCATGTTATGATGAGAATGAAGTTGAAACTGATTTGGATCAGTAATAAATTGAATGAAGATAATTCTTTGAAATATCTAGAGTATAGAATATCCTGAAGTATTGTCACTTAAGCGGTACATTTAAGACTACACACGAGGACGTGTATTATGTCAGGAAGGCCGTGTCGCATTACGAATCTATTTTGACCACTGTACGTGGCTGTCACATTATTACCATAGTTTTACCACTGCGCTTGCAAGACGCTGCTGCGCAATAAGTTTGGTACATTGTGAAATCATTTCTTAGAATTTGACTACGACGCATAATATGACTGGCGCCAAAGTACCGCAACGAGTGAGGCGACGGCGTTGTCGCGCTGTCGCCAAGTGTAGTCCAGCTAGCGTGCGTAAAGCATAGATCGATGCGTAGAAAATGCGAGCAGTTTCATGCAGACAATTGCACACGCCGGTTGGAATTCGCTTCACTCGAAAAGTTTGTGTGTCGACATGGCAGATCAGACGCAAGAAAATAACAACACTGCGACATATATGTAACCTTCATGTAACCTATTGTCATATTGTTGTATTTTATACTTAAAATAATACAACAATATAATCATATTAGGGAAAAGCATCGGTTTATATTAACTCAAGACATAAACAACAACCCGTTTATATCTATTAATAATATTTTAAAAAATGACGCCCAACATGGGGCCACTACGCGTATAAATTATTTTTCATGCAATAAATAGCGCTCCCACCAAGTAAGGAGCCGCTATGCGTGAAAAAACATAACATCTTTAATTGCGCATCCAATTCAATTTTATTACAAATAGCGTCCTAATAGAAGGGTTAGGAACGTCGATTTTCGCAATAATTCCATCAGTAGTGAAACGGCTTAATCTAAGCTTGAATAATCACTGAGTGACAGCGATATATGCAAGCTTCGGTTTCACACGAGCTGTGAGGGTCTCTGATTGGAATATGACTGTCAGACGAAATGAGCTTTCAGTCATACATCCGAAGTCTTTCAAATCGTGAGGGAATTTTACGAATTATAAAGCAAGTTCGACTCTATTGTGTGATAAACTTGGATCTCACTATTAAAAGATTCAAAGGAAGAGTCAGGAGAAATAAAAAAACAAGTAAGAAAGCTACATTCGAGTGTGCTCGACTGTAATATACCCGCTACCCAGCTGCTTGTACATCATTTATTTACGAAACAAAAAAAAAACGGCTACAATCATATTTTGACCGTAAAAGGCTATGGACTTACAATATTTATGCAAAGTCAAAATCTAAAATAAAAAAAAAACATTTTTGCACACATTTAATTTTTGATGCGGGTGGGACTCGAACCCATAAATGCATAATAGTTCTGTTCGTTATGCAGTCCACAACTTAACCCATTTCACCACCGTACACGCACACACGATTCGGCACAATGCTGCAAGCAGCGCTCCCGGCAGTTAGGCCCATGAGTATTCCGAAGAAACTAAATAATTTATGAAATCTTACAAAATCTAAATAAACAAGTAAGAATGCTACAGTCGAGTGTGCTCGACTGTAATATACCCGCTACCCAGCTGCTTGTACATAATTTATTTGCGGAACAAAAAATGGGCTACAATCATATTTTGACCGTAAAAGGCTATGGACTTATAATATTTATGCAAAGTCAAAATATAAAATAAAAAAAAAAACATTTTTGCACATATTTAATTTTTGATGCGGGCGGGACTCGAACCTGTAAATGCATAATAGTACTGTTCGTTTTGCAGTCCACAACTTAACCCATTTCACCACAGTACACGCACACACGATTCGGGACAATGCTGCAAGCAGCGCTGCCGGCAAAAGGAGTAAAAAGTATTGAAAACGTATAACTTTTATTCAGGTACCAAAAAAATCAAAGATTTATCACTTAAACAGTAAAAATAATTCTACCTGTTGAAGACTATAAATCGAATACGTGCATGTAAAAAACAATATGTGCCCTTTTAATAATTCATTATATATTTGAATAGAAAGTGTTCTAGAGCACTCTAACTTTTAATAAATTTTGTTAAAAAAACGACCGATAGGTTCTATGGAATCTATACGATGTATCGGTCCGTACCGGCTCGTTCCGACTTATTTACAGCGGGCAATAAGAAACATGTATACAAAGTTTCATGAAGGTAGCTCAAAGAGGGAGGCAAAAACTTTTATTTGCAAAAAATAAGAAAAGTTCGATCTCACCCACCATGATACGCATACATGCGGAATCGAACCTTGGACCTACGAGGTCCACCACTTCTACATTCGGTCATTAAGCCATTACGCAAATTTTGACAAAGTTACATTATGAGACCATACGGAAATTCTTGCACGACAAAAACAAAATCTGAATGCATGATGCGTGTTTTTGTTGATATTTATTCTCCTAACATAGACATACAATTAAATAAAAAACAAGTAAGAAAGCTACATTCGAGTGTGCTCGACTGTAATATACCCGCTACCCAGCTGCTCGTACATCATTTATTTGCGGAACAAAAAAAACGGCTACAATCATATTTTGACCGTAAAAGGCTATGGACTTACAATATTTATGCAAAGTCAATATCTAAAATAAAAAAAAAACATTTTTGCACACATTTAATTTTTGATGCGGGCGGGACTCGAACCTGTAAATGCATAATAGTACTGTTCGTTTTGCAGTCCACAACTTAACCCATTTCACCACAGTACACGCACACACGATTCGGGACAATGCTGCAAGCAGCGCTGCCGGCAAAAGGAGTAAAAAGTATTGAAAACGTATAACTTTTATTCAGGTACCAAAAAATCAAAGATTTATCACTTAAACAGTAAAAATAATTCTACCTGTTGAAGACTATAAATCGAATACGTGCATGTAAAAAACAATATGTGCCCTTTTAATAATTCATTATATATTTGAATAGAAAGTGTTCTAGAGCACTCTAACTTTTAATAAATTTTGTTAAAAAAAACGACCGATAGGTTCTATGGAATCTATACGATGTATCGGTCCGTACCGGCTCGTTCCGACTTATTTACAGCGGGCAATAAGAAACATGTATACAAAGTTTCATGAAGGTAGCTCAAAGAGGGAGGCAAAAACTTTTATTTGCAAAAAATAAGAAAAGTTCGATCTCACCCACCATGATACGCATACATGCGGAATCGAACCTTGGACCTACGAGGTCCACCACTTCTACATTCGGTCATTAAGCCATTACGCAAATTTTGACAAAGTTACATTATGAGACCATACGGAAATTCTTGCACGACAAAAACAAAATCTGAATGCATGATGCGTGTTTTTGTTGATATTTATTCTCCTAACATAGACATACAATTAAATAAAAAACAAGTAAGAAAGCTACATTCGAGTGTGCTCGACTGTAATATACCCGCTACCCAGCTGCTCGTACATCATTTATTTGCGGAACAAAAAAAAAACGGCTACAATCATATTTTGACCGTAAAAGGCTATGGACTTACAATATTTATGCAAAGTCAATATCTAAAATAAAAAAAAAACATTTTTGCACACATTTAATTTTTGATGCGGGCGGGACTCGAACCTGTAAATGCATAATAGTACTGTTCGTTTTGCAGTCCACAACTTAACCCATTTCACCACAGTACACGCACACACGATTCGGGACAATGCTGCAAGCAGCGCTGCCGGCAGCGCTGCTTACAGCTATGGAAAACGTTAAGCTGAATAACTTCTGTGTTTATTATCCGATTGTTACCAAATCTTCAAAGATCATCTGGCTAGCTATAGTTATCATGTAAACCGAAAATGAACAATATGGCATCAAAATTGCGCTTGTAATCAATGTTTTTTCGAATTACGGGGGGGGAAGGGGGCGTGGCCAAAATGCAAAATAAACTTGATCAGCGTGCAATAATAACACATATTGTCACCAAATTTGGTAGTCCTAGCTCTTATAATAGCTGAGATCTAGATTTTCACACGGACAGACAGACGGACAGACGGACATGGCTATATCGACTCGGCTGTTGATCCTGAGCCAGAATATATATACTTTATGGGGTCGGAGGTGTCTCCTTCTGCCTGTTACATACATTTTCGGTTTGAACAAAGTTATAATACCCTTCTACTCTATGAGTAGCGGGTATAAAAATCAGATTTAGAAAACTGTTATTTGCTTGCTTGCAGTGGGCGCAGTGCAAATCTATATGAAACGTTGAATAACTCTTATGTTCATTATCCGATCAGAAACAAAATTTCAGCGATCGTTTAGGTGGTGATAGTTATCACTCACACCAAAACTGAATACTCTAGCTTTATTATTGCGCTTGTTGTACGGTTTATCGATTTGCTTTTTTAGTTTCTGAGATATAGGCGTTCATACAGACGGACAGACAGACATGGCTTAATCGACTCGGCTAGTGATCCTGAGCAAGAATATATATACTTTTTGGGGTTGCAGATGCCTCCTTCTACCTGTTACGCACATTTCGACAAACACAATAGACCATGTATTTTTTTTTAAATTCATGGCCTAAAAACGACCGATAGGTTCTATGGCATCTATACGATGTATCGGTCCTTACCGGCTCTTTCCGACTTATTCACAGCGGGCAGTAATAAGAAACATGTATACAAAGTTTCATGAAGGTAGCTCAAAAAGGGAGGCAAAAACTTTTAATTGCAAAAAATAAGAAAAGTTCGATCTCCCCCATTATGACACGCATGCATGCGGAATCGAACCTTGGACCCATTACCTAAGAGGTCAGCCACTTCTCCATTCGGTCATTAAGCCATTACGCAAATTTTGACAAAGTTACATTCGGAATCAATTTTTTTCGATTTACAGGGGCGAAAGGGGGCGTGGCCAAAATCCAAAATAAACTTGATCAGCGTGCAATAATAACACATTTTGTCACCAAATTTTGTAGTTGTAGCTCCCATAATAGCTGAGATCTAGATTTTCACACGGACAGACAGACGGACAGACGGACATGGCTTATCGACTAGGCTGTTGATCCTGAGCCAGAATATATATACTTTATGGGATCGGAGGTGTCTCCATCTGCCTGCTACATACATTTTCGGTTTGAAAAAAGTTATAATACCCTTCTACTCTATGAGTAGCGGGTATAAAAACCATTCAAAAGGAATGCTCTAATATAAATTCATTACCCTACTTTTAAAATTTTTAGACCATGGATTTAAACAATATGCATGCCTAACAGGTAGAAGGAGGCATCGGCGCCCCATAAAGTATATATATTCTTGCTGAGGATCACTAGCCAAGTCGACTAAGCCATGTCTGTCTGTCCGTCTGTATGAACGCCTATATCTCAGAAACTAAAAAAGCTGAGCCACCAAATTTGGTGACAACACTTATTTGAAACATACGCTGTAAAATTTTTATTAAAATTTTGGACACGCCTACTTCCGCCCCCCCAAATCGATAAACCGTATTGCAAGCGTCTATATCTTAGAAACTAAAAAAGCTAAAGCCACCAAATTTGGTGACAGTACTTATGTTCATCATACGCTGTAAAATTTTTATTAAAATTTGGGACACTCCTACTTCCGCCTCCGCAAATCGATAAACCTAGAGTATTCAGTTTTGGTGTGAGTGATAACTATCACCACCTAAACGATCGCTGAAAATTTGGTTCTGATCGGATAATGAACATAATAGTTATTCAACGTTTTATATAGATTTGCACTGCGATTACTGCAAGCAAGCAAGCAGTGTTTTTTTCCAAGCAGTGTTTTTTCCAACTGCTTCGATGGCTTGGCGTCTAACAGAATATTATATGTGTTGTTTATTATTTTTCTTTGAAAAACACGTTTACCAATAACAGTTTTCTAAGTCTGATATCTTTCATAACCTTGAAAAATCCATGGTCTTATACAGTCAACACTTGACTGTAGCCGTTCTTACTTGTTTTTATCTAAAATCAAAAATGGAAACGATATACCCGAATCTAAAATAAAACACTAAATTGAATTTAAAACAAGAAAGCTACATTCGAGAGTGCTCGACTGTACTATACCCGCTACCCAGTTACTCGTACATCAAAATTATTTGCGGAACAATAAAGAACGGCTGCAATCATATTTTAACCGTAAAAGGCTATGGACTTTCAATATTTATGCAAAGTCAAAATCTAAAATAAAAATAATAATTTTTTGCACACATTTAATTTTTGATGTGGGTGGGACTCAAAGCCGTAAATGTATAATAGTTCTGTTCGTTTTGCAGTCCACAACTTAACCCATTTCACCACCGTAAACGCACACACTAATCGGCACAATGCTGCAAGCAAAAGCAAGCAAAAGGGGTAAAAAGTATTGAAAACGTATAACTTTTATATAGGTACCAAAAAAATCCAAGATTTATCACTTAAACAGTAAAAATAATAATTCTACCTGTTGAAGACTATAAATCGAATACGTGCATGTAAAAAACGATATCTGCCCTTTTAATACCTCTTTATATACATACTTGAATGGAAAGTGTTCTGGAGCACTCTAACTTTTAATAAATTTTGTTAAAAAAACGACCGATAGGATCTATGGCGTCTATACGATGTATCGGTCCGGACCGGCTCGTTCCGACTTATTCACAGCGGGCAGTAATAAGAAATATGTATACAAAGTTTCATGAAGGTAGCTCAAAAAGGGAGGCAAAAACTTTTAATTGCAAAAAATAAGAAAAGTTCGATCTTCCCCATTATGACACGCATGCATGCGGAATCGAACCTTGGACCCATTACCTAAGAGGTCAGCCACTCCATTCGGTCATTAAGCCATTACGCAAATTTTGAAAAAGTTACATTCGGAAATTCTTGCACGACAAAAACAAAGTCTGAATGCATGATGCATGTTTTTGTTGATATTTATTCTCATAACTTAAACATACAATTAAATAAAAAATAAAATAAAAAAATATAAGAAAAAGCTGCGCTCTAACAATCGCACACAGCTGATTTAAGAGACTGTCACTTCTCCACTTGTTAACAAAGTTCATTGTGAGCCATTAAAAATATTTAAAATAAAATGCACGACCACCAATTAATGCATATTCAAAAATTAAAGTATTAGTTCTTAAAAAAAAAAGAAAAAGCTTAAGCGGCATGAACTGGAAATCGAACCACGGGCCTGTCGGTTCAGGAGTTCATCGCTTTTTCACTTAGCTATTGACGCTGTTATCCAACAACTGCAAAAATTTGCATTGTAAGGCATTCTTATTATCTCCTGTACAAATAAAGAATTTGCGCTGCCGCTAGCGCTGCTTACAGCTATGGAAAACGTTAAGCTGAATAACTTCTTTGTTTATTATCCGATTGTTACCAAATTAACAGAGATCATCTGGCTAGCTACAGTTATCATATAAACCGAAAATGAATAATATGGCATCAAAATTGCGCTTGTAATTAATTTTTTTCGATTTACAGGGGCGAAAGGGGGCGTGGCCAAAATCCAAAATAAACTTGATCAGCGTGCAATAATAACACATTTTGTCACCAAATTTGGTAAATACCTAGCTCTAGCTGAGATCTAGGTTTTTACACGGTCAGACAGACGGACAGACAGACAGACGGACATGGCTATATCGACTCGGCTGTTGATACTGAGCCAGAATATATATACTTTATGGGGTCGGAGGTGTCTCCTTCCGCCTGTTACATACATTTTCGGCTTGAACAAAGTTATAATACCCTTCTACTCTACTCATAGAGTATAAAAATAAAATTAGTATTATTAACTATTAAACCTATTGTCTTAGTGTTGTATTTTATACTTGAAATAATACAACAATATAATCATATTAGGGAAAAGCATCGGTTTATAATAACTCAAGACATAAACAACAACCCGTGTATATCTATTAATACTATTTTAAAAAATGACGCCCAACATGGGGCCACTACGCGTATAGAATTATTTTTCATGCAATAAATAGCGCTCCCACCAAGTAAGGAGCCGCTATGCGTTAAAAAACATAACATCTTTAATTGCGCATGCAATTAAGTTTTATTACAAATAGCGCCCTAACAGAAGGTTTAGTCACAGAGTGACACGATATATGCAAGCTTCGGTTTCACACGAGTTGTGAGGGTCTCTGATTGGAATGCGACTGCCAGAGGAAATGAGCTTTCAGTCATCCATCCGAAGTCTTTCAATTCGTAAGGGAATTTTACGAATTATAAAGCACGTTCGATTCTATTGTGTGATAAACTTGGATCTCACTATTAAAAGATTCAAAGGAAGAGTCAGGAGAAATAAAAAAACAAGTAAGAAAGCTACATTCGAGTGTGCTCGACTGTAATATACCCGCTACCCAGCTGCTTGTACATCATTTATTTACGAAACAAAAAAAAAAACGGCTACAATCATATTTTGACCGTAAAAGGCTATGGACTTACAATATTTATGCAAAGTCAAAATCTAAAATAAAAAAAAAACATTTTTGCACACATTTAATTTTTGATGCGGGTGGGACTCGAACCCATAAATGCATAATAGTTCTGTTCGTTATGCAGTCCACAACTTAACCCATTTCACCACCGTACACGCACACACGATTCGGCACAATGCTGCAAGCAGCGCTCCCGGCAGTTAGGCCCATGAGTATTCCGAAGAAACTAAATAATTTATGAAATCTTACAAAATCTAAATAAACAAGTAAGAATGCTACAGTCGAGTGTGCTCGACTGTAATATACCCGCTACCCAGCTGCTTGTACATAATTTATTTGCGGAACAAAAAATGGGCTACAATCATATTTTGACCGTAAAAGGCTATGGACTTATAATATTTATGCAAAGTCAAAATATAAAATAAAAAAAAAACATTTTTGCACATATTTAATTTTTGATGCGGGCGGGACTCGAACCCGTAAATGCATAATAGTACTGTTCGTTTTTCAGTCCACAACTTAACCCATTTCACCACCGTACACGCACACACGATTCGGCACAATGCTGCAAGCAGCGCTGCCGGCAGCGCTGCTTACAGCTATGGAAAACGTTAAGCTGAATAACATCTGTGTTTATTATCCGATTGATACCAAATTTTCTTTTTCTTTCTAGAAAAGAAAGAAATTTTCTCTCTTTTTTTTCTATTTTTTCGTTTCTTTTTTTTATTTTCTTTGTTCTTTCTTTTAAGGACTCGCATATTTAGTATTACCTAGTTATTTTAATTTAAAATTTAAATGTTATTAAAAAATATGTATCAATGATTTACCGGATAGACACTCGTATGGACCAATACGTCTATAAAGAAATTATAGAGGATATAATGGTGCCGTATTCCGAGGACAATATGCCATTATCATGGCGTTTTATGCACGACAACGATCCTAAGCACACTTCACGGCTTATGAAAAGTTGCCTTTAGGAGCATCAAGTTGTTACGCTGAAGTGGCCAGCTCAGTCACCGGACCTCAATCCGATAGAGAATCTCTAGAATGATGTTGAGCAGCACATTCGCACCAAAAATCTGGGCAGTTTGAATGATTTGTGGATAGTTATCCGAGAAGCGTGGTACAGTATTCCGCAGAACAGATGCGCTGCTTTAGTGGAGAGTCAGCACAGAAGATTGGATGTAGTTATCAAAAACAAAGGATATCCAACACAATATTAGTCCCCTTTCATATGTTTTTTCATTCTACTTAATAAATTAATAAAAAAAAGTATAAGTGTGCTAAACTCATGTCCAGCTGAAAATCATAGTTAATTCATTCAAACCAACGCAGAAAAAAAAACGACAAAAGGGAATAGGCTGAAAGTAACGGTACATCTGATCAACTAATAAGGCAACAACCAGAAAAAAAATTGGTGAACTATTCACTATACAATCGGTAAAAATTCATGTTGAAGTGTGCTGCTAAATAGTGTGCTAAATAAAAGGCCACCACTGTATATATATTTAAAATTTAGTCAAAAGTTTTACCAAATATATTTAAAAGTCGTTATAGAAAAGATATTAAATTAAATATATTATTACTATAGATTGAAAACAAAGCAAACATTACTATATATTGAAAACAAAGCAAACAAGGAAACAAACAATATAGTAAACCAAGACCAAAAATTCAAAAAATTCAGTTATTGTAAAAAAGAAATTAAATAATTTGTTGAATAGTTATGGAGCTCGATCAGTTTGCGAAGACCTTCAAGCAGCGTCGCATCCAGCTCGGCTTCACCCAGCGCGATGTGGCTCTGGCCATGGGCAAACTCTATGGCAACGATTATTCGCAGGCGACAATCTCACTCTTTGAGACACACAAGTTGAGCGTCAAGAGCATGCGCAAGCTTAAGCCATTGCTGCAGAAATACCGGGTATACAAAAAAAAAAAACGATGATATAAAACATTTTTGTGTACTTATCCAAAAATGAAGAGAATTGCTCTACTTGTTAAAAAAAGGCATACTTTAATGCAAATGCACTACGAAAAAAAAGAAGAGTTATAAAAAAAAAAGAGATTCCAGTCTCACCCAGAGAAAAAAGAACCCAGTCCAGTCTCAATTGAGAGCTGAGAGCGGACTGAAAATCCGAACACATTGAGAGCTTACGTAGTCAGAAATTAAGACAGAAGCAACTCAGCCTACTTGAATCGTTTTAATAGAATTGTATCGCTTGGTACCTCCTTGCTACAAATTCTACATATAAAGCCAGCAAGTCTTAAGAGAAGAATACCTCTCTGTCTATATTATTTTCCATGGGATTAGCAGCAAATCGCAAGGGGAAATTTCTACAGCATTTTGCCTTGCTTCAGTCACTCAAATGTCTGCAACTTTCGTTAGCAGACATCGTGGCTAAGCCCAAACCAAGCAGATTGAGAATAAGTATGGTTTGTGCCGGTGGCAAATGTGGCAAGAGAGCAGAATGTGACCGGCCCATGACTATTATTAGTCATGCAGCGGGCTCGGACTGAGACGTCTAAGCTAATGAAGCTTTTTCACACCTGCCTGCTAAATTATGCGCCATGACCAGGAGTGTCATGGAGTGAGAGCACCATGCAAGCCATTTACTTGTTACAGATTGCTTATAATTAAATTATAATCAACATCAAGCCAGGCGCATCACGCAGATGCAGACGAAAATGGAGACGTAGAGACCAAGACCAAGACATGCAGCCAGTGAGACCGGTCTGAGGCCGCTGCTGCTGCTGACATGCATCTAACAAGCCTTCAACTATCTAATCAACGTACAAGTCAAAATATCAATACCTCAAGTAATCAAAATCACTTTAGAATTTCAAATCAGTTGGGCTGATGCTGCCTGCCTGCCTGCAGCGTCTCACACAAGCACTGTGTCCAGCTGCTATATGCGACAGTTGCAACTCGAGTCCAGAGTGGGGAGATTGATGAAAAAAAGCAACAACAACTAAGATTATTCGAATTTAATGGGCGCAACGCGCGTGGAGACTTCACAAGTGAGGCAACGCCAACTACAACAAAAACAACAACTGAGACGTTTCACAGACATGTTAGGAAAAGCTAAAACTGGACCTGCTGCCTGTTGCCTGGTCCTGCCTGTGTCTGGTCTGGCCTGGTCTTTTCCAGTTATACTGTGCTCGCACTGTGACCTGTCATCATGATTGATACGTTTGCTGGATTCATTCGAGCTGACTGCTGTGTGGCGTTCAGTTTTAAAGTTTGCTGATTGATCCCAGCGTGTTGATTACAATCGACGCCGACGTACACGCAGATGCAGGCACAGGTAGTTGGCGCAGGCAGTTGGCGCTGTATGGGGAGTCTTGCAACGCATGCTGCTGGGAATTCAATCAAAAGTGTCAGCGCTGGCACAACATCTCTTACTGCTAAAGGTGCCGAAACCACTAACTAAATACAGTGGTAACTGAATATTAGAATAGAATATTAGAATATTAGAAATGATAAGAAAGGCAAAAAAAAAAATCAAAAGGGAAACAAAGAGTTAATCCCTTTTTCATTGATAAGCAATTTTAAAAATTATGGAACTTTGGAAAAGTGGGAAGTATAAAAAAAAATTTTTATAAATTATAGAAATTTTTAAATATTTTGAAATTAAGAAAATTGACAGTTAATATTTTTAAAACATTTTTAACAGCCTTAAATATTCTTAATGAATTTTAAATAATACGCAAATTTAGGAAAAATGTGGAAATTTGACGATGACGTCACGATATGCTGCAAAGGCGCAAAGAGTGTAACTATGGGAAACGTTTAGATGAATATCTTCTGTGTTTATTGTTCGATCGGATTGTAATTTTGAAAATAGATTTATATTATAATTATCTATGTTTATACCAAAGCAGAAAGCCATAACTTCAATACTTTTCCTAATAATCGTAATTATCGTTTTGCGTGGGAGGTGGGCGCGACATCGAAAATTGAAAATAAACTCGATCTACCTATGGTATACAGGAAATTAGGTGTCTCTACCTTTTCTAATAGCTGAGATCTAGACGTACAGACGGACAGACGGACATGGCTATATCGACTCGGCTGTTGATCCTGAGCCAAAATATATATACTTTATGGGGTCGGAGGTGTCTCCTTCTGCCTGTTACATACATTTTCGGTTTGAACAAAGTTACTCTATGAGTAGCGGGTATAAAAAAAAAAACATTTTTGCACACATTTAATTTTTGATGCGGGCGGGACTCGAACCCGTAAATGCATAATAGTACTGTTCGTTTTGCAGTCCACAACTTAACCCATTTCACCACCGTACACGCACACACGATTCGGCACAATGCTGCAAGCAGCGCTCCCGGCAGCGCTGCTTACAGCTATGAAAAACGTTAAGCTAAATAACTTCTGTGTTTATTATCCGATTGTTACCAAATTTTCAGAGATCATCTGGCTAGCTATAGTTATCATGTAAACCGAAAATGAACAATATGGTATCAAAATTGCACTTGTTTTCAATGTTTTTTCGATTTTCGGGGGCGGAAGGGGGCGTGGCCAAATCCAAAATAAACTTGATCAGCGTGCAATAATAACACATATTGTCACCAAATTTGGTTGTCCTAGCTCGTATAATAGCTGAGATCTAGATTTTCACACGGACAGACAGACGGACAGACGGACATGGCTATATCGACTCGGCTGTTGATCCTGAGCCAGAATATATATACTTTATGGGGTCGGATGTGTCTCCTTCTGCCTGTTACATACATTTTCGGTTTGAACAAAGTTATAATACCCTTCTACTCTATGAGTAGCGGGTATAAAAATAACAATAATCCGCCGATAGGTTCTACGGCAGCTATACGATATTTCGGTCCGATTTTGATAAAATTTTCACAGCTTCGAATGGACATACTAAGGCATAGACTGCGGAAGTTTTTTGGCGATATCGTGAAAAATGACAATAATCGGCCGACAGGTTCTATGGTTCCGTCTGTCCGTCTGTCTGTCCGTGTGAAAATCTAGATCTCAGCTATTTTAAGAGCTTGAGCTACTAAATTTGGTGACAAAATGTGTTATTATTGCACGCTGATCAAGTTTATTTTGGATTTTGGCCACGCCCCCTTCCGCCCCTATAAATCGAAAAAAAATTGATTACAAGCGCAATTTTGATGCCATATTGTTCATTTTCGGTTTACATGATAACTATAGGTAGCGAGATGATCTCTGAAAATTTGGTACAATCGGATAATAAACACAGAAGTTATTCAGCTTAACGTTTTCCATAGCTGTAAGCAGGGATGCCGCCAGCGCAAATTCTTTATTTGTACAGGAAATAATAAGAATGCCTTACAATGAAAATTTTTGGAGTTGTTGGAAAACAGCGTGTGTAGCTTAGTGGAAAATCGATGAACTCCTGAACCGACAGGCCCGTGGTTCAATTCCCAGTTCATGCCGCTTAACCTTTTTCTTTTTTTTTTTTGTGAAGAACTTTTATTTTAATTTTAGAATATGCATTAATTGGTGTTCGTGCATTTTATTTAAAATTTTTTAATGGCTCACAATGAACTTAGTTAACAAGTAGAGAAGTGGACAGTCTCTTAAATCAGCCGTGTGCGGTTGTTAGAGCGCAACTTTTTCTGATATTTTTTTATTTTTATTTTTTATTTAATTGTATGTTTAAGTTATGAGAATAAATAGCAAGAAGAACACGCATCATTTTTTCAGACTTTGTTTTTGTCGTGCAAGAATTTCCGAATGGTCTCGTAATGCATCTTTGGCAAAATTTGCGTAATGGCTTAATGGCCGAATGGAGAAGTGGTGGACCTCTTAGGAAATGGGTCCAAGGTTCGATTCCGCATGCATGTGTTTCATGGTGGGGGAGATCGAACTTTCATTATTTTTTCCAAAAAAAAGTTTTTGCCTCCCTTTTTGAGCTACTTTCATGAAACTTTGTATACATGTTTCGTATTACTGCCCGCTGTAAATAAGTCGGAACGAGCCGGTTCGGACCGATACATCGTATAGATGCCTTAGAACCTATCGGTCGTTTTTTTTAACAACATTTATTAAAAGTTAGAGTGCTCTAGAACACTTTCCATTCAAGTATATAAAGAGGTATTAAAAGGGGACATATCGTTTTTTACATGCACGTATTCGATTTATAGTTCTCAACAGGTAGAATTATTATTTTTACTGTTTAAGTGATAAATCTTGGATTTTTTTAGTACCTGAATAAAAGTTATACGTTTTCAATACTTTTTACTCCTTTTGCCGGCAGCTCTGCTTGCAGCATTGTGCCGAATAGTGTGTGCGTGTACGGTGGTGAAATGGGTTAAGTTGTGGACTGAAAAACGAACAGAACTATTATACATTTACGGCTTCGAGTCCCACCCGCATCAAAAATTAAATGTGTGCAAAAAATTATTATTTTTATTTTAGATTTTCACTTTGCAAAAATATTGTAAGTCCATAGCCTTTTACGGTTAAAATATAATTGTAGCCGTTCTTTATTATTCCGCAAATAATTTTGATGTACGAGCAGCTGGATAGCGCGTATATTACAGTCGAGCAAACTCGAATGTAGCTTTCTAACTTGTTCAAGATATCGCTGTGAAACATTTCTGATATATGTCTGCAATGGTATTAAACCTTCGGTGAGCCGAAGATAGCCTTTCTTTCTTGTTATTATTATATGTGATGACGGTGTCACTGATCTCGTGTTGAGATTTGATTTTCTTTTGCAGCTGACTTATTTTTTTCAACCAGACATGGCACTTGCACACAACCCTAATACCGGTTCATCAGTGCAAGAACCACAGGAGCCTGCGTTTTATGCGATGAAGATATGATAGGACGCTCAAATGTTGTAACAACTGACTGTGGTCACGTGTTTCATTTCCTACAAAATTATATTAGAGATACCCCGAAGTGTCCTCTTTGTGAATCCCCGGGAGGTATACAAGTGATTTTAGGTGATTTTAGATGCCAGGTCCTTCACCAACAGTCAGAGCTGAAGTGGTGAGAGTGCACGATACTAGGTATCGAGGCCAGCGTAGGCCTGTATCTAATTCTAGATCAACACAACTGAACAAGTCAAATGCTTCAATTGGAGAGAATTTAACCAATCCTGACACGCAGCCAACCAAGTGTTCTACTCGAGGTAGACGAGTAAGGGGAGGTACAGTACAACCTCAAAATGTACAAAATTCTCAAGTAGAAATCGATTACGATAGAATTTTTGAAAGAATGGAATGTATCATTTAAGCGAAATTTTCTGATGTGCAGCTTCACGCTAATGTAACATCACCCAGAGTTCCGAACAATACTGTTCAATCTCGCTCGCCTTAAGAAAACTAATTTTCGCGAAGCGAAACGCGTTCTATTACGATGCTGACTCCTGAAAAGGTAACTCAACTTATCTAAGGATGGGGCGTGAAATATGATGGAACTTACTGGTCGAACAGTTCAAGAGTTTCTATATCGAGTTAGCGCACTCACCGAGGATTGTCTCAGCAGAGATTTTCAGGTGCTTTGCAAAAACTTGCATGTCCCTCTCACTAGAAAGGCCAGAGAATGGTACTGGCGCTTTCGTAAGGAAAATAGGGTAATCACTTGGGAAGAGTTTTGCTTGTCCTTGAAAGGCAATATTAGCATTTCAGGGATGATGATATCCTCATAGAGGAAATCCGTGCGCGTAAACAACGAGAGCTGTATTGAAATGTATTCCGATTCAATTATGAAAATTGCTTCTCGTCTCGCAGAACCGCTCGATGAATATCGATTAACACAGCAATTACTGCGTAACTTATTTTCAGCTATTCGGCAAGCGTTGTTTTTGTGCCCGTATCTTCAGTCGCTCATCTCAGAAAGTTAATTTATAAACGAGAAAACCTTTTAGGAGACGTCGAATCTCGTCCATCTTCTGAAATCGCAGTTGGTCCTAAAGTTTTTAGAAGAGCTGTAGGAGCATTAGAATCGGAAGAAGAGAATGCATCTGTAAAAGCAGTACAATTGGCAAGAAAACTTTTGACTTGTTGGAATTGCAATAAACCATGTCACACATTGGATATGTGTTTAGCAGAGCGCTGCATATTTTGTTATGGGTGCGGAGCCAAGGAAATTTATAAGCCGCAGTGTCCGAACTGCATTCATAGGGCGGAAAACCCGAAAGCGGGTCCCGTTGTCGACAGCCGACGAAGGGCCCATTAATGGAGCCCGCTGTCATAGGGAACTCTGTTGAGGCAGATTGTCCCCAGCGTTTGTCTGCTCCTGTAAAACAGACACTCGTGCATAACTCACCAGACTTACAGGCTTTGAGCCCGTTTCGTTCTTATCATGAGAGGTTAGCTCATTATGAGCAGGCTCGTTCCCGAATATTCGGAGATATATCCTCTATTTGTCGCAAAGTCAAACGCACCACGTTGCGTATGCGTAACTTTTGGTCTATAGTCAAAAAGACACGACAACTGCTAATTGCAGCCATAGTCAACGACCAGGGGGATGGTCGCTTATATGCTGCTGTTTCATTCTTAGGCCTGACTGAAATAGGCTTTCTTGACACTGGTGCTAACATCAGCTGTATCGGAGCTGATTTGGCTGGAAATAGCTGATGTTAAAACCGCAGACGGGACAGGCCACGCAGATACAGACATTCTCGTCACTTTTGAGTGATGACATTGATGTCGACACTTCAAAGCCCATCAAACAGCGCTTTTATCCAGTTTCACCTAGAGTAGAGAAGCTTATTTAGACGATATTTGCTTAGTCTCTGAACACTTCGATACCCATTTAGTAGTTCTGATTCGCTTGTCTGACGAATTTCGCCGAGCTAATCTAACCTTGAACATTTCGAAGAGTCACTTCTGCGTTACACACGTAGGGTACTTGGGATATTTGATAGGTCATGGCGGCATCGCCACAGATCCATTCCGGAGTTTTCTAGGTCTTGTAGGGTGGTATAGGCGATTTATCAAGAACTTTGCTGAGCTGATATTCCCGATAGCAGAGCTTCTATCTTTAAAAAGGAATTTTGTGTGGACGGATGCAGCTCAAGTCGCTTTAACAAACTTGAAGGAAGTTATTACTTCAGCACCCGTCCTACAAAATCCTGATTTTGAAAAGAAATTGTATGTGCATTGCGACGCTAGCGATTGTGGCGTGGGAGCAGTATTGGTTCAGTTGTCCGAAGATAATGAAGAGGGTTCTGTTGCCTTCATGTCGAAGAAGCGCAGCTCTGCTCAACACAACTACAGTGTCACAGAAGGTGAATGCTTGGCTGCGATGCTGGCCATCGAAAAATTTCGTTGTTATCTCGAGCTGCAGAAGTTTGAGATAATTACAGACCATGCGAGTCTCCTCTGGCTGAAGTGTCAACCAAACCTCAAGGGTAGATTAGCCAGGTGGCCCCATGCGCATGGGCTAGGTTACAATTTCAGTCTGAGTCATCGTAAAGGGAAGGATAACGTAGTATCTGATGCACTATGTCGAGCTTACCAAGATGAGGTAGAAGCACTGGAAGTGCTCAAGCCAGTCATCGACTTAGATTCTCCCCATTTTGAGGATTCGGCGTATCGCCAATTATGCGAAGAGGCTTTAAGTTCTGATGGAAGTTATCCTGACTTAAAAGTTAAGGACCAATATTTGTACATAATACACTGACGGAAGAGCGCTTGGTGAACAGCATGCATGGAAACTTTGGATTTCGCATGGGTTAACCGAGTCTGAGATCAATAGTTTGCATGACACGGTTACCAGGGCGTAATTTCTTTTGACCCGGAATGGTCACTCAGGTGAGTGATTACGTACGCAATTGCGACGTGTGCAAGGTCACAAAAGCACCAAACGTCACTTTGAGACCTCCGATGGGTAAAGCTGCCACGACGGATAGACCTTTCGAGCGTTTATACATTGACATCCTCGGCCCGTATCCGCGCAGTAAAAATGGTAATATAGGACTTCTTATAGTCTTGGACCATTTTTCAAAGTTTAATTGGCTGTGTCCTCTTAAAAAGTTTACTGCTGTACCTATACAGCAATTTCTCCACAATCAAATCTTTTTGACTTATGACATTCCTTCATGCATTGTTAGTGACAATGGCACACGTACACGGCTGTACATTCACCGCAATCGAATGCATCCGAGCGCGTCAATCGATCGTTGATTGCTGGTATTCGTGCGTTCCTACCGGAAAATCACAATGAGCGGGATAAACATATCCACGCGATTAGTTGCGCACTGAGAAATGCGCACCACAAAAGCATAAGTTGCTCTTCTTATTTCGCGCTGTATGGTTTTAACATGGTAACACATGGCAGCTCCTATAGACTCCTTAACAAGTTTCATCTTTTGGGAGAGGCTGAAGACATATTGTCGCGTGAAGATCAGCTTGTAGGATTAAAGAAGCAGTTAAAGACTAATGTATTTAAAGCGTTTGAAATTAATGAAAGGCAATATAACTTGCACTCGCGAGAAGTGTCCTTCCGTGTAGGGCAGGAAATCTTCCGAAAAAATTTCGCGCAAACCAATTTCGCTAAGCAAATGCTTAGTTGAATCCTCAGTGGAACGAATCCAGGATAAAAGCGAAATTGGGTTCAGCTTATTACTTGTTGGAAGACCTGCAGGGAAGAGAGCTAGGGGATGTCCTCTTGGGATATTTTTATACCCGCTACTCATAGAGTAGAAGGGTATTATAACTTTGTTCAAACCGAAAATGTATGTAACAGGCAGAAGGAGACACCTCCGACCCCATAAAGTATATATATTCTGGCTCAGTATCAACAGCCGAGTCGATATAGCCCTGTCCGTCTGTCTGTCTGTCCGTCTGTCTGTCCGTGTGAAAATCTAGATCTCAGCTATTTTAAGAGCTAGCACTACCAAATTTGGTGACAATATGTGTTATTATTGCACGCTGGTCAAGTTTATTTTGGATTTTGGCCACGCTCCCTTCCGCCCCTGTAAATAAAAAAAAATTAATTACAAGCTCAATTTTGACGCCATATTGTTCATTTTCGGTTTATATGATAACTATAGCTAGCCAGATGATCTCTGAAAATTTGGTAACAATCGGATAATAAACACAGAAGTTATTCAGCCTAACGTTTTCCGTAGCTGTAAGCAGGGCTGCCGGCAGCGCAAATTCTTTATTTGTACAGGAGTTAATAAGAATTCCTTACAATGCAAATTTTAGCAGTTGTTGGATAACAGCGTCAGTAGCTTAGTGGAAAAGCGATGAACTCCTGAACCGACAGGCCCGTGGTTCGATTCCCAGTTCATGCCGCTTAAGCTTTTTATACCCGCTACTCATAGAGTAGAAGGGTATTATAACTTTGTTCAAACCGAAAATGTATGTAACAGGCAGAAGGAGACACCTCCTATACCATAAAGTATATATATTCTGGCTCAGAATCAACAGCCGAGTCGATATAGCCATGTCCGTCTGTCCGTCTGTCTGTCTTTCCGTCTGTCCGTCTGTCTGTCCGTGTGAAAATCTAGATCTCAGCTATTATAAGAGCTAGAACTACCAAATTTGGTGACAGTATGTGTTATTACTGCACGCTGATCAAGTTTATTTTGGATTTTGGCCACGCTCCCTTCCGCCCCTGTAAATAAAAAAAAATTGATTATAAGCGCAATTTTGACGCCATACTGTTCACTTTCGGTTTATATGATAACTATAGCTAGCCAGATGATCTCTGAAAATTTGGTAACAATCGGATAATAAACACAGAAGCTTAATGTTTTCCGTAACTGTAAGCAGCGCTGCCGGCAGCCGAATCGTGTGTGCGTGTACGGTGGTGAAATGGGTTAAGTTGTGGACTGCAAAACGAACAGTACTATTATGCATTTACGGGTTCGAGTCCCGCCCGCATCAAAAATTAAATGTGTGCAAAAATGTTTTTTTTTTTGTAGATTTTGACTTTACATAAATATTATAAGTCCGTAGCCTTTTACGGTCAAAATATGATTGTAGCCGTTTTTTGTTCCGCAAATAAATGATGTACGAGCAGCTGGGTAGCGGGTATATTACAGTCGAGCACACTCGACTGTAGCTTTCTTACTTGTTATACCATTGCAGATGGTATATTAATTTTGGCCAGAAGTTTGCAACGGGCAAATTTAGGAGATATCTCCGACCCTATAAAGTATAAATATTCTTAATCAGCATCAATAGGAATCGAACTAGCCATGTCCGTCTATCCGTCCGTCCGTCCGTCTGTTGCAATGCAAACTAGTCTCTCAGTTTTAGAGCTATCTTGATGAAACTTGGTATACATGATTTTCATTGCTGCAGGCTGTAAATAAGTCGAAACGAGCTGGATTTTTGTCATTTTTCAAGATATCGCCAAAACATTTGCGCCTATGCCTTGGTATATTCATTCAAAGCTTTGCAAATTTTATCAAAATCGGAGCGATATATCGTATAGCTGCCATTGAACATATCGGCCGACTATTGTAATTTTTCAAGATATCGCTGTGAAATATTTCTGATATAAGTCTGCAATGTTTTTGTTTCAAGTAATTTGCCCCGCTTCAAAAAAGCTTTGAAATGACTTGTGGCTGTAATGTACATCTCTGGTCTATTGTTAAGATATCGATATTAATGTTGATTAAGTCTCTAGTGACTAGTCCAGTCTTCTTCTAATAAACTATCGAACAGTTAATATCGATCAAAAAGATGCGTTTTACCATATCTAAGCCCTTAGTCCATCTCTTTTCTCATCTGACGCCAAGCTAACTTGACCTGCCTCATCTTGGAAATTGAGCAAAATATAAAGAGTTCGACTTTTGAAAGCCATCATACACGGGAATTTAACAAGCTTTCCTGCTTTTTGTACCGAGTAAGTACTTTGTTAGCAGCATATACTTATTGTTGGGCAAGACCTAATAATTTCCCTGTTTCTTATTACGTTTGTGTGAATAGCCCTACGGAGCACACTAGCGGCACTCTGATTGTCTTTAACACAGCTCAAGACCACACTTGGTTGAGTCCGGCTGTAATCCTGTAATCCTGACATATCAGTCGGATATTTGATGTATTTTGAAGCTGCACGCTGCACGCTGCATGCTGGGAGTAAAAATTGTGCTTTTCTGGACGTATGTAGATAGGCGAAGATTGTTGGCCGGCTAAGACGCCACACATCTTTAACCCTTCATCTGTAACAACATCTACACCTTGGGGAAAGATATAGTGTTAATAAATAGTGATATAGTGGAAAAAGTTTATTAAATAACACACATTTTACAAACATACTCAGTCATACACAATCATGCACACACACAACTGATCATACACACGCATACACACACAATGATAAGGAGAAAGTTTTTTCTAATAAGGGCGTGTTAATATACGCTGCGCGAAATTTTGATTATCCTGGTGTCACACTGGCCAGAACAATTGGTGTTCGTGCAGTGTTCCATATAAAATAAAAGGAGTAATTATTGCAATCGGACTGACTTTGCATTTTTGCAACTTTCTGTTGTAGGTGGCCAGCTATTAAATCAGCTGTTGGTGCTGGCAACCTATCGCAGTGTGCGATCTGGTCCAAGCGGCGTTGCCAGACAAACGGCGCTGCCCGACCTGATTGGAGATCGGTTAGGGCGCGCAACCAGTTGAATTCAAATTCCAATTTATTTTTTGAGCGGACGCATTCTGAAAAAGGAGTCGGCACAAAGGTTGCGGACAGACCGAAAATCAACCTCTCACCTTTGCGGTGCCTAAGTAGAGGCACTAGTGTCCAAAAAGAGGCGGCATAACATCTAGCAGTCAACGCCTAGGGGAAATCTGTGGCCTACGTGGGAGCTCACTTTTTAGAAAGCTGATCCGCGTGTTCATAAAACTGGTGCTGTTGGTCCGCAAATGGACAATCCAACAGAGGGCACTGCCCCCAACGGTGATGACCCACTCAGGAGAAGTTGAAACAGTGCAAGTTAGCGGAGCTGTTGTGAAGGACACTTTGCCACTTTCTCCAAAACCATGCCAAAAGAAAATTGCTAACCTAATCAGCGTACCGACCCAAGCCCTCTGTCTACTGGTGGAGTGCCCCTTTACACCAGCTCCGAACGGAATGCCTAAGGGCGAGAAGACAAGCGCAGCGATCCAAAGGACAACCGCACCACGCCTAATGCAGGGAGGCATACAAAGTGAGCCGAGCTCAAAAACAGCATATCTCCAGCAAAAGCAAATGCATTTAAGGACCTGCTTGCAAGCGTTGACGACGACCCCTGGGGTATTGCCTACAAAAAAGTCCGGAAAAAACGTAACGCCGCTGGTGGAGGAACCCCTCAGAACCCAGCCGCACTGGCCAGCATCGTGTCGGAGCTATTCCCAAGCCAAGACACGTTATGGCAACCCGCTCTACAAGCCCCCGCCTCCGATTTTCCGTGTATCACAGCATGCGAAGTCGTCGAAGCAGCGAAGAGGATCAAGCCGAATAAAGCTCCCGGCATTGATGGCATTCCTGGGGTAATCGTTAAGGCCGCTGCCACCGCAAGACCCGAGGTCTTCAGGAAGGCTTTCCAACAATGTTTTCTGGACGGAGTCTTCCCCAAGCGGTGGAAGACAATGAAACTTGTCCTTCTGCCGAAAGGCAAGGGCCTGCAAACGCAGTTGGACATTGTGGGCAAACTCTTTGAGCGCATTCTATACGCACGTATAGAAGCTATCTCCGAGGGCCTTCAATGCCAACAGTATGGCTTTCGTAAAGGGAAAAGCACGCTCGATGCTCTCACATGAGTAACTGAAGTAACGAAGAACGCACTTGACGGCGACCGATGGTGATGGCGGCAGTAAACAGTACTGTGCCATCATCACGCTCGGCGTGAAGAATGCGTTTAATTCAGCGAGATGGCCCAATATCCTCGGCGCAATGCGTAACATGGGTATACCAAGTTATCTACGAAGTGCAATTGGCAACTACTTCAGGGAACTCACGCTGTTGTATGTAACTGAAGCTGGTCCAAGATGTTACCAAGTCTCTGCAGGGGTTCCACAAGGGTCGGTACTTGGACCGATCTTGTGGAACATCATGTATGATGGGATCCTGAGGATTAGCAAGCCCAGAGGCGTGGAGCTTCACTGCTTCGCCGACGACGTTGCTGTAACAGGAGAAAAAATCACCTCAGCAGGAACGTTGAAGTACTTGGGAGTCCTAATAGACAGTAGACTCTGCTTTAAGGACCACGCGACGTATGCCAGTATAAAAGCGGTAATGACAGCTGCAGCGCTGGAAAGAATTATGCCCAACGTGGGAGGACCCAGATTGCCGGCAAGGACTCTGCTTGCGGCGGTTACTAGGGCAACGCTGCTTTACGCTGCCCCTATCTGGAGCTGTTTACAAGCAAAGTTACCTACTTGGCTAGTGCGCGGGCAGTATCGCGGACAATGGCACCGAGCCTAATCAGAGGCTTTTCAACCGTTTCGGATGACGCAGCGCATGCTCTTTCAGGCATTATACCCATTGACCTGGAGATAAAGGTCCAATATCCATCGCGAGAAGGAGTTAACCAAACGGAGATTCTCGAGAGGACTCGTGGAGTCTGGCAGACTAGGTGGCAATAGTCGCAACGGGGGCGATGGACGTACCAGCTAATTCTTGACCTAACAGAATGGGCAGAGTGTGAGCACAAAGTGGTTGACTACCACATGACCCAGTTCCTAACGGACCATGGATGTTACCGAGGGTACCTGGTTAGGTTCCACCATGTGGATACTGCGCAATATTGCATAAACGCGGTGGAAACAGCAGAGCACATCCTCCTGCACTGCTCCTGGTTCGCTGTGAAGAAGGTCCAATGGAGTAGCTCGCTGGTGCACCTCTCACCCCAAGAGGCCTGATTACCGCTATGATGGCGAACAAAGACGTTTGGGATGGGGCTCACGAAATCATAGTCCGCATGACGGGTCCGCAAGGACGAGATGGCCAACAGAAATGGCGGATGAGGAGTACTCCCGTTTGGTGGCGGTGTAAGAATTCTTCCACAGTTCGCTCGGCTTGTCATAAAAGGCGACTAAAGAGTCAAGGAATGAGCGCCATGCAACAGCATAGCGCATAAGGAAAAGGAGTGCGATTTAGCATCACATCCTGCTCACCGATGAAATACTTTGACTGGCAGTCCCGGTGAGCATGTCAAGGACAGGAGAAGGAGCGGAGGTTTTTGTTTAGTACGTAGGCATAACTCTACTTGGAGGGTTGTGAATCGTGCATTCCATCTACGGTTGGTAGATGGTATCTTTAGAAGATTTCATTTTTCTGCAGTATATATAATAAAAAAAAATAAAAAAAAAAACAATGATAAGGATTACATGCATATTGAATAAAATTCAGAACACACCCCTCTCACACACACTAAAACAACCAAGTGTTAAATGCATTCTTCAATCTTGCTTTTGCTCTCATGCATCAGTATTAAATACTTGCTAAATTAATTAAAACCTTTAATTCCATATGAATACTTAATTATAGTTTAAATAATTTGTTTCCTTCTTTCAGTTTTATAAATTTTCGCAAGAACATTGTTATCTAATTATGCCAATGCAGTGTGCTTAAATGTTTATGGAAAAAAAATACCAATTAAGAAAAAAAAATTAGGAAAGCTCCTTAAAATGAATTAATAATTATGTGAGTGCCATAAATAGTATTATTATATATACCCAAACAGCAACACACACGTACATCAACTTGGTACCAAGGATCTTGTCGTAAAAAGTGAAAATAAATTTTATTGCACAGAAATATGAGTTTCTGAAATAATTAATCAATTCAATTCCAATTTATTAACACCTGCTAAATAAATTATAATGAACTCAAGTAAAAGGGAAAAATTTCTGAAATCTTAAAACACAAAGAAAGAAAATAACCATTGAAAAGAAATGCTCTAATATAAATTCATTAATTAATTCATTCATTGAAATTTTTTATCTAAAATGAAAAATGGAAACGATATACCCGAATCTAAAATGAAACACTAAATTAAATTAAAGAAAAAAAATTAGTATTATTAACTATTAAGCTACATTATTATGTTGCAACATACTATTGCACTACCCCTTACAGCATCATGCTCGAACAATTAACAGTATTCAACATTGTTGTAAATAAATTAATTATTATACCATTCGCCCATTGAAAATGGTATAAAACGGTATACTAAGTTTGTGCAAATGTACATACGGCATGTGGCACACCCAACAAAGTAAATATATTCTGACTCAGGATCACCAGCCGAGTCGATTGAGCCATGTCCGTCTATCTGTATGAACGTCGAGATCTCAGCTATTACAAAAGCTAGAGACAACATAATTGACATTATGGTTCCTGTATACCATACGCAGATCTAGTTATACCCGCTATTCATAGAGTAGAAGGGTATTATAACTTTGTTCAAACCGAAAATGTATGTAACAGGCAGAAGAAGACACCTCCGACCCCATAAAGTATATATATTCTGGCTCAGGTTTAACAGCCGAGTATATAAAGCCATGTCCGTCTGTCCGTCTGTCTGTCCGTGTGAAAATCTAGATCTCAGCTATTATAAGAGCTAGGACAACCAAATTTGGTGACAATATGTGTTATTATTGCACGCTGATCAAGTTTATTTTGGATTTTGGCCACGCCCCCTTCCGCCCCCGCAAATAGAAAAACATTGATAACAAGTGCAATTTTGATGCCATATTGTTCATTTTCGGTTTACATGATAACTATAGCTAGCCAGATGATCTCTGAAAATTTGGTAACAATCGGATAATAAACACAGAAGTTATTCAGCTTAACGTTTTCCATAGCTGTAAGCAGCGCTGCCGGCAGCGCTGCTTGCAGCATTGTGCCGAATCGTGTGTGCGTGTACGGTGGTGAAATGGGTTAAGTTGTGGACTGCACAACGAACAGTACTATTATGCATTTACGGGTTCGAGTCCCGCCCGCATCAAAAATTAAATGTGTGCAAAAATGTTTTTTTTTATACCCGCTACTCATAGAGTAACTTTGTTCAAACCGAAAATGTATGTAACAGGCAGAAGGAGACACCTCCGACCCCATAAAGTATATATATTTTGGCTCAGGATCAACAGCCGAGTCGATATAGCCATGTCCGTCTGTCCGTCTGTACGTCTAGATCTCAGCTATTAGAAAAGGTAGAGACACCTAATTTCCTGTATACCATAGGTAGATCGAGTTTATTTTCAATTTTCGATGTCGCGCCCACCGCCCACGCAAAACAATAATTACGATTATTAGGAAAAGTATTGAAGTTATGGCTTTCTGCTTTGGTATAAACATAGATAATTATAATATAAATCTATTTTCAAAATTACAATCCGATCGAATAATAAACACAGAAGATATTCATCTAAACGTTTCCCATAGTTACACTCTTTGCGCCTTTGCAGCATATCGTGACGTCATCGTCAAATTTCCACATTTTTCCTAAATTTGCGTATTATTTAAAATTCATTAAGAATATTTAAGGCTGTTAAAAATGTTTTAAAAATATTAACTGTCAATTTTTTTTTAATTTCAAAATATTTAAAAATTTCTATAATTTATTAAAATTTTTTTTTTATACTTCCCACTTTTCCAAAGTTCCATAATTTTTAAAATTGCTTATCAATGAAAAAGGGATTAACTCTTTGTTTCCCTTTTGATTTTTTTTTTGCCTTTCTTATCATTTCTAATATTCTAATATTCTATTCTAATATTCAGTTGAGATGTTGTGCCAGCGTTGACACTTTTGATTGAATTCCCAGCAGCATGCGTTGCAAGACTCCCCATACAGCGCCAACTGCCTGCGCCAACTACCTGTGCCTGCATCTGCGTGTACGTCGGCGTCGATTGTAATCAACACGCTGGGATCAATCAGTAAACTTTAAAACTGAACGCCACACAGCAGTCAGCTCGAATGAATCCATCAAACGTATCAATCATGATGACAGGTCACAGTGCGAGCACAGTATAACTGGAAAAGACCAGGCCAGACCAGACACAGGCAGGACCAGGCAACAGGCAGCAGGTCCAGTTTTAGCTTTTCCTAACATGTCTGTGAAACGTCTCAGTTGTTGTTTTTGTTGTAGTTGGCGTTGCCTCACTTGTGAAGTCTCCACGCGCGTTGCGCCCATTAAATTCGAATAATCTTAGTTGTTGTTGCTTTTTTTTCATCAATCTCCCCACTCTGGACTCGAGTTGCAACTGTCGCATATAGCAGCTGGACACGGTGCTTGTGTGAGACGCTGCAGGCAGGCAGGCAGCATCAGCCCAACTGATTTGAAATTCTAAAGTGATTTTGATTACTTGAGGTATTGATATTTTGACTTGTACGTTGATTAGATAGTTGAAGGCTTGTTGCTGCATGGCTGCATGTCTTGGTCTTGGTCTCTACGTCTCCATTTTCGTCTGCATCTGCGTGATGCGCCTGGCTTGATGTTGATTATAATTTAATTATAAGCAATCTGTAACAAGTAAATGGCTTGCATGGTGCTCTCACTCCATGGCACTCCTGGTCATGGCGCATAATTTAGCAGGCAGGTGTGAAAAAGCTTCATTAGCTTAGACGTCTCAGTCCGAGCCCGCTGCATGACTAATAATAGTCATGGGTCGGTCACATTCTGCTCTCTTGCCACATTTGCCACCGGCACAAACCATACTTATTCTCAATCTGCTTGGCTTGGGCAGCCACGATGTCTGCTAACGAAAGTTGCAGACATTTGAGTGACTGAAGCAAGGCAAAATGCTGTAGAAATTTCCCCTTACGATTTGCGGCTAATCCCATGGAAAATAATATAGACAGAGAGGTATTCTCTCTTAAGACTTGCTGGCTTTATATGTAGAATTTGTAGCAAGGAGGTACCAAGCGATACAATTCTATTAAAACGATTCAAGTAGGCTGAGTTGCTTCTGTCTTAATTTCTGACTACGTAAGCTCTCAATGTGTTCGGATTTTCAGTCCGCCCTCAGCTCTCAATTGAGACTGGACTGGGTTTTTTTTTCTCTGGGTGAGACTGGAATCTCTTTTTTTTCTCAGGGTGGGACTGGAATCTCTTTTTTTTTATAACTCTTCTTTTTTTTCGTAGTGCATTTGCATTAAAGGATGCCTTTTTTTAACAAGTAGAGCAATTCTCTTCATTTTTGGATAAGTACACAAAAATGTTTCATATCATCGTTTTTTTTTATACCCGGTACTTCTGCAGCAATGGCTTAAGCTTGCGCATGCTCTTGACGCTCAACTTGTGTGTCTCAAAGAGTGAGATTGTCGCCTGCGAATAATCGTTGCCATAGAGTTTGCCCATGGCCAGAGCCACATCGCGCTGGGTGAAGCCGAGCTCGATGCGACGCTGCTTTAAGGTCTTCGCAAACTGATCGAGCTCCATAACTATTCAACAAATTATTTAATTTCTTTTTTACAATAACTGAATTTTTTGAATTTTTGGTCTTGGTTTACTATATTGTTTGTTTCCTTGTTTGCTTTGTTTTCAATCTATAGTAATGTTTGCTTTGTTTTCAATCTATAGTAATAATATATTTAATTTAATATCTTTTCTATAACGACTTTTAAATATATTTGGTAAAACTTTTAACTAAATTTTAAATATATATACAGTGGTGGCCTTTTATTTAGCACACTATTTAGCAGCACACTTCAACATGAATTTTTACCGATTGTATAGTGAATAGTTCACCAATTTTTTTTCTGGTTGTTGACTTATTAGTTGATAAGATGTACCGTTACTTTCAGCCTATTCCCTTTCGTCGTTTTTTTTCTGCGTTGGTTTGAATGAATTAACTATGATTTTCAGCTGGACATGAGATTAGCACACTTATACTTTTTTTTATTAATTTATTAAGTAGAATGAGAAAACATAAGAAAGGGGACTAATATTTTGTTGGATATCCTTTGTTTTTGATAACTACATCCAATCTTCTGTGCTGACTCTCCACTAAAGCAGCGCATCTGTTCTGCGGAATACTGTACCACGCTTCTCGGATAACTATCCACAAATCATTCAAACTGCCCAGATTTTTGGTGCGAATGTGCTGCTCAACATCATTCTAGAGATTCTCTATCGGATTGAGGTCCGGTGACTGAGCTGGCCACTTCAGCGTAACAACTTGATGCTCCTAAAGGCAACTTTTCATAAGCCGTGAAGTGTGCTTAGGATCGTTGTCGTGCATAAAACGCCATGATAATGGCATATTGTCCTCGGAATACGGCACCATTATATCCTCTATAATTTCTTTATAGACGTATTGGTCCATACGAGTGTCTATCCGGTAAATCATTGATACATATTTTTTAATAACATTTAAATTTTTAATTAAAATAAATAGGTAATACTAAATATGCGAGTCCTTAAAAGAAAGAACAAAGAAAATAAAAAAAGAATCGAAAAAATAGAAAAAAAAGAAAGAAAATTTCTTTCTTTTCTAGAACAGAAGTTATTCAGCTTAACGTTTTCGCTTGCAGCGTTGTGCCGAATCGTGTGTGCGTGTACGGTGGTGAAATGGGTTAAGTTGTGGACTGAAAAACGAACAGTACTATTATGCATTTACGGGTTCGAGTCCCGCCCGCATCAAAAATTAAATGTGTGCAAAAATTTTTTTTTTTTATTTTATATTTTGACTTTGCATAAATATTATAAGTCCATAGCCTTTTACGGTCAAGATATGATTGTAGCCCATTTTTTGTTCCGCAAATAAATTATGTACAAGCAGCTGGGTAGCGGGTATATTACAGTCGAGCACACTCGACTGTAGCTTTCTTACTTGCTTATTTTAAATTTGAGGTGCCACGCCCACCGCCCACGGAAATCGATAATTTTTAAATATTAAGGAAAGTATTAAGGTTACAGCTTTCTGCTTTGGAACACGAAAGGATGCTGATAATATGCATGCAATCCCCATATCCTATTGGACAATAAACACAGAAGTTATTAAAGAAAACGTTTTTCATAGACCCGTGGCCCGCGTCTTTGCGGCATATCGTCATGCATCGGTTTGGCCTTGGTGTCTATGTCTGTATGTGTGGGTGAGAGCGAGTTAGTACTAGTTAGTAAAACTACAAAGTTGGTCGAATGGTATCTTACTGTCGGGCGCGAGTTATCCATTCGGGCTGAACGGTGGACCGGATTTGCACAATAATGCGACCGTTTGGTTTGAGTGTCAAGACAGAAGTGAAGTTTTATTTGAGTTTTGTTCTTAGCAGCTAACTTATGTTTTTCGGGAGAATCGGCGGATTCTCGCGAAATGCTCCGTCCGCAGCGTCGGCATAACGGCGGATTCTTTTAGAGGGAGGGGTGGTGTATGGTACCGATGGGTCGATAACTACCCCCCCCCCTCAGTTTGGAGCGACGGCCATAACGGAGGAATTGCTGGAGCGACGATTGGAAGAATGTGGTCGGACCCGGTGTGGATATTGTGGGTGTCCCTACGAATTGTCCAGGTGAGTATTACGTAGTATTACGGCGCCTAGGGATACGGTGAAGAGAATGAACAAGGTTGGCGAGTGTCGAGAGTTTCCTGCGGTGAAGACCTGTCGTTTATTGGATGTTGTGAGTGTATCCAGATGAAGTCTTTCCTAGGTGAGTATGTTGATAGTGGCATTTTTTAATTAGTTTCCGCATTGGTGGTAGGAAGAAGTCGGTGTGCTCTTTTTATTATCCATTGATATTAGTTATGGTCTGGTTGGAGGAGATGATTGGGAGGTTGTTCCCGTTAAATACAAATAAGAAGACTTTTTCCGGTTCGAACACATCAGTCGTGAGTCCCGTTTCCTTTATGTCGCAGTAGCTGGTCATATTTTGGATAAGGTGTTCCAGGCAAATATTATTTTAAAGATTATTGATGGAATCGATTTCGCAGACGAATTGTTCTTCTATTACAGTGCATTTATATATAGTTGAAAACATACTATTGCTTTTGTTATTATATATTAAGTACTTAAGTGCTATTACAAATTGTGTGGAATTTATTGGAAGTGGAATTAATCTTGCCATTTCGTAGTTAGAATTTAGAAAAATAGGAATTTTGATACTGAAAATTATTTTGTCTTGGTAATTGAGTGTGTTCATTTTTAACAGATTATAAATGAGTTGCTCGGATTTTATTGTGTAGTTTTGGGCTTCAAAAATTTGTTTGATTTTGTTTATTTGTGTCTTATCTAAAATGAGTTTTGGGATAACATTAATTTTGGCAAGCAGTGTACTTTCTATAATGTCGCTTAGGTGACTATGTAATAAATCTATATTATAGTTAAGCCTATTTATATATTGTAGTCTCTTTATTTCTTCTTCATTATTATATATTTTTTTTGTAGATTGTATTTTGAGTGTTTTGAAAGAAGTTTTTAATCAAATTCTGTTCATTGTTAATATGTCTTGTTAAGTTTTTGAACCGTAGTTGAACTTCATCATTGAACGAGTTCTGTATTTTGAAGTTATCTGAGATGGTGGTGGACTAGCTTTTTGTGGTTGATTTCTGTTTCTATATTCCTTGTATCATTGGCGTCCATGTTGCCAGTGACGACTTTGACTAAACTACCTAACCCGTTAATAAGCCCTCTTTTGTGGCGTGAAAAGGGTGTTAGTGCGTCTATTTTACTTTGAGTTTGGGCGAGTTTAGCATTTAGTATTGATATAGAGTCGGTAAGTGTTTCATCGTGTTTTAGGGTATCGATAGTGTGGTATAATTATACCCGCTACTCATAGAGTAGAAGGGTATTATAACTTTGTTCAAACCGAAAATGTATGTAACAGGCAGAAGGAGACACCTCGGACCCCATAAAGTATATATATTCTGGTTCAGGATCAACAGCCGAGTCGATATAGCCATGTCCGTCTGTCCGTCTGTCTGTCCGTGTGAAAATCTAGATCTCAGCTATTATAAGAGCTAGGATTACCAAATTTGGGGACAAAATGTGTTATTATTGCACGCTGATCAAGTTTATTTTGGATTTTGGCCACGCCCCCTTCCGCCCCTGTAAATCGAAAAAAATTGATTACAAGCGCAACATGATGACTATAGCTAGCCAGATGATCTCTGAAAATTTGGTAACAATCGGATAATAAACACAGACGTTATTCAGCTTAACGTTTTCCATAGCTGTAAGCAGCGCTGCCAGCAGCGCTGCTTGCAGCATTGTGCCGAATAGTGTGTGCGTGTAGGGTGGTGAAATGGGTTAAGTTGTGGACTGCAAAATGAACAGTACTATTATGCATTTACGGGTTCGAGTCCCGCCCGCATCAAAAATTAAATGTGTGCAAACATTTTTTTTTTTTTTTTTTAGAATTTGACTTTGCATAAATATTGTAAGTCCATAGCCTTTTACGGTCAAAATATGATTGTAGCCGTTTTTTTTTTTGTTCCGCAAATAAATGATATACGAGCATGGGTAGCGGGTATATTACAGTCGAGCACACTCGACTGAGGCTTTCTTACTTATTTTTTAATACAGTTGGTGTATTCGGACAGGTCGATTATGTGGCTAGTTTTTTTATAGTTTTCTTCCACGAGTGTTTTCCCTAGCGGCACTTTTGCTAAGAGGTTGGTGCTATTGAAATTGTGGACGGAGATAAATTGGTATGCCCCATGGCAAGATCTGGAATGCAGGTGGAAAGGTTTAAGTCATTTGGAGGTTTGAATATTTTCCTAATTTTTGATTTGTGGGTTTTTTGATTTTTTGTGGTTACCAGAGTTTTTCCTTTGTTTTTTGCTGTTTTGTGTAAGGAAAACCGTGGTGTTAATTTATTTCTCCTGTTTTCTTTTTTGAAAATTGTGCTGTTAGGTTGTACTGTTGTTGGTTCTACTCTGCTTGTGTTTAGCTTTTCTGTCCTTTGTTGGGTGTTTGTGGACAATTTTTCTTCTATTTCGGAGTATAGTTTGCCTAGGAACGTATTTAGTTTATTTAAATAGTCATGCTCATTACTGGGTATTATTGTTTTGTCAAATAAATGGGTCCTGCCATTAAAAAGTTCAAAAGGGGTGTGTTTAGTGGTGAAGTGGATTGCGTTTTTAAATGTTATCACAGTTTCTGAGATTGTTTCCTCGTGGTCTGTAGGTAGTTTATGTTTTTTCCGTGTGTCTAGTATTATTCTGTAAATCTCTGTCAAGGAGGAGTGTAAGCGTTCTACTGGAGAATTACTTGAAGATTGTTGGAAGGTTGTGACATGGAGAAGTATATTATATTGAGAGCAGAACTTGCGGAATATGTTATTGCAAAATTCTACTCCTTGGTCGTATATTAGTTTTTTGGGTAGTCCAAATTGACTGAAAAAGTTTTGGATTACTTTGGTGGAATTGATACCGTTTCTATTTGGAATGGGGTAGACAGCTGCGAATTTTGAGAACTTGTCTATAAAATTATTGTTAATGGTGTAGATGTCTATGTGTATTATGTCAAGGGGTTTTGTTGGGGTTTCTGGGATTTCAAATACAATATTTTGTGGTTGCCTGTCCTATTTGAGCTTTAGACAGGTTTCGCAATTCCTAATTAATTCGGAGATTTTGTCTTTCATATTGGGGAAGTACGTTTCAGGTGAAGGAATGTTTGTATGTGTATTCGTATTTGTTTTGGTGATTTGCGCATATAAATGTATGCATGAAAGTAATGATGTGGTACTTCGCCTTACTAAGCTTCGGCAGTGATTATCAGCGATTGATTCCACAATTTACGTCACTCTTACACGTTTGCACATCTGGTTTTATTGTGCGTATTTTTGTTGTATATATATATGTGTGTTTTTGCGGTGTAGTACCAGGCCTTTAAAATTTCGGAAGTGGTTTATTGCGATTGATGCCACACAGGTACACTACATTTTTTATACCCGCTACTCATAGAGAAGAAGGGTATTATAACTTTGTTCAAACCGAAAATGTTTGTAACAGGCAGAAGAAGACACCTCCGACCCCATAAGGTATATATATTCTGGCTCAGGATCAACAGCCGAGTCGATATAGCCATGTCCGTCTGTCTCTTCGTGTGAAAATCTAGATCTCATCTATTATAAGAGCTAGGACTACCAAATTTGGTGACAATATGTGTTATTATTGCACGCTGATCAAGTTTATTTTGGATGTTGGCCACGCCCCCTTCCGCCCCTGTAAATCGAAAAAACATTGATTACAAGCGCAATTTTTATGCCATATTGTTCATTTTCGGTTTACATGATAACTCTAGCTAGCCAAATGATCTCTGAAAATTGTAACAATCGGATAATAAACACAGAAGTTATTCAGCTTAACGTTTTCCATAGCTGTAAGCAGCGCTGCCGAATCGTGCGTATCTTGAATACTATTACTCGAAAAAAGGTTATTTCTACTCTCACTGATAAACCAGTCCTTGTAATTTTTGACCCAAAATATCCAATTGAGTTGCATACGGATGCAGGTTGTAGTGGCTATGGTGCACTTTTTTATACAAAATTAATGACAAGCCCCAGGTAATAGAAAATTACTTCACAGTCAAGATACCACTTGGACGAGCTGGAAACTTTAGCTGTTGTAAACCCCCCTTGACCCCCTAGAGCCCAATGTTGGTGGGCTTATTTGCAGTCATTTACATTTGAAATTCAGTATAGAGAAGGGAAAAGAATGGTACATGTTGACTTTTTGTCGAGAAATCGTATCTTACCAAAATCTACTACTGCTGTAAAGGTGATTGAAGAGAAGAAAATTAACTTGGCCGAAATTTCAAGCAACTGGCCCATTGCTGAACAGCGTCGAGACTCGAACATAGCCGAAATCGTGAGCAAATTAAAAGATTTTTCTCTTGCTAAAGATATTGCAAAAGCCTATGAACTAAGGGCAGAAGTTCTTCACCGAAAAATACAGAGAAATGATAAAACACACTCTCTACCAGTACCAGTGGTGCCGCGTTCCTTCAGGTGGTCTGTTATAAATCAAGTACCTGTATCGATATGCATTTAGGTTGGGCAAAGACACTAGATAAAGTTTACCATTTTTATTGGTTTGACAATATGTCAAAATATGCTAGAAAATTTGTTGTTGGAAAAGTCCAGGCCGAATTGCACCCAATCCCAAAACTCAATATTCCTTGGCACACTATCCACAACAGGGAAATTAAGTGGCAAGCGTGACCAAAAGGTGTATGTAATTGTTAAAGTATACGCTTTTACCAAGTATGTCTATCTTAGTCATAGGGAGATGCAGTTGGCAATCAATTTTACAACTAACCGTGTGGTGAAGGCAAGTCCTCTTGAAATATTATTGGGAAAGGTAGCACGCCTATTAAGATTACATCCACCTGGTGACATAGAAAGTTATGTTGATCTGTCAATTGTAAGAGCACAACCTGAAAAGAATGTTTTAGCCACTGCAGCTTATGACAAAGAACGATTTGATAAAAATAAGGCAAAAGTACTTAGCCATTTATTAGGAGATTTTGTGCTACTTAAAAACGAAAAAGTAACGAAAGCTACAGTCGAGCGCGCCCGACAGTAAGATACCATTCGCCCAGTTTCGAAACAAATTATCACACATTTAATTCCATCAAAAAACGCTTCACAAGTTTATTCGCCACCTATTGTTAGATCTATTAGATCTATTTTTGAATAGCGCCATCTACATGTGAAAAAGGCATAGCTTTACACACGCTACGGCTGCAATTATATTGCAATTATTTATGTTCATACCAAAGCTGTAACTTTGATACTTCTCCTGATAATCGAAAATTATCGATTTGCGTGGGCGGTAGGCGTGGCATCAAAAATTTAAAATAAACTCGATCTACCTATGGTATGCAGAAATCTTCATGTGAAATATGGTGTCTCTAGCTTTTGTAATAGCTGAGATCTAGACGTTCAAACGGACAGACAGACGGACATGGCTCAATCGACTCAGCTAATGATCCAGAGTCAGAATATATATACTTTGTGGGGTCTGCCACGCCTCCTTCTGCCTGTTATATACATTTCCACAAACTTAGTATACCATTTTTGACCATTTTCTATGGTCGAATGGTATAAAAAGGCATTAAATCAAGTTGAGTCCGAAATTTAAGGGGCCTTTTGAAATAATACAGGTTCTGGAGAGTGACAAGAACACTTTAAAGTCCTGAACCAATAAAAGAAATTGCAAATATGCACATGAAGATTTGCCAGAGGGGCAAGTGCCCGAGGAGCTAAATGTGTGTGATTATTTTAATAATAATGTTAAGAGTTATAAAACAGTTGCAGACGGTGTAGAGAGAGAAAATAAAATATTGAAAATGTTGAAAATATTGAAAATATTGAAGCCACTGAAGAAAGTGAAGCACACCAATAAGGGTGTGTACACTACACACATCCCTGATTAATTGTTAAGATATCGATATTAATGTTGGTTAAGTCTCTAGTGACTAGTCCAGTCTCCAGTGACTAGTCCAGTCCTCTTCTAACAAACTATCGAACAGTTAATATCGATCAAAAAGTTGCGCTTTACCATATCTAAGCCCTTGGTCCATTTCTTTTCTCATCTGACGCCAAGCTAACTTGGAAATTGAGCAAAATATACGACAAAATATGCGACTTTTGAAAACCATCATACACGGGAATTTAACAAGTTTTGCTGTTTTTAGTACCGAGTAAATACTTTATTAGAAGAATATACTTATTGTTGGGCAAGATCTAATAATTTTCTTGTTTCTTAGTACGTTTGTTTGAATAGCCCTACGGAGCACACTAGCGGTATTTGGTGTATTTTGAAGCTGCACACTGCACACTGCACGCTGCATGCTGGGCGCAATCACGCCACACATACACATAACCTCACAGAGCACGCTGTTAACCGTTACAAAATGTTCGAGGTCAATTTATTAGGACAACGTAATATGTGTTCTTTATTCAAGCATATGTATTACAACTTTATTCCACGACGGATGACGACTTACTCTGCTACGAAACGAAAAAGCGAAGTTCTAGTCAGGGGTTGCCAGACGTTATTATTTCATAGGGGACATGCAGCGTTGCCAGTAATATTATTATTCTCAACACTCCTTCTCAAAGCTACATGTCTACCTTTTACAAACTCAAATTAAAAGTAAACATATTCAATGCAATCCCATCATACTAACAAATTTGGCATGTTTCACCTTACACAAGTTTTTAGTTAGTACATCTGAAATCATACTTTCCGTTGGTACATACTCGATTTCAATTTTCTTATTCTTATATAAATCTCTTATATGATGACACCTAATGTCTATGTGCTTACTACGCGCATGAAATTTGGAATTCTTTGCAAGACTCAGTGCGCTTTGGTTGTCGCTGTATATTTTCACTGCCGGGACATCTCCGAAACCCATTTCATTAACGAGTTTCGCAATATACACCGCTTCTTTAGCTGCTGACGAAAGCGCCACATATTCCGTCTCCGTAGTACTCAGTGCCACGACCGATTGTTTCTTGGACTCCCAAGTAAATGCAGCACCTGCAGCGAAGAAGGACCAGCCACTAAACGACTTCCGATCACTGCAATCTCCAGCCCAGTCCGCGTCGACATAACCATGGATGGGCTGACCATTGCTTTGATAGTGCAACTTCAGCTCCGCGGTGCCCTTCAGATATCGCAATATTCGTTTGGCACCCACTTCATGCTCCTTGTGCGGGTCGACATTCCGTTGTGCAAGCTTCGTTACGGAATGTAGGATATCTGGCCGGGTTGTCATCGCCAGATACATCAGTGAGCCAATCAATGATTGATACGCCTTTTGGTTGACCCGTTGGCAGCTTTCTTCATTACATATTACTTGAAAGCCTGCCTCTAATGGTAACGCATTCGCCTTACAGTTCTGCATACCGTACTCATTGAGAAGACTCTCAATAAACTGTTTGTGGCCAATATGGATACTGCCAAGATCGCCATCGCGCTCGATTTCCATACCCAGGAAATGTTTCAGAGCGCCGCCGTCGACCACATCGAATGCGCCTGATATAAGCGCCTTCACGCTGTTCAGCTCTTGTTTGTTCGAACTCGCCACTATTAGGTCGTCAACGTATACGACAATTATAGTGAAGTTATTTGGGTCCTTTCGTGTATATATGCAGGGTTCGCTAACGCAAGGAACAAAGCCAAATCCTTGAAGCACCTCGTCCAACTTCTCGTTCCAGATACGGCCGCTTTGTTTGAGACCATACAATGACTTGTGTAACTTTAACACGCGCTCAGGATAGCTCTTATCCTCAAACCCTTCCGGTTGCTTCATATATACCACATCTGTAAGCTCGCTATTTAGATACGCGGACGCCACGTCCATCTGATGCATATACATTTTGTGCTCAACAGCCAGGGCTATCACCATCCTTATTGATGAATAACGTGCAACAGGAGAAAATGTTTCATTGTAATTGATGCCAAAACGTTGAGCGCAACCCTTTGCGACCAGCCGGGATTTGAATCGCTCCACTTTACCCAAGTGATCTCTCTTCACAGAAAAAACCCATTTACAGCCAATCAGCTTTTCACCTTTAGGTAGCTCTTCCAATCACCATGTATTGTTGGCACGCAGCGAATCAATCTCCTTCTGCATCGAATCTCTCCATTCCTTAGCCTGCGCCGTGTTCAACGCCTCGTTGACTGTATTTGGCATCTGTATTTCATTCACAGCAATGACATTCACCATGTTGTATTGTTTACGTGGCCGTCCAGGTCCACCAGTATATATATTTTTAGGTCGGCCTGGGCCTCTCTTACAGCCTCCTTGATTGTTGTCGTCGGTTTCTTCTGCTACTCCTTCAGTTTCATCGTCATGACTTTCTTCAGTGGCCACAGCTTCCATAGCAGGATTCACCTTATCTGCCACTAAGCCATCGAACTGCAGATCAACAGCGTCACACGCTGACTGGTCTTCAAGTTCAGCTAGTTTCACATCAGCAACGTTTGCTGCTCCCTTGCTGCCATGTTTTACCAAGTCATCTTCTAGGAATATGACATCTCTAGCATCAATAATCGTTTGCTTTTCAGGGTTGTGCAAACGATACGCCTTCGCAGTCTCGGAGTATCCGACCAACATGTATTCAACACCTTTTGGTTTGAACTTCTTCCGGTGAGTTTTATCCAGTACAATCGCCCTCGCGCCAAACACTCTCAGGTGAGATACCGATGGCTTCTTGCCCGACCACGCCTCGTACGGCGTCACTGCAGGCAACGTTGACGTCTCAGATCGATTTCGCAGATAGGCAGCCGTGTTAACAGCCTCTGCCCAAAACATCTCGTCAACAGACGCATGAACTAGCATGCTCCGTGCCGTCTCCACCAATGTTCTATTGGCACGCTCCGCCACACCATTTTGCTGGGGAGTGTAGGGGACAGTTAGTTGCCGTTTTATGCCATTACTCACCAAGAAACTGCTAAATTTCTCACTGACATACTCTCGGCCGTTGTCGCTTCTAATTGATTTAATCTTCATTCCAGTCTGTGTCTCGGCAAATATTTTAAACTGTTTAAATTTATCAAATATTTCGTCTCTTGTCTTTAAGAAACACACAGACACATAGCGCGTTTTATCGTCTATAAATGTCGCAAAATATCGTGCTCCGCCAATGGAGGGCTTATTCATTGGCCCACAAATGTCAGTGTGCACCAGGTCAAGAATGTTCGCAGACCTATTCTCTGATTTTTTACCGAATTGCTTTTCGCAAATCTTACATTTTGCACACGTTTCACACACATGTTCTTTTGTATCAAAACTCATGTTTGCATCCAAGCCAAACACCATGCCATTTTTGGCCATCTTTTGTAAACTTGTGTAGTTCAGGTGACCGAACCGATTGTGCCATTTTTCTATTTGTGCTCTTATAGGCTGCGACACAAAACACTTTTTTTATTTCGTTTTCAAATATATACAGCCCGTTTCTATTTTGTGCTTTTAACAAAACTTCATGTCCGTCCATTATTTTCGCAACATTGTTTTCAAATATTACTTTAAGTCCATTTTTATTGGCTTTCGCGACAGACATAAAATTGCACTGCAGTTCTTTTACGTACAACACGTCGATTAAATCAAAAGATCGCTTGCGCCAATGCAAGCGCACGGTACCACGCCCTTCCGCACAAATAGAATTATTTCCAGCTAGCATTATCTTTTCTTTATGCTCATAAAATTCTATAAACATCGAGCGAGCACAACACAAGTGGGCGGTTGCACCACTAACCAAACACCACATTTCTTTTACGAGTTCATTATTCGCAGCAACAGACAATACAGTGAAATTTGTCTTCTTTGCGGACTTATCTTCTTCTGGTTTAGTCGACTTCTCTTTCACTTTGCAATTCGCCGCAATGTGTCCGCGACCACTACACGACCAACAAACGATATTCGCTTTGCCTTTCTGTTGTGTCTTTGAAGAACCGTTTGATTTGCTTGATCGTTTATCCGTACGCGCTGCAAACATTTTTTGCTCACTTCTCTCTGTGTATTCATCACATGCCTTCCTTCTTTCGCCTTCTTCAAGCAATTTTACTTTCAGTGCACTAACACTAGGCAAGAAATCACGCGATTCAATTGCAACAACAAAGTTCTCGAATGAGTCATTTAAACTTGACAACAAAATGATCGCAAGCATTTCATCAGTAACCGTTAACTCTATTTCTTGCAGTTTTTCAACTACATCGCAAAAACTGTTCACATGCGTTCCAATGCTATCATTTGGACTCATTTTCAAATATAACAATTGTTTAAACAAATTAATACGACGCGCGGGGCCTTTTGGCGTATGTATTTCCTTTAATATGTTCCACGCTTCCAACGCACTTCTACAGTGCTTCACATTATTAATTTGTGACGGCTTTATACACAGCATGATGCTCGCAAGCGCTTTCTCGTCTTTCGCGTCGAACTGAGCATTTTGTTCCTCGCTCGCATTTTCGCTTTTTATTAAGCTACCGCATACAACTGGCCATAGTTCAGTATGTATTAAAACGCTTTTCATTTGAATAGCCCATGCACTATAATTATCATCGTCTAGCTTTTCTATGGCAAACATTCCCGAATTCATTTTAAGCATCACTTGTCCAGAAAGTCCAGAATAATCGCGCACGAACAATTCACTTTCACAAGATTTGCTAACACGTGTTTTTCACACACCGAGTCTGTCAATACATACATATGCATACATATATGTACATGCGTGTCCAGAAACTCCAGAATATTCTACCGATGAATTATTCAATTTCACACGCGCTCTTTTTTACACGTTCCTGGGCCCATAACCTGTTCGAGGTCAATTTATTAGGACAACGTAATATGTGTTCTTTATTCAAGCATATGTATTACAACTTTATTCCACGACGGATTACGACTTACTCTGCTACGAAACGAAAAAGCGAAGTTCTAGTCAGGGGTTGCCAGACGTTATTATTTCATAGGGGACATGCAGCGTTGCCAGTAATATTATTATTCTCAACACAAAATTCTTAGGTTTTCTCCCTTGAGAAAAAATTGAGCTTATTCCGCATGTATATATATAAGCGAAGATTGTTAGCCGGCTGCGACGCCACACATCTCTAACCCTAAATCTGTAACAATATCTACACCTTGGGGAAAAGGAATAGTGATAATAAATTGATCATACACACAGAATGATAATGATTACATGCATATTAAAACTAGTGTAAAGTTCAGAACCCACACCTCTCACACACACACTATAACAACCAAGTGTTTAATGCATTCACCCAATCTTTCTTTTGCTCTCATGCATCAGTATTAAATACTTGCTAAATTAATTAAAAACTTCAATGCCATATGAATACTTAATTATAATTTAAACAAGTAAAAAAGCTACATTCGAGAGTGCTCGACTGTAATATACCCGCTACCCAGCTGCTCGTACATCAAAATTATAAAGAACGGCTACAATCATATTTTGACCGTAAAAGGCCATGGACTTACCATACGATATTTATGCAAAGTCAAAATCTAAAATAAAACAAATAATTGTTTGCACACATTTAATTTTTGATCCGGGTGGGACTCGAACCTATAAATGCATAGTAGTTCTGTTCGTTATGCAGTCCACAACTTAACCCATTTCACCACCGTACACGTACACACTATTCGGCACAATGCTGCAAGCAGCGCTGCTTACAGCTATGGAAAACGTTAAGCTGAAAACCTTCGGTGTTTATTATCCGATTGTTACCAAATTTTCAGAGATCATCTGGCTAGCTATAGTTATCATATAAACCGGAAATGAAAAATATGGCATCAAAATTGCGCTTGTAATCAATTTTTTTCGATTTACAGGGGCGGAAGGGGGCGTGGCCAAAAAACCCAAAATAAACTTGATTAGCGTGCAATAATAACACATAGTGTCACCAAATTTGGTAGTTCTAGGTCTTATAATAGCTGAGATCTAGATTTTCACACGGACAGACAGACGGACAGACGGACATGGCTATATCGACTCGGCTGCTGATCCTGAGCCAGAATATATATACTTTATGGGGTCGGAGGTGTCTCCTTCTGCCTGTTACATACATTTTCGGTTTAAACAAAGTTATAATACCCTTCTACTCTATGAGTAGCGGGTATAAAAAATAATTTTTTGCACACATTTAACTTTTGATACGGGAGGGACTCGAACCCGTAAATGCATAATAGTTTTGTTCGTTATGCAGTCCACAACTTAACCCATTTTACTACCGTACACGTACACACTATTCGGCACACAGTAAAAAGTATTGGAAATGTATAACTTTTATTCAGGTACCAAAAAAAATTCAAGATTTATCACTTAATCAGTAAAAATAATAATTCTACCTGTTGAAGACTATAAATCGGATACGTGCATGTAAAAAACGATATGTGCCCTTTTAATACCTCTTTATATACTTGAATGGAAAGTGTTCTGCAGCACTCTTACTTTTAATAAATTTTGTTAAAAAATTGACCGATAGGTTCTATGGCATCTATACGATGTATCGGTCCGTACGGCTTGTTCCGACTTATTTACAGCGGATAGCAATAAGAAACAAGTATACGAAGTTTCATGAAGGTAGCTCAAAAAGGGAGGCAATAACTTTTCTTTGCAAAAAAAAAGGTCGATCTTCCCACCATGACACGTATGCATGCGGAAGCGAACCTTAGACCCATTACCTAAGAGGTCCACTACTTCTCCATTTGGTCATTCAGCCATTACGCAAATTTTGCCAAAGTTACATTATGAGACCATTCCGAAATTCTTGCACGACAAAAACAAAGTCTAAATGCATGATGCGTGTTGTTGTTGCTATTTATTCATAAATAATATTCATAAACATACAATTAAATAAAAAATAAAAATAAAAAAATATAAGAAAAAGCTGCGCTCTAACAATCGCAAAGAGCTGATTAAAGAGACGGTCACTTCTCCACTTGTTAACTAAGTTCATTGTGAGCCATTAAAAAAATTTTAAATAAAATGCACCACCAATTAATGCATATTCAAAAATTAAAGTATATGTTCTTAAAAAAAAAAAAGAAAAAGCTTAAGCGGCATGAACTGGGAATCGAATCACGGGCCTGTCGGTTCAGGAGTTCATTGCTTTTTCACTTAGCTATTGACGCTGTTATCCAACAACTGCAAAAATTTGGTTAGTATGGCATTCTTATTATTTTCTGTACAAATAAAGAATTTGCGCTGCCGGAAGCGCTGTTTACAGCTATGGAAAGCGTTAAACTGAATAGCTTCTGTGTTTATTATCCGATTGTTAATAAATTTTCAGAGATCATCTGGCTAGCTATAGTTATGATATGAACCGAAAATGAACAATATAGCATCAAAATTGCGCTTGTAATCAATTTTTTTTGATTTACAGGGGTGGAAGGGGGCGTGGCCAAAATCCAAAATAAACGTGATCAGCGTGCTATAATAATACATACTGTCACCAAATTTGGTCGTTTTAGCTCTTATAATAGCTGAGATCTAGATTTTCACACGGACAGACAGGCGGACAGACAGACAGACGGACAGACGGACATGGCTATTTCGACTCGGCTGTTGACCCTGAGCCAGAATATATATACTTTATGGGATCGGAGGAGTCTCCTTCTGCCTGTTACAAACATTTTCGGTTTAGTAGTAGCGGGTATAAAAAGAAAAAGCTTAACCGGCATGAACTGGGAATCGAACCACGGGTCTGTCGGTTGAGGAGTTCATCGCTTTGCCACTAAGCTACTGACGCTGTTATCCAACATCTGCAAAAACTTTCATTGTAAGGCATTCTTATTATATCCTGTACAAATAAAGAATTTGCGCTGCCGGCAGCGCTGCTTACAGCTATGGAAAACGTTATGCTGAATAACTTCTGTGTTTAGTATCCGATTGTTACTAAATTTTCAGAGATCATCTGGCTTGCTATTGTTATCAGATAAACCGAAAATAAACAATATGGCATCAAAATTGCGCTTGTATTCAATTTTTTTGTTTTTATTTGTTTTCTTCTTTCATTTTTATAAATTTTCGCAAGAACATTGTTCTCTAAGTATGTCAATGCAGTGTGCTTAAATGATTATGAAGAAAAATATCAATGTAAAAAAAAAAATTAAGAAAGCTCCTTAAAATGAATTATATATTATATATACCCAAGTAGCAACACACACCGTACATCAAATTGGTACCAAGGATCTTGTCGGGGTAAGTAAAAATAAATTTTATTGCACACAAATATGGGTTTCTAAAATAATTAATCAATTTAATGCTAGCAATTTATTAACACCTGCCAAATAAATTATAATGAACTCAAGTAAAAGAAAAAAAATTCTGAAATCTTAAAACACAAAGAAAAAAAACCATTGAAAAGAAATGCTCTAATATAAATTCATTACCCTATTTTAACATTTTTTTTCTAAAAAGACAAATGGAAACGATATACCCCAATCGAAAATGAAACACTAAATTGAATTGAATGAAAAACAAGTAAGAAAGCTACAGTCGAGAGTGCTCGACTGTAATATACCCGCTACCCAGCTGCTTGTACATAATTTATTTGCGGAACAAAAAATGGGCTACAATCATATTTTGACCGTAAAAGGCTACGGACTTATAATATTTATGCAAAGTCAAAATATAAAATAAAAAAAAAAACATTTTTGCACACATTTAATTTTTGATGCGGGCGGGACTCGAACCCGTAAATGCATAATAGTACTGTTCGTTTTGCAGTCCACAACTTAACCCATTTCACCACCGTACACGCACACACGATTCGGCACAATGCTGCAAGCTGCGCTGCCGGCAGCGCTGCTTACAGCTATGGAAAACGTTAAGCTGAATAACTTCTGTGTATCACATAAACCGAAAATAAAAAATATGGCATCAAAATTGCGCTTGTAATCAATTTTTTTCGATTTACAGGGGTGGAAGAGGGCGTGGCCAAAATCCAAAATAAGCTTGATTAGCGTGCAATAATAACACATACTGTCACCAAATTTGGTAGTTCTAGCTCTTATAATAGCTGAGATCTAGATTATTACACGGACAGACAGACAGACGGACACGGTTATGTCGACTCGGCTGTTGATCCTGAACCAGAATATATATACCTTATGGGGTCAGAGGTGTCTCCTTCTGCCTGTTACATACATTTTCGGTTTGAACAAAGTTATAATACCCTTCTACTCTATGAGTAGCGGGTATAAACAACATAAGAAAAAGTTGCGCTCTAACAATCGCACTCAGCTGATTTAAGAGACTGTTACTTCTTGTTAACTAAGTTCATTGTGAGCCATTAAAAAAATTTTAAATAAAATGCAAGACCACGAATTAATGCGTATTCAAAAATTAAAGTATTAGTTCTTTAAAAAAAAAGAACAAGTAAGAAAGCTACATTCGCATGTGCTCGACTGTAATATACCCGCTACCCAGCTGCTCGTACATCAAAATTATAAAGAACGGCTACAATCATATTTTGACCGTAAAAGGCCATGGACTTACAATATTTATGCAAAGTCAAAATCTAAAATAAAAAAAAATAATTTTTTGCACACATTTAACTTTTGATGCAGGTGGGACTCGAACCCATAAATGCATAATAGTTTTGTTCGTTATGCAGTCCACAACTTAACCCATTTCACCACCGTACACGAACACATTATTCGGCACAATGCTGCAAGCAGAGCTGCCGGCTAAAGGAGTAAAAAGTATTGAAAACTTATAACTTTTATTCAGGTACCACAAAAATCCAAGATTTATCACTTAAACAGTAAAAATAATAATTCTACCTGTTGAAGACTATAAATCGAATACGTGCATGTAAAAAACGATATGTGCCCTTTTAATACCTCTTTATATACATACTTGAATGGAAAGTGTTCTGGAGCACTCTAACTTTTAATAAATTTTGTTAAAAAAACGACCGATAGGTTCTATGGCATTTAAACGATGTATCGGTCCGTACCGGCTCGTTCCGACTTATTTATAGCGGACAGCAATAAGAAACATGTATACAAAGTTTCAGGAAGGAAGCTCAAAAAGGGAGGCAAAAACTTTTCTTTGCAAGAAATAAGAAAAGTTCGATCTCCCCCACCATGACACGTATGCATGCGGAATCGAACCTTGGACCCATTACGTAAAAGGTCCACCACTTCTCCATTCGGTCATTAAGCCATTACGCAAATTTTGCCAAAGTTACATTATGAGACCATTCGGAAATTTTTGCACGACAAAAACAAAGTCTGGATGCATGATGCGTGTTGTTGTTGCTATTTATTCATAAATAATAATCATAAACATACAATTAAATACAAAATAAAAATAAACAAGTAAGTAAGCTACAGTCGAGTGTGCTCGACTGTAATATACCCGCTACGCAGTTGCTCGTACATCATTTATTTGCGGAACAAAAAGCGGCTACAATCATATTTTGACCGTAAAAGGCTATGGACTTACAATATTTATGCAAAGTCAAAATCTAAAACAAGTAAAAAAGCTACATTCGAGAGTGCTGCACTGTAATATACCCGCTACCCAGCTGCTCATACATTAAAATTATTTGCGGAACAGTAAAGAACGGCTACAATCATATTTTGACCGTAAAAGGCCATGGACTTACAATATTTATGAAAAGTCAAAATCTAAAATAAACAAGTAAGAAAGCTACAGTCGAGTGTGCTCGACTGTAATATACCCGTACCCAGCTTCTTGTATATCATGTATTTGCGAAACAAAAAAAACGGCTACAATCATTTTTTGACCGTAAAAGGTCACAATATTTATGCAAACAATATTTATGCAAAGTCAAAATCTAAAATAAAAAAAACATTTTTGCACACATTTAATTTTTGATGCGGGCGGGACTCGAACCCGTAAATGAATAATAGTACTGTTCGTTTTGCAGTCCACAACTTAACCCATTTCACCACCGTACATGCACACACGATTCGGCACAATGCTGCAAGCAGCGCTGCCGGCAGAAAACGTTAAGCTGAATAACTTCTTCTTCCATTTCACCACCGTACACGCACACACTATTCGGCAGAATGCTGCAAGCAGCGCTGCTTACAGCTATGGAAAACGTTAAGCTGAAAACCTTCGGTGTTTATTATCCGATTGTTACCAAATTTTCAGATATCATCTGGCTAGCTATAGTTATCATATAAACCGGAAATGAAAAATATGGCATCAAAATTGCGCTTGTAATCAATTTTTTTCGATTTACAGGGGCGGAAGGGGGCGTGGCCAAAAAACCCAAAATAAACTTGATTAGCGTGCAATAATAACACATAGTGTCACCAAATTTGGTAGTTCTAGGTCTTATAATAGCTGAGATCTAGATTTTCACACGGACAGACAGACGGACAGACAGACAGACGGACAGACGGACAAGGCTATATCGACTCGGCTGTTGATCCTGAGCCAGAATATATATACTTTATGGGGTCGGAGGTGTCTCCTTCTGCCTGTTACATACATTTTCGGTTTGAACAAAGTTATAATACCCTTCTACTCTATGAGTAGCGGGTATAAAAAATAATTTTTTGCACACATTTAACTTTTGATGCGGGAGGGACTCGAACCCGTAAATGCATAATAGTTTTGTTCGTTATGCAGTCCACAACTTAACCCATTTTACCACCGTACACGCACACACTATTCGGCACACAGTAAAAAGTATTGGAAATGTATAACTTTTATTCAGGTACCAAAAAAAATTCAAGATTTATCACTTAATCAGTAAAAATAATAATTCTACCTGTTGAAGACTATAAATCGGATACGTGCATGTAAAAAACGATATGTGCCCTTTTAATACCTCTTTATATACTTGAATGGAAAGTGTTCTGCAGCACTCTAACTTTTAATAAATTTTGTTAAAAAAATGACCGATATGGCATCTATACGATGTATCGGTCCGTACGGCTTGTTCCGACTTATTTACAGCGGGCAGCAATAAGAAACAAGTATAAGAAGTTTCATGAAGGTAGCTCAAAAAGGGAGGCAATAACTTTTCTTTGCAATAAAAAAAAGGTCGATCTTCCCACCATGACACGTATGCATGCGGAATCGAACCTTAGACCCATTACCTAAGAGGTCCACTACTTCTCCATTTGGTCATTCAGCCATTACGCAAATTTTGCCAAAGTTACATTATGAGACCATTCCGAAATTCTTGCACGACAAAAACAATGTCTGAATGCATGATGCGTGTTGTTGTTCCTATTTATTCTCATAACTTAAACATACAATTAAATAAAAAATAAAAAAATATAAGAAAAAAGCTGCGCTCTAACAATCGCAAAGAGCTGATTAAAGAGACTGTCACTTCTCCACTTGTTAACTAAGTTCATTGTGAGCCATTAAAAAAATTTTAAATAAAATGCACCACCAATTAATGCATATTCAAAAATTAAAGTATATGTTCTTAAAAAAAAAAGAAAAAGCTTAAGCGGCATGAACTGGGAATCGAATCACGGGCCTGTCGGTTCAGGAGTTCATTGCTTTTTCACTTAGCTATTGACGCTGTTATCCAACAACTGCTTAGTATGGCATTCTTATTATTTTCTGTACAAATAAAGAATTTGCGCTGCCGGAAGCGCTGTTTACAGCTATGGAAAGCGTTAAACTGAATAGCTTCTGTGTTTAATATCCGATTGTTAATAAATTTTCAGAGATCATCTGGCTAGCTATAGTTATGATATGAACCGAAAATGAACAATATAGCATCAAAATTGCGCTTGTAATCAATTTTTTTTGATTTACAGGGGTGGAAGGGGGCGTGGCCAAAATCCAAAATAAACGTGATCAGCGTGCTATAATAATACATACTGTCACCAAATTTGGTCGTTTTAGCTCTTATAATAGCTGAGATCTAGATTTTCACACGGACAGACAGGCGGACAGACAGACAGACGGACAGACGGACATGGCTATTTCGACTCGGCTGTTGACCCTGAGTCAGAATATATATACTTTATGGGATCGGAGGAGTCTCCTTCTGCCTGTTACAAACATTTTCGGTTTGAACAAAGTTATAATACCCTTCTACTCTATGAGTAGCGGGTATAAAAAGAAAAAGCTTAAGCGGCATGAACTGGGAATCGAACCACGGGTCTGTCGGTTCAGGAGTTCATCGCTTTACCACTAAGCTACTGACGCTGTTATCCAACATCTGCAAAAACTTTCATTGTAAGGCATTCTTATTATATCCTGTACAAATAAAGAATTTGCGCTGCCGGCAGCGCTGCTTACAGCTATGGAAAACGTTATGCTGAATAACTTCTGTGTTTAGTATCCGATTGTTACCAAATTTTCAGAGATCATCTGGCTAGCTATTGTTATCAGATAAACCGAAAATAAACAATATGGCATCAAAATTGCGCTTGTAATCAATTTTTTTCGATTTATTTGTTTTCTTCTTTCGAAAATTTGTTTTCTTCTTTCATTTTTATAAATTTTCGCAAGAACATTGTTCTCTAAGTATGTCAATGCAGTGTGCTTAAATAATTATGAAGAAAAATATCAATGTAAAAAAAAAAAATTAAGAAAGCTCCTTAAAATGAATTATATATTATATATACCCAAGTAGCAACACACACCGTACATCAAATTGGTACCAAGGATCTTGTCGGGGTAAGTAAAAATAAATTTTATTGCACACAAATATGGGTTTCTAAAATAATTAATCAATTTAATGCTAGCAATTTATTAACACCTGCCAAATAAATTATAATGAACTCAAGTAAAAGAAAAAAATTCTGAAATCTTAAAACACAAAGAAAAAAAACCATTGAAAAGAAATGCTCTAATACAAATTCATTACCCTATTTTAAAATTTTTTTTCTAAAAAGACAAATGGAAACGATATACCCCAATCGAAAATGAAACACTAAATTGAATTGAATGAAAAACAAGTAAGAAAGCTACAGTCGAGTGTGCTCGACTGTAATATACCCGCTACCCAGCGGCTTGTACATAATTTATTTGCGGAACAAAAAATGGGCTACAATCATATTTTGACCGTAAAAGGCTATGGACTTATAATATTTATGCAAAGTCAAAATATAAAATAAAAAAAAAAACATTTTTGCACACATTTAATTTTTGATGCGGGCGGGACTCGAACCCGTAAATGCATAATAGTACTGTTCGTTTTGCAGTCCACAACTTAACCCATTTCACCACCGTACACGCACACACGATTCGGCACAATGCTGCAAGCTGCGCTGCCGGCAGCGCTGCTTACAGCTATGGAAAACGTTAAGCTGAATAACTTCTGTGTTTATTATCCGATTGTTACCAAATTTTATCATGTAACCGAAAATGAACAATATGGCATCAAAATTGCACTTGTAATCAATTTTTTCGATTTGCGGGGGGCGGAAGGGGGCGTGGCCAAAATCCAAAATAAACTTGATCAACGTGCAATAATAACACATATTGTCACCAAATTTGGTTGTCCTAGCTCTTATAATAGCTGAGATCTAGATTTTCACACGGACAGACAGACGGACAGACGGACATGGCTATATCGACTCGGCTGTTGATCCTGAGCCAGAATATATATACTTTATGGGGTCGGAGGTGTCTCCTTTTGCCTGTTACATACATTTTCGGTTTGAACAAAGTTATAATACCCTTCTACTCTATGAGTAGCGGGTATAAAAAGTTAGTATTATTAACTATTAAGTTACACTATTATGTCGCAACGCACCTCCTTTTTTATATCATCATCCTAGAACAATAAACAGTATTTAATATTGTTGTAAATAAATGAATTATTATTATAATGTTGAACTAAATTCACTAATATGTTTCTTCGGAAGACAATGGCCTGAGCTTGCATATCAGCCTATTTGATTAGGGATTTCCTATGAATTTCGCCAAGAGGAAATCATGATAGGGCGGGTAAAGAAGGTGGGCTGCACCAACACCTATAGCAGCCTCGTCCTTATTTTAATGGCGTCAGTAAATTTATAACTTGTATAATTGATCTGAAAAAAAGGCAACGGGACTAGATTTTTTTTGTAAAGCTACAAATTGTTCTCTATATATTTTAACACCTTTTCTAGTCATCGAACTACCCCAACCGAATGACAACTAGCCGCATCCAGAGTCCCCTCTGACTAGAGAAAGAGACATTAGCAGTTGTATAATAGATGTATAAATGAGGATTGTACAAACATATATAATATATGTATACGTAACCTTTATGGAAAACTATTGTCTTATTATTGTATTTTATACTTGAAATAATACAACAATATAATCATATTAGGGAAAAGCATCGGTTTATATTAACTCAAGACATAAACAACAACCTGTGTATATCTATTAATACTATTTTTAAATAAATGGCGCCCAACGTGGGGCCAATACGCGTATAGCATTATTTTTCATGCAATAAATAGCGCTCCCACCAAGTAAGGAGCCGCTATGCGTGAAAAAACATAACATCGCTGCCGGCAGCGCTACTTACAGCTATGGAAAACGTTAATCTGAAGAACTTCTGTGTTTATTATCCGATGGTTACCAAATTTTCAGAGATCATCTGGCTAGCTATAGTTATCACATAAACCGAAAATGAAAAATATGGCATCAAAATTGCGCTTGTAATCAATTTTTTTCGATTTACAGGGGTGGAAGAGGGCGTGGCCAAAATCCAAAATAAGCTTGATTAGCGTGCAATAATAACACATACTGTCACCAAATTTGGTAGTTCTAGCTTTTATAATAGCTGAGATCTAGATTATTACACGGACAGACAGACAGACGGACACGGTTATGTCGACTCGGCTGTTGATCCTGAACCAGAATATATATACCTTATGGGGTCAGAGGTGTCTCCTTCTGCCTGTTACATACATTTTCGGTTTGAACAAAGTTATAATACCCTTCTACTCTATGAGTAGCGGGTATAAAAAACATAAGAAAAAGTTGCGCTCTAACTGCTGATTTAAGAGACTGTTACTTCTTGTTAACTAAGTTCATTGTGAGCCATTAAAAAATTTTAAATAAAATGCAAGACCACGAATTAATGCATATTCAAAAATTAAAGTATTAGTTCTTTAAAAAAAAAGAACAAGTAAGAAAGCTACATTCGCATGTGCTCGACTGTAATATACCCGCTACCCAGCTGCTCGTACATCAAAATTATAAAGAACGGCTACAATCATATTTTGACCGTAAAAGGCCATGGACTTACAATATTTATGCAAAATCAAAATCTAAAATAAAAAAAAAAATAATTTTTTGCACACATTTAACTTTTCATTCAGGTGGGACTCGAACCCATAAATGCATAATAGTTTTGTTCGTTATGCAGTCCACAACATAACCCATTTCACCACCGTACACGAACACATTATTCGGCACAATGCTGCAAGCAGAGCTGCCGGCTAAAGGAGTAAAAAGTATTGAAAACGTATATCTTTTATTCAGGTACCACAAAAATCGAAGATTTATCACTTAAACAGTAAAAATAATAATTCTACCTGTTGAAGACTATAAATCGAATACGTGCATGTAAAAAACGATATGTGCCCTTTTAATACCTCTTTATATACATACTTGAATGGAAAGTGTTCTGGAGCACTCTAACTTTTAATAAATTTTGTTAAAAAAACGACCGATAGGTTCTATGGCATTTAAACGATGTACCGGTCCGTATCGGCTCGTTCCGACTTATTTACAGCGGACAGCAATAAGAAACATGTATACAAAGTTTCAGGAAGGAAGCTCAAAAAGGGAGGCAAAAACTTTTCTTTGCAAGAAATAAGAAAAGTTCGATCTCCCCCACCATGACACGTATGCATGCGGAATCGAACCTTGGACCCATTACGTAAAAGGTCCACCACTTCTCCATTCGGTCATTAAGCCATTACGCAAATTTTGCCAAAGTTACATTATGAGACCATTCGGAAATTTTTGCACGACAAAAACAAAGTCTGAATGCATGATGCGTGTTGTTGTTGCTATTTATTCATAAATAATAATCATAAACATACAATTAAATATAAAATAAAAATAAACAAGTAAGAAAGCTACAGTCGAGAGTGCTCGACTGTAATATACCCGCTACCCAGCTGCTTGTACATAATTTATTTGCGGAACAAAAAAGCGGCTACAATCAGATTTTGACCGTAAAAGGCTATGGACTTATAATATTTATGCAAAGTCCAAATATAAAATAAAAAAAAAAACATTTTTGCACACATTTAATTTTTGATGCGGGCGGGACTCGAACCCGTAAATGCATAATAGTACTGTTCGTTTTGCAGTCCACAACTTAACCCATTTCACCACCGTACACGCACACACGATTCGGCACAATGCTGCAAGCAGCGCTGCTGGCAGCGCTGCTTACAGCTATGGAAAACGTTAAGCTGAATAACTTCTGTGTTTATTATCCGATTGTTACCAAATTTTCAGAGATCATCTGGCTAGCTGTAGTTATCATGTAAACCGAAAATGAACAACAAAATTGCACTTGTTATCAATGTTTTTTCGATTTGCGGGGGCGGAAGGGGGCGTGGCCAAAATCCAAAATAAACTTGATCAGCGTGCAATAATATCACATATTGTCACCAAATTTGGTTGTCCTAGCTCTTATAATAGCTGAGATCTAGATTTTCACACTGACAGACGGACGGACAGACTGACACGGCTATATCGACTCGGCTGTTGATCCTGAGCCAGAATATATATACTTTATGGGGTCGGAGGTGTCTCCTTCTGCCTGTTACATACATTTTCGGTTTGAACAAGGTTATAATACCCTTCTACTCTATGAGTAGCGGGTATAAAAAAAAAAACATTTTTGCACACATTTAATTTTTGATGCGGGCGGGACAGGAACCCGTAAATGCATAATAGTACTGTTCGTTTTGAAGTCCACAACTAAACCCATTTCACCACCGTACACGCACACACGATTCGGCACAATGCTGCAAGCAGCGCTGCCGGCAGCGCTACTTACAGCTATGGAAAACGTTAAGCTGAATAACTTCTGTGTTTATTATCCGATTGTTACCAAATTCAGAAATCATCTGGCTAGCTATAGTTATCATGTAGTCCGAAAATGAACAATATGGCATCAAAATTGCCTTTGTTATTGTTTTTTTCGATTTACAGGGGCGGAAGGGGGAGTGGCCAAAATCCAAAATAAACTTGATCAGCGTGCAATAATAACACATTTTGTCACCAAATTTGGTAGTTCTAGCTCTTATAATAGCTGAGATCTAGATTTTCACACGGACAGACAGACGGACAGACAGACAGACGGACAGACGGACATGGCTATATCGACTCGGCTGTTGATCGTGAGCCAAAAAATATATACTTTATGGGGTCGGAGGTGTCTCCTTCTGCCTGTTACATACATTTTCGGTTTGAACAAAGTTATAATAACCTTCTACTCTATGAGTAGCGGGTATAAAAATTAAAGTATAATTTCTTAAAAAAAAAAGAAAAAGCTTAAGCGGCATGAACTGGGAATCGAATTACGGGCCTGTCGGTTTAGGAGTTCATCGCTTTTCCACTAAGCTACTGACGCTGTTATCCAACAACTGCAAAAATTTGCATTGTATGGCATTCTTATTATTTCCTGTACAAATAAAGAATTTGCGCTGCCGGCAGCGCTGTTTACAGCTATGGAAAACGTTAAACTAAATAACTTCTGTGTTTATTATTCGATTGTTACCAAATTTTCAGAGATCATCAGAATACCCTTTTACTCTATGAGTAGCGGGTATAAAAATAATTTTTTGCACACATTTAACTTTTGATGCGGATGGGACTCGAACCCATAAATGCATAATAGTTTTTTCGTTATGCAGTCCACAACTTAACCAATTTCACCACCGTACACGCACACACTATTCGGCACAATGCTGCAAGCAGCGCTGCCGGCAAAAGGGAGTAAAAAGTATTGAAAACGTATATCTTTTATTCAGATACCACAAAAATCCAAGATTTATCACTTAAACAGTAAAAATAATAATTCTTCCTGTTGAAGACTATAAATCGAATACGTGCATGTAAAAAACGATATGTGCCCTTTTTAATACCTCTTTATATACTTGAATGGAAAGTGTTCTGGAGCACTCTAACTTTTAATAAATTTTGTTAAAAAAACGACCGATAGGTTCTATGGCATCCATACGATGTATCGGTCCGTACCAGCTCGTTACTTGTTAACTAAGTTCATTGTGAGCCATTAAAAAAATTTTAAGTAAATTGCACCACCAATTAATGCATATTCAAAAATTAAAGTATAAGTTCTTAAAAAAAACAAGTAAGAAAGCTACAGTCGAGTGTGCTCGACTGTAACATACCCGCTACCCAGCTGCTTGTACAAAAATTTATTTGCGGAACAAAAAAACGGCTACAATCATATTTTGACCGTAAAAGGCTATGGACTTATAATATTTATGCAAAGTCAAAATATAAAATAAAAAAAAAAAAAAAATTTTTGCACACATTTAATTTTTGATGCGGGCGGGACTCGAACCCGTAAATGCATAATAGTACTGTTCGTTTTGGAGTCCACAACTTAACCCATTTCACCACCGTACACGCACACACGATTCGGCACAATGCTGCAAGCAGCGCTGCCGGCAGCGCTGCTTACAGCTGTGGAAAACGTTAAGCTGAATAACTTCTGTGTTTATTATCCGATTGTTACCAAATTTTCAGAGATCATCTGGCTAGCTATAGTTATCATGTAAATAAGAAGAATATGGCATCAAAATTGCACTTGTTATCAATGTTTTTTCGATTTGCGGGGGCGGAAGGGGGCGTGGCCAAAATCCAAAATAAACTTGATCAGCGTGCAATAATAACACATTTTGTCACCAAATTTGGTTGTCCTAGCTCTTATAATAGCTGAGATCTAGATTTTCACACGGACAGACAGACGGACAGACAGACAGACGGACAGACGGACAGACGGACATGGCTATATCGACTCGGCTGTTGATCCTGAGCCAGAATATATATACTTTATGGGGTCGGAGGTGTCTCCTTCTGCCTGTTACATACATTTTCGGTTTTAACAAAGTTATAATACCCTTCTACTCTATGAGTAGCGGGTATAAAAAGAAAAAACTTAAGCGGCATGAACTGGGAATCGAATCACGGGCCTGTCGGTTCAGGAGTTCATCGCTTTTTCACTAAGCTACTGACGCTGTTACCCAACAACTGCAAATATTTGCATTATATGGCATTCTTATTATTTCCTGTACAAATAAAGAACTTGCGCTGCCGGAAGCGCAGCTTACAGCTTATCATGTAGTCCGAAAATGAACAATATGGCATCAAAATTGCCCTTGTTGTTGCTTTTTTTCGATTTACAGGGGCGGAAGGGGGAGTGGCCAAAATCCAAAATAAACTTGATCGGCGTGCAATAATAACACATTTTGTCACCAAATTTGGTAGTTCTAGCTCTTATAATAGCTGAGATCTAGATTTTCACACGGACAGACAGACGGACAGACAGACAGACGGACAGACGGACAGACGGACAGACGGACATGGCTATATCGACTCGGCTGTTGATCGTGATCCAAAAAATATATACTTTATGGGGCGGAGGTGTCTCCTTCTGCCTGTTACATACATTTTCGGTTTGAACAAAGTTATAATAACCTTCTACTCTATGAGTAGCGGGTATAAAAATTAAAGTATAATTTCTTAAAAAAAAAAAAGAAAAAGCTTAAGCGGCATGAACTGGGAATCGAATTACGGGCCTGTCGGTTTAGGAGTTCATCGCTTTTCCACTAAGCTACTGACGCTGTTATCCAACAACTGCAAAAATTTGCATTGTATGGCATTCTTATTATTTTTTCTGTACAAATAAAGAATTTGCGCTGCCGGCAGCGCTGTTTACAGCTATGGAAAACGTTAAACTAAATAACTTCTGTGTTTATTATTCGATTGTTACCAAATTTTCAGAGATCATCAGAATACCCTTTTACTCTATGAGTAGCGGGTATAAAAATAATTTTTTGCACACATTTAACTTTTGATGCGGATGGGACTCGAACCCATAAATGCATAATAGTTTTTTTCGTTATGCAGTCCACAACTTAACCAATTTCACCACCGTACACGCACACACTATTCGGCACAATGCTGCAAGCAGCGCTGCCGGCAAAAGGAGTAAAAAGTATTGAAAACGTATATCTTTTATTCAGATACCACAAAAATCCAAGATTTATCACTTAAACAGTAAAAATAATAATTCTTCCTGTTGAAGACTATAAATCGAATACGTGCATGTAAAAAACGATATGTGCCCTTTTAATACCTCTTTATATACTTGAATGGAAAGTGTTCTGGAGCACTCTAACTTTTAATAAATTTTGTTAAAAAAAACGACCGATAGGTTCTATGGCATCCATACGATGTATCGGTCCGTACCAGCTCGTTACTTGTTAACTAAGTTCATTGTGAGCCATTAAAAAAATTTTAAGTAAATTGCACCACCAATTAATGCATATTCAAAAATTAAAGTATAAGTTCTTAAAAAAAACAAGTAAGAAAGCTACAGTCGAGTGTGCTCGACTGTAACATACCCGCTACCCAGCTGCTTGTACAAAAATTTATTTGCGGAACAAAAAAACGGCTACAATCATATTTTGACCGTAAAAGGCTATGGACTTATAATATTTATGCAAAGTCAAAATATAAAATAAAAAAAAAAAAAAAAACATTTTTGCACACATTTAATTTTTGATGCGGGCGGGACTCGAACCCGTAAATGCATAATAGTACTGTTCGTTTTGGAGTCCACAACTTAACCCATTTCACCACCGTACACGCACACACGATTCGGCAAATGCTGCAAGCAGCGCTGCCGGGCAGCGCTGCTTACAGCTGTGGAAAACGTTAAGCTGAATAACTTCTGTGTTTATTATCCGATTGTTACCAAATTTTCAGAGATCATCTGGCTAGCTATAGTTATCATGTAAATAAGAAGAATATGGCATCAAAATTGCACTTGTTATCAATGTTTTTTCGATTTGCGGGGGCGGAAGGGGGCGTGGCCAAAATCCAAAATAAACTTGATCAGCGTGCAATAATAACACATTTTGTCACCAAATTTGGTTGTCCTAGCTCTTATAATAGCTGAGATCTAGATTTTCACACGGACAGACAGACGGACAGACAGACAGACGGACAGACGGACAGACGGACATGGCTATATCGACTCGGCTGTTGATCCTGAGCCAGAATATATATATACTTTATGGGGTCGGAGGTGTCTCCTTCTGCCTGTTACATACATTTTCGGTTTTAACAAAGTTATAATACCCTTCTACTCTATGAGTAGCGGGTATAAAAAGAAAAAACTTAAGCGGCATGAACTGGGAATCGAATCACGGGCCTGTCGGTTCAGGAGTTCATCGCTTTTTCACTAAGCTACTGACGCTGTTACCCAACAACTGCAAATATTTGCATTATATGGCATTCTTATTATTTCCTGTACAAATAAAGAACTTGCGCTGCCGGAAGCGCAGCTTACAGCTTATCATGTAGTCCGAAAATGAACAATATGGCATCAAAATTGCCCTTGTTGTTGCTTTTTTTCGATTTACAGGGGCGGAAGGGGGAGTGGCCAAAATCCAAAATAAACTTGATCGGCGTGCAATAATAACACATTTTGTCACCAAATTTGGTAGTTCTAGCTCTTATAATAGCTGAGATCTAGATTTTCACACGGACAGACGGACGGACAGACAGACAGACGGACAGACGGACAGACGGACAGACGGACATGGCTATATCGACTCGGCTGTTGATCGTGATCCAAAAAATATATACTTTATGGGGCGGAGGTGTCTCCTTCTGCCTGTTACATACATTTTCGGTTTGAACAAAGTTATAATAACCTTCTACTCTATGAGTAGCGGGTATAAAAATTAAAGTATAATTTCTTAAAAAAAAAAAAAAGAAAAAGCTTAAGCGGCATGAACTGGGAATCGAATCACGGGCCTGTCGGTTCAGGAGTTCATCGCTTTTTCACTAAGCTACTGACGCTGTTACCCAACAACTGCAAAAATTTGCATTGTATGGCATTTTTATTATTTCCTGTACAAATAAAGAACTTGCGCTGCCGGAAGCGCTGCTTACAGCTATGGAAAACGTTAAACTGAATAACTTCTGTGTTTATTATCCGATTATTACCAAATTTTCAGATATCATCTGGCTAGCTATAGTTAATATATAAACCGAAAATGAACAATATGGCATCAAAATTGCGCTTGTAATCAATTTTTTCGATTTACAGGGGCGGAAGGGGACGTGGCCAAAATCCAAAATAAACTTGATCAGCGTGCAATAATAACACATACTGTCACCAAATTTGGTAGTCCTAGCTCTTATAATAGCTACAAATAAAGAATTTGCGCTGCCGGCAGCTCTGTTTACAGCTATGGAAAACGTTAAACTGAATAACTTCTGTGTTTATTATTCGATTGTTACCAAGTTTTCAGAGATCATCAGAATACCCTTCTACTCTATGAGTAGCGGGTATAAAAATAATTTTTTGCACACATTTAACTTTTGATGCGGATGGGACTCGAACCCATAAATGCATAATAGTTTTTTTCGTTATGCAGTCCATAACTTAACCAATTTCACCACCGTACACGCACACACTATTCGGCACAATGCTGCAAGCAGCGCTGCCGGCAAAAGGAGTAAAAAGTATTGAAAACATATATCTTTTATTCAGGTACCACAAAAATCGAAGATTTATCACTTAAACAGTAAAAATAATAATTCTTTCTGTTGAAGACTGTAAATTGAATACGTGCATATAAAAAACGATATGTGCCCTTTTAATACCTCTTTATATACTTGAATGGAAAGTGTTCTGGAGCACTCTAACTTTTAATAAATTTTGTTAAAAAAAACGACAGATAGGTTCTATGGCATCCATACGATGTATCGGTCCGTACCGGCTCGTTACTTGATAACTAAGTTCATTGTGAGCCATTAAAAAAATTTTAATAAAATGCACCACCAATTAATGCATATTCAACAAGTAAGAAAGCTACAGTCGAGTGTGCTCGACTGTAACATACCCGCTACCCAGCTGCTTGTACAAAATTTATTTGCGGAACAAAAAAACGGCTACAATCATATTTTGACCGTAAAAGGCTATGGACTTATAATATTTATGCAAAGTCAAAATATAAAATAAAAAAAAAAAAAATTTTTGCACACATTTAATTTTTGATGCGGGCGGGACTCGAACCCGTAAATGCATAATAGTACGGTTCGTTTTGCAGTCCACAACTTAACCCATTTCACCACCGTACACGCACACACGATTCGGCACAATGCTGGAAGCAGCGCTGCCGGCAGCGCTGCTTACAGCTGTGGAAAACGTTAAGCTGAATAACTTCTGTGTTTATTATCCGATTGTTACCAAATTTTCAGAGATTATCTGGCTAGCTATAGTTATCTTGTAAAAAAAGAATATGGCATCAAAATTGCACTTGTTATCAATGTTTTTTCGATTTGCGGGGGCGGAAGGGGGCGTGGCCAAAATCCAAAATAAACTTGATCAGCGTGCAATAATAACACATATTGTCACCAAATTTGGTTGTCCTAGCTCTTATAATAGCTGAGATCTAGATTTTCACACGGACAGACTGACGGACAGACGGACATGGCTATTTCGACTCGGCTGTTGATCCTGAGCCAGAATATATATACTTTATGGGGTCGGAGGTGTCTCCTTCTGCCTGTTACATACATTTTCGGTTTGAACAAAGTTATAATACCCTTCTACTCTATGAGTAGCGGGTATAAAAACGACCGATAGGTTCTATGGCATCTATACGATGTATCGGTCCGTACCAGCTCGTTCCGACTTATTTACAGCGGGCAGCAATAAGAAAAATGTATACAAAGTTTCATGAAGAAAGCTCAAAAAGGGAGGCAAAAACTTTACTTTGCAAAAAATAAGAAAAGTTCGATCTCCCCCACCATGACACGTATGCATGCGGAATCGAACCTTGGACCCATTACCTAAGAGGTCCACCACTTCTCCATTCGGTCATTAAGCCTTTGCGCAAATTTTGCCAAAGTTACATTATGAGACCATTCGGAAATTCTTGCACGACAAAAACAAATTCTGAATGCATGATGCGTGTTGTTGTTGCTATTTATTCATAAATAATAATCATAAACATACAATTAAATAAAAAATAAAAATAAAACAAGTAAGGAAAGCTACAGTCGAGCACGCCCGACCGTAAGATACCATTCGACCACTTTCGTAGTTGCACTAACTAGTACTTACTCGCTCTCACACACACATACAGACACACACACAAAAACTAAAACGAAGCGTGACGATATGCTGCAATGACGCGGGCAACGGAACTGTACAAAACGTTTTCTTAAATAACTTCTGTGTTTATTGTCCGATCGGATTGTAGTTTAGAGATTAGGTGCACACTTTTTGCATCTTTACGTGTGCTAAAGCAGAAAGCTGTAACATTAATACTTTCCTTAATATTCGTAAATTATTGATTTGCGTGGGCGGTTGGCGTGGCACCTCAAATATGAAACAACCTTTATCTGCGAATGGTTTACAGAAATCATCATGCCAAATTTGTGTCTGTAACTATAATACTTTACTGGGAGGTAGGCGTGGCACCCCAAATTTGAAAAAAACGCATTCTGCGCATAGTTTATAGGAACAATCATGGCAAGTTTGGTGTCTGTAACTGTAATACTTTCCATAATATTCGTAAATTATCGATTTGCATGGGCGGTGGGCATGACACTCCAAATTTGAAATAAACTTGATCTGCGTATGGTATACAGGAACCATTATGTCAAGTTTGGTGCCTCTAGCTTTTGTAATAGCTGAGATCTCGACGTTCATACAGACAGACAGACAGACAGACGGACAGACGGACATGGCTCAATCGACTCGGCTGTTGATTCTGAGCCAGAATATATATACTTTATGGGGTCTGCCATGTCTCCTTCTGCATGTTACATACTTTTGCACAAACTAAGTATACCATTTTTGACTATTTTCAATGGTCGAATGGTATAAAAATATAAGAAAAAGCTGCGCTCTAACAATCGCACACAGCTGATTTAAGAGACTGTCACTTCTCCACTTGTTAACTAAGTTCATTGTGAGCCATTAAAAAAATTTTAAATAAAATGCACCACCAATTAATGCATATTCAAAAATTAAAGTATAAGTTCTTAAAAAAAAAAAAAAAAGCTTAAGCGGCATGAACTGGGAATCGCATCACGGGCCGTCGGTTCAGGAGTTCATCGCTTTTTCACAAAGCTGATGACGCTGTTATCCAACAACTGCAAAAATTTACATTGTATGGCATTCTTATTATTTCAGATACCATCTGGCTAGCTATAGTTATCAAATAAACCGAAAATGAACAATATGGCATCGAAATTGCGCTTGTAATCAATTTTTTTCGATTTACAGGGGCGGAAGGGGGCGTGGCCAAAAAACCCAAAATAAACTTGATCAGCGTGCAATAATAACACATACTGTCACCAAAATCCTAAAGAAACTTGATCAACGTGCAATAATAACACATACTGTCACCAAATTTGGTAGTTCTAGCTGAGATCTAGATTTTCACACGGACAGACAGACAGACGGACAGACGGACATGGCTATATCGACTCGGCTGTTGACTTTATGGGGTCGGAGGTGTTTCCTTCTGCCTGTTACATACATTTTCGGTTTGAACAAAGTTATAATACCCTTCTACTCTATGAGTAGCGGGTATAAAAAATTTGAAAATACCCTCGTATGTCTTATAAGCATTAACAGCTAGATTTTATATTGATGTTGCTATATTAGTCCCTTATAGCTGAGTTTGAAGAATCCATGACAGAACGCAGCCGCAGTCGCAATTTAAGAAAGATAAGTGGAAAATGAGTTTTGGTGAAAATAGCCAGCACGCATCCCTCATACGAACTAGAAAAGCTAGAATCGGTGAAGAAACCACTTAAGGTATGGGATTCATGTAAATAACTGAGAGGAATTTTATTTCTTTTGGCAAGTCCGAAGAATAACCCTTACCAGCTTTCATAATATTTGTATGCTTCTATGTGTGCACATATTAACGTAATTTCTAGAAATGACAACTCCATAGTTCCAGCGGGAATCCTGTGCGTGGAAGTCGCATATGACCTAAAAAGAACAAGTAAGAAACCTACATTCGAGTGTGCTCGACTGTAATATACCCGCTACCCAGTTGCTCGTACATCAAAATTATTTGCGGAACAATAAAGAACGGCTACAATCATATTTTGACCGTAAAAGGCCATGGACTTACAATATTTATGGAAAGTCAAAATCTAAAATAAAAAAAAATAATTTTTTGCACACATTTAATTTTTGATGCGGGTGGGACTCGAACCCATAAATGCATAATAGTTCTGTTCGTTATGGAGTCCACAACTTAACCCATTTTACCACCGTACACCCACACACTATTCGGCACAATGCTGCAAGCAACGCTGCCGGCAAAAGGAGTAAAAAGTATTGAAAACGTATAACTTTTATTCAGGTGCCAAAAAAAATCCAAGATTTATCACATAAACAGTAAAAATGATAATTCTACCTGTTGAAGACTATAAATCGAATACGTGCATGTAAAAAACGATATGTGCCCTTTTAATACCTCTTTATATACTTGAATGGAAAATGTTCTAGAGTACTCTAACTTTTAATAAATGTTGTTAAAAAAACGACCGATAGGTTCTATGGCATCTATACGATGTATCGGTCCGTACCAGCTCGTTCCGACTTATTTACAGCGGGCAGCAATAAGAAAAATGTATACAAAGTTTCATGAAGAAAGCTCAAAAAGGGAGGCAAAAACTTTACTTTGCAAAAAATAAGAAAAGCTCGATCTCCCCCACCATGACACGTATGCATGCGGAATTCGACCTTGGACCCATTTCCTAAGAGGTCCACCACTTCTCCATTCGGTCATTAAGCCATTACGCAAATTTTGCCAAAGTTACATTATGAGACCATTCGGAAATTCATGCACGTCAAAAACAAAGTCTGAATGCATGATGCGTGTTGTTGTTGCTATTTATTCTCATAACTTAAACATTAAATTAAATTCAAAATAAAAATACAAAAATATAAGAAAAAGCTACGCTCTAACAATCGCACACAGCTGATTTAAGAGACTGTCACTTCTCCACTTGTTAACTAAGTTCATTGTGAGCCATTAAAAAAATTTAAAAAAAAATTCACCACCAATTAATGCATATTCAAAAATTAAAGTATAAGTTCTTAAAAAAAAAATAGAAAAAGCTTAAGCGGCATGAACTGGGAATCGCATCACGGGCCGTCGGTTCAGGAGTTCATCGTTTTTCACTAAGCTACTGACGCTGTTACCCAACAACTGCAAAAATTTACATTGTATGGCATTCTTATTATTTCAGATATCATCTGGCTAGCAATAGTTATCAAATAAACCGAAAATGAACAATATGGCATCAAAATTGCGCTTGTAATCAATTTTTTTTCGATTTACAGGGGCGGGAGGGGGCGTGGCCAAAAAACCAAAAATAAACTTGATCAGCGTGCAATAACAACACATACTGTCACCAAAATCCAAAAGAAACTTGATCAACGTGCAATAACAACACATACTGTCACCAAATTTGGGAGTTCTAGCTGAGATCTAGATTTTCACACGGACAGACAGACAGACGGACAGACAGACAGACGGACAGACAGACGGACATGGCTATATCGACTCGGCTGTTGATCCTGAGCCAGAATATATATACTTTATCGGGTCGGAGGTGTCTTCTTCTGCCTGTTACATACATTTTCGGTTTGAACAAAGTTATAATACCCTTCTACTCTATGAGTAGCGGGTATAAAAAAATATGAAAAGACCCTCGTATGTCTTATAAGCATTAACAGCTAGATTTTATATTGCTGTTGCTATATTAATCCCTTATAGCTGAGTTTGAAGAATCCATGACAGCACGCAGCCGCAGTCGCAATTTAAGAAAGATAAGTGGAAAATGAGTTTTGGTGAAAATAGCCAGCACGCATCCCTCATACGAACTAGAAAAGCTAGAATCGGTGAAGAAACCACTTAAGGTATGGGATTCATGTAAATAACTGAGAGGAATTGTATTTCTTTTGGCAAGTCCGAAGAATAACCCTTACCAGCTTTCATAATATTTGTATGCTTCTATGTGTGCACATATTAACGTAATTTCTAGAAATGACAACTCCATAGTTCCAGCGGGAATCCTGTGCGTGGAAGTCGCATATGACCTAAAAAGAACAAGTAAGAAACCTACACTCGAGTGTGCTCGACTGTAATATACCCGCTACCCAGCTGCTCGTACATCAAAATTATTTGCGGAACAATAAAGAACGGCTACAATCATATTTTGACCGTAAAAGGCCATGGACTTAAAATATTTATGGAAAGTCAAAATCTAAAATAAAAAAAAATAATTTTTTGCACACATTTAATTTTTGATGCGGGTGGGACTCGAACCCATAAATGCATAATAGTTCTGTTTGTTATGGAGTCCACAACTTAACCCATTTTACCACCGTACACGCACACACTATTCGGCACAATGCTGCAAGCAGCGCTGCCGGCAAAAGGAGTAAAAAGTTTTGAAAACGTATAACTTTTATTCAGGTACCACAAAAATCCAAGATTTATCACATAAACAGTAAAAATAATAATTCTACCTGTTGAAGACTATAAATCGAATACGTGCATGTAAAAAACGATATGTGCCCTTTTAATACCTCTTTATATACTTGAATGGAAAGTGTTCTGGACCACTCTAACTTTTAACAAATTTTGTTAAAAAAACGACCGATAGGATCTATGGCGTCTATACGATGTATCGGTCCGTACCAGCTCATTCCGACTTATTTACAGCGGGCAGCAATGAGAAACATGTATACAAAGTTTCATGAAGGTAGCTCAAAAAGGGAGGCAAAAACTTTTCTTTGCAAAAAATAAGAAATGTTCAATCTCCCCCACCATGACACGCATGCATGCGGAATTGGACCTTGGACCCATTACCTAAGAGGTCCACCACTTCTCCATTCGGTCATTAAGCCATTACGCAAATTTTGCCAAAGTTACATTATGAGACCATTCGGAAATTCATGCACGTCAAAAACAAAGTCTGAATGCATGATGCGTGTTGTTGTTGCTATTTATTCTCATAACTTAAACATTTAATTAAATTCAAAATAAAAATAAAAAAATATAAGAAACAGCTCCGCTCTAACAATCGCACACAGCTGATTTGAGAGACTGTCACTTCTCCACTTGTCAACTAAGTTCATTGTGAGCCATTAAAAAAATTTTAAATAAAATGGACAACCACCAATTAATGCATATTCAAAAATTAAAGTATAAGTTCTTAAAAAAAAAAGAAAAAGCTTAAGCGGCATGAACTGGGAATCCAACCACGGGCCTGTCGGTTCAGGAGTTCATCGCTTTTTCACTAAGCTACTGACGCTGTTACCCAACAACTGCAAAAATTTACATTGTATGGCATTCTTATTATTTCAGATATCATCTGATCAATTTTTTCGATTTACAGGGGCGGAAGGGGGCGTGGCCAAAAAACCCAAAATAAACTTGATCAGCGTGCAATAATAACACATACTGTCACCAAAATCCAAAAGAAACTTGATCAACGTGCAATAACAACACATACTGTCACCAAATTTGGGAGTTCTAGCTGAGATCTAGATTTTCACACGGACAGACAGACAGACGGACAGACAGACAGACGGACAGACAGACGGACAGACGGACATGGCTATATCGACTCGGCTGTTGATCCTGAGCCAGAATATATATACTTTATGGGGTCGGAGGTGTCTCCTTCTGCCTGTTACATACATTTTCGGTTTGAACAAAGTTATAATACCCTTCTACTCTATGAGTAGCGGGTATAAAAAGAAAAAGCTTAAGCGGCATGAACTGGGAATCGAATCACGGGCCTGTCGGTTCAGGAGTTCATCGCTTTTTCACTAAGCTACTGACGCTGTTACCCAACAACTGCAAATATTTGCATTATATGGCATTCTTATTATTTCCTGTACAAATAAAGAACTTGCGCTGCCGGAAGCGCAGCTTACAGCTTATCATGTAGTCCGAAAAGGAACAATATGGCATCAAAATTGCCCTTGGTATTGTTTTTTTTCGATTTACAGGGGCGGAAGGGGGAGTGGCCAAAATCCAAAATAAACTTGATCGGCGTGCAATAATAACACATTTTGTCACCAAATTTGGTCGTTCTAGCTCTTATAATAGCTGAGATCTAGATTTTCACACGGACAGAAAGACGGACAGACAGACAGACGGACAGACGGACATGGCTATATCGACTCGGCTGTTGATCGTGAGCCAAAAAATATATACTTTATGGGGTCGGAGGTGTCTCCTTCTGCCTGTTACATACATTTTCGGTTTGAACAAAGTTATAATAACCTTCTACTCTATGAGTAGCGGGTATAAAAATTAAAGTATAATTTCTTAAAAAAAAAAAAAAGAAAAAGCTTAAGCGGCATGAACTGGGAATCGAATCACGGGCCTGTCGGTTCAGGAGTTCATCGCTTTTTCACTAAGCTACTGACGCTGTTACCCAACAACTGCAAAAATTTGCATTGTATGGCATTTTTATTATTTTCTGTACAAATAAAGAACTTGCGCTGCCGGAAGCGCTGCTTACAGCTATGGAAAACGTTAAACTGAATAACTTCTGTGTTTATTATCCGATTATTACCAAATTTTCAGATATCATCTGGCTAGCTATAGTTATTATATAAACCGAAAATGAACAATATGGCATCAAAATTGCGCTTGTAATCAATTTTTTCGATTTACAGGGGCGGAAGGGGACGTGGCCAAAATCCAAAATAAACTTGATCAGCGTGCAATAATAACACATACTGTCACCAAATTTGGTAGTCCTAGCTCTTATAATAGCTACAAATAAAGAATTTGCGCTGCCGGCAGCTCTGTTTACAGCTATGGAAAACGTTAAACTGAATAACTTCTGTGTTTATTATTCGATTGTTACCAAGTTTTCAGAGATCATCAGAATACCCTTCTACTCTATGAGTAGCGGGTATAAAAATAATTTTTTGCACACATTTAACTTTTGATGCGGATGGGACTCGAACCCATAAATGCATAATAGTTTTTTTCGTTATGCAGTCCACAACTTAACCAATTTCACCACCGTACACGCACACACTATTCGGCACAATGCTGCAAGCAGCGCTGCCGGCAAAAGGAGTAAAAAGTATTGAAAACATATATCTTTTATTCAGGTACCACAAAAATCCAAGATTTATCACTTAAACAGTAAAAATAATAATTCTTCCTGTTGAAGACTGTAAATCGAATACGTGCATATAAAAAACGATATGTGCCCTTTTAATACCTCTTTATATACTTGAATGGAAAGTGTTCTGGAGCACTCTAACTTTTAATAAATTTTGTTAAAAAAAAACGACCGATAGGTTCTATGGCATCCATACGATGTATCGGTCCGTACCGGCTCGTTACTTGATAACTAAGTTCATTGTGAGCCATTAAAAAATTTTTAAATAAAATGCACCACCAATTAATGCATATTCAACAAGTAAGAAAGCTACAATCGAGTGTGCTCGACTGTAACATACCCGCTACCCAGCTACTTGTACAAAATTTATTTGCGGAACAAAAAAACGGCTACAATCATATTTTGACCGTAAAAGGCTATGGACTTATAATATTTATGCAAAGTCAAAATATAAAATAAAAAAAAAAAAAATTTTTGCACACATTTAATTTTTGATGCGGGCGGGACTCGAACCCGTAAATGCATAATAGTACTGTTCGTTTTGCAGTCCACAACTTAACCCATTTCACCACCGTACACGCACACACGATTCGGCACAATGCTGCAAGCAGCGCTGCCGGCAGCGCTGCTTACAGCTGTGGAAAACGTTAAGCTGAATAACTTCTGTGTTTATTATCCGATTGTTACCAAATTTTCAGAGATCATCTGGCTAGCTATAGTTATCATGCAAACCGAAAATGAACAATATGGCATCAAAATTGCGCTTGAAATCAATGTTTTTTCGAATTACGGGGGCGGAAGGGGGCGTGGCCAAAATCCAAAATAAACTTGATCAGCGTGCAATAATAACACATATTGTCACCAAATTTGGTAGTCCTAGCTCTTATAATAGCTGAGATCTAGATTTTCACACGGACAGACTGACGGACAGACGGACATACGGACATGGCTATATCGACTCGGCTGTTGATCCTGAGCCAGAATATATATACTTTATGGGGTCGGAGGTGTCTCCTTCTGCCTGTTACATACATTTTCGGTTTGAACAAAGTTATAATACCCTTCTACTCTATGAGTAGCGGGTATAAAAACGACCGATAGGTTCTATGGCATCTATACGATGTATCGGTCCGTACCAGCTCATTCCGACTTATTTACAGCGGGCAGCAATAAGAAAAATGTATACAAAGTTTCATGAAGAAAGCTCAAAAAGGGAGGCAAAAACTTTACTTTGCAAAAAATAAGAAAAGTTCGATCTTCCCACCATGACACGTATGCATGCGGAATCGAACCTTGGACCCATTACCTAAGAGGTCCACCACTTCTCCATTCGGTCATTAAGCCTTTGCGCAAATTTTGCCAAAGTTACATTATGAGACCATTCGGAAATTCTTGCACGACAAAAACAAATTCTGAATGCATGATGCGTGTTGTTGTTGCTATTTATTCATAAATAATAATCATAAACATACAATTAAATAAAAAATAAAAATAAAACAAGTAAGGAAAGCTACAGTCGAGCACGCCCGACCGTAAGATACCATTCGACCACTTTCGTAGTTGCACTAACTAGTACTTACTCGCTCTCACACACACATACAGACACACACACAAAAACTAAAACGAAGCGTGACGATATGCTGCAATGACGCGGGCAACGGAACTGTACAAAACGTTTTCTTAAATAACTTCTGTGTTTATTGTCAGATCGGATTGTAGTTTAGAGATTAGGTGCATACTTTTTGCATCTTTACGTGTGCTAAAGCAGAAAGCTGTAACATTAATACTTTCCTTAATATTCGTAAATTATTGATTTGCGTGGGCGGTTGGCGTGGCACCTCATATTTGAAAAAACCTTTATCTGCAAATGGTTTACAGAAATCATCATGCCAAATTTGTGTCTGTAACTATAATACTTTACTGGGAGGTAGGCGTGGCACCCCAAATTTAAAAAAAACGCATTCTGCGCATAGTTTATAGGAACAATCATGGCAAGTTTGGTGTCTGTAACTGTAATACTTTCCATAATATTCGTAAATTATCGATTTGCATGGGCGGCGGGCATGACACTCCAAATTTGAAATAAACTTGATCTGCGTATGGTATACAGGAACCATTATGTCAAGTTTGGTGCCTCTAGCTTTTGTAATAGCTGAGATCTCGACGTTCATACAGACAGACAGACAGACAGACGGATATGGCTCAATCGACTCGGCTGTTGATTCTGAGCCAGAATATATATACTTTATGGGGTCTGCCAGGTCTCCTTCTGCATGTTACATACTTTTGCACAAACTAAGTATACCATTTTTGACTATTTTCAATGGTCGAATGGTATAAAAATATAAGAAAAAGCTGCGCTCTAACAATCGCACACAGCTGATTTAAGAGACTGTCACTTCTCCACTTGTTAACTAAGTTCATTGTGAGCCATTAAAAAAATTTTAAATAAAATGCACCACCAATTAATGCATATTCAAAAATTAAAGTATAAGTTCTTAAAAAAAAAAAAAGCTTAAGCGGCATGAACTGGGAATCGCATCACGGGCCGTCGGTTCAGGAGTTCATCGCTTTTTCACAAAGCTGATGACGCTGTTATCCAACAACTGCAAAAATTTACATTGTATGGCATTCTTATTATTTCAGATATCATCTGGCTAGCTATAGTTATCAAATAAACCGAAAATGAACAATATGGCATCAAAATTGCGCTTGTAATCAATTTTTTTCGATTTACAGGGGCGGAAGGGGGCGTGGCCAAAAAACCCAAAATAAACTTGATCAGCGTGCAATAATAACACATACTGTCACCAAAATCCTAAAGAAACTTGATCAACGTGCAATAATAACACATACTGTCACCAAATTTGGTAGTTCTAGCTGAGATCTAGATTTTTACACGGACAGACAGACAGACAGACAGACGGACAGACGGACATGGCTATATCGACTCGGCTGTTGATCCTGAGCCAGAATATATATACTTTATGGGGTCGGAGGTGTCTCCTTCTGCCTGTTACATACATTTTCGGTTTGAACAAAGTTATAATACCCTTCTACTCTATGAGTAGCGGGTATAAAAAAATATGAAAATACCCTCGTATGTCTTATAAGCATTAACAGCTAGATTTTATATTGATGTTGCTATATTAGTCCCTTATAGCTGAGTTTGAAGAATCCATGACAGAACGCAGCCGCAGTCGCAATTTAAGAAAGATAAGTGGAAAATGAGTTTTGGTGAAAATAGCCAGCACGCATCCCTCATACGAACTAGAAAAGCTAGAATCGGTGAAGAAACCACTTAAGGTATGGGATTCATGTAAATAACTGAGAGGAATTGTATTTCTTTTGGCAAGTCCGAAGAATAACCCTTACCAGCTTTCATAATATTTGTATGCTTCTATGTGTGCACATATTAACGTAATTTCTAGAAATGACAACTCCATAGTTCCAGCGGGAATCCTGTGCGTGGAAGTCGCATATGACCTAAAAAGAACAAGTAAGAAACCTACACTCGAGTGTGCTCGACTGTAATATACCCGCTACCCAGCTGCTCGTACATCAAAATTATTTGCGGAACAATAAAGAACGGCTACAATCATATTTTGACCGTAAAAGGCCATGGACTTAAAATATTTATGGAAAGTCAAAATCTAAAATAAAAAAAAATAATTTTTTGCACACATTTAATTTTTGATGCGGGTGGGACTCGAACCCATAAATGCATAATAGTTCTGTTTGTTATGGAGTCCACAACTTAACCCATTTTACCACCGTACACGCACACACTATTCGGCACAATGCTGCAAGCAACGCTGCCGGCAAAAGGAGTAAAAAGTATTGAAAACGTATAACTTTTATTCAGGTACCAAAAAAAATCCAAGATTTATCACATAAACAGTAAAAATAATAATTCTACCTGTTGAAGACTATAAATCGAATACGTGCATGTAAAAAACGATATGTGCCGTACCAGCTCGTTCCGACTTATTTACAGCGGGCAGCAATAAGAAAAATGTATACAAAGTTTCATGAAGAAAGCTCAAAAAGGGAGGCAAAAACTTTACTTTGCAAAAAATAAGAAAAGCTCGATCTCCCCCACCATGACACGTATGCATGCGGAATTCGACCTTGGACCCATTTCCTAAGAGGTCCACCACTTCTCCATTCGGTCATTAAGCCATTACGCAAATTTTGCCAAAGTTACATTATGAGACCATTCGGAAATTCATGCACGTCAAAAACAAAGTCTGAATGCATGATGCGTGTTGTTGTTGCTATTTATTCTCATAACTTAAACATTAAATTAAATTCAAAATAAAAATAAAAAAATATAAGAAAAAGCTACGCTCTAACAATCGCACACAGCTGATTTAAGAGACTGTCACTTCTCCACTTGTTAACTAAGTTCATTGTGAGCCATTAAAAAAATTTAAAAAAAAATTCACCACCAATTAATGCATATTCAAAAATTAAAGTATAAGTTCATAAAAAAAAATAGAAAAAGCTTAAGCGGCATGAACTGGGAATCGCATCACGGGCCGTCGGTTCAGGAGTTCATCGTTTTTTCACTAAGCTACTGACGCTGTTACCCAACAACTGCAAAAATTTACATTGTATGGCATTCTTATTATTTCAGATATCATCTGGCTAGCTATAGTTATCAAATAAACCGAAAATGAACAATATGGCATCAAAATTGCGCTTGTAATCAATTTTTTTCGATTTACAGGGGCGGGAGGGGGCGTGGCCAAAAAACCAAAAATAAACTTGATCAGCGTGCAATAATAACACATACTGTCACCAAAATCCAAAAGAAACTTGATCAACGTGCAATAACAACACATACTGTCACCAAATTTGGGAGTTCTAGCTGAGATCTAGATTTTCACACGGACAGACAGACAGACGGACAGACAGACAGACGGACAGACAGACGGACAGACGGACATGGCTATATCGACTCGGCTGTTGATCCTGAGCCAGAATATATATACTTTATGGGGTCGGAGGTGTCTCCTTCTGCCTGTTACATACATTTTCGGTTTGAACAACGTTATAATACCCTTCTACTCTATGAGTAGCGGGTATAAAAAGAAAAAGCTTAAGCGGCATGAACTGGGAATCGAATCACGGGCCTGTCGGTTCATGAGTTCATCGCTTTTTCACTAAGCTACTGACGCTGTTACCCAACAACTGCAAAAATTTACATTGTATGGCATTCTTATTATTTCAGATATCATCTGGCTAGCTATAGTTATCAAATAAACCGAAAATTAACAATATGGCATCAAAATTGCGCTTGTAATCAATTTTTTTCGATTTACAGGGGCGGGAGGGGGCGTGGCCAAAAAACCAAAAATAAACTTGATCAGCGTGCAATAATAACACATACTGTCACCAAAATCCAAAAGAAACTTGATCAACGTGCAATAACAACACATACTGTCACCAAATTTGGGAGTTCTAGCTGAGATCTAGATTTTCACACGGACAGACAGACAGACGGACAGACAGACAGACGGACAGACAGACGGACAGACGGACATGGCTATATCGACTCGGCTGTTGATCCTGAGCCAGAATATATATACTTTATGGGGTCGGAGGTGTCTTCTTCTGCCTGTTACATACATTTTCGGTTTGAACAAAGTTATAATACCCTTCTACTCTATGAGTAGCGGGTATAAAAAAATATGAAAAGACCCTCGTATGTCTTATAAGCATTAACAGCTAGATTTTATATTGCTGTTGCTATATTAATCCCTTATAGCTGAGTTTGAAGAATCCATGACAGCACGCAGCCGCAGTCGCAATTTAAGAAAGATAAGTGGAAAATGAGTTTTGGTGAAAATAGCCAGCACGCATCCCTCATACGAACTAGAAAAGCTAGAATCGGTGAAGAAACCACTTAAGGTATGGGATTCATGTAAATAACTGAGAGGAATTGTATTTCTTTTGGCAAGTCCGAAGAATAACCCTTACCAGCTTTCATAATATTTGTATGCTTCTATGTGTGCACATATTAACGTAATTTCTAGAAATGACAACTCCATAGTTCCAGCGGGAATCCTGTGCGTGGAAGTCGCATATGACCTAAAAAGAACAAGTAAGAAACCTACACTCGAGTGTGCTCGACTGTAATATACCCGCTACCCAGCTGCTCGTACATCAAAATTATTTGCGGAACAGTAAAGAACGGCTACAATCATATTTTGACCGTAAAAGGCCATGGACTTAAAATATTTATGGAAAGGCAAAATCTAAAATAAAAAAAAATAATTTTTTGCACACATTTAATTTTTGATGCGGGTGGGACTCGAACCCATAAATGCATAATAGTTCTGTTTGTTATGGAGTCCACAACTTAACCCATTTTACCACCGTACACGCACACACTATTCGGCACAATGCTGCAAGCAGCGCTGCCAGCAAAAGGAGTAAAAAGTTTTGAAAACGTATAACTTTTATTCAGGTACCACAAAAATCCAAGATTTATCACATAAACAGTAAAAATAATAATTCTACCTGTTGAAGACTATAAATCGAATACGTGCATGTAAAAAACGATATGTGCCCTTTTAATACCTCTTTATATACTTGAATGGAAAGTGTTCTGGAGCACTCTAACTTTTAATAAATTTTGTTAAAAAAACGACCGATAGGATCTATGGCGTCTATACGATGTATCGGTCCGTACCAGCTCATTCCGACTTATTTACAGCGGGCAGCAATGAGAAACATGTATACAAAGTTTCATGAAGGTAGCTCAAAAAGGGAGGCAAAAACTTTTCTTTGCAAAAAATAAGAAATGTTCAATCTCCCCCACCATGACACGCATGCATGCGGAATTGGACCTTGGACCCATTACCTAAGAGGTCCACCACATCTCCATTCGGTCATTAAGCCATTACGCAAATTTTGCCAAAGTTACATTATGAGACCATTCGGAAATTCATGCACGTCAAAAACAAAGTCTGAATGCATGATGCGTGTTGTTGTTGCTATTTATTCTCATAACTTAAACATTAAATTAAATTCAAAATAAAAATAAAAAAATATAAGAAAAAGCTACGCTCTAACAATCGCACACAGCTGATTTAAGAGACTGTCACTTCTCCACTTGTTAACTAAGTTCATTGTGAGCCATTAAAAAAATGTTAAATAAAATGCACAACCACCAATTAATGCATATTCAAAAATTAAAGTATAAGTTCTTAAAAAAAAAAAAGAAAAAGCTTAAGCGGCATGAACTAGGAATCGAACCACGGGCCTGTCGGTTCAGGAGTTCATCCCCTTTCCACTAAGCTACTGACGCTGTTACCCAACAACTGCAAAAATTTGCATTGTAAGGCATTCTTATTATTTTCCGTACAAATAAAGAATTTGCGCTGCCGGCAGCGCTGCTTACAGCTATGGAAAACTTTAAGCTGAATAGCTTCTGTGTTTATTATCCGATTGCGCTGCCGGCAGCGCTGCTTGCAGCATTGTATATATCTTCATTTATTTGGGTTCCAAAAGGAATCGTTCAGTCAATTCCTCTGAAGTTAACCTATTGAGTATATAAAGGGTATATGAGACCAAGTGGTTTCTTAATTACTAAGTACAGAAAGGAAAGATTAATCTAGCTATTAATTAAAAAGTGTGTTATATTATCTTCCGGGTAGGGAGATCGCTGGGGTGTACCCTCTTCAGCCTTCTGAGGGAGATGGGGTTTACTAGCATGTTTGCCAGTCGGTTCGGGTCGCAGCATTGTGCCGAATCGTGTGTGCGTGTACGGTGGTGAAATGGGTTAAGTTGTGGACTGCAAAACGAACAGTACTATTATGCATTTACAGGTTCGAGTCCCGCCCGCATCAATAATTTAATGTGTGCAAAAATGTTTTTTTTTATTTTAGATTTTGACTTTGCATAAATATTGTAAGTCCATAGCCTTTTACGGTCAAAATATGATTGTAGACGTTTTTTTTTGTTCCGCAAATAAATGATGTACGAGCAGCTGGGTAGCGGGTATATTACAGTCGAGCACACTCGAATGTAGCTTTCTTACTTGTTTTCTTCTGTCATTCAGAGCCTTGAATAACTCAGCGAATGTCAGTCTTAACTTCAAACGCAAAATGAGTTATGAGTGCGATCCTAGAGATGCACCTTGGGAAATTGGAATATGGGAATGTTGAGATTCGAATAAGTGTATTTGCATATTAACCGCTAATTTGGAATATCGGTTAATACATAAACTACTTACTTACATATTGGCGTTTGCATATCTACACTCACAGTTGTCTTTGCGTCCGCTCACCTTCACCTTTCTTTGCGCTCACATATTTTTTCTTGTTTCGATTTCGCTTGCGTTTACCGCTGCTTGCAGTTCGTCACCCCGCAACCTGCATTTTCTTTTGCTGTCTACAAACGTAGTTACAGCAACCGTTTGTTTAATTCTCTTTTTCGCTTGATCCCTTTCGATTGTTTGATATACATACCAAACATTTCTCGTTTACATTGCATACCCCCCACCCCGCATTTTACATTGCTGCCTACAAACGTAGTTACAGCAAAGGTTTAGCTTGCTTAATTTGGATCGCTTGGATCATTTTCGTTTGTTTGCTCACACAACGCATAGATTGCGTGTGGGTGCTAGCAAGCTAGACTTACAAAGTCAGCGTCGTTGCGAGGGTAGCTCACAAAGTTTGTGACATTTATTTCTTTTGTTGGCTTTAGTAAGCTTCTTTATTAAATATGTCTGAGTCCGTAAAGATGAGTGAAAAGCCACAAATCAGCAAGACAAGTGCAAAATTAACACTATGCTTGCAAAGATTTGACAGAGTTAGTACTGATATTGCTCGCATGCAAACAGCAATTAGAGCAAAGACCATCTCGACTGATATAACAGAGTTAGCATGTCGACTAGAACTTTTAGAAGGATATATAGGAAAGGCAATGGATTTACAGGCTGAGCTAGATAATTTAAGCCCTCTCAATGATTCTAGAGGTCCATTAGAGGATTTGTGTGTCGGTACGAGGGATTTATATATAAATGCATCCAAGCCAACGTCAGAGCCAAGACCTGAGCATAATTGCTCCGTAGTTTCGTGCCAGCGATCTCAGTTGCCGAAAATGCGTTTGCCAAAATTTAGTGGCAAACATTCGGAGTACAGAAATTTTATATGCCTATTCGAAAATCTAGTCAATGATGACGATTCCTTGTTAAACGTCGAAAAGTTCAATCATTTAGTTTCGTGTTTGTCAGAAGAAGCATTGGGGGTAGTTAAGCCGTATCAATTAACGGATTGCAACTATCCAAAGGCCCTCGCTAGTCTCAAAGCAGTATATGATAATAAATGTCTTATATTCTTTGATACAGTTTCGCAATTGTTCGATATACCTAGCATGACAAAACCATATGCATCGGGTTTGAGATCGATCATAGATACGGTGTCTACTATATATGCGTCGTTGTCGTCGTTAGGAAACGACAAAGATATTGCTAATGCAATGATCATTCATATGGTCATGGCAAAAGTGGATCATATTACCAAGTCTCGATTTGAAGAGCAGCTTGACTATGATACGCTGCCGTCTTGGGACGAATGTGCTAGACAACTGAACAAAAGGTATCAGTATTTGTTAGCAGAAGAGTCAACTCGTGACAAAACAAAGTCACGAATTGAACATAAGAAGCCCCAACATTCCAAGTCGTCCTTTGCTTGTGCTTTGCTGCCATCTCAGTTATGCAGCGTTTCGAATTCGTTAAGGCCCAACGGTTGTGTCTCCATTGCCTGGTCGTAGGGCAGATAGTGTCAAAATGCAAGGCATCAAAATGTAGAATATGTTCAAAGCCTTACCATTCCTTGCTTCACAGGTATAATACACCTGTTCAAGTTAAGACCCCTTCTCTTCACGCGACTGCTTCAGCTGTCGTTAATGTACGGGATAGATTCGATCAGTTACATCCTGCCAGAGCCTTGCTCGATAGTGGTTCCCAAATAAATTTGATGTCTGAAAGCATGGCTCAAATGCTACGAATCTAGCGGGAGCCAACTACCCAAGCTATCTCAATGGTTGGTGGTGCAACAATAGAGAGCAAAAATAAGATATGCGTCTCTATCCAATCGCGTCTCAATTCACATGCCTTTTCCGCTGACTGTTGGGTTCTGAAATCTATTTCTACGGCTCAACCTGGGCAGCCAATTGCTATATTTAATTGGAAAATACCCAAGAATGTTAATCTGGCAGATCCAGAGTTTTATAGGCCATCTAAAGTGGATATTCTCTTGGGCGAAGAATTGTTCTATGATTTGCTATGCGTTGGACAAATAAAATTACGTTCCGAACTCCCTATTATGCAAAAAACGCTGCTGGGTTGGTAAGTAGCGGGAAAATATTCTGCTCGGCTGTTGATTCTGAGCCAGAATATATATACTTTATGGGGTCGGAGGTGTCTCCTTCTGCCTGTTACATACATTTTCGGTTTGAACAAAGTTTTAATACCCTTCTACTCTATGAGTAGCGGGTATTAAAATAATTTTTTGCACATATTTAACTTTTGATGCGGGTGGGACTCGAAGCTATAAATGCATAATAGTTTTGTTCGTTATGCAGTCCATAACTGGGTGAAATGGGTTTCACCACCGTACACGCACACACGATTTGGCACAATGCTGCAAGCAGCGCTGCCGGCAGCGCTGCTTACAGCTATGGAAAACGTTAAGCTGAATAACTTCTGTGTTTATTATCCGATTGTTACCAAATTTTCAGAGATCATCTGGCTAGTTATAGTTATCATGTTAACCGAAAATGAACAATTTGGCATCAAAATTGCGCTGTTGTAATCAATGTTTTTTCGATTTACAGGGGCGAAAGGGGGCGTGGCCAAAATCCAAAATAAACTTGATCAGCGTGCAATAATAACACATATTGTCACCAAATTTGGTTGTCCTAGCTCTTATAATAGCTGAGATCTAGATTTTCACACGGACAGACAGACGGACAGACGGACATGGCTATATCGACTCGGCTGTTGATCCTGAGCCAGAATATATATACTTTATGGGGTCGGAGGTGTTTCCATCTGCCTGTTACATACATTTTCGGTTTGAACAAAGTTATAATACCCTTCTACTCTATGAGTAGCGGGTATAAAAACGACCGATAGGTTCTATGGCATCTATACGATGTATCGGTCCGTACCAGCTCGTTCCGACTTATTTACAGCGGGCAGCAATAAGAAACATGTATACAAAGTTTCATGAAGAAAGCTCAAAAAGGGAGGCAAAAACTTTACTTTGCAAAAAATAAGAAAAGTTCGATCTCCCCCACCATGACACGTATGCATGCCGAATCGAACCTTGGACCCATTACCTAAGAGGTCCACCACTTCTCCATTCGCCAAAGTTACATTATGAGACCATTCGGAAATTCTTGCACGACAAAAACAAATTCTGAATGCATGATGCGTGTTGTTGATGCTATTTATTCATAAATAATAATCATAAACATACAATTAAATAAAAAATAAAAATAAAACAAGTAAGGAAAGCTACAGTCGAGCACGCCCGACCGTAAGATACCATTCGACCACTTTCGTAGTTGCACTAACTAGTACTTACTCGCTCTCACACACACATACAGACACACACACAAAAACTAAAACGAAGCGTGACGATATGCTGCAATGACGCGGGCAACGGAACTGTACAAAACGTTTTCTTAAATAACTTCTGTGTTTATTGTCCGATCGGATTGTAGTTTAGGGATTAGGTGCATACTATTAGCATCTTTACGTGTGCTAAAGCAGAAAGCTAACTTAAACATACAATTAAATAAAAAATAAAAATAAAAAAATATAAGAAAAAGCTACGCTCTAACAATCGCACACAGCTGATTTAAGAGACTGTCACTTCTCCACTTGTCAACTACATAAGTTCTTTGTGAGCCATTAAAAAAATTTTAAATAAAATGCACGACCACCAATTAATGCATATTCAAAAATTAAAGTATAAGTTCTTAAAAAAAAAAGAAAAAGCTTAAGCGGCATGAACTGGGAAACAAACCACGGGCCTGTCGGTTCAGGAGTTCATCCTCTTTCCACTAAGCTACTGACGCTGTTATGCAACAACTGCAAAAATTTGCATTGTAAGGCATTCTTATTATGTTCTGTACAAATAAAGAATTTGCGCTGCCGGCAGCCCTGCTTACAGCTATGGAAAACTTTAAGCTGAATAGCTTCTGTGTTTATTATCCGATTGTTGCCAAATTTTCAGAGATCATCTGGCTAGCTATAGTTATCATGTAAACCGAAAATGAACAATATGGCATCAAAATTGCGCTGTTGTAATCAATGTTTTTTCGATTTACAGGGTGGAAGGGGGCGCGGCCAAAATCCAAAATAAACTTGATCAGCGTGCAATAATAACACATACTGTCACCAACTTTGGTAGTTCAAGCTCTTATAATAGCTGACATCTAGATTTTCACACGGAAATTGGATTTTCCTTGGGAAATTGGAATATGTGTGTTGAGATTCGAAATCACATCCTTTCCTGAAGTCTTCTTATTATACCCGTACTATACATACATACATATGAAGTTAGTAGTCACTAACAAATTATTATTCTCATGATTACAAATAAAACCAAACAAAACAACAACATTATCGCAGATTACTTATAAAATATAGAATTGGTGGGTACATATTTATTAAATTTAACAATTGTGTGTGTGTAAATGCAAATTATCACGGTTTGTCTTTGTGATTTTTGGTAGACGTACATAAGTGTATTTGCATATTAACCGCTAATTTGGAATATCGGTTAATACATAAACTACTTACATACATATTGGCGTTTGCATATACACACATACAGTTGTCTTTGCGTCCGCTCACCTTCACCTTTCTTTGCGCTCACATATTTTTTGTTGTTTCGATTTCGCTTGCGTTTACCGCTGCTTGCAGTTCGTCACCCCGCAACCCGAATATTCTTTTGCTGTCTACAAACGTAGTTACAGCAACCGTTTGTTTAATTCTCTTTTTCGCTTGATCCCTTTTCGATTGTTTGATATACATACCAAACATTTCTCGTTTATATTGCATACCCCCCAGCATTTTGCATTGCTGCCTACAAACGTAGTTACAGCAAAGGTATAGCTTGCTTAATTTGGATCGCTTGGATCATTTTCGTTTGTTTGCTCACACAACGCATTGGTTGCGTGTGGGTGTGTATCAAGCAAGCTAGACTTACAAAGTCAGCGTCGTTGCGAGGGTAGCTCACAAAGTTTGTGACATTTATTTCTTTTGTTGGCTTTAGTAAGCTTCTTTATTAAATATGTCCGTAAAGATGAGTGAAAAGCCACAAATCAGCAAGACAAGTGCAAAATTAACACTATGCTTGCAAAAATTTGACAGAGTTAGTGCTGATATTGCTCGCATGCAAACAGCAATTAGAGCAAAGACCATCTCGACTGATATAACAGAGTTAGCATGTCGACTAGAACTTTTAGAAGGATATATAGGAAAGGCAATGGATTTACAGGCTGAGCTAGATAATTAAAGCCCTCTCAATGATTCTAGAGGTCCATTAGAGGATTTGTGTGTCGTTACGAGGGATTTATATATAAATGCATCCAAGCCAACGTCAGAGCCAAGACCTGAGCATAATTGCTCCGTAGTTTCGTCCCAGCGATCTCAGTTGCCGAAAATGCGTTTGCCAAAATTTAGTGGCAAACATTCGGAGTACAGAAATTTTATATGCCTATTCGAAAATCTAGTCAATGATGACGATTCCTTGTTAAACGTCGAAATGTTCAATCATTTAGTTTCGTGTTTGTCAGAAGAAGCATTGGGGGTAGTTAAGCCGTATCAATTAACGGATTGCAACTATCCAAAGGCCCTCGCTAGTCTCAAAGCAGTATATGGTAATAAATGTCTTATATTCTTTGATACAGTTTCGCAATTGTTCAATATACCTAGCATGACAAAACCATCTGCATCGGGTTTGAGATCGATCATAGATACGGTGTCTACTATATATGCGTCGTTGTCGTCGTTAGGGATCGACAAAGATATTGCTAATGATCATTCATATGGTCATGGCAAAAGTGGATCATATTACCAAGCCTCGATTTGAAGAGCAGCTTGACTATGATACGCTGCCGTCTTGGGACGAATGTGCTAGACAACTGAACAAAAGGTATCAGTATTTGTTAGCAGAAGAGTCAACTCGTGACAAAACAAATGCACGAATTGAACATAAGAAGCCCCAACATTCCAAGTCGTCCTTTGCTTGTGCTGAAGGAGGACGCACTTCATCGCCTGTATGCATTTATTGCAAATCGGAAACGCACAAGATTTATTCCTGTACGTCGTTTGCTGCTATCTCAGGTATGCAGCGCTTCGAATTCGTTAAGGCCCAACGGTTGTGTCTCCATTGCCTGGTCGTAGGGCAGATAGTGTCAAAATGCAAGGCATCAAAATGTAGAATATGTTCAAAGCCTTACCATTCCTTGCTTCACAGGTATAATACACCTGTTCAAGTTAAGACACCTTCTCTTCACGCGACTGCTTCAGAAGCATATTTGGGACATGTGCTCAATAATGAGCAAGTCGTTCTTGCCACAGCTGTCGTTAATGTACGGGATAGATTCGATCAGTTGCATCCTGCCAGAGCCTTGCTCGATAGTGGTTCCCAAATAAATTTGATGTCTGAAAGCATGGCTCAAATGCTACGAATCTAGCGGGAGCCAACTACCCAAGCTATCTCAATGGTTGGTGGTGCAACAATAGATAGCAAAAATAAGATATGCGTCTCTATCCAATCGCGTCTCAATTCACATGCCTCTTCCGCTGACTGTTGGGTTCTGAAATCTATTTCTACGGCTCAACCTGGGCAGTCAATTGCTATATTTAATTGGAAAATACCCAAAAATGTTAATCTAGCAGATCCAGAGTTTTATAGGCCATCTAAAGTGGATATTCTCTTGGGCGAAGAATTGTTCTATGATTTGCTATGCGTTGGACAAATAAAATTACTTTCCGAACTTCCGAATTATGCAAAAAACGCTGCTGGGTTGGATAGTAGCGGGAAAATATTCTGCTCGGCTGTTGATTCTGAGCCAGAATATATGCCGGCAGCGCTGCTTACAGCTATGGAAAACGTTAAGCTGAATAACTTCTGTGTTTATTATCCGATTGTTACCAAATTTTCAGAGATCATCTGGCTAGTTATAGTTATCATGTAAACCGAAAATGAACAATATGGCATCAAAATTGCGCTGTTGTAATCAATGTTTTTTCGATTTACAGGGTGGAAGGGGGCGTGGCCAAAATCCAAAATAAACTTGATCAGCGTGCAATAATAACACATATTGTCACCAAATTTGGTTGTCCTAGCTCTTATAATAGCTGAGATCTAGATTTTCACACGGACAGACAGACGGACAGATGGACAGACGGACATGGCTATATCGACTCGGCTGTTGATCCTGAGCCAGAATATATATACTTTATGGGGTCGGAGGTGTTTCCATCTGCCTGTTACATACATTTTCGGTTTGAACAAAGTTATAATACCCTTCTACTCTATGAGTAGCGGGTATAAAAACGACCGATAGGTTCTATGGCATCTATACGATGTATCGGTCCGTACCAGCTCGTTCCGACTTATTTACAGCGGGCAGCAATAAGAAACATGTATACAAAGTTTCATGAAGAAAGCTCAAAAAGGGAGGCAAAAACTTTACTTTGCAAAAAATAAGAAAAGTTCGATCTCCCCCACCATGACACGTATGCATGCCGAATCGAACCTTGGACCCATTACCTAAGAGGTCCACCACTTCTCCATTCGCCAAAGTTACATTATGAGACCATTCGGAAATTCTTGCACGACAAAAACAAATTCTGAATGCATGATGCGTGTTGTTGTTGCTATTTATTCATAAATAATAATCATAAACATGCAATTAAATAAAAAATAAAAATAAAACAAGTAAGGAAAGCTACAGTCGAGCACGCCCGACCGTAAGATACCATTCGACCACTTTCGTAGTTGCACTAACTAGTACTTACTCGCTCTCCCACACACATACAGACACACACACAAAAACTAAAACGAAGCGTGACGATATGCTGCAATGACGCGGGCAACGGAACTGTACAAAACGTTTTCTTAAATAACTTCTGTGTTTATTGTCCGATCGGATTTTAGTTTAGGAATTAGGTGCATACTATTAGCATCTTTACGTGTGCTAAAGCAGAAAGCTAACTTAAACATACAATTAAATAAAAAATAAAAATAAAAAAATATAAGAAAAAGCTACGCTCTAACAATCGCACACAGCTGATTTAAGAGACTGTCACTTCTCCACTTGTCAACTAAGTTCTTTGTGAGCCATTAAAAAAATTTTAAATAAAATGCACGACCACCAATTAATGCATATTCAAAAATTAAAGTATAAGTTCTTAAAAAAAAAAAAGAAAAAGCTTAAGCGGCATGAATTGGGAAACGAACCACGGGCCTGTCGGTTCAGGAGTTCATCCTCTTTCCACTAAGCTACTGACGCTGTTATGCAACAACTGCAAAAATTTGCATTGTAAGGCATTCTTATTATTTTCTGTACAAATAAAGAATTTGCGCTGCCGGCAGCGCTGCTTACAGCTATGGAAAACTTTAAGCTGAATAGCTTCTGTGTTTATTATCCGATTGTTGCCAAATTTTCAGAGATCATCTGGCTAGCTATAGTTATCATGTAAACCGAAAATGAACAATATGGCATCAAAATTGCGCTGTTGTAATCAATGTTTTTTCGATTTACAGGGGCGCGGCCAAAATCCAAAATAAACTTGATCAGCGTGCAATAATAACACATACTGTCACCAAATTTGGTAGTTCAAGCTCTTATAATAGCTGACATCTAGATTTTCACACGGAAATTGGATTTTCCTTGGGAAATTGGAATATGTGTGTTGAGATTCGAAATCACATCCTTTCCTGAAGTCTTCTTATTATACCCGTACTATACATACATACATATGAAGTTAGTAGTCACTAACAAATTATTATTCTCATGATTACAAATAAAACCAAACAAAACAGCAACATTATCGCAGATTACTTATAAAATATAGAATTGGTGGGTACATATTTATTAAATTTAACAATTGTGTGTGTGTAAATGCAAATTATCACGGTTTGTCTTTGTGATTTTTGGTAGACGTACATAAGTGTATTTGCATATTAACCGCTAATTTGGAATATCGGTTAATACATAAACTACTTACTTACATATTGGCGTTTGCATATACACACATACAGTTGTCTTTGCGTCCGCTCACCTTCACCTTTCTTTGCGCTCACATATTTTTTGTTGTTTCGATTTCGCTTGCGTTTACCGCTGCTTGCAGTTCGTCACCCCGCAACCCGCATATTCTTTTGCAGTCTACAAACGTAGTTACAGCAACCGTTTGTTTAATTCTCTTTTTTGCTTGATCCCTTTTCGATTGTTTGATATACATACCAAACATTTCTCGTTTACATTGCATACCCCCCACCCCGCATTTTACATTGCTGCCTACAAACGTAGTTACAGCAAAGGTTTAGCTTGCTTAATTTGAATCGCTTGGATCATTTTCGTTTGTTTGCTCACACAACGCATTGATTGCGTGTGGGTGTGTATCAAGCAAGCTAGACTTACAAAGTCAGCGTCGTTGCGAGGGTAGCTCACAAAGTTTGTGACATTTATTTCTTTTGTTGGCTTTAGTAAGCTTCTTTATTAAATATGTCCGTAAAGATGAGTGAAAAGCCACAAATCAGCAAGACAAGTGCAAAATTAACACTATGCTTGAAAAGATTTGACAGAGTTAGTGCTGATATTGCTCGCATGCAAACAGCAATTAGAGCAAAGACCATCTCGACTGATATAACAGAGTTAGCATGTCGACTAGAACTTTTAGAAGGATATATAGGAAAGGCAATGGATTTACAGGCTGAGCTAGATAATTAAAGCCCTCTCAATGATTCTAGAGGTCCATTAGAGGATTTGTGTGTCGTTACGAGGGATTTATATATAAATGCATCCAAGCCAACGTCAGAGCCAAGACCTGAGGATAATTGCTCCGTAGTTTCGTGCCAGCGATCTCAGTTGCCGAAAATGCTTTTGCCAAAAGTTAGTGGCAAACATTCGGAGTACAGAAATTTTATATGCCTATTCGAAAATCTAGTCAATGATGACGATTCCTTGTTAAACGTCGAAAAGTTCAATCATTTAGTTTCGTGTTTGTCAGAAGAAGCATTGGGGGTAGTTAAGCCGTATCAATTAACGGATTGCAACTATCCAAAGGCCCTCGCTAGTCTCAAAGCAGTATATGATAATAAATGTCTTATATTCTTTGATACAGTTTCGCAATTGTTCGATATACCTAGCATGACAAAACCATCTGCATCGGGTTTGAGATCGATCATAGATACGGTGTCTACTATATATGCGTCGTTGTCGTCGTTAGGAAACGACAAAGATATTGCTAATGCAATGATCATTCATATGGTCATGGCAAAAGTGGATCATATTACCAAGTCTCGATTTGAAGAGCAGCTTGACTATGACACGCTGCCGTCTTGGGACGAATGTGCTAGACAACTGAACAAAAGGTATCAGTATTTGTTAGCAGAAGAGTCAACTCGTGACAAAACAAATGCACGAATTGAACATAAGAAGCCCCAACATTCCAAGTCGTCCTTTGCTTGTGCTGAAGGAGGACGCACTTCATCGCCTGTATGCATTTATTGCAAATCTGAAACGCACAAGATTTATTCTTGTACGTCGTTTGCTGCCATCTCAGTTATGCAGCGCTTCGAATTCGTTAAGGCCCAACAGTTGTGTCTCCATTGCCTGGTCTTAGGGCAGATAGTGTCATAATGCAAGGCATCAAAATGTAGAATATGTTCAAAGCCTTACCATTCCTTGCTTCACAGGTATAATACACCTGTTCAAGTTAAGACCCCTTCTCTTCACGCGACTGCTTCAGAGGCATATTTGGGACATGTGCTCAATAATGAGCAAGTCGTTCTTGCCACAGCTGTCGTTAATGTACGGGATAGATTCGATCAGTTGCATCCTGCCAGAGCCTTGCTCGATAGTGGTTCCCAAATAAATTTGATGTCTGAAAGCATGGCTCAAATGCTACGAATCTAGCGGGAGCCAACTACCCAAGCTATCTCAATGGTTGGTGGTGCAACAATAGAGAGCAAAAATAAGATATGCGTCTCTATCCAATCGCGTCTCAATTCACATGCCTTTTCCGCTGACTGTTGGGTTCTGAAATCTATTTCTACGGCTCAACCTGGGCAGTCAATTGATATATTTAATTGGAAAATACCCAAGAATGTTAATCTAGCAGATCCAGAGTTTTATAGGCCATCTAAAGTGAATATTCTCTTGGGCGAAGAATTGTTCTATGATTTGCTATGCGTTGGACAAATAAAATTACGTTCCGAACTCCCTATTATGCAAAAAACGCTGCAGGGTTGGATAGTAGCGGGAAAATATTCTGCTCGGCTGTTGATTCTGAGCCAGAATATATATACTTTATGGGGTCGGAGGTGTCTCCTTCTGCCTGTTACATACATTTTCGGTTTGAACAAAGTTTTAATACCCTTCTACTCTATGAGTAGCGGGTATAAAAATAATTTTTTGCACACATTTAACTTTTGATGCGGGTGGGACTCGAACCTATAAATGCATAATAGTTTTGTTCGTTATGCAGTCCATAACTGGGTGAAATGGGTTTCACCACCGTACACGCACACACGATTTGGCACAATGCTGCAAGCAGCGCTGCCGGCAGCGCTGCTTACAGCTATGGAAAACGTTAAGCTGAATAACTTCTGCGTTTATTATCCGATTGTTACCAAATTTTCAAAGATCATCTGGCTAGTTATAGTTATCATGTAAACCGAAAATGAACAATATGGCATCAAAATTGCGCTGTTGTAATCAATGTTTTTTCGATTTACAGGGGCGAAAGGGGGCGTGGCCAAAATCCAAAATAAACTTGATCAGCGTGCAATAATAACACATATTGTCACCAAATTTGGTTGTCCTAGCTCTTATAATAGCTGAGATCTAGATTTTCACTCGGACAGACAGACGGACAGATGGACAGACGGACATGGCTATATCGACTCGGCTGTTGATCCTGAGCCAGAATATATATACTTTATGGGGTCGGAGGTGTCTCCTTCTGCTTGTTACATACATTTTCGGTTTGAACAAAGTTATAATACCCTTCTACTCTATGAGTAGCGGGTATAAAAACGACCGATAGGTTCTATGGCATCTATACGATGTATCGGTCCGTACCAGCTCGTTCCGACTTATTTACAGCGGGCAGCAATAAGAAACATGTATACAAAGTTTCATGAAGAAAGCTCAAAAAGGGAGGCAAAAACTTTACTTTGCAAAAAATAAAAAAAGTTCGATCTCCCCCACCATGACACGTATGCATGCCGAATCGAACCTTGGACCCATTACCTAAGAGGTCCACCACTTCTCCATTCGCCAAAGTTACATTATGAGACCATTCGGAAATTCTTGCACGACAAAAACAAATTCTGAATGCATGATGCGTGTTGTTGTTGCTCTTTATTCATAAATAATAATCAAAAACATACAATTAAATAAAAAATAAAAATAAAACAAGTAAGGAAAGCTACAGTCGAGCACGCCCGACCGTAAGATACCATTCGACCACTTTCGTAGTTGCACTAACTAGTACTTACTCGCTCTCACACACACATACAGACACACACACAAAAACTAAAACGAAGCGTGACGATATGCTGCAATGACGCGGGCAACGGAACTGTACAAAACGTTTTCTTAAATAACTTCTGTGTTTATTGTCCGATCGGATTGTAGTTTAGGGATTAGGTGCATACTATTAGTATCTTTACGTGTGCTAAAGCAGAAAGCTAACTTAAACATACAATTAAATAAAAAATAAAAATAAAAAATATAAGAAAAAGCTACGCTCTAACAATCGCACACAGCTGATTTAAGAGACTGTCACTTCTCCACTTGTCAACTAAGTTCTTTGTGAGCCATTAAAAAAATTTTAAATAATATGGCATCAAAATTGCGCTGTTGTAATCAATGTTTTTTTCGATTTACAGGGGCGGAAGGCGCGTGGCCAAAATCCAAAATAAACTTGATCAGCGTGCAATAATAACACATACTGTCACCAAGTTTGGTAGTTCAAGCTCTTATATTAGCTGACATCTAGATTTTCACGGACAGACAGACAGACGGACAGACGGACATGGCTATATCGACTCGGCTGTTGATCCTGAGCCAGAATATATGTGGGAATTGGTTCCAGCAAGAATACTCGTAGTGGTAATAAGTATTAGATCTTTCGATACTTTTATATTGCAGCCCTGAATAAAATGCAACCCTAGACAAGAGCAGAAAAAAGCCTAGAAAAAAGGCTGTCGAGTGAAAAAGTTGCCAAGAGCGGTTGTTCCCAAAGCTACATAATTTCGTCATAAGTCTTAATAATTAAAGGTGAAATTCGTATAAGCTCTATTACTTGTTGAATAAAAACCATATAAGTAAAGAACTACAAATTGGGGGCTCGTCCGGGATGAGCTTAAGTGTAAAGACAAAATTTGTGCATATGACGCAGTTCGTTTTGGTAGCAAGCAGTGAACGGTAAAAAAGAACCGTTGCATGATCGACGCTGGAACAAACGCGAGCAACAGAATACAGAATTCTCGAAGAAGTTTCGAGAGTCGGCAGAGGCAAAGTTGCTGCTTAAGTTGGCAGAAGCAGAACTGGTGCATACGTCGGCAGAGGAAAAGTTGTTGCTTAAGTTGGCAGAAGCAGAACTGGTGCATACGTCGGCAGAGGCAAAGTTGCTGCTTAAGTTGGTAGAAGCAGAGCTGGAGCGTGCGTCGACAGAGGCAAAGTTGCTGCTTAAGTTGGTAGAAGCAGAGCTAAAGCGTGCGTCGACAGAGGCAAAGTTGCTGCTTAAGTTGGTAGAAGCAGAGCTGGAGCGTGCGTCGACAGAGGCAAAGTTGCTGCTGCAGTTGGTAGAAGCAGAGCTGGAGAGTACGTCTACAGAGACATTGTTGTTGTTTGCAGCGACAGAAGCAGAGCTGCGGTGTGAGTCGTCAGAGGCAGAGCTTGAAGCGAACGTCAGCAGAGTCCGAACTGGTGCATTAAATCAAGGCAGAACTGGTGCGTACAGTCGACAGAGGCAGAGTTGCTGTTTGCGTCGACAGAAGCAGTGTTTCTGTGTGAGTAAGCAGAGGCAGGACTTGGTGCGAACGTCGACAGAGGCAAAGCTTGATACGATCGTCGGCAGAGACAGCGCAGTTGCGTGAAACTACAGAGGCAAAGCTGGTGCGAGCATCGACAGAGGCAGTACTAGTGTAAAGTTACGTTAAGTAACAGTAGTATTGTGTTGTATAATTTTACGTATTTGATTGTTTGCTAACCATTTCAAAATGCAACTTGACGAGATCTTGACACTTCGCGTAGCAGATTTGAGGTTAAAGTTAGCAGAGTTGGCGCTACCAACAAGTGGAAGGAAACTAGAGTTGCAAAATAGATTGCTTACACATTTTGGAATTCAGGATGAAGAGGAAAGCGATTCAGATGAAGTTCAATCCGTGGTTACAGAGCGAAATTTAGCTGAAGATCAAAAGAGTAGACAATGGCAGGTCATGGTTCACTCTCAAAGATGTAGAAGGCAGCGTATCTAGTTTCTCTGGAACAGGAAGTCCTGATGTAGAACAATGGATCGATGAGTTAGAAAGTTGTTCAACTACTGCCCAGTGGAGTGATTTGCAGCTGCTTATCTATTCGAAACAGATGCTTACAGGAGCGGCTAAACTGTTTGTGCGTAGTGAGGCGAATATTCGTAGTTGGACTGTTTTGAAGGCTAAGTTGAGGGAAGAGTTTTCAGTCAAAGTGTCATCAGCTGAGGTTCATAGAAGATTGGACCAGCGTCAGCAGAGAAAAGACGAATCATTATTTGAATATTTGTATGCTCTGAAAGAAATCGCAAAGCCAGTTAATATTGATGAGCCAAGTTTAATTGACTATTACATAAAGGGTAATCCTGATTCGAAAGGAAATAAGATAATGTTATATCAGGCTAGAAATATACAGGAACTGAAACATCAAATCGAGATATATCAGAAAGCTAGATCTGGCAAATCGAATCAATCAGCTGGGGAACGTCAGGAGCAAAAGAAAGATCAAGGCAAAGGTCAGGTTAAGTCTGGATCATCCAGGAAATGTTTCAAATGCGGCGATAGTTCCCACGTAATGAAAGACTGTAAGAAAAGAGATTTTGTTTGCTTTAAATGTGGTCAGCCAGGACACCGAGCAGCACATTGTGCAGCAAAAACAGATGTCAAGAAAGAAACAAATGCTAATGTAGTTCAAGAGAATAAAATAGGAGTGTCATTAGGCAGTGAATTTACTCTATCAGGTCTTGAATTGAAGAGCATTGTTTACAAAAAGATTATATATATAGTTTGGTTGACACGGACGCTGATTTGTGCTTAATGCGCAGACAAGTTTTCGTGAGTCTAGGAGCAGCAGAAATAACTGGTAAAGGAAAGAGTTTGACGGGAATTGGAGAAAGTCGTATTTTAACATTTGGAAGTATTATTATGAAGGTTACCAAAAGTGGTACTCACTTTAATATCAGGATGAAAACTGAAAATGGAGGTAAAATTAGGAATACACAGATATTTGATTGTCAGGCGAATGATGAATTTCGAAGCATGTGTGTGGAAGAGCTTAAAGTAACTTCTAAGGTAGATCTATCTCATCTTAGTGGCCTGAAGCTAAAACGGTATTGGAGATGATCGAACAATATTGCCCAATCCGTAACACAAATGCCCCTGTCGAGATGAAAATTGTTTTGAAAGATGACATCCCAGTTTATCACCATCCCAGGCGACAGTCGTATAGTGACCAAAACTTTGTAGATGAGCAGGTGCGGGAATGGTTAAAAGAAAGTATAATACAGCCAAGTACATCCGAGTATGCTTCGCCCGTAGTCCTGGTGGCTAAGAAAAATGGGAAAAAGCGTCTATGCTGCGACTATCGCAAATTAAATGAGAAAATTATTAGAGATAATTTTCCGATGGCACACATGGACAATGTCTTAGACAAACTTCAGAATGCGAAGATATATACAACATTGGATTTGACCAATGGGTTTTTCCATGTGCCCGTAGAAGTAGGTTCAAGAAAATACACTTTGTTCGTGACTCAAAGTGGGCAGTACGAATTTTTATTTGTACCGTTTGGCATTTCGAATTCGCCTGCAGTTTTTACTAGGTTTATAATGTCTGTTTTACGAGAGTTGCTCGCTAGTGGAATTGTAATACTTTACATGGATGATGTTATTGTGCCTAGTAACGATGTTGATGAGGGGATAAGAAAATTGAAGCAAGTGTTAGAAGTATCTTCTCAGAATGGGCTACGAATTAATTGGGGCAAATTCCAGATATTACATCAGAGAGTCAATTTTTTGGGATATATCGTTCAAGATGGAACCATAATCCCAAGCAAAGAAAAGATACAGGCCGTTACAAAATTTTAAAAAGGGTATACAACGTTTTTTAGGGTTAACATCTTATTTTAGAAAATTCATAAATGGATATGCAGCTATTGCTAAGCCATTATCAGATCTTTTAAGGCAAGATGCTAAGTTCGGATTCACAGAAGTTCAGCGGAAGGCATTTGAAGAACTAAAATTAGCTTTAGTTAGTGAGCCAGTATTAAAGCTGTATAACCCGAAGTTGCGAACAGAGATTCACACAGATGCTTCGAAGTATGGGTATGGGGCAGTATTATTACAAAAAGATCAAGAGGATAATATGTTTCACCCTGTACAATTTATGAGTCGGAAAACTAAGCCATGTGAGGAGAATTACAGTTCGTATGAGCTAGAGGTTTTAGTAATAATAGCAGCTTTAATGAAATGGCGCGTGTATGTTCTTGGCATATCTTTTACCATAGTAACTGATTGTAACGCGTTCATGATGACCATGAAAAAGAAAGAGGTTCCTTTAAGAGTAGCACGTTGGGCATTATATTTGCAAGATTTTGATTATAAGATAGAACATCGTTCAGGGTCTAAGTTAAAGCATGCTGATGCTTTGAGCCGAGTGTCTTGTTATTTTATAACAGATACCCTGATCCATCGATTGAGAGAGGCCCAGCTGCAAGATGAGTGGATAAGAGGGGTTAGAGAATTGGTCGCTAAAGATTCATATGAAGATTTTTATATTCAAAATCAGGTACTATTTAAAGACCCAAATAAAGAACTCATAGTAGTTCCTGGTCAGATGGAAAACGAGATAATTGTTTCTGCTCATTTCTCGGCAGCAAAAACACAAGATTTAGTGGAAAAATCGGATTACATTCCAAAATTGATAGGAAAAGTTTCTCGTGTTGTAGATAGTTGTGTTCGTTGCATAATAGTAAACGCGAAATCTGGTAAAAAGAAAGGGTTTTTGACAGCAATCGATAAGGGTAATGTACCGTTTGTTACATACCATATTGACCATGTTGGCCCAATGGAACTAACTAATAAGCGATATAATCACATTTTAGTCGTGGTAGATGGGTTTTCGAAATATGTTTGGTTGTATCCAACGCGTAGTACAGGTGTCGATGAGGTTATAGAGTGCTTGAAAAAACAAGCAGTTAATTTTGGGAACCCCTACAGAATTGTCTCGGACAGAGGTTCCGCATTTACCTCGAATTCCTTTAAAGAATATTGTAAAAATAAAAATATTCAGCATTTGCTCATTGCCACCGGTGTACCTCGTGGAAATGGTCAGGTGGAACGGATGCACAAGCTTGTAGTTCCAATGTTGTCTAAGTTAAGTAATGACAATCCAGGATTATGGTATAAGAATTTAGGACAAGTTCAGCAAATGATAAATAATACAGAGCCAAGAAGCATAAAAATAGCACCTTTTAAGTTAATGACTGGAGTAGATATGCGCGTTGCCGATTATAAGGAGCTAAAGGATTTAGTAAGCGAATTCATGATTAGAGAGTTAGAAGAAAAGCGTGAAAATTTGCGGCAAGAAGCTCGTGAAAACATTAGGGATATACAGGAAGAAAATAAAAAAGCATTTGATTTAAAAAGAAAGCAACAGAAACAGTATAATATTAATGATTTGGTAGCCATAAAAAGGACTCAGTACGGAGTAGGGCTTAAGCTGAAAGGTAAATATTTAGGCCCATATAAAGTGGTTGAGATCAAAGATCATGGGAGATATGAGGTTGAAAAGATAGGAGACAATGAAGGTCCTATAAAAACAATTACAGTTGCAGAGTATATGAAACCATGGCTTGTCCTGTCAGAAGGGCCGATTGTGGGAATTGGTTCCAGCAAGAATACTCGTAGTGGTAACAAGTATTAGATCTTTCGATACTTTTATATTGCAGCCCTGAATAAAATGCAACCCCAGACAAGAGCAGAAAAAAGCATAGAAAAAAGGCTGTCGAGTGAAAAAGTTGCCAAGAGCGGTTGTTCCCAAAGCTACATAATTTCGTCATAAGTCTTAATAATTAAATGTGAAATTCGTATAAGCTCTATTACTTGTTGAATAAAAACCATATAAATAAAGAACTACATATATATACTTTATGGGAGTCGGAGGTGTCTCCTTCTGCCTGTTACATACATTTTCGGTTTGAAAAAAGTTATAATACCCTTCTACTCTATGAGTAGCGGGTATAAAAAGAGAAATGCTGAATTTTATAGAGGTCCTGATAGTTCGTGGGTTCAGGTTTGAATGGAAAATAAATCATTGTGATATTTTTCTTCTGTCATTCAGAGCCTTGAATAACTCAGCGAATGTCAGTCTTAACTTCAAACGCAAAAGGAGTTATGAGTGCGATCCTAGAGATGCACCTTGGGAAATTGGAATATGTGTGTTGAGATTCGAAATCACATCCTTTCCTGAAGTCTTCTTATTATACCCGTACTATACATACATACATATGAAGTTAGTAGTCACTAACAAATTATTATTCTCATGATTACAAATAAAACCAAACAAAACAGCAACATTATCGCAGATTACTTATAAAATATAGAATTGGTGGGTACATATTTATTAAATTTAACAATTGTGTGTGTGTAAATGCAAATTACGAGGGTCGTTTGATAAGACCGTGACTTTTTGTATTTGCCGCGCACCTGCTCTAAATACAACACTGCTCCTGTCAGCAGTTATCGATTAACAGCTGACTGTAAAATTTTGAGAAAGCTGCGTTTTTTGGTTTGCGTTTTATAGGCATTGAAAGCAGACGATCTCGTGAATTTTAACGAAAATGGAAAAAAGTGAATTTCGTGTGCTAATTATCCATCACCGAAACCAAGGAAAGACTTGATAAATATTATGGGGACTCTGCACCATCAATTTCAATGGTTAAGAAATGGTTTACTGAGTTCCGTTGTGGTCGTACCAGTACAAGTGATGCCGAACGTTCAGGTCGCCCAAAAGAGGTCGTCATGCCAGAAATCGTCGACAAAATCCATGGAATGATATTGGATGATCGGAGAATGAAAGTGCGTGAGGTAGCTGAGGCTGTAGGCATCTCAACTGAACGGGTACATCACATTTTACATGAATATTTGGACATGAAAAAGCTTTCCGCGCGATGGGTGCCGCGATTGCTCACACACGACCATAAGCGCAACCGTGTGACCATTTCAAAGGAGTGTTTGGCGATGTTCAACCGCAATCCAAACGAATTTTTGCGCCGTTTCGTTACCGTAGACGAAACATGGATCCACCACACCACACCAGAGACCAAAGAACAATCAAGACAGTGGGTTTCTCCGGGTGAACGTGCACCAAAGAAGGCCAAGGTGGGTCTGTCGGCCAACAAGGTCATGGCCACAGTTTTTTGGGATGCACAAGGTATCATTCACATCGATTACCTTGAAAAGGGTAAAACGATCACCGGCGAATATTATTCAGAGCTTTTGGACAGATTCGATATTGATTTGAAGCAGAAACGACCGCATTTGGCGAAAAAAAAGTGCTGTTCCATCAGGACAATGCACGGGTGCACACGTGTGTAGTCAGCATGGCAAAATTTCATAAATTGGGCTACGAACTGCTACCCCATCCAGCATATTCTCCAGATTTAGCCCCCTGTGACTATTTTTTGTTTCCAAACATGAAGAAATGGCTCGGCGGTAAGAGATTCGGGTCAAATGAAGAGGTCATCACAGAAACAAACGACTATTTTGAGGGCCTTGAGAAAACCTATTATTTGGAAGGAATAAAAAAATTGGAAAAACGCTGGACTAAATGTATAGAGCTAAAAGGAGATTATGTTGAGAAATAAAACGCTTCTTTGACGAAAAAAATATATTTTATTCAAAAAGTCACGGACTTATCAAACGACCCTCGTATCACGGTTTGTCTTTGTGATTTTTGGTAGACGTACATAAGTGTATTTGCATATTAACCGCTAATTTGGAATATCGGTTAATACATAAACTACTTACTTACATATTGGCGTTTGCATATACACACATACAGTTGTCTTTGCGTCCGCTCACCTTCACCATTCTTTGCGCTCACATATTTTTTGTTGTTTCGATTTCGCTTGCGTTTACCGCTGCTTGCAGTTCGTCACCCCGCAACCCGCATATTCTTTTGCTGTCTACAAACGTAGTTACAGCAACTGTTTGTTTAATTCTCTTTTTCGCTTGATCCCTTTTCGATTGTTTGATATACATACCAAACATTTCTCGTTTACATTGCATACCCCCCACCCCGCATTTTACATTGCTGCCTACAAACGTAGTTACAGCAAAGGTTTAGCTTGCTTAATTTGAATCGCTTGGATCATTTTCGTTTGTTTGCTCACACAACGCATTGATTGCGTGTGGGTGTGTATCAAGCAAGCTAGACTTACAAAGTCAGCGTCGTTGCGAGGGTAGCTCACAAAGTTTGTGACATTTATTTCTTTTGTTGGCTTTAGTAAGCTTCTTTATTAAATATGTCTGAGTCCGTAAAGATGAGTGAAAAGCCAAAAATCAACAAAACAAGTGCAAAATTAACACTAAGCTTGCAAAGATTTGACAGAGTTAGTGCTAATATTGCTCGCATGCAAACAGCAATTAGAGCAAAGACCATCTCGACTGATATAACAGAGTTAGCATGTCGACTAGAACTTTTAGAAGGATATATAGGAAAGGCAATGGATTTACAGGCTGAGCTAGATAATTTAAGCCCTCTCAATGATTCTAGAGGTCCATTAGAGGATTTGTGTGTCGTTACGAGGGATTTATATATAAATGCATCCAAGCCAACGTCAGAGCCAAGACCTGAGTATAATTGCTCCGTAGTTTCGTGCCAGCGATCTCAGTTGCCGAAAATGCGTTTGCCAAAATTTAGTGGCAAACATTCGGAGTACAGAAATTTTATATGCCTATTCGAAAATCTAGTCAATGATGACGATTCCTTGTTAAACGTCGAAAAGTTCAATCATTTAGTTTCGTGTTTGTCAGAAGAAGCATTGGGGGTAGTTAAGCCGTATCAATTAACGGATTGCAACTATCCAAAGGCCCTCGCTAGTCTCAAAGCAGTATATGATAATAAATGTCTTATATTCTTTGATACAGTTTCGCAAATGTTCGATATACCTAGCATGACAAAACCATCTGCATCGGGTTTGAGATCGATCATAGATACGGTGTCTACTATATATGCGTCGTTGTCGTCGTTAGGAAACGACAAAGATATTGCTAATGCAATGATCATTCATATGGTCATGGCAAAAGTGGATCATATTACCAAGCCTCGATTTGAAGAGCAGCTTGACTATGATACGCTGCCGTCTTGGGACGAATGTGCTAGACAACTGAACAAAAGGTATCAGTATTTGTTAGCAGAAGAGTCAACTCGTGACAAAACAAAGTCACGAATTGAACATAAGAAGCCCCAACATTCCAAGTCGTCCTTTGCTTGTGCTGAAGGAGGACGCACTTCATCGCCTGTATGCATTTATTGCAAATCGGAAACGCACAACATTTATTCTTGTACGTCGTTTGCTGCCATCTCAGTTATGCAGCGCTTCAAATTCGTTAAGGCCCAACGGTTGTGTCTCCATTGGCTGGTCGTAGGGCAGATAGTGTCAAAATGCAAGGCATCAAAATGTAGAATATGTTCAAAGCCTTACCATTCCTTGCTTCACAGGTATAATACACCTGTTCAAGTTAAGACACCTTCTCTTCACGCGACTGGTTGAGAAGCATATTTGGGACATGTTCTCAATAATGAGCAAGTCGTTCTTGCCACAGCTGTCGTTAATGTACGGGATAGATTCGATCAGTTACATCCTGCCAGAGCCTTGCTCGATAGTGGTTCCCAAATAAATTTGATGTCTGAAAGCATGGCTCAAATGCTACGAATCTAGCGGGAGCCAACTACCCAAGCTATCTCAATGGTTGGTGGTGCAACAATAGATAGCAAAAATAAGATATGCGTCTCTATCCATTCGCGTATCAATTCACATGCCTTTTCCGCTGACTGTTGGGTTCTGAAATCTATTTCTACGGCTCAACCTGGGCAGTCAATTGCTACGAGGGTCGTTTGATAAGTCCGTGACTTTTTGAATAAAATATATTTTTTTCGTCAAAGAAGCGTTTTATTTCTCAACATAATCTCCTTTTAGCTCTATACATTTAGTCCAGCGTTTTTCCAATTTTTTTATTCCTTCCAAATAATAGGTTTTCTCAAGGCCCTCAAAATAGTCGTTTGTTTCTGTGATGACCTCTTCATTTGACCCGAATCTCTTACCGCCGAGCCATTTCTTCATGTTTGGAAACAAAAAATAGTCACAGGGGGCTAAATCTGGAGAATATGCTGGATGGGGTAGCAGTTCGTAGCCCAATTTATGAAATTTTGCCATGCTGACTACACACGTGTGCACCCGTGCATTGCCCTGATGGAACAGCACTTTTTTTCGCCAAATGCGGTCGTTTCTGCTTCAAATCAATATCGAATCTGTCCAAAAGCTCTGAATAATATTCGCCGGTGATCGTTTTACCCTTTTCAAGGTAATCGATGTGAATGATACCTTGTGCATCCCAAAAAACTGTGGCCATGACCTTGTTGGCCGACAGACCCACCTTGGCCTTCTTTGGTGCACGTTCACCCGGAGAAACCCACTGTCTTGATTGTTCTTTGGTCTCTGGTGTGGTGTGGTGGATCCATGTTTCGTCTACGGTAACGAAACGGCGCAAAAATTCGTTTGGATTGCGGTTGAACATCGCCAAACACTCCTTTGAAATGGTCACACGGTTGCGCTTATGGTCGTGTGTGAGCAATCGCGGCACCCATCGCGCGGAAAGCTTTTTCATGTCCAAATATTCATGTAAAATGTGATGTACCCGTTCAGTTGAGATGCCTACAGCCTCAGCTACCTCACGCACTTTCATTCTCCGATCATCCAATATCATTCCATGGATTTTGTCGACGATTTCTGGCATGACGACCTCTTTTGGGCGACCTGAACGTTCGGCATCACTTGTACTGGTACGACCACAACGGAACTCAGTAAACCATTTCTTAACCATTGAAATTGATGGTGCAGAGTCCCCATAATATTTATCAAGTCTTTCCTTGGTTTCGGTGATGGATTTTTTACGCAAAAAATAATGCTTAATTAGCACACGAAATTCACTTTTTTCCATTTTCGTTAAAATTCACGAGTTCGTCTGCTTTCAATGCCTATAAAACGCAAACCAAAAAACGCAGCTTTCTCAAAATTTTACAGTCAGCTGTTAATCGATAACTGCTGACAGGAGCAGTGTTGTATTTAGAGCAGGTGCGCGGCAAATACAAAAAGTCACGGTCTTATCAAACGACCCTCGTATATTTAATTGGAAAATACCCAAGAATGTTAATCTGGCAGATCCAGAGTTTTATAGGCCATCTAAAGTGGATATTCTCTTGGGCGAAGAATTGTTCTATGATTTGCTATGCGTTGGACAAATAAAATTACGTTCCGAACTCCCTATTATGCAAAAAACGCTGCTGGGTTGGATAGTAGCGGGAAAATATTCTGCTCGGCTGTTGATTCTGAGCCAGAATATATATACCTTATGGGGTCGGAGGTGTCTCCTTCTGCCTGTTACATACATTTTCGGTTTTAACAAAGTTTTAATACTCTACTCTCCTTCTACTCTATGAGTAGCGGGTATAAAAATTATTTTTTTGCACACATTTAACTTTTGATGCGGGTGGGACTCGAACCTATAAATGCATAATAGTTTTGTTCGTTATGCAGTCCATAACTTAACCCATTTGACCACCGTACACGCACACACTATTCGGCACAATGCTGCAAGCAGCGCTGCCGGCAAAAGGAGTAAAAAGTATTGAAAACGTATAACTTTTATTCAGGTACCACAAAAATCCAAGATTTATCACTTAAACAGTAAAAATAATAATTCTACCTGTTGAAGACTATAAATCGAATACGTGCATGTAAAAAACGATATGTGCCCTTTTAATACCTCTTTATATACTGGAATGGAAAGTTTAATAAGTTTTGTTAAAAAAACGACCGATAGGTTCTAGGGCAACTATACGATGTATCGGTCCGTACCAGCTCATTCCGACTTATTTACAGCGGGCAGCAATAAGAAACATGTATACAAAGTTTCATGAAGAAAGCTCAAAAAGGGAGGCAAAAACCTTACTTTGCAAAAAATAAGAAAAGTTCGATCTCCCCCACCATGACACGTATGCATGCGGAATCGAACCTTGGACCCATTACCTAAGAGGTCCACCACTTCTCCATTCGGTCATTAAGCCATTGCGCAAATTTTGCCAAAGTTACATTATGAGACCATTCGGAAATTCTTGCACGACAAAAACAAATTCTGAAGGCATGATGCGTGTTGTTTTATTCATAAATAATAATCATAAACATACAATTAAATAAAAAACAAGTAAGAAAGCTACATTCGAGTGTGCTCGACTGTAATACGAGGGTCGTTTGATAAGACCGTGACTTTTTGTATTTGCCGCGCACCTGCTCTAAATACAACACTGCTCCTGTCAGCAGTTATCGATTAACAGCTGACTGTAAAATTTTGAGAAAGCTGCGTTTTTTGGTTTGCGTTTTATAGGCATTGAAAGCAGACGATCTCGTGAATTTTAACGAAAATGGAAAAAAGTGAATTTCGTGTGCTAATTAAGCATTATTTTTTGCGTAAAAAATCCATCACCGAAACCAAGGAAAGACTTGATAAATATTATGGGGACTCTGCACCATCAATTTCAATGGTTAAGAAATGGTTTACTGAGTTCCGTTGTGGTCGTACCAGTACAAGTGATGCCGAACGTTCAGGTCGCCCAAAAGAGGTCGTCATGCCAGAAATCGTCGACAAAATCCATGGAATGATATTGGATGATCGGAGAATGAAAGTGCGTGAGGTAGCTGAGGCTGTAGGCATCTCAACTGAACGGGTACATCACATTTTACATGAATATTTGGACATGAAAAAGCTTTCCGCGCGATGGGTGCCGCGATTGCTCACACACGACCATAAGCGCAACCGTGTGACCATTTCAAAGGAGTGTTTGGCGATGTTCAACCGCAATCCAAACGAATTTTTGCGCCGTTTCGTTACCGTAGACGAAACATGGATCCACCACACCACACCAGAGACCAAAGAACAATCAAGACAGTGGGTTTCTCCGGGTGAACGTGCACCAAAGAAGGCCAAGGTGGGTCTGTCGGCCAACAAGGTCATGGCCACAGTTTTTTGGGATGCACAAGGTATCATTCACATCGATTACCTTGAAAAGGGTAAAACGATCACCGGCGAATATTATTCAGAGCTTTTGGACAGATTCGATATTGATTTGAAGCAGAAACGACCGCATTTGGCGAAAAAAAGTGCTGTTCCATCAGGACAATGCACGGGTGCACACGTGTGTAGTCAGCATGGCAAAATTTCATAAATTGGGCTACGAACTGCTACCCCATCCAGCATATTCTCCAGATTTAGCCCCCTGTGACTATTTTTTGTTTCCAAACATGAAGAAATGGCTCGGCGGTAAGAGATTCGGGTCAAATGAAGAGGTCATCACAGAAACAAACGACTATTTTGAGGGCCTTGAGAAAACCTATTATTTGGAAGGAATAAAAAAATTGGAAAAACGCTGGACTAAATGTATAGAGCTAAAAGGAGATTATGTTGAGAAATAAAACGCTTCTTTGACGAAAAAAATATATTTTATTCAAAAAGTCACGGACTTATCAAACGACCCTCGTATACCCGCTACCCAGCTGCCCGTACATCCACATTTTTTGCGGAACAAAAAGAACGGATACAATCATATTTTGACCGTAAAAGGCCATGGACTTACAATATTTATGCAAAATCAAAATCTAAAATAAAACAAGTAAGAAAGCTACAGTCGAGTGTGCCCGACTGTAATATACCCGCTACCCAGCTGCTTGTACATAATTTATTTGCGGAACAAAAAAACGGCCGTAAAAGGCTATGGACTTATAATATTTATGCAAAGTCAAAATATAAAATAAAAAAAAAAAAACATTTTTGCACACATTTAATTTTTGATGCGGGCGGGACTCGAACCCGTAAATGCATAATAGTACTGTTCGTTTTGCAGTCCACAACTTAACCCATTTCACCACCGTACACGCACACACGATTCGGCACAATGCTGCAAGCAGCGCTGCCGGCAGCGCTGCTTACAGCTATGGAAAACGTTAAGCTGAATAACTTCTGTGTTTATTATCCGATTGTTACCATAAAACAAGTAAGGAAAGCTACAGTCGAGCACGCCCGACCGTAGGATACCATTCGACCACTTTCGTAGTTGCACTAACTAGTACCTACTCGCTCTCACACACACATACAGACACACACAGAAAAACTAAAACGAAGCGTGACGATATGCTGCAATGACGCGGGAGTTACCGACCCATCGGTACAATACACCACGCCTCCCTCTAAACCACCACGCCTACACAAGTGAAGACATCGAACCGGGAAGCGTTGCGATACAAAGTCGCAACATAAACATCAACGACGAGTCAGCCGCCGACATCCGCCAAAAAGCTGACACCGCATTCCCTTCGCACAGACAACGCAGCGCATACAATCCCATATACATACTTGTTAACATACTTTCTGCTGCGTCAGATAATTTATTTCTAAGAACTCCAACATTGTAATACACATATACATATGCACTGTTAGCTTATTTAAGACCAAAAATAAACACGACTGGCAGTCGAGATCTAGCAGCAAACACTTGTAGACGTATCCAATATTCAATCCGATCGAATTCCCTGACAGCCGTAGCTACTTTCAAGATCGGCTCCTCTCTTCTCTGCATCTGAATATCCCACGAAGCTCTCCGGAGGTCACTGTGGCTACCTTCTGGATCAGCTCCTCTCTTTTCTGCATTTGAATACCCCGCGAAGCTCCCCCGGAGGTGACTGGCGCAGCCGGAAACTGGAATGGAAAATATTCTATTAAACCTTTTATTAGTTCTATTGTAAGTAGTTGTGGAAAAAGAGTGAGAATGAAGTGCAGTAATGTCTAAGTTAATGTTTTAACTAAAACTTAAAAATGCCGTAATCGCGAAAAATGATATGAGTTGTACTTGTGTGAAATCAATCGCTGATAGTCACTGCCGAAGTTATTAAGGCCAAGTACCATATCATTACGCAAACAATTAAAACAAATTACACACACAAATATTTCAAATGCAATAAAAAAAAAAAAGAAAATGTAGTGTACCTGCGTGGCATCAATCGCTGATAAACCACTGCCGAAATATTAAAGGCCCGGTACTACACCACAAAATATACGAGGGTCGTTTGATAAGACCGTGACTTTTTGTATTTGCCGCGCACCTGCTCTAAATACAACACTGCTCCTGTCAGCAGTTATCGATTAACAGCTGACTGTAAAATTTTGAGAAAGCTGCGTTTTTTGGTTTGCGTTTTATAGGCATTGAAAGCAGACGATCTCGTGAATTTTAACGAAAATGGAAAAAAGTGAATTTCGTGTGCTAATTAAGCATTATTTTTTGCGTAAAAAATCCATCACCGAAACCAAGGAAAGACTTGATAAATATTATGGGGACTCTGCACCATCAATTTCAATGGTTAAGAAATGGTTTACTGAGTTCCGTTGTGGTCGTACGAGTACAAGTGATGCCGAACGTTCAGGTCGCCCAAAAGAGGTCGTCATGCCAGAAATCGTCGACAAAATCCATGGAATGATATTGGATGATCGGAGAATGAAAGTGCGTGAGGTAGCTGAGGCTGTAGGCATCTCAACTGAACGGGTACATCACATTTTTACATGAATATTTGGACATGAAAAAGCTTTCCGCGCGATGGGTGCCGCGATTGCTCACACACGACCATAAGCGCAACCGTGTGACCATTTCAAAGGAGTGTTTGGCGATGTTCAACCGCAATCCAAACGAATTTTTGCGCCGTTTCGTTACCGTAGACGAAACATGGATCCACCACACCACACCAGAGACCAAAGAACAATCAAGACAGTGGGTTTCTCCGGGTGAACGTGCACCAAAGAAGGCCAAGGTGGGTCTGTCGGCCAACAAGGTCATGGCCACAGTTTTTTGGGATGCACAAGGTATCATTCACATCGATTACCTTGAAAAGGGTAAAACGATCACCGGCGAATATTATTCAGAGCTTTTGGACAGATTCGATATTGATTTGAAGCAGAAACGACCGCATTTGGCGAAAAAAAAGTGCTGTTCCATCAGGACAATGCACGGGTGCACACGTGTGTAGTCAGCATGGCAAAATTTCATAAATTGGGCTACGAACTGCTACCCCATCCAGCATATTCTCCAGATTTAGCCCCCTGTGACTATTTTTTGTTTCCAAACATGAAGAAATGGCTCGGCGGTAAGAGATTCGGGTCAAATGAAGAGGTCATCACAGAAACAAACGACTATTTTGAGGGCCTTGAGAAAACCTATTATTTGGAAGGAATAAAAAAATTGGAAAAACGCTGGACTAAATGTATAGAGCTAAAAGGAGATTATGTTGAGAAATAAAACGCTTCTTTGACGAAAAAAATATATTTTATTCAAAAAGTCACGGACTTATCAAACGACCCTCGTATATACAACGAAAATATACATAACAAAACCGTCACCGTCGAAGCTTAGTAAGGCCAAGTACCACATCAGTACTCTCATGTGCACATATATATATGCAAACCCCCAAAACAAATACATACACACATACAACATTCCAAATACGAATTTATGTGAACGGTGAAGTGTATGATTTCTAAGGCTGGGTACAAAACCACAAAATCACATATAAAATGCACACCTTAATAAAAAGAAAATCTTTGAAACATGCACCCATATTCTCACTCTTTAACACAAATGAAGTATTCAAATTATACATACATACACTAATACCACTATATTACAGAAATTAACGCACAACAAACACACACCATTCAACAATAAACAAATAATTAAGAATCACTAAGTACATTATAAATTGTATATTCCCTTTCTCTCTTAAATTTCAAAGAAATTAACACAAACTATAAAACAAACAACTCGTTCCGTATTAGGATCACACACACTTCCAAAAAGAGTCACACGTTCAGTTACTAAAACAAACACCCTCCCCGTAATTAGAGAAAATACCCTCTCACCGCCCCTTCAACCTATAAATATGGATTCAGGCAACGCCTCCGTAGGTAATTCCGCCCCCTTAACACCTACCGTCAGTGGCTTTAGCAGTATTGCTACGGCACTTAGTGCCACCGATATTTTAGCCTTCGTTAAAGAACTTCCGACTTTCGATGGTACTCCAGGCAAACTCGACAAATATATAACTAGCGTTGAAGAAATAATCATGCTCATTAGGGGTACCGACCAAACACCGTACGGACTTCTAACACTTAGGGCAATTAGGAACAAAATAGTTGGAAGAGCAGATGATGCTCTAAACCTAGCTAACACCAAACTTATATGGGACGATATCAAAAGCAACCTACTACGTTTATATTCTAGCAAGAAAAGCGAAGCTACCCTCCTAGGCGAGCTCCAATCTCTCCCGGATAACCTGACCCTAGGGCAATTGTTCTTCGGCTTATCGAGGATTAGGTGCCAACCTATATCCACTACTTCCAACGTCCCCAACACCAAACAATACCGAACGACGAACTAACAATTACAATAACAATAACAGCAACAATCACAGAGACAACAACAACCGCAACAACCGTAACTCATCTTACTCCCAAAACCACTCATACCATTATTCAAACCCCAACTCCCAAATAGTAACCCGTTTAAAGACAATAAAACACCAAATTATGGGCTACACAACATAGAAGAAGAAAAACTCACCCAACACTGCCCTACCGACCTAAATTTTCAGGCACCCGCCTCAGGAACCCGACAGGATACATAAATCCCACCACACATGCAACATCCCTCCCATACATAACTCTAAAGCTACAACAAAAATTCCCCTTGTCATTTCTTATCGATACAGGATCCAATAACTCCTTCATTGACCCAGAATCTGCAAACCAACTAGAGTGCACAACTCTACCAACATCCACTTCAATTACAACAGCATTAAATAGTTTCAAAATTGAGGAAAAGGCAATATTCCCAATGCCACCCGAGCTCAAAACCAAAGGTCAAATTACCCTACTTAAATTCAAATTTCACTCTTATTTTAACGGCCTCATAGGAATGGACCTATTATCACACCTAGAAGCAAAAATAGACCTAGTAAACTTACAACTAGTAACCTCAAAGTCTACACTCCCAATATTCTTGTACACTAACCAGGCTTCAAAAATTTTTAACATCCCCGCCTACAGTAAAGTTATCTTACCACTACCGGAAACTCAACGACAAAACCATTTCGGACAGATACCCCATCCCAAACATAAACGACATATTAGATAGCATAGGCAAAGCAAAATATTTTTCAACGCTCGACCTAACTAGCGGTTCCCATCAAACTGAGATGGAACCAAAAGATATCGCCAAAACAGCTTTTACAGTCGAAGGGGGCCATTACGAATTCATACGGATGCCCTTCGGCTTAAAAAACGCACCGGCTACCTTTCAACGGGTTATGGACAGCGTCCTCGGCGACCTTAACGGCACCATTTGCTTAGTCTATCTCGACGATATTATAATTTTCTCGCCTTCCTTACAAAAACACCTATTGGACATAAAAATGGTATTCGAAAAACTTAGAGCGGCAAACTTTAAACTACATCCCTCAAAATCAGAATTCCTGAGGAAAGAGATAGAATTCCTAGGCCACATAGTCACACAAGACGGAATAAAACCAAACCCGAACAAGATAAGTGTGATCAAAAAATTTCCTTGCCCCACCAACAGAAAAGCTATCAAATCTTTTCTCGGTTTACTGGGGTATTATAGGAAGTTTATAAGAGACTTCGCTCGAATAACGAAACCCATGACTAAACAGCTGAAAGGAAAAAGACAAGTTACTACAGATAAAGATTTTGTAGACGCATTCGAACAGTTTCAAAAAACCATTCATTCTTACTACGGATGCTAGTAACTTCGCGTTAGGAGCCGTACTATCCCAAGGCTCCTTACAGAACGATAGACCTGTATGCTTTGCCAGCAGGACCCTCTCTGACACCGAAGTCAACTATTCAACCATAGAAAAAGAAATGTTGGCAATAATATGGGCAGTAAAATACTTCAGACCATATATTTATGGCGTAAAATTTACTATTGTTACAGATCACAAGCCACTAATATGGCTTATGAATTTCAAAGAACCCAATTCGAAAATAATTCGTTGGAGACTCCAACTCATTGAATACAATTTCGAAATAATTCACAAGAAAGGTTCACAAAATGTAATCGCAGACGCCTTAAGGAGAGCAGACCCAAATTTAAACCACAGCAAAACACTGACTGTTAAGCCTTGTCCCACATCCGAAAAACCTATTAACGAATTTAACACGCAACTCATACTAGTAATATATACAAATACGTCTTGCCAAACTACAACACCATTCAAACAAAAGCTTAGAAAAAAATATTCACAGCCCTCTTTCGATTTCGATAATATTGCTAAAATCTTGAAAGGAACCCTAAAACCTAACAGGATTTGCGCATTCTTGGCAGACGATAATAATTCCGCATTAAGCGAAAAAGCATTCTTAACGTACTTTGCACACAAGAAACACTTTAAAATTATCAGATGCAAATCACTTCTCCACGAAATTGTAGGAAACCCCGAACAAAACAAATTCATTCAGGAATATCACACTAATAGCAATCACAGAGGCATCGATGAAACATTCCTTCACCTCAAACGAGAAACCTACTTCCCCAATATGAAAAGCAAAATCTCTGAACTAATTAGGAATTGCGAAACCTGTCTAAAACTCAAATACGACAGACAACCACAAAACATTGTATTTGAAATCCCAGAAACCCCAACGAAACCCCTCGATATAATACACATAGACATCTACACCATTAACAATAATTTTAACCTGACAATCATAGATAAGTTCTCAAAATTCGCAGCTGTCTACCCCATTCCAAATAGAAACGGTATCAATTGCACCAAAGCAATCAAAAACTTTTTCAGTCAATTCGGACTACCCAAAAAACTAATACACGACCAAGGAGTAGAATTCTGCAACGACATATTCCGCAAGTTTTCCTCTCAATATAATATACTTCTCCATGTCACATCCTTCCAGCAATCTTCAAGTAATTCTCCAGTAGAACGCTTACACTCCTCTTTGACAGAGATTTACAGAATAATACTAGACACACGAAAAAAACACAAACTACCTACAGACCACGAAGAAATAATGTCAGAAACTGTAATAACCTATAATAACGCAATCCACTCCACCACTAAACACACCCCTTTTGAACTTTTTAATGGTAGGACCCATTTATTTGACAAAACAATAATACCCAATAATGAGCATGACTATTTAAATAAACTAAATATGTTCCAAGATAAACTCTACTCCGAAATAAACGAAAAATTGTCCACAAACGCCCAACAAAGAACAGAAAAGCTAAACACAAGCAGAGTAGAACCAACAACAGTACAATCTAACAGCACAATTTTCAAAAAAGAAAACAGGAGAAATAACTTAACACCACGGTTTCCCTTACACAGAACAGCAAAAGACAAAGGAAAAACTCTGGTAACCACAAAAAATCAAAAAACCCACAAATCAAAAATGTCTCCAAATGACTTAAACCTTTCCACCTGCATTCCAGATCTTGCCATGGGGCATACCAATTTATCTCCGTCCAGAATTTCTATAGCACCAACCTCTTAGCAAAAGTGCCGCTAGGGAAAACACTCGTGAAAGGAAACTATAAAAAAACTAGCCACATAATCGACCTGTCCGAATACACCAACTGTATTGAAAAACAAGTAAGAAAGCCTCAGTCGAGTGTGCTCGACTGTAATATACCCGCTACCCAGCTGCTCGTATATCATTTATTTGCGGAACAAAAAAAAAACGGCTACAATCATATTTTGACCGTAAAAGGCTATGGACATACAATATTTATGCAAAGTCAAATTCTAAAATAAAAAAAAAAAAAATGTTTGCACACATTTAATTTTTGATGCGGGCGGGACTCGAACCCGTAAATGCATAATAGTACTGTTCATTTTGCAGTCCACAACTTAACCCATTTCACTACCCTACACGCACACACTATTCGGCACAATGCTACAGCTATGGAAAACGTTAAGCTGAATAACGTCTGTGTTTATTATCCGATTGTTACCAAATTTTCAGAGATCATCTGGCTAGCTATAGTCATCATGTTGCGCTTGTAATCAATTTTTTCGATTTACAGGGGCGGAAGGGGGCGTGGCCAAAATCCAAAATAAACTTGATCAGCGTGCAATAATAACACATTTTGTCCCCAAATTTGGTAATCCTAGCTCTTATAATAGCTGAGATCTAGATTTTCACACGGACAGACAGACAGACGGACAGACGGACATGGCTATATCGACTCGGCTGTTGATCCTGAGCCAGAATATATATACTTTATGGGGTCGGAGGTGTCTCCTTCTGCCTGTTACATACATTTTCGGTTTAAACAAAGTTATAATACCCTTCTACTCTATGAGTAGCGGGTATAATTATACCACACTATCGATACCCTAAAACACGATGAAACACTCACCGACTCTATATCAATACTAAATGCTAAACTTGCCCAAACTCAAAGTAAAATAGACGCACTAACACCCTTTTCACGCCACAAAAGAGGTCTTATTAACGGGTTAGGTAGTTTAGTCAAAGTCGTCACTGGCAACATGGACGCCAATGATGCAAAGAATATAGAAACAGAAATTAACCACCTAAAAAGCCAAGTCACCACCATCTCAGATAACTTCGAAATACAGAACACGTTCAATGATGAAGTTCAACTACGGTTCAAAAACTTAACAAGACACATTAACAATGAACAGAATTTGATTAAAATCTTCTTCGAAAACACTCAAAATACAATCTACAAAAAAATATATAACTACGAAGAAGAACTAAAGAAACTACAATATATAAATAGGCTTAACTATAATATAGACTTATTACTTAGTCACCTAAGCGACATTATAGAAAGTACACTGCTTGCCAAAATTAATGTTATCCCAAAACTCATTTTAGATAAGACAGAAATAAACAAAATCAAACAAATTTTTGAAGCCCAAAACTACACAATAAAATCCGAGCAACACATTTATAATCTGTTAAAAATGAACACACTCAATTACCAAGACAAAATAATTTTCAGTGTCAAAATTCCTATTTTTCTAAATCCTAACTACGAAATCGCAAGATTAATTCCACTCCCAATAAATACCACACAATTTGTAATAGCACCTAAGTACTTAATATATAATAACAAAAATAATAGTATGTTTTCACCATGTATAAATGCCCTGTAATAGAAGAAAAATTCGTCTGTGAAATCGATTAGATCAATAATCTTAAAAATAATACTTGCCTGGGACACCTTATCCAGAATAAGACCAGCTACTGCGACATAAAGGAAACGGGACTCACGACCGATGTGTTCGAACCGTTAAAAGGCTTCATATTTGTATTTAACGGGAACAACCTCCCAATCATATCCTCCAACCAGACCATAACTAATATCAATGGATCAGCTATAATAAAGTATAACAATTACACATTACAAATCAATGAAATAAACTACGACAACACGGCGGTATCAACAGAAGAGCACCCCGACTTCTTCCTACCACCAATACGAAAATTAATAAAAAATGCCACTATTAACATACTCACCTTGGAAAGACTTCACCTGGATACACTCACAACATCCAACAAGCTACGGGTCGTCACGGCAGGAAACTTTCGACACTCGACAACCTTATACATTCTCTTCACCGTATCCCTAGTCGCCGTGATACTCACCTGGACACTTCGTAGAGATACCCACATCTTCCATACCGGGCCCGACCACATTCTTCCAATCGTCGTTCCACCAATTCCTCCGTTATGGCCGTCACTCCAAACTGGGGGGGAGGAGTTACCGACCCATCGGTACAATACACCACCCCTCCCTCTAAACCACCACGCCTACACAAGTGAAGACATCGAACCGGGAAGCGTTGCGATACAAAGTCGCAACATAAACATCAACGACGAGTCAGCCGCCGACATCCGCCAAAAAGCTGACACCGCATTACCTTCGCACAGACAACGCAGCGCATACAATCCCATATACATACTTGTTAACATACTTTCTGCTGCGTCAGATACTTTATTTCTAAGAACTCCAACATTGTAATACACATATACATATTCACTGTTAGCTTATTTAAGACCAAAAATAAAGACGACTGGCAGTCGAGATCTAGCAGCAAACACTTGTAGACGTAACCAATATTCAATCCGATCAAATTCCCTGACAGCCGTAGCTACTTTCAAGATCGGCTCCTCTCTTCTCTGCATCTGAATATCCCACGAAGCTCTCCGGAGGTCACTGTGGCTACCTTCTGGATCAGCTCCTCTCTTTTCTGCATTTGAATACCCCGCGAAGCTCCCCCGGAGGTAACTCGGGCAACGGAACTGTACAAAACGTTTTCTTAAATAACTTCTGTGTTTATTGTCCGATCGGATTGTAGTTTAGGGATTAGGTGCATACCATTAGCATCTTTACGTGTGCTAAAGCAGAAAGCTAACTTAAACATACAATTAAATAAAAAATAAAAATAAAAAAATATAAGAAAAAGCTACGCTCTAACAATCGCACACAGCTGATTTAAGAGACTGTCACTTCTCCACTTGTCAACTAAGTTCATTGTGAGCCATTAAAAAAATTTTAAATAAAATGCACGACCACCAATTAATGCATATTCAAAAATTAAAGTATAAGTTCTTAAAAAAAAAAGAAAAAGCTTAAGCGGCATGAACTGGGAATCGAACCATGGGCCTGTCGGTTCAGGAGTTCATCCTCTTTCCACTAAGCTACTGACGCTGTTATGCAACAACTGCAAAAATTTGCATTGTAAGGCATTCTTATTATTTTCTGTACAAATAAAGAATTTGCGCTGCCGGCAGCGCTGCTTACAGCTATGGAAAACTTTAAGCTGAATAGCTTCTGTGTTTATTATCCGATTGTTGCCAAATTTTCAGAGATCATCTGGCTAGCTATAGTTATCATGTAAACCGAAAATGAACAATATGGCATCAAAATTGCGCTGTTGTAATCAATGTTTTTTCGATTTACAGGGGCGGAAGGGGGCGTGGCCAAAATCCAAAATAAACTTGATCAGCGTGCAATAATAACACATACTGTCACCAAATTTGGTAGTTCGAGCTCTTATAATAGCTGACATCTAGATTTTCACACGGACAGACAGACGGACAGACGGACATGGCTATATCGACTCGGCTGTTGATCCTGACCCAGAATATATATACTTTATGGGGTCGGAGGTGTCTCCTTCTGCCTGTTACATACATTTTCGGTTTGAACAAAGTTTTAATACCCTTCTACTCTATGAGTAGCGGGTATAAAAATAATTTTTTGCACACATTTAACTTTTGATGCGGGTGGGACTCGAACCTATAAATGCATAATCGTTTTGTTCGTTATGCAGTCCATAACTTAACCCATTTCACCACCGTACACGCACACACTATTCGGCACAATGCTGCAAGCAGCGCTGCCGGCAAAAGGAGTAAAAAGTATTGAAAACGTATAACTTTTATTCAGGTACCAAAAAAATCCAAGATTTATCACATAAACAGTAAAAATAATAGTTCTACCTGTTGAAGACTATAAATCGAATACGTGCATGTAAAAAACGATTTGTGGCCTTTTAATACCTCTTTATATACTTGAATGGAAAGTTTAATAAGTTTTGTTAAAAAAACGACCGATAGGTTCTAGGGCATCTATACGATGTATCGGTCCGTACCAGCTCATTCCGACTTATTCACAGCGGGCAGCAATAAGAAATATGTATACAAAGTTTCATGAAGAAAGCTCAAAAAGGGAGGCAAAAACTTTACTTTGCAAAAAATAAGAAAAGTTCGATCTCCCCCACCATGACACGTATGCATGCGGAATCGAACCTTGGACCCATTACCTAAGAGGTCCACCACTTCTCCATTCGGTCATTAAGCCATTGCGCAAATTTTGCCAAAGTTACATTATGAGACCATTCGGAAATTCTTGCACGACAAAAACAAATTCTGAAGGCATGATGCGTGTTGTTGTTGCTATTTATTCATAAATAATAATCATAAACATACAATTAAATAAAAAATAAAAATAAAACAAGTAAGAAAGCTACAGTCGAGCACGCCCGACCGTAAGATACCATTCGACCACTTTCGTAGTTGCACTAACTAGTACTTACTCGCTCTAACACACACATACAGACACACACACAAAAACTAAAACGCAGCGTGACGATATGCTGCAATGCCACGGGCAACGGAACTGTACAAAACGTTTTCTTGAATAACTTCTGTGTTTATTATCCGATCGGATTGTAGTTTAGGGATTAGGTGCATAATATTAGCATCTTTACGTGTGCTAAAGCAGAAAGCTGTAATATTAATACTTTCCTTAACATTCGTAAATTGTTGATTTGCGTGGGCGGTTGGCGTGGCACCTCAAATTTGAAATAAACTTGATCTGCGTATTGTATACAGGAACCATCATGTCAAGTTTGGAGTCTCTTGCTTTTGTAATAGCTGAGATCTCGACGTTCATACAGACAAACAGACAGACAGACAGACAGACAGACGGACAGACGGACACGGCTCAATCGACTCGGCTGTTGATTGTGAGCTAGAATATATATACTTTATGGGGTCTGCCATGTTTTCTTCTGCATGTTACCTACTTTTGCACAAACTTAATATACCATTTTTGACTATTTTCAATGGTCGAATGGTATAAAAATATAAGAAAAAGCTGCGCTCTAATAATCGCACACGGCTGATTTAAGAGACTGTCACTTCTCCACTTGTTAACTAAATTCATTGTGAGCCATTAAAAAAATTTTAAATAAAATGCACCACCAATTAATGCATATTCAAAAATTAAAGTATAAGTTCTTAAAAAAAAACAAGTAAGAAAGCTACAGTCGAGTGTGCTCGACTGTAATATACCCGCTACCCAGCTGCTTGTACATAATTTATTTGCGGAACAAAAAAACGGCCGTAAAAGGCTATGGACTTATAATATTTATGCAAAGTCAAAATATAAAATAAAAAAAAAAAAACATTTTTGCACACATTTAATTTTTGATGCGGGCGGGACTCGAACCCGTAAATGCATAATAGTACTGTTCGTTTTGCAGTCCACAACTTAACCCATTTCACCACCATACACGCACACACGATTCGGCACAATGCTGCAAGCAGCGCTGCCGGCAGCGCTGCTTACAGCTATGGAAAACGTTAAGCTGAATTTTTCAGAGATAATCTGGCTATCTATAGTTATCATGTAAACCGAAAATGAACAACATGGCATCAAAATTGCACTTGTTATCAATGTTTTTTCGATTTGCGAGGGCGGAAGGGGGCGTGGCCAAAATCCAAAATAAACTTGATCAGCGTGCAATAATAACACATATTGTCACCAAATTTGGTTGTCCTAGCTCTTATAATAGCTGAGATCTAGATTTTCACACGGACAGACAGACGGACAGACGGACAGACGGACATGGCTATATCGACTCGGCTGTTGATCCTGAGCCAGAATATATATACTTTATGGGGTCGGAGGTGTCTCCTTCTGCCTGTTACATACATTTTCGGTTTGAACAAAGTTATAATACCCTTCTACTCTATGAGTAGCGGGTATAAAAAGAAAAAGCTTAAGCGGCATGATCTGGGAATCGCATCACGGGCCGTCGTTTCAGGAGTTAATCGCTTTTTCACTAAGCTACTGACGCTGTTAACCAACAACTGCAAAAATTTGCATTGTATGGCATTCTTAATATTTCAGATATCATCTGGGTAGCTATAGTTATCATCATATCAAATAAACCGAAAATGAACAATATGGCATCAAAATTGCGCTTGTAATCAATTTTTTTCGATTTACAGGGGCGGAAGGGGGCGTGGCCAAAAAACCCAAAATAAACTTAATCAGCGTGCAATAATAACACATACTGTAACCAAATTTGGTAGTTCTAGCTGAGACCTAGATTTTCACACGGACAGACAGACAGACGGACAGACAGACAGACAGACAGACGGACAGACGGACATGGCTATATCGACTCGGCTGTTGATCCTGAGCTAGAATATATATACTTTATGGGGTCGGAGGTGTCTCCTTCTGCCTGTTACATACATTTTCGGTTTGAACAAAGTTATAATACCCTTCTACTCTATGAGTAGCGGGTATAAAAAATATGAAAAGATCCTTGTATGTCTTATAAGCATTAACAGCTAGATTTTATATTGCTGTTGCTATATTAATCCCTTATAGCTGAGTTTGAAGAATCCATGAGAGCACGCAGCCGCAGTCGCAATTCAAGAAAGATAACTGACTGTAATAAACCCGCTACCCAGCTGCTCGTACATCAAAATTATTTGCGGAACAATAAAGAACGGCTACAATCATATTTTGACCGTAAAAGGGCATGGACTTACAATATTTATGCAAAGTCAAAATCTAAAATAAAAACAAGTAAGAAAGCTACATTCGAGTGTGCTCGACTGTAATATACCCGCTACCCAGCTGCTCGTACATCAAAATTATTTGCGGAACAATAAAGAACGGCTACAATCATATTTTGACCGTAAAAGGGCATGGACTTACAATATTTATGCAAAGTCAAAATCTAAAATAAAAAAGTTATTTTTTGCACACATTTAACTTTTGATGCGGGTGGGACTCGAACCCATAAATGCATAATAGTTTCGTTCGTTATGCAGTCCACAACTTAACCCATTTCACCACCGTACACGCACACACTATTCAGCACAATGCTGCAAGCAGCGCTGCCGGGAAAAGGAGTAAAAAGTATTAAAAACGTATAACTTTTATTCAGGTACCACAAAAATCCAAGATTTATCACTTAAACAGTAAAAATAATAATTCTAAAAAACGATATGTGCCCTTTTAATACCTCTTTATATACTTGAATGGAAAGTGTTCTGGAGCACTCTAACTTTTAATAAATTTTGTTAAAAAAACGACCGATATGTTCTATGGCATCTGTACGATGTATCGGTGCGTACCGGCTCGTTTCGACTTACTTACAGCGGGCAGCAATGAGAAACATGTATACAAAGTTTCATGAAGGTAGCTCAAAAAGGGAGGCAAAAACTTTTCTTTTCAAAAAATAAGAAAAGCTCGATCTCTCCCACCATTCGGGACTCGAACCCGTAAATGCATAATAGTACTGTTCGTTTTGCAGTCCACAACTTAACCCATTTCACCACCGTACACGCACACACGATTCGGCACAATGCTGCAAGCAGCGCTGCCGGCAGCGCTGCTTACAGCTATGGAAAACGTTAAGCTGAATAATTTCTGTGTTTATTATTCGATTGTTACCAAATTTTTAGAGATCGTCTGGCTGTCTATAGTTATCATGTAAACCGAAAATGAACAACATGGCATCAAAATTGCACTTGTTATCAATGTTTTTTCGATTTGCGGGGGCGGAAGGGGGCGTGGCCAAAATCCAAAATAAACTTGATCAGCGTGCAATAATAACACATATTGTCAACAAATTTGGTTGTCCTAGCTCTTATAATAGCTGAGATCTAGATTTTCACACGGACAGACAGACGGACAGACGGACATGGCTATATCGACTCGGCTGTTGATCCTGAGCCAGAATATATATACTTTATGGGGTCGGAGGTGTCTCCTTCTGCCTGTTACATACATTTTCGGTTTGAACAAAGTTATAATACTCTTCTACTCTATGAGTAGCGGGTATAAAAAGAAAAAGCTTAAGCGGCATGATCTGGGAATCGCATCACGGGCCGTCGGTTCAGGAGTTAATCGCTTTTTCACTAAACTACTGACGCTGTTAACCAACAACTGCAAAAATTTGCATTGTATGGCATTCTTATTATTTCAGATATCATCTGGGTAGCTAAAGTTATCATCATATTAAATAAACCGAAAATGAACAATATGGCATCAAAATTGCGCTTGTAATCAATTTTTTTCGATTTACAGGGGCGGAAGGGGGCGTGGCCAAAAAACCCAAAATAAACTTGATCAGCGTGCAATAATAACACATACTGTCACAAAAATCCAAAAGAAACTTGTTCAACGTGCAATAATAACACATACTGTAACCAAATTTGGTAGTTCTAGCTGAGACCTAGATTTTCACACGGACAGACAGACAGACGGACAGACAGACAGACAGACAGACGGACATGGCTATATCGACTCGGCTGTTGATCCTGAGCCAGAATATATATACTTTATGGGGTCGGAGGTGTCTCCCTCTGCCTGTTACATACATTTTCGGTTTGAACAAAGTTATAATACCCTTCTACTCTATGAGTAGCGGGAATAAAAAATATGAAAAGATCCTCGTATGTCTTATAAGCATTAACAGCTAGATTTTATATTGCTGTTGCTATATTAATCTCTTATAGCTGAGTTTGAAGAATCCATGAGAGCACGCAGCCGCAGTCGCAATTCAAGAAAGATAACTGACTGTAATAAACCCGCTACCCAGCTGCTCGTACATCAAAATTATTTGCGGAACAATAAAGAACGGCTACAATCATATTTTGACCGTAAAAGGGCATGGACTTATAATATTTATGCAAAGTCAAAATCTAAAATAAAAAAGTAATTTTTTGCACACATTTAACTTTTGATGCGGGTGGGACTCGAACCCATAAATGCATAATAGTTTCGTTCGTTATGCAGTCCACAACTTAACCCATTTCACCACCGTACACGCACACACTATTCGGCACAATGCTGCAAGCAGCGCTGCCGGGAAAAGGTGTAAAAAGTATTAAAAACGTATAACTTTTATTCAGGTACCACAAAAATCCAAGATTTATCACTTAAACAGTAAAAATAATAATTCTAAAAAACGATATGTGCCCTTTTAATATCTCTTTATATACTTGAATGGAAAGTGTTCTGGAGCACTCTAACTTTTAATAAATTTTGTTAAAAAAACGACCGATATGTTCTATGGCATCTGTACGATGTATCGGTGCGTACCGGCTCGTTTCGACTTACTTACAGCGGGCAGCAATGAGAAACATGTATACAAAGTTTCATGAAGGTAGCTCAAAAAGGGAGGCAAAAACTTTTCTTTTCAAAAAATAAGAAAAGCTCGATCTCTCCCACCATAACACGTATGCATGCGGAATCGAACCTTGGCCCATTACCACCACTTCTCCATTCGGCCATTAAGCCATTACGCAAAATTTTGCCAAAGTTACATTATGAGACCATTCGGAAATTCTTGCACGACAAAAGCAAAGTCTGAATGCATGATGCGTGTTGTTGTTGCTATTTATTCATAAATAACAATCATAAACATATAATTAAATAAAAAATAAAAATAAAAAAATATAAGAAAAAGCTGCGCTCTGACAATCGCACAGAGCTGATTTAAGAGACTGTCACTTCTCCAATTGTTAACTAAGTTCATTGTGAGCCATTAAAAAAATTTTAAATAAAATGCACCACCAATTAATGCATATTAAAAAATTAAAGTATAAGTTCTTAAAAAAAAAAAAAACAAAAAGCTTAGGCGGCATGAATTGGGAATCGAATCACGGGCCTGTCGGCTCAGAAGTTCATCGCTTTTTCACTAAGCTACTAACGCTGTTATCCAACAACAGCAAAAATTTGCATTGTATGGCATTCTTATTATTTCCTGTATAAATAAAGAATTTGCGCTGCCGGAAGCGCGGTTTACAGTTAGGGAAAACGTTAAACTGAATTTCAGAGATCATCAGGCTAGTTATAATTATCATATGGAACAATATGGCATCAAAATTGCGCTTGTAATCAATTTTTTTCGATTTACAAAATCCAAAATAAACTTGATCTTCTACTCTATAAGTAGCGGGTATAAAAAAAACATTTTTGCACACATTGAATTTTTGATGCGGGCGGAACTCGAACCCGTAAATGCATAATAGTACTGTTCGTTTTGCAGACCACAACTTAACCCATTTCACCACTGTACACGCACACACAATTCGGTACAATGCTGTAAGCAGGGCTGCCGGCACCGCTGCTTACAGCTATGGAAAACGTTAAGCTGAATAACTTCTGTGTTTATTATCCGATTGTTACCAAACATTTAGAGATCATCTGCCTAGATATAGTTATCATATAAACCGAAAATGCATAATATGGCATCAAAATTGCACTTCTTATCAATGTTTTCTCGATTTGCGGGGGCGGAAGGGGGCGTGGCCAAAATCCAAAATAAACTTGATCAGCGTGCAATAATAACACATATTGTCACCAAATTTGGTTGTCCTAGCTCTTATAATAGCTGAGATCTAGATTTTCACACGGACAGACAGACGGACAGACGGACATGGCTATATCGACTCGGCTGTTGATCCTGAGCCAGAATATATATACTTTATGGGGTCGGAGGTGTCTCCTTCTGCCTGTTACATACATTTTCGGTTTGAACAAAGTTATAATACCCTTCTACTCTATGAGTAGCGGGTATAAAAAGAAAAGGCTTAAGCGGCATGAACTGGGAATCGCATCACGGGCCGTCGGTTCAGGAGTTAATCGCTTTTTCACTAAGCTACTGACGCTGTTAACCAACAACTGCAAAAATTTGCATTGTATGGCATTCTTATTATTTCAGATATCATCTGGGTAGCTATAGTTATCATCATATCAAATAAACCGAATATAAACAATATGGCATCAAAATTGCGCTTGTAATCAATTTTTTTCGATTTACAGGGGCGGAAGGGGGCGTGGCCAAAAGACCCAAAATAAACTTGATCAGCGTGCAATAATAACACACACTGTCACCAAAATCCAAAAGAAACTTGATCAACGTGCAATAATAACACATACTGTAACCAAATTTGGTAGTTCTAGCTGAGATCTAGATTTTCACACGGACAGACAGACAGACGGACATGGCTATATCGACTCGGCTGTTGATCCTCAGCCAGAATATATATACTTTATGGGAGTCGGAGGTGTCTCCTTCTGCCTGTTACATACATTTTCGGTTTGAAAAAAGTTATAATACCCTTCTACTCTATGAGTAGCGGGTATAAAAAGAGAAATGCTGAATTTTATAGAGGTCCTGATAGTTTGTGGGTTCAGGTTTGAATGGAGAATGAGTCATTGTGATATTTTTCTTCTGTCATTCAGAGCCTTGAATAACTCAGCGAATGTCAGTCTTAACTTCAAACGCAAAAGGAGTTATGAGTGCGATCCTAGAGATGCACCTTGGGAAATTGAAATATGTGAGTGTTGAGATTCGAAATCACATCCTTTCCTGAAGTCTTCTTATTATACCTGTACTATACATGCATACATATGAAGTTAGTAGTCACTAACAAATTATTATTCTCATGATTACAAATAAAACCAAACAAAACAACAATATTATCGCAGATTACTTATAAAATATAGAAATGGTGGGTACATATTTATTAAATTGAACAATTGTGTGTGTGTAAATGCAAATTATCACGGTTTGTCTTTCTGATTTGAATATCGGTTAATACATAAAGTACTTACTTACATATTGGCGTTTGCATATACACACATACAGCTGTCTTTGCGTCCGTTCACCTTCGGACCTTTCTTTGCGCTCACATATTTTTTTTTGTTTCGATTTCGCTTGCGTTTACCGCTGCTTGCAGTTCGTCACCCCGCAACCCGAATATTCTTTTGCTGTCTACAAACGTAGTTACAGCAACCGTTTGTTTAATTCTCTTTTTCGCTTGATCCCTTTTCGATTGTTTGATATACATACCAAACATTTCTCGTTTATATTGCATACCCCCCAGCATTTTGCATTGCTGCCTACAAACGTAGTTACAGCAAAGGTATAGCTTGCTTAATTTGGATCGCTTGGATCATTTTCGTTTGTTTGCTCACACAACGCATTGGTTGCGTGTGGGTGTGTATCAAGCAAGCTAGACTTACAAAGTCAGCGTCGTTGCGAGGGTAGCTCACAAAGTTTGTGACATTTATTTCTTTTGTTGGCTTTAGTAAGCTTCTTTATTAAATATGTCCGTAAAGATGAGTGAAAAGCCACAAATCAGCAAGACAAGTGCAAAATTATCACTATGCTTGAAAAGATTTGACAGAGTTAGTGCTGATATTGCTCGCATGCAAACAGCAATTAGAGCAAAGACCATCTCGACTGATATAACAGAGTTAGCATGTCGACTAGAACTTTTAGAAGGATATATAGGAAAGGCAATGGATTTACAGCTAGATAATTTAAGCCCTCTCAATGATTCTAGAGGTCCATTAGAGGATTTGTGTATCGTTACGAGGCAATTATATATAAATGCATCCAAGCCAACGTCAGAGCCAAGACCTGAGCATAATTGCTCCGTAGTTTCGTGCCAGCGATCTCAGTTACCGAAAATGCGTTTGCCAAAATTTAGTGGCGAACATTCGGAGTACAGAAATTTTATATGCCTATTCGAAAATCTAGTCAATGATGACGATTCCTTGTTAAACGTCGAAAAGTTCAATCATTTAGTTTCGTGTTTGTCAGAAGAAGCATTGGGGGTAGTTAAGCCGTATCAATTAACGGATTGCAACTATCCAAAGGCCCTCGCTAGTCTCAAAGCAGTATATGATAATAAATGTCTTATATTCTGTGATACAGTTTCGCAATTGTTCGATATACCTAGCATGACAAAACCATCTGCATCGGGTTTGAGATCGATCATAGATACGGTGTCTACTATATATGCGTCGTTGTCGTCGTTAGGAAACGACAAAGATATTGCTAATGCAATGATCATTCATATGGTCATGGCAAAAGTGGATCATATTACCAAGCCTCGATTTGAAGAGCAGCTTGACTATGATACGCTGCCGTCTTGGGACGAATGTGCTAGACAACTGAACAAAAGGTATCAGTATTTGTTAGCAGAAGAGTCAACTCGTGACAAAACAAAGTCACGAATTGAACATAAGAAGCCCCAACATTCCAAGTCGTCCTTTGCTTGTGCTGAAGGAGGACGCACTTCATCGCCTGTATGCATTTATTGCAAATCGGAAACGCACAAGATTTATTCTTGTACGTCGTTTGCTGCCATCTCAGTTATGCAGCGCTTCGAATTCGTTAAGGCCCAACGGTTGTGTCTCCATTGCCTGGTCGTAGGGCAGATAGTGTCAAAATGCAAGGCATCAAAATGTAGAATATGTTCAAAGCCTTACCATTCCTTGCTTCACAGGTATAATACACCTGTTCAAGTTAAGACACCTTCTCTTCACGCGACTGCTTCAGAAGCATATTTGGGACATGTTCTCAATAATGAGCAAGTCGTTCTTGCCACAGCTGTCGTTAATGTACGGGATAGATTCGATTAGTTGCATCCTACCAGAGCCTTGCTCGATAGTGGTTCCCAAATAAATTTGATGTCTGAAAGCATGGCTCAAATGCTACGAATCTAACGGGAGCCAACTACCCAAGCTATCTCAATGGTTGGTGGTGCAACAATAGATAGCAAAAATAAGATATGCGTCTCTATCCATTCGCGTCTCAATTCACATGCCTTTTCCGCTGACTGTTGGGTTCTGAAATCTATTTCTACGGCTCAACCTGGGCAGTCAATTGCTATATTTAATTGGAAAATACCCAAGAATGTTAATCTGGCAGATCCAGAGTTTTATAGGCCATCTAAAGTGGATATTCTCTTGGGCGAAGAATTGTTCTATGATTTGCTATGCGTTGGACAAATAAAATTACGTTCCGAACTCCCTATTATGCAGAAAACGCTGCTGGGTTGGATAGTAGCGGGAAAATATTCTGCTCGGCTGTTGATTCTGAGCCAGAATATATATACTTTATGGGGTCGGAGGTGTCTCCTTCTGCCTTTTGCACACACTATTCGGCACAATGCTGCAAGCAGCGCTGCCGGCAAAAGGAGTAAAAAGTATTGAAAACGTATAACTTTTATTCAGGTACCAAAAAAATCCAAGATTTATCACATAAACAGTAAAAATAATAGTTCTACCTGTTGAAGACTATAAATCGAATACGTGCATGTAAAAAACGATATGTGCCCTTTTAATACCTCTTTATATACTTGAATGGAAAGTTTAATAAGTTTTGTTAAAAAAACGACCGATAGGTTCTAGGGCATCTATACGATGTATCGGTCCGTACCAGCTCATTCCGACTTATTCACAGCGGGCAGCAATAAGAAACATGTATACAAAGTTTCATGAAGAAAGCTCAAAAAGGGAGGCAAAAACTTTTCTTTGCAAAAAATAAAAAAAGTTCAATCTCTGCCACCATGACACGCATGCATGCGGAATCGAACCTTGGACCCATTACCTAAGAGGTCCACCACTTCTCCATTCGGTCATTAAGCCATTGCGCAAATTTTGCCAAAGTTACATTATGAGACCATTCGGAAATTCTTGCACGACAAAAACAAAGTCTGAATGCATGATGCGTGTTGTTGTTGCTATTTATTCATAAATAACAATCATAAACATATAATTAAATAAAAAATAAAAATAAAAAAATATAAGAAAAAGCTGCGCTCTGACAATCGCACACAGCTGATTTAAGAGACTGTCACTTCTCCACTTGTTAACTAAGTTCATTGTGAGCCATTAAAAAAACTTTAAATAAAATGTACCACCAATTAATGCATATTAAAAAATTAAAGTATAAGTTCTTAAAAAAAAAAAAACAAAAAGCTTAAGCGGCATGAATTGGGAATCGAATCACGGGCCTGTCGGCTCAGAAGTTCATCGCTTTTTCACTAAGCTTATCCAACAACAGCAAAAATTTGCATTGTATGGCATTCTTATTATTTCCTGTACAAATAAAGAATTTGCGCTGCCGGAAGCGCGGTTTACAGCTAGGGAAAACGTTAAACTGAATAGCTTCTTTGTTTATTATCCGATTGTTACCAAATTTTCAGAGATCATCACGCTAGCTATAATTATCATATGGAACAATATGGCATCAAAATTGCGCTTGTAATCAATTTTTTTCGATTTACAAAATCCAAAATAAACTTGATCTTCTACTCTATGAGTAGCGGGTATAAAAAAAAACATTTTTGCATGCGTAAAAGGCCATGGACTTACAATATTTATGAAGAGTCAAAATCTAAAATAAAAACAAGTAAAAAAGGTACATTCGAGTATGCTCGACTGAAATATACCCGCTACCCAGCTGCTCGTACATCAAAATTATTTGCGGAACAATAAAGAACGGCTACAATCATATTTTGACCGTAAAAGGGCATGGACTTACAATATTTATGCAAAGTCAAAATCTAAAATAAAAAAAAAAATTTTTTGCACACATTTAACTTTTGATGCGGGTGGGACTCGAACCCATAAATGCATAATAGTTTCGTTCGTTATGCAGTCCACAACTTAACCCACTTCACCACCGTACACGCACACACAATTCGGCACAATGCTGCAAGCAGGGCTGCCGGCACCGCTGCTTACAGCTATGGAAAACGTTAAGCTGAATAACTTCTGTGTTTATTATCCGATTGTTACCAAACATTTAGAGATCATCTGCCTACATATAGTTATCATATAAACCGAAAATGCATAATATGGCATCAAAATTGCACTTGTAATTATTTTTTTTCGATTTACAGGGGCGGAACGGGGCGTGGCCAAAATCCAAAATAAACTTGACCAGCGTGCAATAATAACACATACTGTCACTAAATTTGGTAGTTCTAGCTCTTATAATAGCTGAGATCTAGATTTTCACACGGACAGACAGACGGACAGACAGACAGACGGACAGACGGACATGGCTATATCAACTCGGCTGTTGATCCTGAGCCAGAATATATACACTTTGTGGGGTCGGAGGTGTCTCCTTCTGCCTGTTACATACATTTTCGGTTTGAACAAAGTTATAATACCCTTCTACTCTATGAGTAGCGGGTATAAAAATAATTTTTTGCACACATTTAATTTTTGATGCGGGTGGGACTCGAACCCATAAATGCATAATAGTTCTGTTCGTTATGCAGTACACAACTTAACCCATTTTACCACCGTACACCCACACACTATTCGGCACAATGCTGCAAGCAGCGCTGGCGGCAAAAGGAGTGAAAAGTATTGAAAACGTATAACTTTTATTCAGGTACCAAAAAAATCCAAGATTTATCACATAAACAGTAAAAATAATAATTTTACCTGTTGAAGACTATAAATCGAATACGTGCATGTAAAAAACGTGTGCCCATTTAATACCTCTTTATATACTTGAATGGAAAATGTTCTAGAGTACTCTAACTTTTAATAAATTTTGTTAAAAAAACGACCGATAGGTTCTATAGCATCTATACGATGTATCGGTCCGTACCGGCTCGTTCCGACTTATTTACAGCGGGAGGCAAAAACTTTTCTTTGCAAAAAATAAGAAAAGTTCAATCTCCCCCACCATGACACTCATGCATGCGGAATTGGACCTTGGACCCATTACCTAAGAGGTCCACCACTTCTCCATTCGGTCATTAAGCCATTACGCAAATTTTGCCAACGTTACATTATGAGACCATTCGGAAATTCATGCACGACAAAATCAAAGTCTGAATGCATGATGCGTGTTGTTGTTATATATTCTCATAACTTAAACATACAATTAAATAAATAATAAAAATAAAAAATATAAGAAAAAGCTACGCTCTAACAATCGCACACAGCTGATTTAAGAGACTGTCACTTCTCCACTTGTCAACTAAGTTCATTGTGAGCCATTAAAAAAATTTTAAATAAAATGCGCGACCACCAATTAATGCATATTCAACAAGTAAGAAAGCTACAGTCGAGTGTGCTCGACTGTAATATACCCGCTACCCAGCTGCTTGTACATAATTTATTTGCGGAACAAAAAAACGGCTACAATCATATTTTGACCGTAAAAGGCTATGGACTTATAATATTTATGCAAAGTCAAAATATAAAATAAAAAAAAAAAAACATTTCTGCACACATTTAATTTTTGATGCGGGCGGGACTCGAACCCGTAAATGCATAATAGTACTGTTCGTTTTGCAGTCCACAACTTAACCCATTTCACCACCGTACACGCACACACGATTCGGCACAATGCTGCAAGCAGCGCTGCCGGCAGCGCTGCTTACAGCTATGGAAAACGTTAAGCTGAATTACTTCTGTGTTTATTATCCGATTGTTACCAAATTTTCAGAGATCATTTGGCTAGCTATAGTTATCATGTAAACCGAAAATTAACAACATGGCATCAAAATTGCACTTGTTATCAATGTTTTTTCGATTTGCGGGGGCGGAAGGGGGCGTGGCCAAAATCCAAAATAAACTTGATCAGCGTGCAATAATAACACATATTGTCACCAAATTTGGTAGTCCTAGCTCTTATAATATCTGAGATCTAGATTTTCACACGGACAGACAGACGGACAGACGGACATGGCTATATCAACTCGGCTGTTGATCCTGAGCCAGAATATATATACTTTATGGGGTCGGAGGTGTCTCCTTCTGCCTGTTACATACATTTTCGGTTTGAACAAAGTTATAATACCCTTCTACTCTATGAGTAGCGGGTATAAAAACATTTTTGCACACATTTATTTTTTGATGCGGGCGGGACTTGAACCCGTAAATGCATAATAGTACTGTTCGTTTTGCAGTCCACAACTTTACCCATTTCACCACCGTACACGCACACACGATTCGGCACAATGATGCAAGCAGCGCTGCCGGCAGCTTGATCAGCGTGCAATAATAACACATATTGTCACCAAATTTGGTTGTCCTAGCTCTTATAATAGCTGAGATCTAGATCTTCACACGGACAGACAGACGGACAGACGGACATGGCTATATCGACTCGGCTGTTGATCCTGAGCCAGAATATATATACTTTATGCGGTCGGAGGTGTCTCCTTCTGCCTGTTACATATATTTTCGGTTTGAACAAAGTTATAATACCCTTCTACTCTATGAGTAGCGGGTATAAAAACATTTTTGCACACATTTAATTTTTGATGCGGGCGGGACTCATCATGCATAATAGTACTGTTCGTTTTGCAGTCCACAACTTAACCCATTTCACCACCGTACACGCACACACGATTCGGCACAATGCTGCAAGCAGCGCTGCCGGCAGCGCTGCTTACAGCTATGGAAAACGTTAAGCTGAATAACTTCTGTGTTTATTATCCGATTGTTACCAAATTTTTAGAGATCATCTGGCTAGCTGTAGTTATCATGTAAATTATGTACAAGCATCTGGGTAGCGGGTATATTACAGTCGAGCACACTCGACTGTAGCTTTCTTACTTGTTTTCTTCTGTCATTCATAGCCTTGAATAACTCAGCGAATGTCAGTCTTAACTTCAAACGCAAAAGGAGTTATGAGTGCGATCCTAGAGATGCACCTTGGGAATTTGAAATATGTGAGTGTTGAGATTCGAAATCACATCCTTTCCTGAAGTCTTCTTATTATACCTGTACTATACATGCATACATATGAAGTTAGTAGTCACTAACAAATTATTATTCTCATGATTACAAATAAAACCAAACAAAACAACAATATTATCGCAGATTACTTATAAAATATAGAAATGGTGGGTACATATTTATTAAATTGAACAATTGTGTGTGTGTAAATGCAAATTATCACGGTTTGTCTTTCTGATTTGAATATCGGTTAATACATAAAGTACTTACTTACATATTGGCGTTTGCATATACACACATACAGCTGTCTTTGCGTCCGTTCACCTTCGGACCTTTCTTTGCGCTCACATATTTTTTTTGTTTCGATTTCGCTTACGTTTACCGCTGCTTGAAGTTCGTCACCCCGCAACCCGCATATTCTTTTGCTGTCTACAAACGTAGTTACAGCAACCGTTTGTTTAATTCTCTTTTTCGCTTGATCCCTTTTCGATTGTTTGATATACATACCAAACATTTCTCGTTTATATTGCATACCCCCCCGCATTTTGCATTGCTGCCTACAAACGTAGTTACAGCAAAGGTATAGCTTGCTTAATTTGGATCGCTTGGATCATTTTCGTTTGTTTGCTCACACAACGCATTGGTTGCGTGTGGGTGTGTATCAAGCAAGCTAGACTTACAAAGTCAGCGTCGTTGCGAGGGTAGCTCACAAAGTTTGTGACATTTTTTTCTTTTGTTGGCTTTAGTAAGCTTCTTTATTAAATATGTCTGAGTCCGTAAAGATGAGTGAAAAGCCACAAATCAGCAAGACAAGTGCAAAATTATCACTATGCTTGCAAAGATTTGACAGAGTTAGTGCTGATATTGCTCGCATGCAAACAGTAATTAGAGCAAAGACCATCTCGACTGATATAACAGAGTTAGCATGTCGACTAGAACTTTTAGAAGGATATATAGGAAAGGCAATGGATTTACAGGCTGAGCCAGATAATTTAAGCCCTCTCAATGATTCTAGAGGTCCATTAGAGGATTTGTGAGTCGTTACGAGGGATTTATATATAAATGCAGCGCTGCTTGCAGCATTGTGCCGAATCGTGTGTGCGTGTACGGTGGTGAATTGGGTTAAGTTGTGGACTGCAAAACGAACAGTACTATTATGCATTTACGGGTTCGAGTCCCGCCCGCATCAAAAATTAAATGTGTGCAAAAATGTTTTTTTTTTTTTATTTTTTATTTTGGCTTTGCATAAATATTATAAGTCCATAGCCTTTTACAGTCAAAATATGATTGTAGCCGTTTTTTTGTTCCGCAAATAAATTATGTACAAGCAGCTGGGTAGCGGGTATATTACAGTCGAGCACACTCGACTGTAGCTTTCTTACTTCTTTTCTTCTTCTTGCAGTTCGTCACCCCGCAGCCCGCATATTCTTTTGCTGTCTACAAACGTAGTTACAGCAACCGTTTGTTTAATTCTCTTTTTGGCTTGATCCCTTTTCGATTGTTTGATATACATACCAAACATTTCTCGTTTATATTGCATACCCCCCACACCGCATTTTGCATTGCTGCCTACAAACGTAGTTACAGCAAAGGTTTAGCTTGCTTAATTTGGATCGCTTGGATCATTTTCGTTTGTTTGCTCACACAACGCATTGGTTGCGTGTGGGTGTGTATCAAGCAAGCTAGACTAACAAAGTCAGCGTCATTGCGAGGGTAGCTCACAAAGTTTGTGACATCTATTTTTTTTGTTGGCTTTAGTAAGCTTCTTTATTAAATATGTCTGAGTCCGTAAGGATGAGTGAAAAGCCACAAGTCACCAAGACAAGTGCAAAATTATCACTATGCTTGCAAAGATTTGACAGAGTTAGTGCTGATATTGCTCGCATGCAAACAGCAATTAGAGCAAAGACCATCTCGACTGATATAACAGAGTTAGCATGTCGACTAGAACTTTTACAAGGATATATAGGAAAGGCAATGGATTTACAGGCTGAGCTAGATAATTTAAGCCCTCTCAATGATTCTAGAGGTCCATTAGAGGATTTGTGTGTCGTTACGAGGGATTTATATATAAATGCATCCAAGCCAACGTCAGGGCCAAGACCTGAGCATATTTGCTCCGTAGTTTCGTGCCAGCGATCTCAGTTACCGAAAATGCGTTTGCCAAAATTTAGTGGCGAACATTCGGAGTACAGAAATTTTATATGCCTATTCGAAAGTCTAGTCAATGATGACGATTCCTTGTTAAGCGTCGAAAAGTTCAATCATTTAGTTTCGTGTTTGTCAGAAGAAACATTGGGGGTAGTTAAGCCGTATCAATTAACGGATTGCAACTATCCAAAGGCCCTCGCTAGTCTCAAAGCAGTATATGATAATAAATGTCTTATATTCTTTGATACAGTTTCGCAATTGTTCGATATACCTAGCATGACAAAACCATCTGCATCGGGTTTGAGATCGATCATAGATACGGTGTCTACTATATATGCGTCGTTGTCGTCGTTAGGAAACGACAAAGATATTGCTAATGCAATGATCATTTATATGGTCATGGCAAAAGTGGATCATATTACCAAGTCTCGATTTGAAGAGCAGCTTGACTATGATACGCTGCCGTCTTGGGACGAATGTGCTAGACAACTGAACAAAAGGTATCAGTATTTGTTAGCAGAAGAGTCAACTCGTGACAAAACAAAGTCACGAATTGAACATAAGAAGCCCCAACATTCCAAGTCGTCCTTTGCTTGTGCTGAAGGAGGACGCACTTCATCGCCTGTATGCATTTATTGCAAATCGGAAACGCACAAGATTTATTCTTGTACGTCGTTTGCTGCCATCTCAGTTATGCAGCGCTTCGAATTCGTTAAGGCCCAACAGTTGTGTCTCCATTGCCTGGTCTTAGGGCAGATAGTGTCATAATGCAAGGCATCAAAATGTAGAATATGTTCAAAGCCTTACCATTCCTTGCTTCACAGGTATAATACACCTGTTCAAGTTAAGACCCCTTCTCTTCACGCGACTGCTTCAGAGGCATATTTGGGACATGTGCTCAATAATGAGCAAGTCGTTCTTGCCACAGCTGTCGTTAATGTACGGGATAGATTCGATCAGTTGCATCCTGCCAGAGCCTTGCTCGATAGTGGTTCCCAAATAAATTTGATGTTTGAAAGCATGGCTCAAATGCTACGAATTTAGCGGGAGCCAACTACCCAAGCTATCTCAATGGTTGGTGGTGCAACAATAGATAGCAAAAATAAGATATGCGTCTCTATCCAATCGCGTCTCAATTCACATGCCTTTTCCGCTGACTGTTGGGTTCTGAAATCTATTTCTACGGCTCAACCTGGGCAGTCAATTGCTATATTTAATTGGAAAATACCCAAGAATGTTAATCTGGCAGATCCAGAGTTTTATAGGCCATCTAAAGTGGATATTCTCTTGGGCGAAGAATTGTTCTATGATTTGCTATGCGTTGGACAAATAAAATTACGTTCTGAACTCCCTATTATGCAAAAAACGCTGCTGGGTTGGATAGTAGCGGGAAAATATTCTGAACAAGTACCTCGTCATCAGTTCAGTGGGTGTTCAGTAGCTCAAACTAATGATTGTTCTCTCATCTCCTTAGTCAGCCGTTTCTGGGAATTGGATCAATGTTCATTTGAGTCAAAGGCCAAACAGCTGAACAACAGGCTTGTGAACTATTTTTCAAGAAGACTGTCAAACAGTTATCTTTCAGTCGATTTGAAGTCAAGCTTCCTTTCAAGACTCATCCCAAGGTTCTCGGTCTGTCCTTTCAAACTGCTGAAAGCCGTTTTCTAAAACTTGAGCGCAAATTATCGAAGGATGAATTTCTTCGAAACATGTACCATGACTTCATAAAAGAATATCGCGACTTAGGACACATGTCCATTCTGAAGTCTGCTCCTGTAAAACAGCATTACTTTCTTCCTCATCAATGCGTTCTTAGACCTGAAAGCACCTCCACCAAGCTTCGTGTAGTTTTCGACGCTTCGAGTAAGACGTCAACAGCTGTTTCATTTAATGAAACACTAATGGTAGAGCCAACTATTCAGAGGGATCTGTATTCAACCTTAATAAGCTTTTGATTAAATAAATATGCCGTAACTGCTGACATTTCTAAAATGTACAGGCAGATAAACATTTCTGAAGAAGACAGAAAGTTTAAGCTAAATTTGTGGAGAGAAAATACAAAATATACAGGCATATAAGTGGAATATCGTCACATACGGTACAGCATCCGCACCATTTTTGGCAAAACGCTGCCTGCTTGAGCTCGCTGACATACATGCACAATCACATGCTATTGGATCAGATGTGATCAAAAACTGTTTTTATGTGGATGATATGCTGGCAGGGTCAGACAGCGTAAAAGAACTGAAAATCATGTGCAGGGAAGTTCGTGAAATTTTAGAATCAGGAGGGTTTTCCCTAGCCAAATGGGCATCCAACCACAGCATCCAGGTTTCTAACACTGAGTCTAGCAAAGAAGTCACTCTCAAAACTAAGGAGCATAGTTCAGTGAAAACTCTTGGAATGCGTTGGGCACCTCAAGAGGATTTATTTAAATACCATCTTGAAGTGGATAGTTTCGCATCGCTAAAACCAACGAAACGTAATATGTTGTCCACAGCGTCTCGTTTGTTTGATCCACTTGGTTTGCTGTGTCCCATTATAACAAAAGCCAAAATGCTATTACAAGAGTTGTGGCGGCTTAAGATAAATTGGGATGAGGCCATTCCTATGAGTCTTCACACTGCATGGCAGAAGTTCACCCTGACATTGCGTGATTTGCATAAGACCCGCATTCCTCGATATGTTTGCCTCTCATATTATCAGCAAGTTCAAGTCCATGGTTTTGCAGACGCTTCCAGTCACGCATATAGTTGCTGCATATATGTACGAACTGCCAACAACCAAGACGTTTCCATTACATTACTTACAGCAAAGTCGAGGGTAGCTCCACTTAATGTAAAAACAATACCTCGGCTAGAGCTATGTGCACCACTTTTGCTGGCCAAACTGTGGCATCAAATTTCTCCAACCATGAAAAAATTCAATATACAAAGCGTGAATTTCTGGTCAGACTCACAGGTTACCCTATACTGGTTAAAGCGTGATTCTAGCACGTTGGGTACATTTGTGGCAAATACAGTCGCTGAAATCCAGGAGTTGTCAAATGGTGTTGTATGGCGTCATGTTCCAACAGACGCCAATCTTGCTGACTTAGTGTCGAGAGGAACTGATATAAATGAACTTATGGATTTTTTGTGGTTTAAAGGGCCAAGTTCTTTGATGCAAGAAAAAGACCAATGGCCACAGCTTCATCAGTTCCAGATAACGTCGACCTTGAAAACGTCTGAAGATAAAAAAGTGTGATGGTTGACACACTAGCGGAAGCTTCGCAAAATTGTTTCGTAGACTTGATACATCGTCATTTCAACTGTGCAAGACTAGTTTGAATAGTGGCATATATACTTCGTTTTTGTTTCAAACGGCTCAAAACAGATTCTCTTGTGGTATCGGCCTTGGAAAGAAAAATTTAATTTCTTAAATTAATCGCCGTGGTACAATGCACCACATTTAGAAAAGAATTGAAATTAATGGAAAAATCAGCTGTCTTATCACCAATGATTCAATCATTAAATCCATTTATTGAAAAGAACGGCCTAAAATGTGAACTCATTCGGGTAGGAGGTCGTTTGTTACACGGTCCTCTCTCGTATGAGGCTTAGTTTCCCTTTTTATTGACAAAGGATTCCGCCTTTGCGCAACTCTTTGTCAAACACTTGCACCTTTGGCACTACCACGCTGTGTTGTTGGGTTGTTGAGGCAGCAAATTTGGGTGGTGAACGCACGTAGCTTATGTACTGCAGTTATGAGAACTTGCGTACACTGTTTTAGGTATAAGCCAAAATTGCTGGGCCAAATTATGGGTAATTTGACTGCCGACCGTCTCCGAGAAGGCCGACCCTTCAGAGTCTCTGGTGTAGATTTCTGTGGGCCGTTTTATGTCAGCTATAGGATCAGGGGGAGACCCCCGGTAAAAATGTATGTTGCCGTTTTTGTTTGCTTCGCCTCAACGGCAGTTCACTTGGAACTTGAAACGGACCTATCAACTAATGCTTTTTTGAATGTCTTCAAAAGATTCATTGGGAGGCGCGGACTACCCGAGACGATGTTCAGCGACAATGCAACGAACTTCGTGGGAGCGAGCACCGTGCTGAAGGAGCTGCAGACGGTATTCTTGGAGAGCAAGAAACGACTGACGAGGTACGCAGCGGAGAGACGGGTGCATTGGAGGTTTATTCCTCCTCGAGCACCGCACTTCGGAGGACTGTGGGAGGCAGCGGTGAAGGCGGCCAAGCACCGGCTGGTGCGAGGAGCGGGCAACGCGAACCTAACGGCGGAAGAGTTGAGCACGTATCTGGTGGACGTCGAGGCGTTGCTCAACTCCAGACCGCTACTTGTCGACAGCACCGATCCCAACGATGGCGAGGTGATCACACCAGGGGATCTACTCATCGGGCAGCCTTTGCTTGCGCTGCAGCAAGAATCAGGACCAGGAGAGTCAAGCAACAAGCCAGGATCCGCGTTCTTGAAGCGGTGGCAGCAGTTGTCGGCGCTCAAACTGCACTTCAGGCGCAAGTGGTCCAAGGACTACCTGCTCAGCCTACAGCAGCGAACGCAGTGGACCAAAGAGGAGGCCAATTTGGTGGAAGGGGCGATCGTCATGGTGCACGACGACAACACCCCCCCAACGGTAGACCATTGGCCGCGTAACGCGCGTCGTCGCAGGAATCGACGGCAAGGTTCGGGTTGCGGAAATAAAAACACCAGCAGGCGCAATTAGGCGCCCAGTACACAAGCTGGCAGTGCTCCCGAATTCTTAAAGACCTCAGGTCTTCAACGGGGCCGGAATGTTGGAGCAATTCCAACAATTAGAATATAAAAATATAAAAACAATGTTAGGAGAAAATAGGTAGTTAAGCTAGTAGTTAAGAGAGCACAAGAAGTGTCTTAGTTTTAGTCTCTTAGTGTAAGACGATCGGCAAATGCCGAAAGCGAATTCGGTGAGTGTGGTTCGGGGAGTGTGGTTCGGGGAGTGTGGTTCGGGGAGTGTGGTCCACTCTCATTTGTCGTACTTTGAAGCCAACTACACGCGTATTAAACATTTCAAACCGAAATCCGCGTCCGCATTTGTCATTATTTCTTTGTAATATTTCTAAAGAACCTTAGAGATTTTTCAATAACCTTGAAAATCCATGGTCCTATACAGTCAACACTTGACTGTAGTCGTTCTTACTTGTTTTAACAAAATTTATTAAAAGTTAGAGTTCTCTAAAACACTTTCCATTCAAGTATATAAAGAGGTATTAATGGGCACATATCATTTTTTATAAAATCTTGGATTTTTTTGGAACCTGAATAAAAGTTATCCGTTTTCAATACTTTTTACACCTTTTTATACCCGATACTCATAGAGTAGAATGGTATTATAACTTACCCCGACCCCATAAAGTATATATATTCTGGCTCAGGATCAACAGCCGAGTCGATATAGCCATGTCCGTCTGTCCATCTGTCTGTCCGTGTGAAATCCTAGATCTCAGCTATTATAAGAGCTAGAACTACCAAGTTTGGTGACAATATGTTTTATTGTTGCACGCTGATCAAGTTTATTTTGGATTTTGGCCACGCCCCCTTCCGCCCCCGTAAATCGCAAAAAAATTATTACAAGCGCAATTTTGATGCCATATTGTTCATTTTCGGTTTACATGATAACTATAGCTAGCCAGATGATCTCTGAATTTGGTAACAATCGGAAAATAAACGCAGAAGTTATTCAGCTTTAGTTTTCCATAGCTGTTAGCAGCGCTGCCGGCACCACAAATTCTTTATTTGTACAGGAAATAATAAGAATACCTTACAATTAAAATTTTTGCAGTTGTTGGATAACAGCGTCAGTGGCTTAGTGGAAAAGCGATGAACTCCTGAACCGACAGGCCCGTGGTTCGATTCCCAGTTCATGCCGCTTAAGCTTTTTCTTTTTTTTTTTAAGAACTTTTACTTTCACTTTTTTTTGAATATGCATTAATTGGTGGTCGTGCATTTTATTTAAAATTTTTTTAATGGCTCACAATGAACTTAACAAGTGGAGAAGGGGGGGGGGCGAAGTTTTTTATTATATTTTATTATTTTTAATTTTTATTTAATTGTATGAAGTTATAAGCATAAATAGCAACAACAACACGCATCATGCATTCAGACTTTGTTTTTGTCGTGCAAGAATTTCCGAATGGTCTCATAATATAACTTTGGCAAAATTTGCGTAATGGCTCAATGGCCGAATGGAGAAGTGGTGGACCTCTTAGGTAAGGGGTCCAAGGTTCGATTCCGCATGCATGCGTGCCATGGTGGGGAAGATCGAACATTTCTTATTTTTTCCAAAAACAAGTTTTTGCCTCCCTTTTTGAGCTACCTCCATGAAACTTTGTATACATGTTTCTTGTTGCTGCCCGCTGTAAATAAGTCGGAACGAGCCGGTACGAACCGATACATACCCGCTACTCATAGAGTAAAAGGGTATTATAACTTTGTTCAAACCGAAAATGTATGCAACAGGTAGAAGGAGACACCTCCGACCCAATAAAGTATATATATTCTGGCTCAGGATCAACAGCCGAGTCGACATAGCCATGTCCGTCTGTCCGTCTGTCTGTCTGTCCGTCTGTCTGTCCGTGTGAAAATCTAGATCTCAGCTATTATAAGAGCTAGAACTACCAAATTTCGTGACAGTATGTTTTATTATTGCACGCTGATAAAGTTTGTTTTGGATTTTGGCCACGCCCCCTTCCGCCCCGTAAATCGAAAAAACATTGATTACAAGCGCAATTTTGATGCCATATTGTTCATTTTCGGTTTATATGATAACTATATGATCTCTGAAAATTAACAGCTTAACGTTTTCCATAGCTGTAAGCAGCGCTGCCGGCAGCGCAAATTCTTTATTTGTACAGGAAATAATAAGAATGCCTTACAATGCAAATTTTTGCAGTTGTTGGATAACAGCGTCAGTAGCTTAGTGGAAAGGCGATGAACTCCTGAACCGACAGGCCCGTGGTTCGATTCCCAGTTCATGCCGCTTAAGCCTTTTCTTTTTTATATCCACGCGATTAGTTGCGCACTGAGAAATGCACACCACAAAAGCATAGGTTGCTATATTTGCTATAGTTGCTTGTATCATTAAGGAAGCAGTTAAAGACCAATGTATCCAAAGCTTTTGAAATTAATGAAAGTCAGTATAACTTGCGCTCGCGAGAAGTGTCCTTCCGTGTAGGGCAGGAAATCTTCCGAAAAATTTCGCGCAAAGCAATTTTGCTAAGCAAATTAATGCTAAGTTGAATCCTCAGTGGATCAAATCCAGGATAAAAGAGAAATTCGGTTCAGCTTATTATTTGTTGGAAGACCTGCAGGGAAGAGAGCTAGGTACATATCACGCGAAGGATCTAAAGCAGTAAAAGCGTCGGGATGTCCTCTTGGGATCGTTTTCAAGTCATTTCACCCGCTTTAAAAACGCTTTGAAATGACTTGTGGCTATAGTGTACATCCCTGGTCTATTGTTAAGATATCGATTTTAATGTTGGTTAAGACTCTAGTGACTAGTCTAGCCCTCATCTACTTTGTTAGAACAGTTAATATGGATCAAAAAGTTGCGCTTTACCATATCTAAGCCCTTGTTCCATCTCTTTTCTCATTTGACACCAAGCTAACTTGACCTGCCTCATCTTAGAAATTGGGAAAAATATAAAGATTGCGACTTTTGAAAGCCATCATACACGGAGTTTAATAACGTTTGCTTCTTTTAGTACCGAGTAAGTACTTTGTTGGCAGCATATACTTATTGTTGGGCAATACCTAATAATTTTCTTGTTTCTTAGTACATTTGTTTAAATAGCCCTAAGGAGCACACTAGCGGCACTCTGATTGTCTTTAACACAGCCACTGGCTCGAGGCCACACTTGGGTGAGCCCGGCTCGTGCACGCGACATAACAAGCGAATAAATCCTGTAATCCTGACATATCAGTCGGAGATACATATGTAGATATTTGGAGTATTTTGAAGCTGCACGTTGCACGCTGCATTCTGGGCGCAAGCACGCCACACAGACACATAGCCTCACAGAGCACGCTGTTAACCGGCGTTGCTTTAAATAATCGTAAGTAACAATATATTCGCATATGCAATCGCTTGGTGCAAGTTAACCCGAGTCCGTTCGCTTTAGGTTCCCATAACTAACCTGAGTCAGAAATTAATTACTCTCAGCCCACCGTGACATTGAGTTATAATTTGCAACAGTTGGAATTCACTCAAAAAGAGTTATCCACAAAACGCACTCATCTAAGAGCGAATTTACTCAAATTGCTTATCCGAATGGAACATGTGCAGCGCGTTAGCCGAGGGAATTTACCTTTTGAACGGTAAATAAACTGAAACTTCTAGAAAGGTCTGCAAGAAACGCGTGGTGATAGCAAGGCTTGCACATTTTGGGCAGTTGAAGTTTACTTGCGAACCAATTAACACAAAAATATCTCGCTTTGATTAAATTAAATAAACCTTAATAAAATTAACACGGAACTAGTGTCTTTATTAAAATAAACAATTAATATCATTTTGGGAAAACTGGCGCCCAACCGGATTTAAAGTATAGACTCTGTGTGTGCACACGTTAAATAAAAAGTTACAAATCCAAAAAAAAATCCTTCTTTAAAAACTGTGCAACCAATAAACAGCCATCGCTGTGGTGCAAAAAAAATTTTTTTTTTTTTTTAAAAAAAGTTTCAATTAAAAATCGTTTGTTAAAAAACTGTGTAACCAATGAACAGCCATCGCTGTAGCGTAAAAAAATCAAACTGCAAATTAAACTGTGCAAACCGTACAACTGTGCAACGACGTTTCTGAAAAATAAATAAGCTGTGCAACCAATAAACAGTCGTCGCTGTAACACTAACCAAAAAATAAACTGTGCAACTGTGCATCTTATAAAAAAACGTATAAAATAAGTAAAATACGGCTATCAAAAAGCACTCAAATTGATCAGCTTCAGCCAAAAAAAAAATTATACAAATCAAATTGTTTAACCAAAGATACAGCCATCGCTGTTATCAGAATTTAAAATCCAATTGTCACCATAAGCTGGAAGACGCTGAGTGAATCAGCTAAGGCAGCCAAGCAAAGTGAACCCGACACCTGCCACGTGCACGTCGACGCCGGCACATCAACGCAGCCCAACCACAAGACGCGACAAATATTTGGACAAACATGTAAGTGAGACGTTCACATATTTTTAGTAAGAGAAGAAACAAAACGAAAGTAAATAACAAAAAAAAATTAAATAAAACGAAAACATAAAAAATATATAAAACGAAAATTCATTAAGCGTTCATATTGTTGGCAACCAGATTTATTTTGTTTCAAGCCAAAATTGCATTAAATGAATTTACCCTTGAAAGATTACGAGGGTCGTTTGATAAGACCGTGACTTTTTGTATTTGCCGCGCACCTGCTCTAAATACAACACTGCTCCTGTCAGCAGTTATCGATTAACAGCTGACTGTAAAATTTTGAGAAAGCTGCGTTTTTTGGTTTGCGTTTTATAGGCATTGAAAGCAGACGATCTCGTGAATTTTAACGAAAATGGAAAAAAGTGAATTTCGTGTGCTAATTAAGCATTATTTTTTGCGTAAAAAATCCATCACCGAAACCAAGGAAAGACTTGATAAATATTATGGGGACTCTGCACCATCAATTTCAATGGTTAAGAAATGGTTTACTGAGTTCCGTTGTGGTCGTACCAGTACAAGTGATGCCGAACGTTCAGGTCGCCCAAAAGAGGTCGTCATGCCAGAAATCGTCGACAAAATCCATGGAATGATATTGGATGATCGGAGAATGAAAGTGCGTGAGGTAGCTGAGGCTGTAGGCATCTCAACTGAACGGGTACATCACATTTTACATGAATATTTGGACATGAAAAAGCTTTCCGCGCGATGGGTGCCGCGATTGCTCACACACGACCATAAGCGCAACCGTGTGACCATTTCAAAGGAGTGTTTGGCGATGTTCAACCGCAATCCAAACGAATTTTTGCGCCGTTTCGTTACCGTAGACGAAACATGGATCCACCACACCACACCAGAGACCAAAGAACAATCAAGACAGTGGGTTTCTCCGGGTGAACGTGCACCAAAGAAGGCCAAGGTGGGTCTGTCGGCCAACAAGGTCATGGCCACAGTTTTTTGGGATGCACAAGGTATCATTCACATCGATTACCTTGAAAAGGGTAAAACGATCACCGGCGAATATTATTCAGAGCTTTTGGACAGATTCGATATTGATTTGAAGCAGAAACGACCGCATTTGGCGAAAAAAAGTGCTGTTCCATCAGGACAATGCACGGGTGCACACGTGTGTAGTCAGCATGGCAAAATTTCATAAATTGGGCTACGAACTGCTACCCCATCCAGCATATTCTCCAGATTTAGCCCCCTGTGACTATTTTTTGTTTCCAAACATGAAGAAATGGCTCGGCGGTAAGAGATTCGGGTCAAATGAAGAGGTCATCACAGAAACAAACGACTATTTTGAGGGCCTTGAGAAAACCTATTATTTGGAAGGAATAAAAAAATTGGAAAAACGCTGGACTAAATGTATAGAGCTAAAAGGAGATTATGTTGAGAAATAAAACGCTTCTTTGACGAAAAAAATATATTTTATTCAAAAAGTCACGGACTTATCAAACGACCCTCGTATCTGATGCTCTGTGTCGTTGTGTTGTGTGATCTGAAATTTTTCTTTTGAGTTTGTTTTAAGTTCCCCCCTTTTTATTGCTATACCTCATATGTCAAACATTGAATATATTAACTCTAGTGAGGAACAGTTAAAGAGAGTTACAAAGAATATAAGAAAAGAAAAAATATGCCAGGCGGTGGAGTACCTCAGGGAGAGGAAGCAATAAGTATGCAGAATTTTGTGCCTTTAATGCAAGCAGCAGTCAAAAAGGCGCTTGAATATCAGGCAGCCACATTGAAAGTAGAATTTGATGACAAGTTGTTACAGATTTCTAAAGAAATTCAGGGACTTAAGGTGTCAAATACACCTGAAGTGACGGTCTATGAAGCTGTAAAAACAAGACCAGGGGTATCAGGGGTATCACCAAGAAGAAGAACAATATGTCGCTTGGCGTCAGGCTGCCACGGCAGCGTATAAGTTATTTGAACCATTCGATGGCAGCAGTAGACACTATCAAGCCGTAGCTATTCTTAGAAACAAGATCCGGGGTATAGCAACTGCCACACTGGCATCGTTTAATACTGTACTGCATTTCAAGGCCATACTGGGTAGATTAGACTTCACCTATGCAGATAAAACACCTATAAGGGTAATACGACAGGAAATGAAAACATTGCGACAGGGCGACATGACCTTGTTACAGTACTATGTCGAGATTGAGAAAAAATGTACATTGATTACAAATAAAACTATTATGACAAATGAAAGTAACGAGGCAGCAGATCTTAACAAACAGTTTAGAGTGGATGCATTGCAGATATTTATTTCCGGGTTGCTCAAAAATGTAAAAACACTCGTGTTCTCAACACAATCTCATGATCTACCAACTGCATTGGCACTTGCGTAAGAAGCGGAGGCAGGCAATGACAGATATACTTTTCCAACAAACTTCGCGAGAAACGTCGAAGGTGGATCTCAAAAGGCCCGGGGAACAACATCTCAGCAATATTATTCAACCTAGGCAAGGCCAGATATTTTATACCGCTTGACCTTAAATCTGGCTTTCACCAAATAAATTTGGCAGAAAAAGATCGGCAAAAAACTGCTTTTTCGGTTAATAATGGAAAATACGAATTTTGTAGACTTCCCTTTGGACTAAAAAATGCACCAAGCATTTTCCACAGGGCAATCGACGATGTCGTACGAGAATTTGTCGGTAAAATGTGTTATGTTTACATAGATGATGTGATTGTCTTCTCAAGAATCGAGGAAGATCATATTGAGCACGTAGACCCCGTGCTAAAAGCGTTTTACGACGCTGCCATGAGAGTATCACTTCAAAAGTCAAAATTGTTCAAGGAACATGTTTAGTACTTAGGGTTTACGGTAACTAATGGAGGAATAACAACTTCCTCTGATAAGGTTATGGCTATCTTGGAATACCAAATTCCTAAGACCCTATTCGGCTTACGCTCATTTCTTGGGCTGCCCAGCTATTATCGCTGCTTCGTCAGGGGCTTTGCATCCATTGCGAAACCTTTGACGGAATTGCTCAAGAGAGACAACGGCAAGATCGGTACAAACCACTCGAAAAAAATTGCCATAGAACTAAACACCGAACAACTGAAAGCATTTGACAAGCTTAAGCAAATCTTGTCTTCGGAAGACATACTCCTGACATACTCAGACTTTTCTAAGCCATTTAACTTGAAAACTGATGCCTTGTCATATGGTCTCGGTGCGGTACTGTCCCAGGCTGGGCGACCAATAACAATGATTTCTCGTACGCTAAGGAACAGAGAAAAGAATTTTGCAACGAACGAGCGAGAGCTCTTGGCCATAGTTTGGGCCCTGCGGACTCTTAGAAACTATCTTTACGGAGTGCAAAATCTTAACATTTATACCGATCACCAGCCCCTGACGATTTCTGGGTCGGATCGAAACCCGAATGCGAAGTTTAAACGCTGGAAGGCTTTCGTTGACGAACACAACGTGAACATAATTTACAAACCGGGAAAGGAAAATTATGTCGCAGATGCTCTCTCTCGGTAGCATGTTAACGCGCTAGAAAATGGTGGCGATTCAGATTTGGCCACCATTCACAGTGAGGAAACATTTTTGCACACATTTTATTTTTGATGCGGGCGGGACTCGAACCCGTAAATGCATAATAGTACTATTCGTTTTGCAGACCACTTCTTAACCCATTTCACCACCGTACACGCACACACAATTCGGGACAATGCTGCAATCAGCGCTGCCGGCATGGAAAACGTTATGCTGAATAACTTCTGTGTTTATTATCCGATTGTTACCAAATTTTCAGAGATCATCTAACTAGCTATAGTTATCATATAAACCGAAAATGAACAATATGGCAGCAAAATTGCGCTTGTAATCAATTTTTTTCGATTTACAGGGGCGGAAGGGGGCGTGGCCAAAATCCAAAATAAACTTGATTAGCGTGCAATAATAAAACATACTGTCACCAAATTTGGTAGTTCTAGCTTTTATAAAAGCTGAGATCTAGATTTTCACACGGACAGACAGACGGACAGACGGACAGACAGACAGACGGACAGGCGGACATGCCTATATCGACTCGGCTGTTGATCTTGAGCCAGAATATATATACTTTATGGGGTCTGAGGTGTCTCCTTCTGCCTGTTACATACATTTTCGGTTTGAACAAAGTTATAATACCCTTTTACTCTATGAGTAGCGGGTATAAAAAGAAAAGACAAACAGTACCAGGTGGGAGAGAAGGTGCTTGTTAAATCGAACAAAAGATTGGGTAATAAGCTCACTCCTCTCTATGTAGAAGAGGTTGTGGAGGCGGACCTCGGTGCGACTGTCCTAATAAAAGGAAGGTCCATAAAGATAGTTTAAAATAAGTTCGCCTATGTTAAATTCTTCTAGGCTTAATTCGTTACTAGAATGGATGTACTCATAAATTCGGTAATTTCTATGTATCTGTCCAATGCGATAGACTCAGATGAGTAAGAAATAATCTTGACCAAAAATCGAATGGTCACCGCTGACCTTCAAAATTTAATTGTGGCCATAACTTTGGCTAAATTGAATCTGGTTGCCCCTACATTTCTGAATGAATTAGATGTTAGGGAAATAATTGGTGAACGTCTAACAGACCTTAGTAAAACAGATTTGCTTAGGGTATCTATTATTAAGGTTTTCCAAAATATTGAAAACTTACACGTCCTAATTAAATACCCAACACCTAAATTAGTTTGTAAGATGGTTAAACTCTACCCCGTTCAAAAAAAAAACAATAGAATATTGAAATTGACTTTAGCGACGACAATGTGGTTGCGGACTGCGGAAGTCTCGCGTTGGAGACTGCATCCCTGGAGTAAGGACAACATTTTGCAGGGAAAAAACGATCACTCATGTGCCCAACAATTAGTAGCAGGCATACCAGCACACTCCGTTGCCCGATCGATTTACTTAGACCCGATAATGGTTGTGGGTGAAGGCATCGTACTCATCAATAATACAACCGTGCTTATGGCTAAAAAAAGAAGACCAGAGTTAACGTGAACCGACACCGTGATGATCACCTTTAACGGTGCAATAACCGTAAACGGCACAAAACACGTACATAGACGTGGGATTCTGGAGAAAAAACCGGCAGTTCCCGCCGTTTCTCAGATCAATGTCACCGAGTTCCGAAAAGATCTAAGCCTACCGTTCCTCCCTGAAATGGGGCTAGAGAACTGGAGACATGTCGCCGATTTCCGTCAGAAGGTGACTTCCAGACCGATCATTAGTGCAGCCGTCACCTTGGTGCTGATCATCTCGGGTATCATTGCGTTCTTGGCTTGACAGAGGAGTTGCGCTGAGCAAAAGCAAATTAAAACAAGTAAGAACGCAACAGTCGAGTATGGAAAACGTTAAGCTGAATAACTTCTGTGTTTATTATCCGATTGTTACCAAATTTGAGATCATCACAGAGATCATCTGGCTAGCTATAGTTATCATATAAACCGAAAATGAACAATATGGCATCAAAATTGCGCTTGTAATCAATTTTTCTTTTTTCGATTTACAGGGGCAGAAGGGGGCGTGGCCAAAATCCAAAATAAACTTGATCAGCGTGCAATAATAACACATACTGTCACCAAATTTGGTAGTTCTAGCTCTTATAATAGCTGAGATCTAGATTTTCACACGGACAGACAGACAGACGGACAGACGGACATGGCTATATCGACTCGGCTGTTGATCCTGAGCCAGAATATATATACTTTATGGGGTCGGAGGTGTCTCCTTCTGCCTGTTACATACATTTTCGGTTTGAACAAAGTTATAATACCCTTCTACTCTATGAGTAGCGGGTATAAAAATCATTGCCCTTAAAAGAGCCCTAGAGCGAGCCGAGGACGGCCCACACTTGAAGGAGGGAGGAGTTAACCCGAGTACGTTGGCTTCAGGTTCCCATAACTAACCTGAGTCAGAAATTAATTACTCTCAGCCCACTGTGACATTGAGTTATAATTTGGGACAGTTGGAATTCACTCAAAAAGAGTTACCCACAGAACGCACTCATCTAAGAGCGAATTTACTCGAACTACGAGGCTTATCCGAATGGAACGTGTGCAGCGCGTTAGCCGAGGCGATTTACCGTTTGAACGGTAAACGTACTGACGCTTCTAGAAAGTCTGCAAGAAACGCGTGATGACAGCAAGGTTTGCACATTTTGGGCAGTCGAAGTTTACTTGCGAACCGATTACAACAAAAAATATCCCGCTTTGACTAAATTAAATAAACCTTAATAAAATTAACACGGAACTAGTGTTTTTATTAAAATAAACAATTAATATCATTTTGGGAAAACTTGCATATAATAATTTTCTGTTACAAAATTCTAAGGTTGTCTCCCTTGGCGGAGTAAAAATTGGGCTTTGGATTGTTGGCCGGCTGAGACGCCACACATCTCTTACCCTTAAACTGTAACAAATTCTAAACCTTGGGGAAAAGGAATAGTGATAATGAATAGTGATATAGTGGAAAAAGATTAATTAAATAACACACATTTCACAAACATACTCAGTCATCACAATCATGCTTACACACAATTGATCACACACATGCATATACACACAATGATATGATAACGGGACGACTTACGACTAACAACAGAACAGCAAGGCGTGTTTTTTGGTAGTGAAGAATTTTTCCTGTGTTTCTGCGGTTTTCCTGCCCAGAGTTCTGACCTGAAAGAGCAAAGTGCTTGGTCAAAGTCTCCTGCACCGGTAGGAATACTCACTGCGAAATTCTCCGGGTTCTGGAATCCAAACCGTGAGTTTTTTCCCAGGTCACACCACTGCGCTTATTGGTGGTGGGGGCGGGGAGAGCGCCGTGAGGGCTGGGTGAAAGTGCAAATTTAATTTTCACTCAACTTTTCCTCGCTTTCTCCTTTTCTAAATCATGCCATTGTGGCCGGCGGAGAACAACAGCTGTCAGCGCTGCCAACTTACGTTAGTAAGCGATCGGACCTGAGTGGCGTTGCCAGATCAACGGCGCTGCCAGGGCTGCTCGATCAGTTGGACGCGTAATTCAAATATTCAACTTGAATTTTGTACGCTAATATCAATATTCAAATAATAATTTAAAATTTGAATTTTTATTGAAGTGGATATTTGCTTAAATTGCAAACACCAACAAGATTTATATTAATATAAATATTTATATATTAATATTTATACATAAATTTTGTGGAGTTGACCGATAGCTAGCAAGGGAAACGGCGCAAAGGTCACGGACAGACTAATCATCAACCTCTTACCATCGCGGTGCCTAAGTAGAGACCCTTGCTAAATTCAGTGCTCCACGAGTGTACATCTGGTGCCTGTAATGGGTAGTTCCGAAGGGGGCATTGCCCCCGATGACCCATTCAGGAAGAGCTCGAGAATGTCGAGGTCGCCCACAAGGGGTGGTTAATTGCGGTGCGGGGAGCCAATAGCTCAGTCCCGGCGGACATGACGACGAATCAAGTTGGCCCGCAGATGTCAACGTCGCCGTTACCCGGCCAAGGCGGTGCTGTAGAGGTGGGGATCTTGGCCTTCTTAGCACCTTATGCAACAAGCCTGAAGAAGACCGCCGATTTCATCAGCGTGCCAACGCAGAAACCATCAGCGAAGTCCCCATCAGGTTCGCCAATCCGGCCATTATACCTGTCAGCGCTCCAGCTCAAGAACCTGAGGAGCATCTTGGACATGATGAATGCCAAGATAAATCTGGTACTGTGCGCTTTGAGACGCAGCGTCATGTCACCAAGGAGACTAAAGGAGAAATAACGGATCTGGCTGCTCTTAATACAAGAGCGATCCAGCTGCAGCAAAGCTCTGTCAAAGTAGCGGCCCCCGCTAAAAGCATCGCTATACAGACAGAGGCAGAGATCCTGAAGAAGCGTCCAGTGGCGTCGGCCCTAAAAAGCGTCACAGAGAAGTTGCCAGTGTTGCCTCCTCTAAACAAGGTTCGCAAAGTGGCTGCTACCAAAGCAAAGGTGCCAAGCCCAGCCAGCTATGCAGCGGTCGCTAAGAACACTAGCAGCACGGTTGATTGGACAAAGGTGAAGCCCAAGGCGTTTATAGTAAAGAAGACAGGCGAAGCATCGTATGCCGATATACTGCTTAAGATGAGAGCAGATCCGAACCTAAGCGAGTTGGGCAATCAAGTGAGGAGAATAAGAAGGACTCAACTGGGGGAGTTACTGCTCGAGGTAAAGGGCAAAGCATCCGAAAACGTACCCTTATACATGTGAGCCATCGAAGAGTCCCTTAAGGAAATGTCGGCGGTACGCACGGGTACGCAGAGAATGGCGCTAACTTGTAGCGGTATGGATGAGGCGACCACTGTAGAAGAACTCTATAGCTGCATGGTCTCACAATTTAAAGGCATCAATGTTACCCCAGATGATGTGAGGGGCCTGCGCAAAATGCGAGACGGCACACAGATAGCGACTGTGATGCTCAGTGCAAACGACGCAATCACTGTGCTTAAAAAGGGTTCGGTAAACGAAGGCTGGTCACGGTCCGCATCAACCAGGATGTACGTCATACAATGTGCTTCAGGTGCTTGGGATATGGCCATAGGGCCACCAACTGCAACGCAGCCGACCGCTCCGACTCCTCTCTGCGGTGCGGCGTGAAAGGTCATAAGGCAAAAGGATCCGGGGCCCCGCCAAAATGCCTCATTTGCAGCGAGAATGTCGATAGAAATCACTCGACAAGCCACCTGTCGCGTGCCCCACCTACAAAGCGAACATCGTAAAAGGAGTCAAGAGCCGTGACGATGATGGACCCAATTAAAATCATCCAGCTTAAGCAGCTGCTCAGAGCCTTCTGGCTTAGACTACGGCGGAGCGCAGCATAGACATCATGCTCTGAAGCGAGCCCTACTCCCCGGGAATTGGAAACCCTTCGATGGTCAGGCAAAGCAGCTGTAAAGTGTTGCAGCCCTCTCCACGTCCAGGAACGGGCCTACTTGCCGTGATATCGCATATGCGAGGGTGAAGGGTGTGCATATTTATAGCTGCTACGCCCCGCCTATCGACAGCACTGATCAATTCGAGGAGATGCTAGACACTCTTGTCAATCATGCGAGAGGGCGCTGTCCAAGCGAACCGCGTTCAAGCAAGGAATCTCGGCAGCCAAGGCACAGGCCAACAAGATCTTGCTGGATAGCGTAGACGACGACACTTTGGGTCTGGCCTATAAGCTGGTAAGCAACAAACTGCGGAAGAGAGATGTCCCTCCTTCGGATCCTGATGTCCTGGCCAACATTGTTGCGGAGTTATTCCCGTTATAAAGCCAGAAGCTGGTACTTTTGCCTAAAGGGAAAGGTGCAGCATAAGTTGCAGACAGGCCTACAAGATCTTGCTGGATAGCGTAGACGACACTTGGGGTCTGGCCTATAAGCTGGTAAGCAACAAACTACGGAAGAGGGATGTCCCCCCTTCGGATCCTCATGTCCTGGTCTACATTGTTGCGGAGTTATTCCGGTTTTAAAACCAAAAGCTGGTACTTTTGCCTAAAGGGAAAGGTGCAGCATAAGTTGCAGACAGCTACCGCCCGCTGTGGAAAACTATTTGAGCGCATCCTATATGCCCGAATAGAGGCCGAGGGCGACAGATGGCTAGGTGGCAGTAAAGAATCCTGTGCGATTGTCACGCTGGACGTTAAAAACGCTTTTAACACGGCCGTTAATCCTCGATGCAATGTACACGATGGGTATCCCGGAGTACTTCAGGATCGCTGTAGGCAGCTATTTTTGAAATCGTGTCCTCTGGTATGATACGGAAGATGGACCGAAAAGTTACCGAGTCTCGGCTGGTGTTCCATAAGGATCTGTACTTGGACCGATCCTGTGGAACATCATGTACGATGGTATACTGGCAACAGGAAGCTGAGCTGCATTGCTTCGCAGACGACGTGGCTATAACTGCAGTCGCCAAAACGATAATGGAAATCCAGGAGAAGTGCAACGTAACAATTAGAGCGGCCATCGACTGGTTTGAGAAAGCTGGACTTACAATAGCGGCACACAAAACCGAAGCTGTCTTATTAAGCAGCAGGAAAAACGTGGAGGGCATGCAAGTCTCAGTCAGCGGAACCCAGGTGACTTCAGCTGAGTCCTTGAAGTACCTCGGAGTCCTCATAGACCACATGCTATTCTTCAAGGATTATGCTAAATACGCTAGCAGGAAGGCAGCCATCATATCGGCAGCCCCAGAGACCCAGTTGAAAGCGTTGACTGGAGCTCCGCTTAGTCCAAATGAATTGATCACGGCGATGACGGCGAATGTAAATAAATTGGAGCTGGAACACCGCATCATCATTAATATGATGAAACGAGTCCGTGCCGACGAGATGTCCAACAGAGCTGGCAACTAAAACACGAAGGAGTGTCCCTGTGAGGTGGCGGGATAAGAATACTACCTCAGCGTACCCGGCTTGTCGTAAAAGGCGACTAAAGGGTGGAAGGAGGTGCGCTACATGGCCAATATCTAAGGAAGGGAGAGCGCTGGCTTAACATCCTGCTCATCGAAGTCTTACCTTGATTGGCAGTTCCGGTGAGCGTTTACAGGACTGAGGAGCATACGGAGGTTTTTGTTTTAGTACGTAAGCATAATCTCACTAGGGGTTATGAATCGTGCATGCCACCTACGGACGGTTGATGGTATCTTTAGAAGATTTTAATTTTCCTACCGTAAGGCGATACAAAAAAAAAAAAAAAAAAACACAATGATAACGATTACATGCATATTAAAACTAGTATAAAATTCAGAACACACACCTCTCACACACACACTAAAACAACCAAGTGTTAAATGCATTCACCCATTCCTTCTTTTGCTCTTATGCATCAGTATTAAATACTTGCTAAATTAATTAAAATCTTTAATTCCATATGAATAATTAATTATAGTTTAAATAATTTGTTTCCTTCTTTCATTTTTATAAATTTTCACAAGAACATTGAAATCAATGGAATATACTTTATATAGAACACATTACTATTTAGTTTTTTTTTACAGGTTTATAGCAAGGCCAATGCAGTGTGCTTAAATGATTATGAAGAACAAGTAAAGAAAGCTACAGTCGAGCGCGCCCGACTGTAAGATACCATTCGCCCAGTTTCAAAACAAATTATCACACATTTAATTCCATCAAAAAACTCTGTACAAGTTCATCCGCCACCTATTGTTTAAATTAGATCTATCTTTGAATAGCACCATCTACATATGAAAACATAGCAATAGCTGTACACACGCTACGGCTGAAAGAAAGCATCGTGACGATGGCGTCACGACGCGCAGCACGGGCGCAAGCAGTGGAAGTACGGAAAACGGAAACATGGATAACTTCTGTGTTTATGGTCCGATTGGATTTTAATTTTGAGAATAGATTTATATTGTAATTATCTATGTCCATATTCATACCAAAGCAGAAAGCTGTTACTTTTCTAGCTTTTGTAATAGCTGAGATCTAGACGTTCAAACGGACAGACAGACTGACATGGCTCAATCGAGTCGGCTGGTGATCCTGAGCAAGGCCTCCTTCTGCCTGTTACATATGTACATCTGCACAAACTCAGTACTGAATTTTTTGACTCTTTTCAATGGCCCAATGACATAATAAAATAATAACAATAACAAGTAAGGAAAGATCGCGGTACGACATCTTTGATGTGACATCGGCGACTGGCCGCCAGAGCTAAGTAAAGATCTCTCCGTCGGTAGAATCAAAATAGCCGGTTAAGTGCGAGAGTCGATCGAGCGTCTCATTTGTTATACGATCGAGTGTGCATGTGTGTCTTTGCGTATCTATAAAATGCAAGCTTTATTTCGAAGTCCGTTCGGCTATTTATACCATGGATTTTAAAAAAAATACATGGTCTATTGTGTTTGTCGAAATGTGCGTAACAGGCAGAAGGAGGCATCTGCGAGCCCATAAAGTATATGCATATATATTCTTGCTCAGGATCACTAGCAGAGTCGATTAGGCCATGTCAGTCTGTCCGTCTGTATGAACGCCTATATCTCAGAAACTAAAAAAACTATAACCACCAAATTTGGCAACACTTATGTGAATCATACGCTGTACAATTTTTATCAAAATTTGGGCCACGCCTACTTCCGCCCCCGCAAATCGATAAGCCGTATAGCAAGCGCAATAATAAAGCTAGAGTATTCAGTTTTGGTGTGAATGATAACTAATGATAATAGCTGAGAATTTGGTTCTGATCGGATAATGAACATAAAAGTTATTCAACGTTTCATATAGATTTGCACTGCGCCCACTGCAAGCAAGCAAGCAATATTCTTTCCAAGCAGTGTTTTTTTCCAACAGCTTGGACTGCTTGGCGTCTAACTTAAAATAATATGTGTTGTTTATTATTTTTCTTTCAAAAACACGTTTTCCAATAACAGTTTTCTAAATCTGATTTGTTTCATAACCTTGAAAAATCCATGGGGTTATACAGTCAACACTTGACTGTAGCCGTTCTTATTTGTTTATTGTATTAATGAATTTCTTACTGATTTTGTTCGCTCGCTCACATCGGTTATTGATGTTTTAGCGTCGTTATATTGTAGTTTTCCTTCATTGATAAGCTGCGAGCATACACACACCCTCTCACACCTGTACGATAAATATTACCTGTTGCTTACCTGTTGATTGGCAAAATTCTCATACGTAATACTGGGGGTTATAAAAGCACGATTTGCGTCCTTCTTTGTTGCTGTCATTTCTTTCTTTATTCAGTAATTATCATACCTGTACCTGTTGACGGGTTTCGTGCACTTTCGTGAATCTCAGTTTACTCATTAAGCTATTCTAGGGTATGGAAATCAATGACATATACTTTATATAGAACACATTACTATTTAGTTTTTTTACAGGTTTGTAGCAAGGCGAACTGCCGTAATTGAACGTAGATCTTATGCTTCTTTGGTATCGTGGGATTAAACATCTGGGGCATCCCATCTTTTTAGGTTATCAAATTAAACAAAGTTTTTAGCCATATTGCAGCTGCTTTATAAACAAATTGCATACGTTTTTTTACTTTTTGTCGACGTAAGGCCTTGGGTTTCTAAAATCTTTTATATCTAGGGGCTCGTTTGTATCGTATACCTTATTTATATTATACATATCTGAACATTTTTTACAAATTCCATACTTGTTCAAAACCAAACCAAGATTAGTAGATTTATTTTACTTTTTCTATTGTTAAAATATCTTTTTAACAGTATAGGTATAATATTTCAAAATGTGTTTCCTCGAAAGTTAAATTCACAATAGATATCTTTTCCAACTACAAAAGTAAAGGTCCTTCATTTTCCTTTATCAACCTCACTTTCTATAAAACAACCAAAACTTAGGTGCCAACTAAAAGTGAACTTCTTATCGCACATCAGGAAGCTAAGTATGATGTAATTGTCATATCAATGCACTACCTATTAATTTTTATACCACTCGACCATTGAAAATGGTCAAAAATGGTATACTAAGTTTGTGCAAAAGTATGTAACAGGCAGAAGGAGGCGTGGCAGACCCCACAAAGTATATATATTCTGACTCAAGATCACTAGCTGAGTCGATTGAGCTATGTCCGTCTGTCTGTCTGTCTGACCGTTTGAACGCTACATCTCAGTTATTACAAAAGCTACAGATAAAGAGATCGAGTTTTTTTTCAATTTTCGATGTCACGCCAACCAGAAAAGTATTGAAGCTACAGCTTTTTGCATTGGTATGAACATAGATAATTGCAACATAAATCTATCCCCTAAATTACAATCCTATCGGACACACATATCTAAACACAGAGGTTAGTCATCTAAACGTTGCGCCCTTGCAGTATAACATGACGTCATCATCACGATGCTTCGTTTTAGCCGTAGTGTGTGTAAATCTGATTGTTATGACGTTTTAACATAAAGATGGCGCTATTTAAAGATAGATCTAATTTAAACAATGGGTGGTGGATGAACTTGTGCAAGGTTTTTTATTGGAATTAGTGTGATAGTTTGTTTCGAAACTGGGCGAATGGTATTTTATTTTCCGGTACGCTCGATTGAAGCTTTCCTTATTTGTTGATACTTATAAAAGAAAAAAAAATGAATATACAGGAGTGCGTTGACATGTAATTTAACGCACAAATGCTTTGATTTGCGCGTATATCACAGTCAAGCACTCTCAACTGTACCTTTCAAACTTGTTGGACCATGGATTTAAAAAGAAATTGAGAGTGTATTGGGTTTGTCAAAATGTGCATAGCAGGCAGAAGGAGGCAAAAAACTAAATTTAATATATCAAAAAGTAAATGAATGTTCACAAATTTAATTTTGTAATTATTTTATACAAAAACAAGTAAGGAAAGCTACAGTCAAGCGCGCCCAACCGTTAAGATTCCATTCGACCAACTTCGTAGTTGCACTAACTAGTACTTACTCGCTCTCACACACATACAGACACTGGTGTCTTCCCTTCTCGCTGGAAGAACATGAGGCTGGTATTGTTGCCGAAAGGTAAGGCTACAACTAATGCTGCAGGCAGTTTCCGCCCACTATGTCTGCTGGATATTGTGGGAAAGCTCTTCGAACGCATCCTATACACTCGATTTGAGCTGATCACTGAGAGCCCCGATGGCCTACAAAGACACCAGTATGGCTTCCGGAGAGGAAAAAGCACTCTCGACGCTCTCACTGCCATAAGAGATCTGGCCAAGTCCGCCCTCGATGGTGACAGATGGCTAGGTGGCAGCAAGGAGTACTGCGCCATCATCACGCTAGACGTGAAAAATGCATTCAATACGGCGAGATGGCCAAACATCCTTGGGGCCATGCGCAACATGGGTATTCCTCGTTACCTCAGGATCCTCATTGGCAGCTACTTCAGGGACCGTATACTATGGTACGATACTGATGGCGGGCCAAGAAAACACCACGTCACCGCAGGTGTCCCACAAGGGTCGGTACTTGGTCCAATACTGTGGAACATAATGTACGACGGGATATTGTCCATCAGCAAGCCTCAGCTATTAGCTGGCTGGAGAATGCCGGTCTAAGCATCGCTGCGCACAAGTCCGAAGCAGTGTTGTTGAGCAGCAGAAAGGCCGTCGAGAGTATACGTGTCGCGGTCAAAGACGCTCAAATAGAGTCTGCTGGATCCCTGAAGTATCTGGGTGTTCTGATTGACCATAGACTGTCATTCAAGGAGAATGCGAGATACGCCAGTAGGAAGGCAGCGATGACAGCAGCAGCACTTGCAAGACTCATCCCAAATATAGGTGGACCCAGGATGCCGGCCAGGAGGCTGCTAGTGGCAGTCGCGAAATCATCGCTTCTATACGCTGCCCCCATCTGGAGGAGTGTCACGAATAGAGTGACTTACCTGGACAACGCGCGTGCAGTATCACGGACCCTGGCTCTTAGACTGATAAGAGGATTCAGAACAATATCGGAAGATGCAGCTCATGTCCTCGCGGGCATCCCCCCGATTGATCTTGAGATAGAAGGTGTTACCGGGGAAGAGATCAGTGTCTGGCTTTATGGGGTGTGGCAGACTAGGTGGCAACACTCACAACAAGGGAGATGGACCTACCAGCTGATTCCAGATCTATCCGAGTGGGCAGGGTGTGAACACAAAGTGCTGGACTATCACTTAACCAGTTCATCACCGACCATGGTTGCTTCCGGGGTTACCTCTTCAGGTTTCGCCATGTGGACTCAGCCCTGTGCCTGTTCTGCAACGACGTAGCCGAAACAGCGGAACATATCCTAATGCACTGCACTAGGTTTCGTACAGAGAGGGAGATACTGAAGACTCTTGCTGGAACTCCGCTCAGCCCGAGAAGTCTAATGCGCAATATGCTGGCGGACAAAACCGTGTGGGAGAGGGCTCATGGCATCATAATAAGCATGATGAAACGTGTTCGCATCGATGAGACGGCCAGCAGACCCGTTGGATAAAGGAACACTCCCGTGTGGTGGCGGACCAAGAATACCACCTCAGCGGGCTCGGCTTGTCGTAAAAGGCGACTAAAGAGTTAACGAAGGAGCGTTACACAGCAACGCACCAAGAGAGGGACTGCGACCGGGCACCACATCCTGCTCACCGAAGTAATACCTTGATTGGAAGTACCAGTGAGCGAAGCAAGGACTGGAGAGCATACGGAGGTTTTTGTTTAGTACGTAGGCGTAACTCTACTTGGAGAGTTATGAATCGTGCATACCATCTACAGACGGTGGATGGTATCTTTCGAAGATCTTATTTTCCTGCCGTATTTGTAATAAAAAAAAAAAAAAAAAAAACACATACAGACACACACAAAAATGCTAAAACGATGCAGACGACATGCTGTAATGACGCGGGCAACGGAACTATGAAAAACGTTTTCTTTAATATCTTCAGTATTTATTGCCTGATCGGATTGTAATTTTGGGAATGGGTGCATATTATCAGCATCTTTACGTGTTACGTGTTGAAATCTGTAACCTAAATACTTTCCTTAATATTCGTAAATTATCGATTTGCATGGGCGGTAGGCGTGGTACCTTAAATTAAAAAAAAATTTCATCTGCGCATGATTTACAGGAACCATCATGGCACTCCAAATTTGAAATTAAGTTGATCTGCGTATGGTATACAGGAACCATCATGTCAAATTTGGTGTCTTTAGCTTTTGTAATACCTGAAATCTCGACGCTCATACGGACAGACGAACAGACGGACATGGCTCAATCGACTCGGCTGTTGATCCTGAGCCAGAATGTATATACTTTATGGGGTCTGCCATGCCTCCTTCTGCCTGTTACATACTTTTGCACAAACTTAGTATACCATTTTTGACCATTTTCAATCGTCGAATGGTATAAAAAGTCAATTTTAATTCAAAATGTTAATTTTTTATATGTATATGCTTGCTCAGGATCATTAGCCACGTCTGTCAGTCCGAATCTCTGTCTGTATGAACGCCTATATCTCAGAAACTAATAAAGCTAGAGCCACCAAATTTTCCTACTTCCGCCCCCGCAAATCGATAAACCGAATAGCAAGCGCAATAATAAAGCTACAGTATTCAGTTTTGGTGTGTATGATAACTATCACCACCCAAACGATCGATAAATTTGGTTCCAATCGGATAATGAACATAAAAGTTATTCAACGTTTTCTATAGATTTGCACTGCGCCCACTGCAAGCAAGCAAGCAGGGTTTTTTTTTTGTCAACTACTTCGACTGATTGGAAAAACATGTTTACCAATAACAGTTTTCTCAATGTGTTTTTTTACATAATCTTAAAAAATCCATTGTCTTATATAGTCAACACTTGACTGTAGCCGTTCTTACTTGTTTTCTTTTGACTTCACTTTTTGTTTGACCGCTTGATTGAAAAGAATTGAACTCTTTTGTATTCTAAAATTCAAATCATCTTTTATCATTTTTTTCTAAAATGGGCCGCGGAAAACTTTTAACCGATTTTGAAAAAGGTCAAATAAAAGGCTATATTAAAACACTGTGTAATAGCCAAGAAAATCGGTCAAAGTCAAAACGTTGTGAGTAATAAAACCGACTATGGAATCAAAATTAAAGGAAAAACATATGCAACATCACCTTCAAAGATGCGACTTATCCTACGAACTGCCTCAAATTCCCAAATTCCCTTTCTGCTGAAAAAATTGCGGCGTAAATGCTAATGTGGCTACAGTGAAACGAATTACTCAAAGTGCCAAACCTTTGAAGGGATTAAAAATTAAAAAGAAACCAGCTCTCAATGATGCTCGTGAGGAAGCACGACTTCGATTTGCCCGAGAACACATGACGTGGAACAAGGAGTGGAAGACGGTTTTCTCCGATGAAAAGGAGTTCAACCTCGATGGAGCAGGTTGCTATATTTACTATTTCCATGATATAAGAAAGGAAGAAAGTTTTTTAAGCCGTCATCACACTTGTGCAGGTGGTGTAATGGTGTGGGGAGTCATATGTTTCTATGGAATATGCTTGCTTCAGTTTTTCACCTCGAAACTGAACGCAATTGTGTACAAGACTTTGCTTCAAAAGGCTTTTCCTCAGTTTTCTGAGATTTATGGTCATATTCAATGGACATAGCAACATGGCAACGCTCCCATCGATACGGCTCGGATTATAAGACTCTGAATTAAAGACTATTGATTATAGAAAAAAATCGTACATTTGAAATAATTTAAAGCAAGGGTGGCCATACCAAATACTAAAAAATGCTAAAACAGTACCCATTTTTAGACCATGGGTTTTAAAAACACTCGTGGTCTATTCTGTTTGTCAAAATATAAAATATAAAACATAAAGTATATATTCTTGCTCAGGTTCACTAGCCGAGTCGGTTAAGCCATGTCTGTCTGTCCGTCTGACCCTCTGTCCGTCTGTATGAACGCCTATATCTCAGAAACTGAAAAAGCTAGAGCCACCAAATTTGGTGACATCACTTATGTGAATCATACGCTGTAAAATTTTTATTAAAATTTGGGCCACGCCACTTCCGCCCCCGCAAATCGATAAACCGTATAGGAAGCGCAATAATAAAGCTAGAGTATTCAGTTTTGGTGTGAATGATAACTATAACCACCTAAACGATGGCTGAAAATTTGGTTCCGATCGGATAATGAACAAAAAAGTTATTCAACGTTTCATATAGATTTGCACTGCGCCCACTGCAAGCAGGCAAGCAGTATTTTTTTCAAGTAGTGTTTTTATACCCGCTACTCATAGAGTAGAAGGGTATTATAACTTTGTTCAAACCGAAAATGTATGTAACAGGCAGAAGGAGACACCTCCGACCCCATAAAGTATATATATTCTGGCTCAGGATCAACAGCCGAGTCGATATAGCCATGTCCGTCTGTCCGTCTGTCCGTCTGTCTGTCCGTGTGAAAATCTAGATCTCAGCTATTATAAGAGCTAGGACTACCAAATTTGGTGACAATATGTGTTATTATTGCACGCTGATCAAGTTTATTTTGGATTTTGGCCACGCCCCCTTCCGCCCCCATAAATCGAAAAAACATTGATTAGAAGCGCAATTTTGCCATATTCATATTCATTTTTTAGTTTAGTTTTTTAGTTTACATGATAACTATAGCTAGCCAGATAATATCTAAAAATTTGGTAACAATCGTATAAAACAAAAGTTATTCAGCTTTACGTTTTCCATAGCTGTAAGCAGCTCTGCCAGCAGCGCCGCTTGCAGCATTGTGCCGAATAGGGTGGCGTGTACGGTGGTGAAATGGGTTAAGTTGTGGACTGCAAAAAGAACAGTACTATTATGTATTTACGGGTTCGAGTCCCGCCCGCATCAAAAATTAAATGTGTGCAAAAATGTTTTTTTTTTTATACCATTCGACCATTGAAAAATGGAAATGCTTGCAGCATTGTGCCGAATAGGGTGTGCATGTACGGTGGTGAAATGGGTTAAGTTGTGGACTGCAAAACGAACAGTACTATTATGCATTTACGGGTTCGACTCCCGCCCGCATCAAAAATTAAATGTGTGCAAAAATGTTTTTTATACCATTCGACCATTGAAAATGGTCAGCAATGGTATACTAAGTTTGTGCAGATGTATGTAACAGGCAGAAGGAGGCGTGGCAGACCCCACAAAGTATATATATTCTGACTCAGGATCACTAGCTGAGTCGATTCAGCCATGTCCATCTGTGTGTCCGTCTGTTCGTCCGTCCGTCTGTCCATTTGAACGTCTAGATCTCAGCTATTACAAAAGCTAGAGACACCATATTTCACATGAAGGTTCCTGTATACCATAGGTAGATCGAGTTTATTTTCAATTTTTGATTCAATTGTAGCATTGAAAGTTACAGCTTTCTGCTTTGGTATGAACATAAATAATTGCAATATAAATCTATTCCTCATATTACAATCCAATCGGACGATAAACACTGAAGTTATCCATGTTTTCGTTTTCCGTACTTCTACTGCTTGCGCCCGTGCTGCGCGTCGTGACGTCATCGTTACGATGCTTCGTTTTAGCCGTAGCATGGGCAAAGCTATGCAGTTTTCACATGTAGATGGCGCTATTCAAAAATAGATCTAATTTAAACAATAGGTGGCGGATAAACTTGTGCAGCGTTTATTGATGGAATTAAATGTGTGATAATTTTTTCGAAACTGGGCGAATAGTATCTTACAGTCGGGCGCGCTCGACTGTAGCTTTCTTTACTTGTTTTATTTTAGAATTTGACTTTTCATAAATATTGTAAGTCCATAGCCTTTTACGGTCAAAATATGATTGTTGCCGTTCTTTTTTGTTCCGCAAATAAATGATGTACGAGCAGCTGGGTAGCGGGTATATTACAGTTGTATAACAGTCGTGTTCTTTTACATGCTTAATTAAATTGTCTTATTAGTGCTTTTGGAAAGTCGTTGTCCGTAAGTATTTTTATACCATTCGACCATTGAAAATGGTCAAAAATGGTATACTAACTTTGTGCAAATATATGTAACAGGCAGAAGGAGGCGTGGCAGACCCCACAAAGTATGTATATTCTAATTCATGATCACTAGCTGAGTCGATTGAGCCATGTCCGTCTGTCTGTCCGTCTGTTTGTCTGTCTGTCCGTTTGAACGTCTAGATCTCAGCTATTACAAAAGCTAGAGGCACCTAATTTCACATGAAGGTTCCTGTATACCATAAGTAGATCGAGTTTATTTTAATTTTTCGATGTCACACCCACCGCCCAGGCAAATCAATAATTTACAATTATTAGGAAAAGTATTGAAGTTATAGCTTTCTGCTTTCTTTGGTATGAATATAGATAATTACAATATAAATCAATTCTCAAAATTACAATCTGATCGAACAATAAACACAGAAGATATTTATCTAAACGTTTTCCATAGTTACACTGCTTGCGCCTTTGCATCATAGCGTTCGTCATCGTCACAATGCTTTGTTTCAGCCGTAGCGTGTGTACAGCTGATTGCTATGTTTTCACATGTATGTAGATGACACTATTCAAAGATAGATCTAATTTAAACAATAGGTGGCGGATGAACTTGTGCAGAGTTTTTTGATGGAATTAAATGTGTGATAATTTGTTTCGAAACTGGGCGAATGGTATCTTACTGTCGGGCGCACTGGACTGTAGCTTTCTTTACTTGTTGTTACTTCTTTTTATAGCCGCTACTCATAGAGTAGAAGGGTATTATAACTTTGTTCAAACCGAAAATGTATGTAACAGGCAGAAGGAGACACCTCCGACCCCATAAAGTATATATATTCTGGCTCAGGATCAACAGCCGAGTTGATATAGCCATGTCCGTCTGTCCGTCTGTCTGTCCGTGTGAAAATCTAGATCTCAGCTATTATAAGAGCTAGGACAACCAAATTTGGTGACAGTATGTGTTATTATTGTACGCTGATCAAGTTTATTTTGGATTTTGGCCACGCCCCCTTCCGCCTCCGAAAATCGAAAAAACATTGATAACAAGTGCAATTTTGATGCCATATTGTTCATTTTCGGTTTACATAATAACTATAGATAGCCAGATGATCTCTGAAAATTTGGTAACAATCGGATAATAAACACAGAAGTTATTCAGCTTAACGTTTTCCATAGCTGTAAGCAGCGCTGCCGGCGGCGCTGCTTGCAGCATTGTGCCGAATCGTGTGTGCGTGTACGGTGGTGAAATGGGTTAAGTTGTGGACTGCAAAACGAACAGTACTATTATGCATTTACGGGTTCGAGTCCCGCCCGCATCAAAAATTAAATGTGTGCAAAAATGTTTTTTTTTTTTATTTTATATTTTGACTTTGCATAAATATTATAAGTCCATAGCCTTTTACGGTCAAAATATGATTGTAGCCGTTTTTTTGTTCCGCAAATAAATTATGTACAAGCAGCTGGGTAGCGGGTATATTACAGTCGAGCACACTCGACTGTAGCTTTCTTACTTGCTTCATTTCTTTATGATACATTTTGTCCGATATGTCCAACATTCGTTTTGTACAGCCTCTTGCTGCATTCATAATCACTGTCTATGAATATCTTGAGTTATAATTAATAAGTCTTCCAGATGTCATCGGTTTCTTATACCATTTAAGTTTTAATTTGTTTCCTACTCTATTGATTACCGAATCCAGATATGGTACTTTATTATTTTGTTCCGGCTCAATCGGGAATTTTATGTTTTTATGGTAGGAATTTAGTTCGCGGAGTATTTTTTTAATTTGTCCAAGGTGTTTGTCAATAAATCTTCCATGACAATGTCTGTAATTATGGGTGAAGCTGTGGACCCCATTGGCATCCCTTTCAAATGTGAGTAAATCGTATCCTCATATTTAAAGTACCTGTTCTCCATGATGCATAACTTAACTATCCCTAGGAAAGTTTGCTCAGGTATCTCAGTATGTTGTTATATTTTTGTCCATTTTGATTTTATGGATGTTAAAGCTAAGTCTAAAGGTATGCTAGGGAACAGTGATATTACGTCAAAAGAGACTAGAATTTCGTCATCGTTAATGTTTTCGTCATTTATTCGTCATCATTTGATAGAGACAGAGAAACGTATCATACAAGACAAGAACAATACTAACAGAACGACATGAGAAGAAAATAGAATGACTTCGGAACAAACTGAACAATAACGTCCTAGACAACAACAAAACCAAAGATTGGTTTGTGAACAATACAACGACAAAGTTTCCACAAGACGTACAAGCACTTCTTGCCAAAGGCGCGAAATTTGCTCTCCCAGTAGGCAAGAAAAGTTTTCCACTCTTCAAGTACATCGCGGAGGGCGAAGAACTAGTACAGACACATAAAAACAAAGAAAACCAAGAAACAGCACGCACGCATTTCTCTTTACTCGTGAAAGAACACACGACAAAAGTGATAGGGAGCGAACGGGATCGCGCAATATTAGATACAGTGGGACGAACTAGGATATTTTTGAATGAAAATAATAATTATATTATATTATGTATATTAATTTTGAGTTCTGACAAAGGGAATAAAACAGTGACAATAGAGAAAGGCGAATACAAAAATAAAATGTTGACATTATTATGAGATTTTTGCACGTACAGAAAACTAACAAGTAAAGAAAGCTACAGTCGTGCGCGCCCGACAGTAAGATACCATTCGGCCAGTTTCGAAACAACGCTGCACAAGTTAATCGGCCACCTATTGTTTAAATTAGGTCTATTTTTGAAAAGCGCCATCTACATTTGAAAACGGCATAGCTTTACACTCGCTATGGCTGAAACGAAGCATTGTGACGATGACGTCACTTCTGTGTTTATCGTCCGATTGGATTGTAATATGAGGAATATATTTATATTGCAATTATTTATGTTCATACCAAAGCAGAAAGCTGTAACTTCAATACTTTTCCTAATATTCATAAATTATCGATTTGCGTGGGCGGTGGGCGTGACATCGAAAATTGAAAATAAACTCGATCTACCTATGGTATACAGAAACCTTCATGTGAAATTTAGTGTCTCTAGCTCTTGTAATAGCTGAGATGTAGACGTTCAAACGGACAGACGGACAGACAGACGGACACGACTCAATCGACTCAGCTAGTGATCCTGAGTCTGAATATATATACCTTGTGGGGTCTGCCACGCCTCCTTCTGCCTGCTACATACATTTGCACAAAGTTAGTATACCATTTTTGACCATTTTCAATGGTCGAATGGTATAAAAACGGATCCCACATCACGACTACAAAAGAAAAACAACGAGCTGGTAGAAAAACTATTGAAGAAGGAACTTATTTCAGGTCGAAACGGACGGACGGACGGAAAGACGGACATGGCTATATCGACTCGGCTGTTGATCCTGATCCAGAATATATATACTTTATGGGGTCGGAGATGTCTCCTTCTGCCTGTTACATACATTTTCGGTTTGAACAAAGTTATAATACCCTTCTACTCTATGAGTAGCGGTTATAAAAACTGTTAGAGAGCCGAAGGAAATGGGAGAAGCGATAAGAACAGACGCACAAAGCAAACCCAGTTAACTCGAGGGAGTTTTACAAGGTGAGAGCGACTGAGTATTAGTAAGTAAGCTAAGCTAAAACAACAGGAACAACGCTGATGAAAGAGTAACACTCAACACACGCGTAACAAACTCAAAGAGCGTAAACAGAACGTAAGAGCGGGAGAGTGTGGAAGAGTAGACTCAAAATAAAAACATCAAATGACGCCAAAGACGCGCAAGTTAAAAATTGTGTAAATTGTGTAAAATTTATGAAATTACAAAGCACCAGGGTTAATACGAAAAGTTTAATACGCCCCGGGTTAGCACAAAAATATTGTAAAAATGCTTTAGTGTGTGGAAAGATTTTCGTGCTATCTGTATTTCTGTATTATTGGTTGTTCCGCTTGTATGGAACAGCGGACATAAATACATCCAGTATAGCTACAAACCTAAGATTTCGTTTGAGGCATCAAATAGAGCTTAAGAAAACATACGAAAACAATTTTTGAGATTGGGGCACTCCAACCCCATTTTTTCGGCAAACAAAATATTCTTCCCCCCGTAGAAGTATGCAGCATTTTTTTGAATCAAATAAAAAATGATTTATCAGTCTTCTATCATGACTATTATAACTAATGGCCTAAAAAAATATACCAAATATATGTATATACCTCCCCCAGGGAACCCCCAAACTTCAACATAACCAGAAACAAATAAAATCAAAGTGAGAAATGTTAAATTATTGTAATTATTATTAATTTAATTTTAATATAATAAACACTAAGATAATATTTATTATCCCTCCTCTAGTAAAGCATATACAGACTCAAATAACGCTGACTTATACTTTTTTCCCAGCTTTCTGTGTCCGCTTATAAATGGGTCGGACCTTATTAGAAGTGAATTCATAATGTCTGCATTTGTTGTAATGCGTGACATCTTCCGGCTGTGATTCTTGACTCCTTGGCTGTATCGAGGGCATATATAATATATTAAATTTGTTAACATTCATTTTATACCCCGATGCAATAGCTTGTAGTATTGTGGCACAACGATATATCGAATTTTCATTTATTCCATACCCATTTACCCATACCCGTTTTTTCGCGAAATTCTTTCTGTATTTTTTGCTTTCTTTTAATTACTTTTATTTTGTGCTCAGAATCTCTCACCTGCCACATTTTTAAATCGGACTTATAGGAAAGATGTAACAAATATTCGAAAAATCTAATTTTTGAATGAAGTGGAGATATACCAAATTCAAAATATTAAGTTTTTACATCTTTACTCATACATTTTGCCAAGTTATTCATATCTGTTGGACTTGCTCCAAATAAGTAACATTTCATTGACGAAGATTTACTTAAGGCGTTGCATATTTTCCTATTCACCATGGTTAGTTGTAAACTATGTTCAACATTTATCATTTTAGCATTAATAAATACTTCAGTTGGATTCAGAAGGTTTATTTTTTCCTTAAAATACTTTTCCTCTTCGATTGAAAGTTTGGTTGTCTCTATTTAGACCATGGATTTTAAAAATATTCATGGTCTGTTGTGTTTGTCGAAATGTGCGTAACAGGCAATAGGAGGCATCTGCGACCCCATAAAGTGTATATATTCTTGCTTAGGTTCACTAGCCGAGTCGATTAAGCCAATATTGTATGTCCGTCTGTCCGTCTGTATGAACGCCTATATATCAGGAACTGAAAAAGCTAGAGCCACAAACGAGGTAACAACACTCATGTGAATCATACGCTGTAAAATTTTTATTAAAATTTGGGCCACGCCTACTTCCGCCCCTGCAAATCGATAAACCGTATAGCAAGCGCCTATATCTCAGAAACTAAAAAAGCTGGAGCTACCAAATTTGGTGACAGCACTTACGTGAATCATACGCTGTACAATTTTTATTAAAATTTTGCCCACGCCTACTTCCGCCCCCGCAAATCGATAAACCGTACAGCAAGCGCAATAATAGAGCTACAGTATTTAGTTTTGGTGTATATGATAACTATCACCACCTAAACGATCGCTGAAAATTTGGTTCCGATCGGATAATGAACAAAAAAGTTATTCAACATTTCATATAGATTTGCACTGCGCCCACTGCAAGCAGGCAAGTAGTGTCTTTTTCAAGCAGTGTTTTTTTCAACTGCTTGGACTGCTTGGCGTCTAACTGAAAATTATATGTGTTGTTTATTATATTTCTTTGAAAAACACGTTTAATAACATTTTTTTTTCATAAACTTAAAAAATCCATGGTCTTATACAGTCAAAACTTGACTGTAGCCGTTCTTACTTGTTTTTTTTCTCTGTAGGTCAACCAATGCTTTGCGTGAACCTTTTAGGGTATTATGTTCGAACTAAATATAATAACTTACATTTCATCATGGCTAACACAACATCTGTACAACTTTTAAAAATCTTCGTAATTCCTTCTATAGAGAAACCATTCAATTTAGGGATAGATTTTTGGAAGGAATTTAAATTAGCGCCAGAGCTTATTTTAGCTTTATTAATGGAGGAGCTACTAGAGATAACAAGTAAAGAAAACTACAGTCGAGCGCGCCCGACAGTAAGATACCATTCGCCCAGTTTCGAAATAAATTATCACACATTTAATTCCATTAAAAAACTCTGCACAAGTTTATCCTCCACCTATTGTTTAGATTAGATTTATCTCTGAATAGCGCCATCTACATGTGAAAACGGCATAGCTTTACACACGCTACGGCTGAAACGAAGCATCGTGACATGACGCGCAACACAGGCGCAAGCAGTGGAAGTACGGAAAACGGAAACATGGATAACTTCTATGTTAATGGTCCGATTGGATTGATTGATTTGGGGAATAGATTTATATTGCAATTATTTATGTTCATACCAAAGAAGAAAGCTGTAACAATACTTCTCCTGATAATCTTTTTTTTTTTTTTAACTTGATTATTATTATTTATTGAATCTTCTTAATTACTAAGAGCTAACAATAAGTTAACAAATCTTACAACTATTCTAGCTTAACTGTGTTAAGTTTTAACGTTCCTCAAAAGTATTTACTGGGTTGATGAATTGTTGCGACGAGACAAGATCGATTGCTGGCCTGCGTTAAACTTCTCGCTAGGTGGTTCGGGTGTGAAAAGAGCTTTATTGAATATTTCGACCTGAGGTCTTCTATTACATTTTTCACTGCTAGGATGTCTAAGTCCCTTTGGATGTTTTCATTGCGAACATACCAAGGCGCTCCTATGATTGTTCGCAGTATTTTTTATTGGGCCCGCTGGACGATGTCAATGTTGCTACTGCTGGCGGTTCCCCATAGTTGGGAGCCATAGGTCCAGATTGGTTTTAAAACTGCTTTGTACAGGAGGACTTTGAGTTCCAGACTAAGAGGGAAGCGTGCATTAATCAACCAGTGCAGGTTATTCGCTTTCAGCTTTAATGGCATTTTCTTGGCTTGGATGTGGGTGCGCCACGTGAGTCTTCTATCCAAATGTGTCCCTAGATATGTGACTACTTGCGGTTGAGGAAGAGCTGTGTTGTTCAACAATAGTGGCGGGCAATCTTGTCTGTTTAACGTAAACCTCACTTGCTTGGTTTTTTTTTCGTTGACCTTTATGTGCAAGTCGGATAACCATTTATCCACGTCCGCTAGGTGAAGTGATAGGTGCGCTGGTGCTTTCATAGGGCATCTGGAGCGGCTTAGGATAGCCGTATCGTCTGCAAATGTTGAAGCTGTAAGCAACTTACTTTTTTGGATGTCGGCTGTATATAGAAGGTAAAGCGTTTGCCCAAGAACACTGCCTTGTGCTACTCCAGCCCTAATAATATGGTCGTCATAGGTGGAAGTGTTTAGCCTCACTGCAAACTTTCTATCGTGGAGATAGGAATTCAATAGCTTGTGTGTGTTTGGCGGAAGCAACATTTTGATTTCATACATCAGGCCATCCAGCCAGACTCTGTCGAACGCTTAGGCCACATCGAGGAATACTGCTGTACAATATTGCCTGCGTTCAAATGCAGCGCGTATTTCGTTAGTTATACAGTTTACCTGCTCGATGGTTCCATGGTTTTCTCAAAATCCAAATTGATGTTCTGGGATTCTGTTATGCCTTATCAAATATGGCCTTATTCGGAGCAGCAGGCATTTTTCAAAGAGCTTTAAGAGGCAAGCCAGCAGGCTAATGGGTCTGTAGGACGATGGCATTGTAAGATCTTTGCCTGGCTTAGGAATCATAATAATGATTGACTTTTTCCATTTCTCTGGGAAGTGTCCGATTTTGGTAATACTATTAAAAAGCTTGGTGATGTGGCAGATGGCACAGAATGGTAGCTCTATAATCATTTTTGGATTGATTAGGTCCAGGCCGGGCAATTTTTTCGGGCCCTGGATGACGCGTGTCTTTTTCAAGCAGTGTTTTTTTCAACTGCTTGGACTGCTTGGCGTCTAACTGAAAATTATATGTGTTGTTTATTATATTTCTTTGAAAAACACGTTTAATAACATTTTTTTTCATAAACTTAAAAAATCCATGGCCTTATACAGTCAAAACTTGACTGTAGCCGTTCTTACTTGTTTTTTTTTCTCTGTAGGTCAACCAATGCTTTGCGTGAACCTTTTAGGGTATTATGTTCGAACTAAATATAATAACTTACATTTCATCATGGCTAACACAACATCTGTACAACTTTTAAAAATCTTCGTAATTCCTTCTATAGAGAAACCATTCAATTTAGGGATAGATTTTTGGAAGGAATTTAAATTAGCGCCAGAGCTTATTTCAGCTTTATTAATGGAGGAGCTACTAGAGATAACAAGTAAAGAAAACTACAGTCGAGCGCGCCCGACAGTAAGATACCATTCGCCCAGGTTCGAAATAAATTATCACACATTTAATTCCATTAAAAAACTCTGCACAAGTTTATCCTCCACCTATTGTTTAGATTAGATTTATCTCTGAGTTAACAAATCTTACAACTATTCTAGCTTAACTGTGTTAAGTTTTAACGTTCCTCAAAAGTATTTACTGGGTTGATGAATTGTTGCGACGAGACAAGATCGATTGCTGGCCTGCGTTAAACTTCTCGCTAGGTGGTTCGGGTGTGAAAAGAGCTTTATTGAATATTTCGACCTGAGGTCTTCTATTACATTTTTCACTGCTAGGATGTCTAAGTCCCTTTGGATGTTTTCATTGCGAACATACCAAGGCGCTCCTATGATAGCTCGCAGTATTTTTTATTGGGCCCGCTGGACGATGTCAATGTTGCTGCTGCTGGCGGTTCCCCATAGTTGGGAGCCATAGGTCCAGATTGGTTTTAAAACTGCTTTGTAGAGGAGGACTTTGAGTTCCAGACTAAGAGGGAAGCGTGCATTAATTAACCAGTGCAGGTTATTCGCTTTCAGCTTTAATGGCATTTTCTTGGCTTGGATGTGGGTGCGCCACGTGAGTCTTCTATCCAAATGTGTCCCTAGATATGTGACTACTTGCGCTTGAGGAAGAGCTGTGTTGTTCAACAATAGTGGCGGGCAATCTTGTCTGTTTAACGTAAACCTCACTTGCTTGCATTTTTTTCGTTGACTTTTATGTGCAAGTCGGATAACCATTTATCCACGTCCGCTAGGTGAAGTGATAGGTGCGCTGGTGCTTTCATAGGGCATCTGGAGCGGCTTAGGATAGCCGTATCGTCTGCAAATGTTGAAGCTGTAAGCAACTTACTTTTTTGGATGTCTGCTGTATATAGAAGGTAAAGCGTTTGCCCAAGAACACTGCCTTGTGCTACTCCAGCCCTAATAATATGGTCGTCAGAGGTGGAAGTGTTAAACCTCACTGCAAACTTTCTATCGTGGAGATAGGAATTCAATAGCTTGTGTGTGTTTGGCGGAAGCAACATTTTGATTTCATACATCAGGCCATCCAGCCAGACTCTGTCGAACGCTTAGGCCACATCGAGGAATACTGCTGTACAATATTGCCTGCTTTCAAATGCAGCGCGTATTTCGTTAGTAATACAGTTTACATGCTCGATGGTTTCATGGTTTTCTCAAAATCCAAATTGATGTTCTGGAATTCTGTTATGCCTTATCAGATATGGCCTTATTCCGAGCAGTAAGCATTTTTCAAAGAGCTTTAATAGGCAAGCCAGCAGGCTAATGGGTCTGTAGGACGATGCCATTGTAAGATCTTTGCCTGGCTTAGGAATCATAATAATGATTGACTTTTTCCATTTCTCTGGGAAGTGTCCGATTTTGGTAATACTATTAAAAAGCTTGGTGATGTGGCAGATGGCACAGAATGGTAGCTCTATAATCATTTTTTGATTGATTAGGTCCAGGCCGGAGAATTTTTTCGGGCCCTGGATGACGCTTTTGATCTCTTCTGGCAGGTACCCAATTAGCTCGAGATTACCCTGAGGATCATCCGTTGAGGCTGGCAATTCGAATCCGTTTGTGGGCGGATTTGACTGGAAGACATCTTGTAGGTGGGCAGCAAATGTGTAGGCTCTTTCAGCATCGCTACGGGCCCAGCCGTCCGTGGGGGTTCTCAGTGACAACACGGACTCAGTCGGCGGGCATAAGGTAGGATGTGCTCTCTACAGCGAAATTTTACTACCGTTTGTTGATAGCTGCTCTATATAACGGCGTTGAGTGTTTTCTTCCTCTTGCTTGAGGGCTTTTCGGAGTTTCCGTACTGCATTGATCAGCCTTACCTTTGCATATGGAGATCTATGGGTCTGCCATTCTCGGCGTAAACGGCGCTTTTCGAGGACAAGCTGCTCGATTTGTGCATTAGTTTTTGTTGATTTTCCTATGGCCTCGATACATTGCGGTGTTGATTTCCCGCTGCGTCTTTTAGAATTTACTCAAGCTTTGATACGGACTGGTCAATGTCTAGTTTTCTGTTGAGTTATGGGTTCAACTCGATGTGTGACCTTATGTATTTCCTGTAACTGAGCCAGTTCGTCTTATAGGATGTCAGCCTTGAGGGTTGCTCTACAGTTTCTGCGTGGCGGAGGAAATTCAGCAGTACAGGTGAGTGGTCGGATGATAAGTCTGGCAAGGATACAGCGCTTATCAGGTTGCGTGGAATATTTCTTGTGATTGCAAAGTCAATCAAGTCTGGCAGCTTATTGATATCCGATGGCCAGTATGTATGACTGCCAGGGGAAACGTGATCAAGTTTGTTGGTTGCCTTGTTGATTATGACTTTGTAAAGTTGTTTTCCTTTGGAATTCACAAGTCGCGATCCCCAGTGTGTGTCTTTGGCATTATTGTCTCCTGCAGCTATAAAGTGCTGTCCCAGGGACTTGAAGAATTCAAGAAATTGGTCTTCGGTTATTGCGAAGTGTGGTGGGCAGTAGACGGCAGCAAGTTTAATGTGGTTACCGCTGACCAGCTGAACACTTATGGATGTTGACTGAAAATGTTTTTCGGCGAAGCTTGTATGGAGATGCGAGTGCCTCCGTGTGCCTTGCCATCAGGATGATTTGTGCCGTAAAATGTGTAGTCCTTGACTTGGAAGTTGTACTTACTGGTAAGGTGCGTTTTAGAGAGTGCTGCTCCGCTGGATTGCTCTTTGGTGGCACGCTCTGCATATTTTCTGCTCCTGATTTTAAGGCGTATGCAAATGAAACATTATTTTCCTGAGCTGCAGGCCTGACTGTAGCACTTGTAGTTTTTTGCAGGGATCCCTCAGGATTTGTATTTACTGAAGTAGCTGGCTTGGGCAGTCCTCGCAAGTTCGTAACTCGTTGATGATTTTGAGTTCCTTATAAATTGGGCAGCCTCTGTAGTTAGCTGTGTGGTTGCCGCCGCAGTTGCCACACCTTTTTGCGTTGGGGTCATCGTTATTAATGGGGCAGTACGCGGAGTCGTGGAGGTCTCCACAAGCTACATATACCGCGCGCAGTGTGCAATAAGACCTTGTGTGGCCATATTCTTGGCAGTTCGAACATTTTACCGGAGCTTTACGCTTATTTGGCTCTTCTACTGAGATTCGACAGTTTAAGAGGAACTGGAGCTTGTAGTTCGGGTGGATCTCAGATTTTTTTTTTAGCGGTGACAGTAATGAGCGAGGTCACTGTTCTTGTTACAGTAGATAAACACATTGCTAATTCGGGAGAGGGAGCGCATGCAGCAGTACTCTCACCGGTTAGCAGTTTTGTTTTTTTTTTTGAAGCGGAGAGCAAGAGCTCGCTCTTGTGTTGTTGTTAGCATATTGAACGGCTTGGTGTTTACAGACCGCTTGCGATCTGTGTTTGACGATAAGGGCGTCGCGGGTATCGCGGGTAGTGAGAGAACATGTTCGTCTTGCTCGCGTTGGCGCTGAGCGCGAATATCACTCTGGCTCATCGAGTTTTTTCGCGGGATTGTTTTCACTCCCCTTAATTTATTTTTAAATGTGACTTCTGTTTAATCACTGTTTGCGAATAAACATTGTACTGAGCGACTTTTCGCTATGTGTTTTGGTATTGTTTGATCAGCTGACCGTTCACTACACAGGTTTACGTTTCTATTTTTGTGGAGCTCAAATGAAACACGTCTGCACAATTTGGCGGTTGACTGAGTATGTTAGTAGTAGTAGAGTATGTCTCCTGATAATCAAAAATTATCGATTTGCGTGGGCTGTGGGCGTGGCATCAAAAATTGAAAATAAACTCGATCTACCTATGGTATACAGGAACCTTCATGTGAAATTAAGTGCCTCTAGCTTTTGTAATAGCTGAGATCTCGACGTTCATACGGACAGACGAACAGACGGACATGGCTCAATCGACTCGGCTGTTGATCCTGAGTCAGAATATATATACTTTGTGGGGTCTGCCACGCCTCCTTCTGCCTGTTACATACATTTGCACAAACTTAGTATAACATTTTTGACCATTTTCAATGGTCGAATGATATAAAAACTGAAGCACATCAAGAATTATTAAATACAGTGCAACGTCAACAGTTGGAGGCGGTTAAGACATTATTTCCCCCATTCTCTAAACAAGGCTTGGGAAAACGTCACTGTTAGAACATAAAATTAAAGTAAGAAAGAAATGCATCACCAGTATCTCTGGAAGTGGAAAAATCGGTTGTACGAAGAGATTGACCGAATGTTGCAGTTGGGAGTAATTGAAAAGTCTAGCAGCGCGTGGAGCTCTCTAAAGAGATTAATTAAAACAGGGAAAGTGCGACTATGCTTAGATGCTCGCAAGGTGAATGAATGTACAAAAAACGATGCTTACCCCTTGCTGAATATCGAAAGGATATTCGCACGACCACCGCAAGCTAACGTCATTTTAAAAATCGACCTCAAAGACCCCTATTGGCACGTTCCAATGGTGAAAGATTCACGACCGATCACAGCATTCACAGTACCCGGCCAGATTTCAGAAAAAAATTCAATCTGCACTGCAATGCGAGCGGTTATTGCGTAGGGGTAGTGCATGTTCAAATGAACGACGCAAATGAGGAACGACCAGTAGCCAGCGGCAGCCTACATGTTAAAAAAAACTTAACTCGACGCAACGAAATTACAGTGTCACAGACAGGGAATGTCTAGCAGTGATACTAGGAATCGAAAGATTTAGGTATTATTTAGAATTACATGAGTTCGAGGTCATAACAGACCATTCCAGTCTGTCCTTGTTAATGCGACAAACCAACTTAAAGGGCGCTTGGCAAAGTGGGCTATGAATCTGCAGGGGTACAAGTTTTCGATAAGCCATCGCAAAGAACATATCGTTTCGGATGCTTTGTCCAGGATGTATAATGACGAGCTGGAGGTAGTGGAGAACAATGGGCCGAAAGTAGACTTAGAGTCCCCGAGTTTTCAATATATATATCACACATATAATAAAGAGCAAATATTAACAAAGCCCGGATTACACCCGGATATTAAAATAATTGACAAAAATTTAAATATCCGAACTGAGCATGACCATGGGGCGTCTGAAAGCAACCAAACTGGTTGGAAACTTTGGATACCACAAAGCCTGACCAATTCCAGTGGATCTACTGGATAGTGAGTCAAGTGAGGGACTACGTTAGGCAATGTGAAGTGTGTAAGCAGACGAAAGCTCCAAATATGACATTAAAACCTTCTATGGGTCAGCAAGCCGAATCCTTTCGACCATTTCAGAGATTCTATTTTGATCTACTGGGACCTTATCCACGTAGCAAGTAGGGACATATCGGATTGCTCATTGTTCATAATCACTTTTAAAAATTTCATTGGCTATGTCCTCGCAGGAAATTCACCTCAAAAGCCGAATTTTTGCAAGACCAAATCTTCTTTGCTTATGGGGTGCCTGAGCTAATTGTGAGCGACAACGGATTGCAATTTAAGGCTTATGATTTTAATGATTTTTTAACAGCATTTGGAGTGCAACATCAATACACCGCAGTGTATTCGCCGCAGTCGAACGCGTCAGAAAGAGTTAAGAGGTCTAGCAGCAATTAGGGCATATTTGCAAGATGACCACAGTGCCTGGGATCATCACATACCCACTATTAGCTGCTCGCTACGGAACAGTATACACCAAAGTATCACCCTGTCAAGCCTTATACGGATTTAATATGATCACTCATGGCTCCCAGTAAAAACTGTGGAAACATTTAGGTCTGTTGAGAGAAAATGCCGGAGAACTACGTAGGGAGGATCAATTACAGTTGCTGCGTAAATAGTTGAACAGCAGAATATGAAAATTGCTATTGACCAGCAAGCTTTGCGTTACAATTTGCGGACAATGGAGGCGAACTTTTGAGTTAGGCGGGAAGTATTCCGCAGGAATTTCATGCAAAGGGATAAATGCCAAACTTGCACCAAGTTTCATAAAATCTCGAGTGAGAGAGAAGCAAGGTAGCGCTTATTACATTCTAAAGGACTTACGGGGCAACCTAGTAAAAGCCTATCATGCGAAGGACATAGGACCGTAACGGAACCTACACATTTCTGTTTCGTTCCTTACGCAAACCTATGAACGAAACAGTGGGTAAAATGGACAGAACATATAAATTATTTAAAAAAAAAAAATATAAATTAAATTATAAACTTATAAATAAAAATTAACTTATAATAACTTATAAATAAATAAAACTAATTTAAAAATTGAGCTGCGTGAAGAGAGACAGCATCTGTAAGAAAAACATGTAAGAAAGCTACATTCGAGTATGCTCGACTGTAATATATCCGCTACCCAGCTGCTCGTACATTAAAATTTTTGCGGAACAATAAAGAACGGCTACAATCATATTTTAACCGTAAAAGACCATGGACTTACAATATTTATGCAAAGTCAAAATCTAATATACAAAAAATAATTTTTTGCACACATTTAATTTTTGATGCGGGTGGGACTCGAGCCTGTAAATGCATAATAGTTGTGTTCGTTATGCAGTGCACAACTTAACCCATTTCACCACCGTACATGCACACACTATTAGGCACAATGCTGCAAGCAGCGCTGCCGACAAAAGGAGTAAAAAGTATTGAAAACGTATAACTTTTATACAGGTACCAAAAAAATCCAAGATTTATCACTTAAACAGTAAAAATAATAATTCTACCTGTTGAAGACTATAAATCGAATACGTGCATGTAAAAAACGATATGTGGCCTTTTAATACCTCTTTATATACTTGCATGGAAAGTGTTCTAGAGCACTCTAACTTTTAATAAATTTTGTTAAAAAAACGACCAATAGGTTCCATGGCATCTATACGATGTATCGGTCCGTACCGGCTCGTTTCGACTTATTTACAGCGGGCAGCAATGAGAAACATGTATACAAAGTTTCATGAAGGTAGCTTAAAAAGGTAGGCAAAAACTTTTCTTTGCACAAAATAAGAAAAGTTCAAACTCCCCCACCATGACACGCATGCATGCGGAATCGAACCTTGGACCCATTACCTAAGAGGTCCACCACTTCTCCATTCGGTCATTAAGCCATTTTGCCAAAGTTACATTATGAGCCCATTGGGAAATTCTTGCACGACAAAAACAAAGTCTGAATCCATGATGCGTATTGTTGTTGCTATTTATTCTCATAACTTAAACATACAATTAAATAAAAAATAAAAACAAGTAAGAAAGCTACAGTCGAGTGTGCTCGACTGTAATATACCCGCTACCCAGCTGCTCGTACATCATTTATTTGCGGAACAAAGAAAACGGCCACAATCATATTTTGATCGTAAAAGGCTATGGACTTATAACATTTATGCAAAGTCAAAATCTAAAATAAAAAAAAAAAACATTTTTGCACACATTTAATTTTTGATGCGGGCGGGACCCGAACCCGTAAATGCATTATAGTACTGTTCGTTTTGCAGTCCACATGTAATAAGTTTAAACGAAGACCTTCTTGTTGGCTTGAGGTTCTATATTTGAATGATCATATCATGCTGTCTTTGGGCGCAGCTAACCCGCACATGGTATACTTAAGTCTATGTATTCTTAAAGACATATATACATATACATATGTATGCAGAAGGCATGCATATGTTATGTATAGCTTGACCAATTGAGCTGCAAAGTGCATGCTCAGCATTCTCACGCTCCGCGATCGGCTTATGTATAAGCGTTAGATCGTATTTCAAGAGCTTGAGTGCTTCTGTAGTGGTTGGTGGTCTTTTGGTTTAGTTTATGTTTATTAAATTTTATGACAAAGTGTGACAATGTACTTATTGTACATATACGAAGGGTAGATGCACTACACCTCCCTTTTTAAAGAAATGACGTAATATATGTAGTCATTTTATCATTTTTTTTTTTGTTAATATACTATTTCTTAACTGTCTTAACTATTTGAAAGAATGAAATTTTTTTTTTGTCTCGAAACATTTTGTGTAATGACAATTTCTTTTTTTTTTACGATTGTTTTTTCATTTTTTTAATTTTTATAGAAGAAGGCACATTTTTTTTTTGTTCGGTGGATCAGACCCTTTTTTTATTATTAATTGCGTTTCATTGGTTATATATCTTTAACCTATCCTTATGTACTGTTTGAAGCTTATTTTTACTGCTTCTTATTATTATATTATCCCTATCACTTATCCCTGTGACCTCAAATGGTCCTATATATACCTGGTCCAATTTATGGCCAGTTTCATTTCTAAGTAAAACCTTATCTCCTACTTGGATTTTAAGATCTACAGCTTTCTTATCATAGTGTTCCTTACTCTTAGCCTTACGTTTTTCTAACAACATTCTTGCTCTTTTATAAGCATTTTCTAATCTAAACTTAGCTTCCTTAGCATAGTCATCGATGTTATATAACGGTGAAATGTTATCTACCGTATTAAAATGTTCTGGCAAATTGCTTTGTTTCCCGAAGGCTAGTTCATATGGACAATAATCATGTGCCATAGAGGGGGTCGTGTTAAAACAATAAACGAAATATTTAAGCCATACATCCCAAACAGTTTTGTCGACTGATATATATGAACTTACGTATTCATTGAATGTTCTATGACTTCTTTCGATTGTTCCAACTGTCTGGTGATGATGTGCTGTTGACGTTATGTTGTTAACTTTAAAATATTTGCACAGGTCACTAATTACAGAATTCTTATACTCGGTTCCCATGTCCGAAATGAACGTCTTCATTGGACCGAACGTCAGTATATAGGATTCAAATATTGCTTTTGCGACAGTATTTGCATTTTTATTTGGTACTGGAATGGCAACGAGATATTTTGTCAAATTAATATTAGTGTTATTGCATATTCATTACCATTTTCAGACCTGGGTAGTGGGCCAATTGTATCCACTATTACTCTGTCGAAAGCACGTATTGGGGTATCAGTTGTTGTTTACGGGGTCTTTGTGTGGATTGTCGTTTTCCACATCTGACATTTTGGACATCTACGAACATACTATTTTATTTCACGAGTCATGTTTTTCCAATAGTAGTGTCTTCTTATTTTGGCCAAAGTTATAGTTATGCCAGAATGACCTCCTTGTATAGCATTATCATGTAGTGTAGCCATTATAGCTTCTTTTTCGTTTACATTTTTAACTATGGTCACCGGCTTGAGTAGCGCTACTCTTAAATTCTTTAATAATTTATTGCCAATTATTATGAAATTCTCTATTGAAACATGTTCAAAGATTCTTTCATGCGGTGCCAATTTCAGTTGAGTGATATTTTGCATACCGGCCTGCAACTCGAGTCTTTGGAAAAACTGACCTAAGTCTAGAATTCCATTAGTGTACAAATCACCAACATTTATTCTTGCAATGATTTTATTGCCTTGTTTGAAATAACATAGGCTTTCTTTCATACGCAAGGCCACTGCTTTTCGTACATCGTCATTTTTAATGACTTCATATACGTTGGGCTTAGAAGCTTTTTCAAGATTTTGCCTAAGCAAGATTTCTTGTTTTTTATTTTTATCTGCGCAGATATTTTCTTGTCTACTTTGTTGCCAGGTAGTGACTTTCAAGACTTGGTATTGTAATTCTTTCAATTCCTTTATTGTAATTCGTGACAGAGCGTCTGCCACGAAGTTATGCTTGCCCTTTAGATACTCGACAGTGAAGTCGTATTCTTTGAGTTCTTATCGCATTCTTGTCAGTTTCGAGCTTGGATTGACCATAGAAAATAAATAAGTTAAAGGCCTGTGGTCTGTTTTCACTGTAAAGTGCTTGCCATAAATATCTGGTCGAAAATGTACTATTGCCCAATGAATTGCTGCAAGCTCTTGTTCCGTAGTGCTTTTCTTACTTTCTCCCTTAGTGAACGATCTTGACGCATAGGCTATGGGGAGCTGAACTCCATTGTGGTTTTGTGTTAATACAGCACCACAAGCCAGTTTACTTGCATCAGATATTATGCAAAATTTGCTGAAATCTGGGTATTGCAACAATGTTGGTTGCATGAGATTTTCTTTCAGGTATTCGAATGCGTTTCCGCATTCACTTGTCCATACAAAAGGAACATTCTTTTTACATAATCTAGTTATGTGCCGTGAATAGTCGGCGAAATTTTTTATAAAACGTCTGTAATAATTGCAAAATGCAACGAATCTTCTAGCGCTGTCCGCGTCGTGCGGGACTGGATAATTTTTAATGACATCATATTTTTTGTCATCGGGCAAAATTCCTTTATCTGTACACCTAGGAGGGTCGTTTGATAAGTCCGTGACTTTTTGAATAAAATATATTTTTTTCGTCAAAGAAGCGTTTTATTTCTCAACATAATCTCCTTTTAGCTCTATACATTTAGTCCAGCGTTTTTCCAATTTTTTTATTCCTTCCAAATAATAGGTTTTCTCAAGGCCCTCAAAATAGTCGTTTGTTTCTGTGATGACCTCTTCATTTGACCCGAATCTCTTACCGCCGAGCCATTTCTTCATGTTTGGAAACAAAAAATAGTCACAGGGGGCTAAATCTGGAGAATATGCTGGATGGGGTAGCAGTTCGTAGCCCAATTTATGAAATTTTGCCATGCTGACTACACACGTGTGCACCCGTGCATTGTCCTGATGGAACAGCACTTTTTTTCGCCAAATGCGGTCGTTTCTGCTTCAAATCAATATCGAATCTGTCCAAAAGCTCTAAATAATATTCGCCGGTGATCGTTTTACCCTTTTCAAGGTAATCGATGTGAATGATACCTTGTGCATCCCAAAAAACTGTGGCCATGACCTTGTTGGCCGACAGACCCACCTTGGCCTTCTTTGGTGCACGTTCACCCGGAGAAACCCACTGTCTTGATTGTTCTTTGGTCTCTGGTGTGGTGTGGTGGATCCATGTTTCGTCTACGGTAACGAAACGGCGCAAAAATTCGTTTGGATTGCGGTTGAACATCGCCAAACACTCCTTTGAAATGGTCACACGGTTGCGCTTATGGTCGTGTGTGAGCAATCGCGGCACCCATCGCGCGGAAAGCTTTTTCATGTCCAAATATTCATGTAAAATGTGATGTACCCGTTCAGTTGAGATGCCTACAGCCTCAGCTACCTCACGCACTTTCATTCTCCGATCATCCAATATCATTCCATGGATTTTGTCGACGATTTCTGGCATGACGACCTCTTTTGGGCGACCTGAACGTTCGGCATCACTTGTACTGGTACGACCACAACGGAACTCAGTAAACCATTTCTTAACCATTGAAATTGATGGTGCAGAGTCCCCATAATATTTATCAAGTCTTTCCTTGGTTTCGGTGATGGATTTTTTACGCAAAAAATAATGCTTAATTAGCACACGAAATTCACTTTTTTCCATTTTCGTTAAAATTCACGAGATCGTCTGCTTTCAATGCCTATAAAACGCAAACCAAAAAACGCAGCTTTCTCAAAATTTTACAGTCAGCTGTTAATCGATGACTGCTGACAGGAGCAGTGTTGTATTTAGAGCAGGTGCGCGGCAAATACAAAAAGTCACGGTCTTATCAAACGACCCTCGTATGACCGAGAAAAGTCACTTCGTGCATGAAAAATGAGCACTTCTGTGGATGTAATTTCAGGTTATGGGTTCTGCATAGGTTGACGACATCTGTCAAATTCTTGAACATATGCTTCTCAGAACAACCAATAACTATCAAATCATCCATGTACAAGAATGCCTGTGAAGGTTGAAGCCTTGAGAATGCTATTGTCATCATTCTCTTGAAAGAATTAGGCGCTAATCCGAATGGTAATCGCGTGAAGCGATACGAACCATTGTCCGTAGAGAAAGACGTTATGTTTCTTGATTCCTCATCAAGTTCTAATTGGTGAAATCCGGACATTAAGTCAAGACACGAAAAATATTTAGCTCTACCCAGTTGGTCTAGAATATTATCTATTCTAGGAAGGGGAAATTTATCAGAAAGCAATTTTTTATTTATCTGGCGATAGTCGATTACTAGTCGCCATTTTTTATTCTCTGAGCCTGGTAAGGCTTTTTGGGGACAAGTAAAAGTGGGCTATTATATTCAGACATTGAAGGCTCAACTATCTGGTCATTGATTAACTTCTCGACCTGTTTTAGTATTTCACTTCTCTGACTATGCGGACTTCTATATTTTTTAATATAGACGGGTTCATCGTCTTTCAGCCTCAATTTTTGTTTGTAAAAATTATTTGTAGTAACGGGCTCGGTATCTAAACCGAACACGTCGCTATATTCTGTGCATAACGCAATCAATTCTTTTTTAAATTGCTTTGGAAAATTCTCTGACAATTGCGTTAATACTGCTTTTTCTCTATTCTTTGGAGTGCCCTTTACTATCTCGTAATTGGAGAGAGACTCAAATTTTAAATCTTTCACGTCCACTATCCGATCTGTATTGGACGTATTTAATACTCGGACAAATATGCTTTCTGAAGTTGCTACAGTGTTAGCAACAAAAATACCTGCTTGAATTTCCTGGTTTGGTATAAAAACATTAGTCTCGTTTGTGACTAAATCTATTTTTCGGACAACTTGGGATCTGGCTGGCAGAAATATAGCATTACTGCCCGAAAAACTTGTTATGTTCATGTATATTGGGAATTTTAGGTTATTTGGTCTAATCATGAACTTATCTCCATCCTACTTGTATTCAAGTATGCAGTTATATTTTTTTATAAAATCTAGGCCTATAATTCCATCACACTGCAGTACAAATTTAGAGTGAACCAAATGAAAGCTGTGTGGGATTATATATCCTCCAGTTTGCAGTTCTACAAAGGCTAAGCCTTTGGAGTTAATTACTCCTTCTCCTATGCCTTGTTTATTTATAACATTGTCTTCTTCAATGTCATAGAAGATGTCAGAATTTTCCTTTATGAGCGAAATGTCCGCTCCTGTATCTAATAAGAATGTTAAATTTTTCTTTGAAACTGAACTAAGAAATGTAATGAATCTATTGAGGCCGAAATTTATGACGTGAACCCTTATGCTCTGTGTTGTTCGAACATTATTATTTCTGTTATTTGTGTTGTTATAATTTCTACCTCGATTGGAATTGTTATTACCGTGGTTACCGCTTCCTCGGTATCCTCGGTTACTATATCTGTTCCTGATATAATTTTATGATTTCCATCATTGTTTCTGCCTCTATTTGAGTTACCATTACGGTAGCCTCTATTTTGACGACAGAACAAGACTGCGTCGCTCTTCCCAGTTGCGTCGGTACAACTACCAACGAACTTTGAGATAGCATCGTTCATATTGTTGAAAGTACCGGCTTGCATTATAAGCTTTACTTTCTCTATGGAACAGTTTGTAGTCGTAGCCTTGATAGCATGCTGTGTGCTATATTTATTGGCTATATCAAGTGAAAGTCCATCATTTATATATGCACTTTCCAGAGCTTTTGTCATATGCTCAACCTCTTTTGTATATTGGTTGGCAATTTTATTCTTTTGTTGAAGGTTCATCAGCTTTGTTGTTATCACTTCAACTGACTCGCCCTTTACATTTCCTCTAAGACTCGAAATTACCTGTGTTATGGTAGTTTCACTGCTTATCAGATTTCTTGCTGTTCCTTTTAGTTTGGTTTTTATAACCTAGAGACTCATGTTCTCCTTTGATTGAGTTTACTATATTTAGAGCATCTATAAAACTTGTTAAGTTTTCAGCCTTACCGTCAAAGTCAGGTATAAGCTTTGATGCTGTGTTTAGGAAATCAATATTGGACTGTGCCATTGTATTTTCTATTTTTAATATAGCTGGGATTGTTAGGTTTAATAGGGGTTTATCTTCGATGTCGGTATATTTTTCTTCTTCTCCTTCCGACTCGGTGACCTCTAAATCAATTTCTTCTGGTTCTATTGATTCAGATTGTTCGTCTGCATCAATCGTTAAAGAGGTATTTATTATTGTTAGAATTGATATTTCCAAACTTAATTTCCTTTTAACTGCTATCAAGTTTAATCGAAGTTTGATTAATAGTCTTGATAACTTAGACGAGTGTTCTTAATTAATTGTTTCCCTATGTTCGTATATTAGTTCTCTTGCTTCATTAAAGCAGCCAACTAATGTTGATGCATGTCTTTGAATTGTTTCTGCCTGTATAGGCCTATTCTGTGATAAGCATTTATATGACTTATCGAATTTATTTTTTATATTTTTAATTGCTGTGCATATTTCATGCCATTCCATGCTCTAGTAAATTTACGAACTGTTGGTATTTTGTTGGTTCTCTACTCAATGTTTCATGTAGTATGTTAATACTAATTAGACCTTATCCAGATCTAATGCATTGCTCAAGTATTTCTTCTTGAGGCACCTATTATGTAATTTATATACTTTAGTTAACATATTCGCACATAACAGTACTACTACTATTATGAGGAGTACCGTAATGGTTTTAAGCTCAGGCTGTGATGCCTGAACTGTATTAATTACGTTTGCGGTGGAGTCCGCTACATTTGAATTATGGTCTAGCATAGTAGACGATTTCGTAGTTGTTGTGTTTAGGCTATCAATTTTCGATATGGCATTATCGCTTATGCCCATTCAATTAAGCTTTATATAATTTATAAAATTTATCTAAACGTTTACAATTGTTTGATAATTCCATTCGACTACTTCGTCGAAGCGAGCTATTTCCTCTAACTCATCTGCATTTACAGTAAGCCAACAATAGGCAGTAAATCTGACAGACACAAAAATGCGTGTGTAAAAACGCTGTAAAATTGTGACACCAATTAAGATATGCTGATATATGTCTACAGGCATGGCTAAATAAATGACGTTTTTGATATATCTACTTAATGAAACGTTAATTTAAATTGGTAAAATACATGTAATGTAATTTTATAGACAATGTGTCTTCTTCCCAGAACGGGATAAAAGTAAGGATCAAAAAAATTTTTTTATATATATCCACTATATATATATATCCACTATATTGTCATTATTAAAACTTTCCGCAGCTGAGTATATATTCTCAGTGCCAGAGACGTGAAAATATTAGGTTTTGAATGTGGTTGGCTCACAATTCTGTTTTACATTTCAATAAGGAGAAAAAAAAATTCTCCAACCACATTTGTTAGTAGAAGCCTATCTCTATCATTGTTAGTTATTTTCAAGCAGCGGTTTCCCGCGTCGGCTTGAGTTTATGTACTTAAAAATAAGGCAAATTGGGGCATTTGCATTTAAGCAGCCCGTTTGCGTTTCTTCGCACTTTGGCGAAGCTCGTTTTCGATTTCTTCAAGACGCTCTATGTAGCGTTGTCGGGCCGTCTCCTCTTTTGCCAACTGGGTCATTTCCTTGACCAGTCGGCGTTGCTGAAGCAGTTTAATCCTCCTTCCAGAGCGTTTGTGTTTCCTCACCTCCTGTCTTGCCCGGTACTCAGCTATTGTGAGTGGGCGTGGTCCATCTGCGGGGTTCTGTTGAAGTGCTTCCTCCAGCGTTGGCAGGTCCCTTTGTACTATGGGCTGCGCATTAAGTATGTATGAAAATTGTGGCTCATCTGCCATCAATTACCGCTTTGTTTTGCTGTGTATTATTGTGTGGTTGTTAATAATTTATGCTGTTGTTGTTTCTCATTGTTTGCACTGCGTTTGATTTGTTGAATAATTGCGCTTTATATGCATAAGTATGTTTGCAGTTGTTCTTGTTCTTGTTATTGCTTTCTTTGCATGTATTGTAGTTGCAGCTAATGAGTACTGCTATTTTTGTGAACACAGCTGTACGTGGGCGTTCATAATTTTTTTTTTTTTTAAATTTTTACAACTTGCACAAAACATAATCACAAATCACACATAAAGTTATCCGAAGATTGCAGCAGGACTCGAGACCGAGTCACGGTATGTATGCAGAAGGCATGCATATGTTATGTATAGCTTGACCACTTGAGCTGCAAAGTGCATGCTCAGCATTCTCACGCTCCGCGATCGGCTTATGTATAAGCGTTAGATCGTATTTCAAGAGCTGGAGTGCTTGTGTAATGGTTGGTGGTCTTTTGGTTTAGTTTATGTTTATTAAATATTATGACAAAGTGTCACAATGTACTTATTGTACATATACGAAGGGTAGATACACTACTTACTTACTTACTACTACTTAACCCATTTCACCACCGTACACGCACACACTATTCGGCAGCGGTGCTTACAGCTATGGAAAACGTTAAACTGAATAACTTCTGTGTTTATTATTCGATTATTACCAAATTTTCAGAGATCATCAGGCTAGCTATAGTTATCATATAAACCGAAAATGAACAATATGGCATCAAAATTGCGCTTGTAATCAATTTTTTTCGATTTACAGGGGCGGAAGGGGGCGTGGCCAAAATCCAAAATAAACTTGATCTGCGTGCAATAATAACACATACTGTCACCAAATTTGGAAAAAAGGAACATTCTTTTTACATAATCTAGTTATGTGCCGTGAATAGTCGGCGAAATTTTTTATAAAACGTCTGTAATAATTGCAAAATGCAACGAATCTTCTAGCGCTGTCCGCGTCGTGCGGGACTGGATAATTTTTAATGACATCATATTTTTTGTCATCGGGCAAAATTCCTTTATCTGTACACCTATGACCGAGAAAAGTCACTTCGTGCATGAAAAATGAGCACTTCTGTGGATGTAATTTCAGGTTATGGGTTCTGCATAGGTTGAAGACATCTGTCAAATTCTTGAACATATGCTTCTCAGAACAACCAATAACTATCAAATCATCCATGTACAAGAATGCCTGTGAAGGTTGAAGCCCTGAGAATGCTATTGTCATCATTCTCTTGAAAGAATTAGGCGCTAATCCGAATGGTAATCGCGTGAAGCGATACGAACCATTGTCCGTAGAGAAAGACGTTATGTTTCTTGATTCCTCATCAAGTTCTATTTGGTGAAATCCGGACATTAAGTCAAGACACGAAAAATATTTAGCTCTACCCAGTTGGTCTAGAATATTATCTATTCTAGGAAGGGGAAATTTATCAGAAAGCAATTTTTTATTTATCTGGCGATAGTCGATTACTAGTCGCCATTTTTTATTCTCTGAGCCTGGTAAGGCTTTTTGGGGACAAGTAAAAGTGGGCTATTATATTAAGACATTGAAGGCTCAACTATCTGGTCATTGATTAACTTCTCGATCTGTTTTAGTATTTCACTTCTCTGACTATGCGGACTTCTATATTTTTTAATATAGACGGGTTCATCGTCTTTCAGCCTCAATTTTTGTTTGTAAAAATTATTTGTAGTAACGGGCTCGGTATCTAAACCGAACACGTCGCTATATTCTGTGCATAACGCAATCAATTCTTTTTTAAATTGCTTTGGAAAATTCTCTGACAATTGCGTTAATACTGCTTTTTCTCTATTCTTTGGAGTGCCCTTTACTATCTCGTAATTGGAGAGAGACTCAAATTTTAAATCTTTCACGTCCACTATCCGATCTGTATTGGACGTATTTAATACTCGGACAAATATGCTTTCTGAAGTTGCTACAGTGTTAGCAACAAAAATACCTGCTTGAATTTCCTGGTTTGGTATAAAAACATTAGTCTCGTTTGTGACTAAATCTATTTTTCGGACAACTTGGGATCTGGCTGGCAGAAATATAGCATTACTGCCCGAAAAACTTGTTATGTTCATGTATATTGGGAATTTTAGGTTATTTGGTCTAATCATGAACTTATCTCCATCCTGCTTGTATTCAAGTATGCAGTTATATTTTTTTATAAAATCTAGGCCTATAATTCCATCACACTGCAGTACAAATTTAGAATGAACCAAATGAAAGCTGTGTGGGATTATATATCCTCCAGTTTGCAGTTCTACAAAGGCTAAGCCTTTGGAGTTAATTACTCCTTCTCCTATGCCTTGTTTATTTATAACATTGTCTTCTTCAATGTCATAGAAGATGTCAGAATTTTCCTTTATGAGCGAAATGTCCGCTCCTGTATCTAATAAGAATGTTAAATTTTTCTTTGAAACTGAACTAAGAAATGTAATGAATCTATTGAGGCCGAAATTTATGACGTGAACCCTTATGCTCTGTGTTGTTCGAACATTATTATTTCTGTTATTTGTGTTGTTATAATTTCTACCTCGATTGGAATTGTTATTACCGTGGTTACCGCTTCCTCGGTATCCTCGGTTACTATATCTGTTCCTGATATAATTTTATGATTTCCATCATTGTTTCTGCCTCTATTTGAGTTACCATTACGGTAACCTCTAGCCTCTTCCCAGTTGCGTCGGTACAACTACCAACGAACTTTGAGATAGCATCGTTCATATTGTTGAAAGTACCGGCTTGCATTATAAGCTTTACTTTCTCTATGGAACAGTTTGTAGTCGTAGCCTTGATAGCATGCTGTGTGCTATATTTATTGGCTATATCAAGTGAAAGTCCATCATTTATATATGCACTTTCCAGAGCTTTTGTCATATGCTCAACCTCTTTTGTATATTGGTTGGCAATTTTATTCTTTTGTTGAAGGTTCATCAGCTTTGTTGTTATCACTTCAACTGACTCGCCCTTTACATTTCCTCTAAGACTCGAAATTACCTGTGTTATGGTAGTTTCACTGCTTATCAGATTTCTTGCTGTTCCTTTTAGTTTGGTTTTTATAACCTAGAGACTCATGTTCTCCTTTGATTGAGTTTACTATATTTAGAGCATCTATAAAACTTGTTAAGTTTTCAGCCTTACCTTAAAGTCAGGTATAAGCTTTGATGCTGTATTTAGGAAATCAATATTGGACTGTGCCATTGTATTTTCTATTTTTAATATAGCTGGGATTGTTAGGTTTAATAGGGGTTTATCTTCGATGTCGGTATATTTTTCTTCTTCTCCTTCCGACTCGGTGACCTCTAAATCAATTTCTTCTGGTTCTATTGATTCAGATTGTTCGTCTGCATCAATCGTTAAAGAGGTATTTAGTATTGTTAGAATTGATATTTCCAAACTTAATTTCCTTTTAACTGCTATCAAGTTTAATCGAAGTTTGATTAATAGTCTTGATAACTTAGACGAGTGTTCTTAATTAATTGTTTCCCTATGTTCGTATATTAGTTCTCTTGCTTCATTAAAGCAGCCAACTAATGTTGATGCATGTCTTTGAATTGTTTCTGCCTGTATAGGCCTATTCTGTGATAAGCATTTATATGACTTATCGAATTTATTTTTTATATTTTTAATTGCTGTGCATATTTCATGCCATTCCATGCTCTAGTAAATTTACGAACTGTTGGTATTTTGTTGGTTCTCTACTCAATGTTTCATGTAGTATGTTAATACTAATTAGACCTTATCCAGATCTAATGCATTGCTCAAGTATTTCTTCTTGAGGCACCTATTATGTAATTTATATACTTTAGTTAACATATTCGCACATAACAGTACTACTACTATTATGAGGAGTACCGTAATGGTTTTAAGCTCAGGCTGTGATGCCTGAACTGTATTAATTACGTTTGCGGTGGAGTCCGCTACATTTGAATTATGGTCTAGCATAGTAGACGATTTCGTAGTTGTTGTGTTTAGGCTATCAATTTTCGATATGGCATTATCGCTTATGCCCATTCAATTAAGCTTTATATAATTTATAAAATTTATCTAAACGTTTACAATTGTTTGATAATTCCATTCGACTACTTCGTCGAAGCGAGCTATTTCCTCTAACTCATCTGCATTTACAGTAAGCCAACAATAGGCAGTAAATCTGACAGACACAAAAATGCGTGTGTAAAAACGCTGTAAAATTGTGACACCAATTAAGATATGCTGATATATGTCTACAGGCATGGCTAAATAAATGACGTTTTTGATATATCTACTTAATGAAACGTTAATTTAAATTGGTAAAATACATGTAATGTAATTTTATAGACAATGTGTCTTCTTCCCAGAACGGGATAAAAGTAAGGATCAAAAAAATTTTTTTATATATATCCACTATATATATATATCCACTATATTGTCATTATTAAAACTTTCCGCAGCTGAGTATATATTCTCAGTGCCAGAGACGTGAAAATATTAGGTTTTGAATGTGGTTGGCTCACAATTCTGTTTTACATTTCAATAAGGAGAAAAAAAAATTCTCCAACCACATTTGTTAGTAGAAGCCTATCTCTATCATTGTTAGTTATTTTCAAGCAGCGGTTTCCCGCGTCGGCTTGAGTTTATGTACTTAAAAATAAGGCAAATTGGGGCATTTGCATTTAAGCAGCCCGTTTGCGTTTCTTCGCACTTTGGCGAAGCTCGTTTTCGATTTCTTCAAGACGCTCTATGTAGCGTTGTCGGGCCGTCTCCTCTTTTGCCAACTGGGTCATTTCCTTGACCAGTCGGCGTTGCTGAAGCAGTTTAATCCTCCTTCCAGAGCGTTTGTGTTTCCTCACCTCCTGTCTTGCCCGGTACTCAGCTATTGTGAGTGGGCGTGGTCCATCTGCGGGGTTCTGTTGAAGTGCTTCCTCCAGCGTTGGCAGGTCCCTTTGTACTATGGGCTGCGCATTAAGTATGTATGAAAATTGTGGCTCATCTGCCATCAATTACCGCTTTGTTTTGCTGTGTATTATTGTGTGGTTGTTAATAATTTATGCTGTTGTTGTTTCTCATTGTTTGCACTGCGTTTGATTTGTTGAATAATTGCGCTTTATATGCATAAGTATGTTTGCAGTTGTTCTTGTTCTTGTTATTGCTTTCTTTGCATGTATTGTAGTTGCAGCTAATGAGTACTGCTATTTTTGTGAACACAGCTGTACGTAGGCGTTCATAATTTTTTTTTTTTTTTAAATTTTTACAACTTGCACAAAACATAATCACAAATCACACATAAAGTTATCCGAAGATTGCAGCAGGACTCGAGACCGAGTCACGGTATGTATGCAGAAGGCATGCATATGTTATGTATAGCTTGACCACTTGAGCTGCAAAGTGCATGCTCAGCATTCTCACGCTCCGCGATCGGCTTATGTATAAGCGTTAGATCGTATTTCAAGAGCTGGAGTGCTTGTGTAATGGTTGGTGGTTTTTGGTTTAGTTTATGTTTATTAAATATTATGACAAAGTGTCACAATGTACTTATTGTACATATACGAAGGGTAGATACACTACTTACTTACTTACTTACTACTACTTAACCCATTTCACCACCGTACACGCACACACTATTCGGCAGCGGTGCTTACAGCTATGGAAAACGTTAAACTGAATAACTTCTGTGTTTATTATTCGATTATTACCAAATTTTCAGAGATCATCAGGCTAGCTATAGTTATCATATAAACCGAAAATGAACAATATGGCATCAAAATTGCGCTTGTAATCAATTTTTTTCGATTTACAGGGGCGGAAGGGGGCGTGGCCAAAATCCAAAATAAACTTGATCAGCGTGCAATAATAACACATACTGTCACCAAATTTGGTAGTTCTAGCTCTTATAATAGCTGAGATCTAGATTTTCACACGGACAGACAGACGGACAGACAGACAGACGGACAAACGGCTATATCGACTCGGCTGTTGATCCTGAGCCAGAATATATATACTTTATGGGGTCGGAGGTGTCTCCTTCTGCCTGTTACATACATTTTCGGTTTGAACAAAATTATAATACCCTTCTACTCAATGAGTAGCGGGTATAAAAAAAATATAAGAAAAAGCTGCGCTCTAACAATCGCACACAGCTGATTTAAGAGACTATCACTTCTCCACTTGTTAACTAAGATCATTGGGAGCCATTAAAAAAATTTTAAATAAAATGCACGACCACCAATTAATGCATATTCAACAAGTAAAGAAAGCTACAGTCGAAAGCGCCCGACAGTAAGATACCATTCGCCCAGTTTCGAAACAAATTATCACATATTTAATTCCATTAAAAAACTCTGCACAAGTTTATCCTCCACCTATTTTTTAGATTAGATTTATCTCTGAATAGCGCCATCTACATGTGAAAACGGCATAGCTTTACACACGCTACGGCTGAAACGAAGCATCGTGACATGACGCGCAGCACAGGCGCAAGCAGTGGAAGTACGGAAAGTACGGATGGATAACTTCTGTGTTTATCGTCCGATTGGATTGTAATTTCGGGAATACATTTATATTGCAATACAATTTATATTGCAATTATTTATGTTCGTACCAAAGCAGAAAGCTGTAATTTCAATACTTCTCCTAATAATCGAAAATTATCGATTTGCGTGGGCGGTGGGCGTGGCACCCCAAATTTCAAATAAATTCCATTTGCGCATGATTCATAGGAACCATCATGCTAAATTTGGTGTCTGTAGCTGTAATACTTTCCTTAATATACAAAAATTATCGCTTTGCGTGGGCGGTGGGCGTGGCACCCCAAATTTGAAAAAAATCATTCTGCGCATAGCTTACAGGAACCATCATGCCAAATTTGGTGTCTGTAACTGTAATACTTTCCTTAATATTCGTAAATTATCGATTTGCGTGGGCGGTGGGCGTGGCACTCCAAATTTGAAATAAACTTGATCTGCGTATGGTATACAGGAACCATTATGTCAAATTTGGTGTCTCTATTGTAATAGCTGAGATCTCGACGTTCATACAGACAGACGGACAGACGGACGGACGGACACACGGACATGGCTCAATCGACTCGGCTGTTGATCCTGAGCCAGAATATATATACTTTATAGGCTCTGCCATGTCTCCTTCTGCCTGTTACATACTTTTGCACAAACTTAGTATACCATTTTTGACCATTTTCAATGGTCGAATGGTATAAAAATTAAAGTATAAGTTCTTAAAAAAAAAAAAGAAAAAGCTTAAGCGGCATGAACTGGAAATTGAACTACGGGCCTGTCGGTTCAGGAATTCATCGCTTTTCCATTAAGCTACCGACGCTGTTATCCAACAACTGCCAAAATTTGCATTGTAAGGCATTCTTATTATTTCCTGTACAAATAAAGAATTTGCGCTTCCGGCAGCGCTGCTTACAGCTATGGAAAACGTTATGCTGAATAACTTCTGTGTTTATTATCCGATTGTTACCAAATTATCAGAGATCATCTGGCTAGCTATAGTCATCATCATATAAACCGAAAATGAACAATATGGCATTAAAATTGCGCTTGTAATCAATTTTTTGCGATTTACAGGGGCGATTCACCCGGACAGACAGACGGACATACAGACAGACAGACGGACATGGCTATATCGACTCGGCTGTTGATCCTGAGCCAGAGTATATATACTTTATGGGGTCGGAGGTATCTCCTTCTGCCTGTTACATACATTTTCGGTCTGAACAAAGTTATAATACCCTTCTACTCTATGAGTAGCGGGTATAAAAAGGTAAGAAAAATTGAGACCAAGTGATTGAAAAAAAAAAAAAAAAGGAAAATCGAAAATCGAAAACAAGTAAGAAAGCTACATTCGAGTGTGCTCGACTGTAATATACTCGCTACCCAGCTGCTTGTACATCAAAATTATTTGCGGAACAATAAAGAACGGCCACAATCATATTTTGACCGTAAAAGGCCATGGACTTACAATATTTATGCGAAGTCAAAATCTAAAATAAAAAAAATAATTTTTTGCACACATTTAATTTTTGATGCGGGTGGGACTCGAACCCATAAATGCATAATATTTCTGTTCGTTATGCAGTCCACAACTTAACTCATTTCACCACCGTACACGCACACACTATTCGGTACAATGCTGCAAGCAGCGCTGCCGGCAAAAGGAGTAGAAAGTATTGAAAACGTATAACTTTTATTAAGGTACATAAAAAATCCAAGATTTATCACTTAAACAGTAAAAATAATAATTCTACCTGTTGAAGACTATAAATCGAATACTTGCATGTAAAAAACGATATGTGCCCTTTTAATACCTCTTTATATACTTGAATGGAAAGTATTCTAGAGCACTCTAACTTTTAATAAATGTTGTTAAAAAACGATCGATAGGTTCTATGGCATATATACGATGTATCGGTCCGTACCGGCTCGTTCCGACTTAGTTACAGCGGGCAGCAATGAGAAACATGTATACAAAGTTTCATGAAGGTAGCTCAAAAAGGGAGGCAAAAACTTTTTTTTAGAAAAACTAAGAAAAGTTTGATCTCCGCCAGCATGACACGCATGCGGAATCGAACCTTGGACCCATTACCTAAGAGGACTACCACTTCTCCATTCGGCCATTAAGCCATTACTCAAATTTTGCCAACGTTACATTTTGAGACCATTCGGAAATTCTTGCACGACAAAAACAAAGTCTGAATGCATGATGCGTGTTGTTGTGGCTATTTATTCTTATAACTTAAACATACAATTAAAAAAAAAAAAATAAATAAATAATAGAAAAAGCTGCGATCTAACAATCGCACACAGCTGATTTAAGAGACTGTCACTTCTCCACTTGTTAACTAAGTTCATTGTGAGCCATTAAACAAGTAAAAAAGCTACAGTCGAGTGTGCTCGACTGTAATATACCCGCTACCCAGCTGCTTGTACAAAATTTATTTGCGGAACAAAAAAACGGCTACAATCATATTTTGACCGTAAAAGGCTATGGACTTATAATATTTATGCAAAGTCAAAATATAAAATAAAAAAAAAAAAAACATTTTTGCACACATTTAATTTTTGATGCGGGCGGGACTCGAACCCGTAAATGCATAATAGTACTGTTTGTTTTGCAGTCCACAACTTAACCCATTTCACCACCGTACACGCACACACGATTCGGCACAATGCTGCAAGCAGCGCTGCCGGCAGCGCTGCTTACAGCTGTGGAAAACGTTAAGCTGAATAACTTCTGTGTTTATTATCCGATTGTTACCAAATTTTCAGAGATCATCTGGCTAGCTTTAGTTATCATGTAAATATAGCATCAAAATTGCACTTGTTATCAATGTTTTTTCGATTTGCGGGGGCGGAAGGGGGCATGGCCAAAATCCAAAATAAACTTGATCAGCGTGCAATAAAAACACATTTTGTCACCAAATTTGGTAGTCCTAGCTCTTATAATAGCTGAGATCTAGATTTTGACACGGACAGACAGACGGACAGACGGACAGACTGACATGGCTATATCGACTCGGCTGTTGATCCTGAGCCAGAATATATATACTTTATGGGGTCGGAGGTGTCTCCTTCTGCCTGTTACATACATTTTCGGTTTGAACAAAGTTATACCCTTCTACTCTATGAGTAGCGGGTATAAAAATTTTAAATAAAATGCACGACCACCAATTAATGCATATTCAACAAGTAAAGAAAGCTACAGTCGAAAGCGCCCGACAGTAAGATACCATTCGCCCAGTTTCGAAACAAATTATCACATATTTAATTCCATTAAAAAACTCTGCACAAGTTTATCCTCCACCTATTTTTTAGATTAGATTTATCGCTGAATAGCGCCATCTACATGTGAAAACGGCATAGCTTTACACACGCTACGGCTGAAACGAAGCATCGTGACATGACGCGCAGCACAGGCGCAAGCAGTGGAAGTACGGAAAGTACGGATGGATAACTTCTGTGTTTATCGTCCGATTGGATTGTAATTTCGGGAATACATTTATATTGCAATACAATTTATATTGCAATTATTTATGTTCGTACCAAAGCAGAAAGCTGTAATTTCAATACTTCTCCTAATAATCGAAAATTATCGATTTGCGTGGGCAGTGGGCGTGGCACCCCAAATTTCAAATAAATTTCATTTGCGCATAATTCATAGGAACCATCATGCCAATTTTGGTGTCTGTAGCTGTAATACTTTCCTTAATATACAAAAATTATCGCTTTGCGTGGGCGGTGGGCGTGGCACCCTGAATTTGAAAAAACGCATTCTGCGCATAGTTTACAGAAACCATCATGCCAAATTTGGTGTCTGTAACTGTAATACTTTCCTTAATATTTGTAAATTATCGATTTGCGTGGGCGGTGGGCGTGGCATTCCAAATTTGAAATAAACTTGATCTGCGTATGGTATACAGGAACCATCATGTCAAATTTGGTGTCTCTTTTGTAATAGCTGAGATCTCGACGTTCATACAGACAGACGGACAGATGGACGGACGGACACACGGACATGGCTCAATCGACTCGGCTGTTGATCCTGAGCCAGAATATATATACTTTATAGGCTTTGCCATGTCTCCTTCTGCCTGTTACATACTTTTGCACAAACTTAGTATACCATTTTTGACCATTTTCAATGGTCGAATGGTATAAAAATTAAAGTATAAGTTCTTAAAAAAAAAAAAAAAAAGCTTAAGCGGCATGAACTGGAAATTGAACTACGGGCCTGTCGGTTCAGGAATTCATCGCTTTTCCATTAAGCTACCGACGCTGTTATCCAACAACTGCCAAAATTTGCATTGTAAGGCATTCTTATTATTTCCTGTACAAATAAAGAATTTGCGCTGCCGGCAGCGCTGCTTACAGCTATGGAAAACGTTATGCTGAATAACTTCTGTGTTTATTATCCGATTGTTACCAAATTATCAGAGATCATCTGGCTAGCTATAGTCATCATCATATAAACCGAAAATGAACAATATGGCATCAAAATTGCGCTTGTAATCAATTTTTTGCGATTTACAGGGGCGATTCACACGGACAGACAGACGGACAGACAGACAGACAGACAGACGGACATGGCTATATCGACTCGGCTGTTGATCCTGAGCCAGAGTATATATACTTTATGGGGTCGGAGGTATCTCCTTCTGCCTGTTACATACATTTTCGGTCTGAACAAAGTTATAATACCCTTCTACTCTATGAGTAGCGGGTATAAAAAGGTAAGAAAAATTGAGACCAAGTGATTGAAAAAAAAAAAAACAAAAGGAAAATCGAAAATCGAAAACAAGTAAGAAAGCTACATTCGAGTGTGCTCGACTGTAATATACTCGCTACCCAGCTGCTTGTACATCAAAATTATTTGCGGAACAATAAAGAACGGCCACAATCATATTTTGACCGTAAAAGGCCATGGACTTACAATATTTATGCGAAGTCAAAATCTAAAATAAAAAAAATAATTTTTTGCACACATTTAATTTTTGATGCGGGTGGGACTCGAACCCATAAATGCATAATATTTCTGTTCGTTATGCAGTCCACAACTTAACTCATTTCACCACCGTACACGCACACACTATTCGGTACAATGCTGCAAGCAGCGCTGCCGGCAAAAGGAGTAGAAAGTATTGAAAACGTATAACTTTTATTAAGGTACATAAAAAATCCAAGATTTATCACTTAAACAGTAAAAATAATAATTCTACCTGTTGAAGACTATAAATCGAATACTTGCATGTAAAAAACGATATGTGCCCTTTTAATACCTCTTTATATACTTGAATGGAAAGTATTCTAGAGCACTCTAACTTTTAATAAATGTTGTTAAAAAACGACCGATAGGTTCTATGGCATCTATACGATGTATCGGTCCGTACCGGCTCGTTCCGACTTAGTTACAGCGGGCAGCAATGAGAAACATGTATACAAAGTTTCATGAAGGTAGCTCAAAAAGGGAGGCAAAAACTATTTTTTAGAAAAACTAAGAAAAGTTCGATCTCCGCCAGCATGACACGCATGCGGAATCGAACCTTGGACCCATTACCTAAGAGGTCCACCACTTCTCCATTCGGCCATTAAGCCATTACTCAAATTTTGCCAACGTTACATTATGAGACCATTTGGAAATTCTTGCACGACAAAAACAAAGTCTGAATGCACGATGCGTGTTGTTGTTGCTATTTATTCTTATAACTTAAACATACAATTAAATAAAAAATAAATAAAAAATAATAGAAAAAGCTGCGATCTAACAATCGCACACAGCTGATTTAAGAGACTGTCACTTCTCCACTTGTTAACTAAGTTCATTGTGAGCCATTAAAAAATGTTAAATAAAATGCACGACCACCAATTAATGCATATTCAAAAATTAAAGTAAAAGTTCTTAAAAAAAAAAGAAAAAGCTTAAGCGGGATAAACTGGGAATCGAACCACGGGCCTGTTGGTTCAGGAGTTCATCACGTTTCCACTTAGCTACTGACGCAGTTATCCAACAACAGCAAAAATTTGCATTGTAAGGCATTCGTATTATTTCCTGTACAAATAAAGAATTTGCGCTGCCGGCAGCGCTGCTTACAGCTATGGAAAACGTTAAGCTGAATAACTTCTGTGTTTATTATGCGATTGTTACCAAATTTTCAAAGATCATCTGGCTAGCTTTAGTAGCTTTAGGCAAAAGGTGGCGTGGCCAAAATCCAAAATAAACTTGAATAGCGTGCAATTATAACACATTTTGTCACCAAATTTGGTAGTTCTAGCTCTTATAATAGCTGAGATCTAGATTTTCACACGGACAGACAGACGGACATGGCTATATCGACTCGGCTGTTGATCCTGAGCCAGAATATATATACTTTATGTGGTCGGAGGTGTCTCCTTCTGCCTGTTACATACATTTTTGGTTTGAACAAAGTTATAATACCCTTCTACTCTATAAGTAGCGGGTATAAACATTTTTGCATAATAGTACTGTTCGTTTTGCAGTCCACAACTTAACTCATTTCACCATCGGACAGGCGCACACTACTCGGATCAATGCTGCTGGCAGCGCTGCCAGAGCGGAGGGGGGCGTCGCCAAAATCCAAAATCAACTTGATCAGCGTGCAATAATAACACATTTTGTCACCAAATTTGGTAGTTCTAGCTTTTATAATAGCTGAGATCTAGATTTTCACACGGACGGATAGACGGACATGTCTGTATCGACTCGGCTGTTGACCCTGAGCCAGAATATATATATGTCGGAGTATAAAGATTATGCATGAACTTGAATTATTTTATCATATTATGTTTTGCGTCTTTGCATTGTGGTTCTTCGTCGTTTTTCTGCAAGCACCGTTGGAGCGGGGCGACAACGACGCGTCGCCTGTCTAGTTGCACGACGATGCGTCGCGACGTTGCCGCCGAGTGTGGTTCGAGTTTTCGTTTAGGCTGTTAGAAAACGAGCAGGGCAGTATGCTTGAGTGATCGCCTGTGAATAGTTCGAAAGGCGCTGCGCTCTAATGGGAGACGAAGAGAATTCGACATCAGAAGTGGGATCGGGCCCTATACCTTCAACAGTAGATAGACCATGGCGTACCATTATGGAACTACAAAATAAAAATTTAATTGAACTTGTGCGGGCCATACAAACAACGGCATCTGATGCGGGGCGAAGTAAAGCGGTGCAACTACCCAAATTTTTGAAATCACGTTTGATTCTGGAGCTGAATGCTCGCTGCTGAAAGAAAAGCTAAGTACTAAATTTTCTGGTAAAAGATTTAATAATATTGTTATATTAAAAGGCATAGGCAGTAATGGAATATGTAGTACTGTACAGGTTTTAAGTAACGAAAAAATTGACGAATTGCTGAAATGCAATATAATTAGACCAAGCTGTTCACCTTATGCAAGCCCTATATTGCTAGTAAAGAAAAAAAATGGTTCGGATAGGCTTTGTGTTGACTATAGGGAGTTAAATTCAAACACAGTCGCTGATAAATACCCTCTGCCACTTATACAGGATCAAATAAGTAGACTTCGAGGAGCTTATTATTTTACATGTTTAGATATGGCTAGTGGTTACTACCAAATTCCCTTAAATGCGGATTCAATTGAGTATACAGCGTTTGTGACACCCGATGGCCAGTATGAGTTTTTATCTATGCCTTTCGGGCTTCAAAATGCGCCGTCGGTATTTCAACGTTTAGTAATGCAATGGCTCGGGGATCTTGCAAATTCTTATGTTATCGTCTATATGGACGACATCATGATAACACCATCAACACAATGTGAGGCGTTAGAAAGATTACAAATTATTGTAGATGTTCTGACAGAGGCCGGGTTTTCATTCAACATTACGAAGTGTTCCTTCTTGAAAAAATCGGTTCAATATTTAGGCTACAATTTTAGTGCTGGCGAAATTCGCCCAAACCCTCAGAAAATTGTTGCGTTGACTGCTCTTCCGCCTCCAAATTCAGTCACATCGCTTAGGCAATTTATTGGATTAGCAACTTATTTCAAACAGTTTATTAAGGGATTTTCACAGTTGATGAAACCGTTATATTTTTTAACGTCAGACAAAAATAAATTTATCTGGAAAGCGGAACATGAACAGATACGGAAAAAGGTTATTTCTACTCTTACTGATAAACCAGTCCTTGTTATTTTTGACCCAAAATATCCAATTGAATTGCATACGGATGCAAGTTGCAGTGGCTATGGTGCAATTTTATTACACAAAATTAACGACAAGCCCCAGGTAATAGAATACTATAGCAAAGCTACTACACCTGCAGAGTCAAGATACCACTCGAAACTTTAGCTGTTGTAAACTCCATCAAATATTTTCGGCATTATTTGTTGGGTAGGAACTTTACTGTTTTCACTAACTGTAACTCTTTAAAGGCGTCAAGAAATAAACAAGATTTGACCCCTAGAGCCCAACGTTGGTGGGCTTATTTGCAATCATTTACATTTGAAGTTCAGTATAGAGAGGGGAAGAGAATGGCAGATGTTGACTTTTTGTCAAGAAATCCTATCTCACCGAAGTCTACTATTGCTGTAAAGGTGATTGAAGAGAAGAGAGTTAATTTAGCCGAAATTTCAAGCAACTGGGTCATTGCTGAACACCGTCGAGACTCGGACATAGCCGAAATCGTGAGCAAATTAAAAGATGGTTCTCTTGCTGAAGATATTGCGAAAACCTATGAACTAAGGGCAGAAGTTCTTTACCGAAAAATACAGAGAAATGGCAGAACACGCTGTTTACCAGTGATACCGCGTTCCTTTAAATGGTCTGTTATAAGCCAGGTGCATGAGTCAATAATGCATTTAGGTTGGGAAAAGACACTAGATAAAGTTTACGATTTTTATTGGTTTGACAATATGTCAAAATATGTTAGAAAATTTGTTGACAATTGTATCACATGCAAAATGTCCAAATCAAACTCAGGAAAAATTCAGGCCGAATTGCATCCAATCCCAAAAGTCAATATTCCTTGGCACACTATCCACATCGATATAACAGGGAAATTAAGTGGCAAGAGTGACCAGAAGGAGTATATTATTGTTCAAGTAGACGCTTTTACCAAGTATGTCTATCTTAGTCATAGTCTTAAATTAGACAGTGAGAGTTGCATAAAAGCTGTTCAATCGGCCGTTTCGTTGTTTGGAGTACCAAACCGAATAATAGCTGACCAGGGAAGGTGTTTTACGGGTGCAAAGTTTAGTCAATTCTGTTCAGATCAGAAAATAAACTTGCATTTGATTGCCACCGAGACTAGCCGAGCTAATGGTCAAGTTAACGAACCATGAGCACCTTGAAAAATGTGTTAACGGCGGTTGAAACTGGAACGCAGTCTTGGAAGGACGTGTTAGGGGAGGTGCAGTTGGCAATCAATTGTACAACTAACCGTGTGACGAAGGCAAGTCCTCTTGAAATGTTATTGGGAAAGGTAGCACGCCCATTAGAATTACTTCCACCTGGTGACATAGAAAATGATGTTGATCTGTCAAATGTAAGAGCACAAGCTGAAAAGAATGTTTTAGCCACGGCAGTTTATGACAAAGAACGATTTGATAAAAATAGGCAAAAGTTCTTAGACACAAAGTAGGAGATTTTGTGCTACTTAAAACGAAGAGAGGCATCAAACTGATGTTTGTTTTGATCATGGCGTGTGGGGCATTGAGTTTGTAATGTTGAATGAAGAAGAATAATTGATTTTGGTAAAAATTACGTTATAGTAAGAATTATGTAAAGATACTGGTTAAAAAGGCTTGATACTGTTTTGTGTAATTAACTTGATAAGTTTATACGAATTGATATGGAAATATTAAATCTTTTGTTTATAAAAAAAAAACAAATAAATAATAATAAAATTATAAAAAGACAATTGAATGGAACACGAGGTCGTATTAGAGTCAGGATGGCCGTTTCGGAGTATAAAGATTATGCATGAACTTGAATTATTTCATCATATTATTTGCGTCTTTGCATTGTGGTTGTCCGTCGTTTTTCTGCAAGTGCCGTTGGAGCGGGGCGACAACGACGCGTCGCCTGTCTAGTTGCACGACGATGCGTCGCGACGTTGCCGCCGAGTGTGGTTCGAGTTTTTGTATAGGCTGTTAGAAAACGAGCAGGGCAGTATGCTTAAGTGATCGCCTGTGAATAGTTCGAAAGGCGCTGCGCTCTAATGGGAGACGAAGAGAATTCGACATACACTTTATGGGGTCGGAGATGTCTCGTTCTGCCTGTTACATACATTTTCAGTTTGAACAAGGTTGTAATACCCTTCTACTCTATGAGTAGCGGGTATAAAAAAAATTGATCTAATGAAAAAACGAAAATAAACACAGGCACTAATTCCTGTCTGGCTAGGATTTTTAAATCCTGGATTGTGATCTCAGTGCTCCCTAGCCCGCAGCAGCAGCAGACAGCGTCTTTCCGGTAGCAGCTTTTTCTATGGATAAAGGCTGGAAAAAGAGCACCAGCAGTTAGATAAAGAAAATATAAACCGAAAAATTAAAAAAAAAATCTTGTGTTCTTACACATAAAATCACGCACATATCTATGCATACATACAACAGGTCAAAAATAAAAAAAAGGAGCCCATTAAAAAACAAGTCAGAAAGCTACATTCGAGTGTGCTCGACTGTAATATACCCGCTACCCAGCTGCTCGTACATCAAAATTATTTGCGGAACAATAAAGAACGGCCACAATCATATTTTGACCGTAAAAGCCCATGGACTTACAATATTTTTGCAAAGTCAAAATCTAAAATAAAATAAATAATTTTTTGCAACTTTTGATGCGGGTGGGACTCGAGCCCATAAATGCATAATAGTTTTGTTCGTTATGCAGTCCACAACTTAACCCATTTCACCACCGTACACGCACACACTATTCGGTACAATGCTGCAAGCAGCGCTGCCGGCAAAAGGAGTAAAAAGTATTGAAAACGTATAACTTTTATTCAGGTACCACAAAAATCCAAGATTTATCACTTAAACAGTAAAAATAATAATTCTACCTGTTGAAGACTATAAATCGAATACGTGCATGTAAAAAACGATATGTGCCCTTTTAATACCTCTTTATATACTTGAATGGAAAGTGTTCTATAGAACTCTAACTTTTAATAAGTTTTGTTAAAAAACGACCGATAGGTTCTATGGCATCTATACGATGTATCGGTCCGTACCGGCTCGTTCCGACCTATTTACAGCGGGCAGCAATAAGAGACATGTATACAAAGTTTCATGAAGGTAGCTCAAAAAGGGAGGCAAAAACTTTTTTTTGCAAAAAACTAGAAAAGTTCGATCTCCCCCACCATGACATGTATGCATGCGGAATCGAACCTTGGATCCATTACCTAAGAGGTCCACCACTTCTCCATTCGGTCATTCAGCCATTACTCAAATTTTGCCAAAGTTATATTATGAGACCATTCCGAAATTCTTGCACGACAAAAACAAAGTCTGAATGCATGATGCGTGTTGTTGTTGCTATTTATTCATAAATAATAATCATAAACATATAATTAAATAAAAAATAAAAATAAGAAAATATAAGAAAAAGCTGCGCTCTAACAATCGCACAGAGCTGATTTAAGAGACTGTTACTTCTCCACTTGTTAACTAAGTTCATTGTGAGCCATTAAAAAAATTTTAAATAAAATGACCAAACTGAATAACTTCTGTGTTTATTATTCGATTGTTACCAAATTGTCAGAGATCATCAGGCTAGCTATAGTTATCATATAAACTGAAAATAAACAATATGGCATCAAAATTGCACTTGTAATCAATTTTTTTCGATTTACAGGGGCGGAAGGGGGCGTGGCCAAAATCCAAAATAAACTTGATCAGCGTGCAATAATAACACATACTGTCACCAAATTTGGTAGTTCTAGCTCTTATAATAGCTGAGATCTAGATTTTCACACGGACAGACAGACGGACAGACGGACAGACAGACAGACGGACAGACGCACATGGCTAGATCGACTCGGCTGTTGATCCTGACCCAGAATATATATATACTTTATGGGGTCGGAGGTGTCTCCTTCTGCTTGTTACATACATTTTCGGTTTGAACAAAGTTATAATACCCTTCTACTCTATGAGTAGCGGGTATAAAAAAGGAAAAAAAATAAATTTGTAATTTGTAAATTTGTAATTTCCTACTAAAATTTTATTTAAATGTTGTAACGGACTGCTTTTTTTCAGGGCTGTGCCGACTCGCTCAGCTGCACTAGGGGAGAGGTTTTTCCCGCTTCCCTTCAGTCCGCACAAAAATGCCGATGAATTTCGATACTTACGTATTACGCCTCACACACAACAACTACACCAAATACATATTACGACAACTACCACAAAAACAATCTTTGGTGACCGAAATTGGTCACCGCGCACCCACCCAACCATGTGATGCTCCTGCTCACTGTTTCGGAGCATCACCTTAACCGATTGGTCCGATCCTGGCTTGCTACGGCCGCCCCATCTCCCTTAGTAACAAGACTTAGCCGATTATTTTTTCTTCTCACGTTACAAATTTTCATTTAGTTAACATTATTTCACACAAAAGGTGCCTACGTAAAAACCTACACAAAACCTAACAAGAATTTGACGCTAACTAAATACACATAAATATATAAGTTTACTTAAATCATAATTATAATCTAAATTAAAGTTAAGGGTCGGGGATCTGCGCGGCCCGCGGTGCTGTGGCGGCCGCGCACTGTTGCGGCGCTGCGCTATACTTGCGCGCTGCGCTGCGGTTGTTCGCTGCTGCTACGCTGCTGATACGCTGCTGATCGAACGGCGCCTTTGGCGCGCTGACGAGGATGGGTTCGAAGGTGGATGCAGGGTCAAGGTAAAACGAGTCTTCTGGCGGAACTCCGCTTGGAACAAACTCACCAGGAGACTGCTTCTTTCTGGCATCTTCTGTAGCAAAATAATTATATTATTATAATAATATTTTCATAAACAGCTGTTAAGGCAAAAGGCAACAGCACCTAATATTTCGAGAGACGCCGCTGATCCTCCCGAGCAACGGTTCACCCTGGCCAAGGCCGGCACAGATGATGATGCACAGTCCGTTAGGCGCCAACGCGGGGCCCACGATTCAATAGCCGTGCAATTTCTGCTGCACCCTGGCGTCGGTAAATTTTTCACACGTTCCATGTGTTTTGTTGTTGTTGGTGTGTTTGTGTTTTATTCCAGACGCTGCTTCGACTCCAGCCACAGTTTAGGTGCGGATATCTTTGGCGTGATGAACTCCCAGCCGTCGTCCTTGGAGGTCTTCCAATAGATAGGCGTTGTTTCCGACTGCCTGCACTACTCTGGCCCTCAGGAATTTCCTGGCGAACTTTGCGTTGAAGTTTCTTGAGAAGTCACTCAACACAAAGTTCCGGCGGTAAACTTCTTGGCCGGGCACTGCGCGCAAGTTTCTGGTTTTTTGGTCGTAGCGCTGTCGGCTCACCTCGTACGACTGGTCGAGTTTTTCGCGCACCTTTGCATATATGAGCGCCAGCCTGTCCCTCGGACTCATGCCGTCCACTTCTTGGTCACACAAATACCCTAGCTTTCGGGCCAGCTTGTAGCACGCCCCGTTTAAATACAGGTATTGGCCAAAAACGGTGAAGAACGGTGTTTGTCTGGTGGCCGTGTGGATGGAGTTCCGGATCGCAACCTTTATCTCCGGCAGATACGTATCCCACTCCCTGTGGTCTCCTTCGAGGTAACTACGGATCGCCTACAGTACGCTGCGGTTCACCCGTTTGGCCGCGTTGCTGGATGGTGAGTATACAGGTGTCCTGACGTGCTTGATACCGAAGTTCTTCATCATTTCCTCAAACAATTTAGAGGTAAACTGTTTCCCATTGTCGGAGTGTAACACCTCTCCCACTCCGAACTTGAAGAAGACTTCATGCACCAGGAACTCAAGGACCGCGGCTGTAGACGCCTCTCGCATCGCCTTTAAAAGTTATATTTCGAAAAGTGGTCCACCACTATTTTTCGAAGAAGTCAATGTATAACCTCTAGAACGGCCTCTCGGTGTCCACCTTTTCGCCGATGCCCACTTGCATGCGATGATTTGGCGCCTTCGTCTCCTTGCAGATGTCGCAGTTATGCACAAAATCGCGAACCTGTATGGCCTTTCCGGGCCAATAATATAGGCGGCGCAGGACTTTCAGAGCCTTCGCCTGTCCTCCATGGACTGCGGTTGGCTCGACGTGTGCTCGCGCGATAAGCGCACCAGTCAGAGCACCTGGAATGCAAAGTTTTCACTCAGAGCTCTCCACTGCATCACTTACATGCTGCTGGGTGGTCCGCTTGTAGAGCAAGCCAATCTCCACCTTCAGGTCGGGTAAATGTGGCTTGTTTTTTTCTGCCTCACGTACTAACTCCACATAGTCTTCCTCCTCAAAAGCCGTCGTCTCGAAACCCAGCACATCGGTGGGATCCATGAAGATATCCTCCACTTTACGCGACAACGTATCCGCCACTACATTCTCACTGCCTTTGCGGTGTTCGATGGAAAAATGGAATCCGTGCAGCTGTAGTGACCACATTGCTAGTCTGCCGGAGAGGTCCTTCGTCGACATGAGCCACTTCAAGCTGGCGTGGTCAGTTATGCAGGTAAACGCCATCCCCTCGATATACGGCCTGAACTTCTGTATGGCTAGAATGGCTGCCAGGCACTCCTTCTCGGTAACGGTGTAGTTCACCTGGTGCTTGTTCATCTTCGCCGAGAAGAAAGAGATCGGCCGTTCCGGTCCTTCCCCGTCTCGCTGAAACAGTACTGCCCCAACTCCAACGTTTGACGCGTCGCATTGCACGTAAAAGTGTCGCTTGAAATCTGCATGGACCAACACAGGTGCGGTTGTCAGTGCTTCCTTAAAGGAGCCTTATAGTTCTTTCTGCTTCCGAACTTAACAGAAATTTCTTGTTCGTCTTCTTCAGCGCCTCCGTCAACGGTGTTGTCAGTGTGGCAAAGTCCTTTATGAACCGGCGGTACCAGCCAGCCGTCCCTAGGAACGCCCTGACCTTCTTCATGGACTTTGGATTTGGGACCAGTTTAATTGCCGCGACTCTGCCTGGGTCCATCTGGAGGAGACCTCCGCCCACAATGAAGCATAGGTACTTTAACTTCTTGAAGCAGAAATTCGATTTTTTCAAACCAATCGTCAACCCCTGCCTCCTTTAGGCACTGTGCTACTCGGCTCAAGTACTTGAGGTGCGAGCAAGTCGTCGACTTAAACGAAAACGTTGGACCGGCTTTCACCTCCATATCAATTTGCCCGAACGCGAATTTGAGTTCGACGCTGGAGATGTACACCGTCTGGTCCAGCCTGGAAAGGTTCCCCTCGACACTAGGTAGCGGGTAAGCGTCTTTTATTGTTAGTGCATTTAGCTTCCGTGCATCTAAGCAAAATTGATTCTTCCCAGGCTTCGCCAAGACTGTCATCCGATTGCTCCAAGGGCTCTTGCTTTCCTCGATGACTTCGAGCGCTAGCATCTTATCCACTTCCTCCTCAATCACCTCTTGCCCTCCTGGTGACATCGGATACGGTCGGTCTTTGAAGATTTTCGCTCCTTCGATGAGCTCGGTCGTGTGGACATCGACACTAGTCCGGCCGAGGCCTTGCTGCTTAAAAGTGAGGAACTCACGCTGTATCTGCTCCAGCTGTTCTTCTTGCTCCGCTGACAATTTCCTCGTCGATGCTATCCTCAGTGTAGTGCGCCATTCGATGCGCCTGCAGTTCCGCCACCTGACAATCCTGGTTCGGTCTGGCCCCTTCGCCGATGACTTCAGGAGCCAGCTGAAACATCTGCCAGAAGTCGACTCCGAGGTAGGCGGTTTGTTCTAAATATAGACAAACAAAAAATTTACGGTATTCACCTTTTGTCCATATTTCACAGGCAGCTCCACCTATCCAATGATCGATCGATCCTCTCTTATGGCTAATGGAGTTTCCTCATGGCGGGACTCATGTAGAGGCGCGTGCTTCCCGTCCTCATCACCCCTAGCCGTACGTTTCTTGCGCAATCCGAGCACATCGGGGAAACGGTGTCTGGTCTGGCGCACCGATAGCAGAACAATTTTCTGGACGCAGAGTCGCAGTCGCGGAAAATGTGTTCTGATGCTCCGCAGTTCCAGCACCCTGGACTGTCTGGCGATTTTTGAGGCCAGTAGCGCATCTCCTCCACTTGATCCGGTGGTTCGTCAGGTTCCGGAGCAGCTACCTCGTGGACACGAAGCCTTGCGGGAGCCGAAAACGCTGCCGGTTGAGGAAACGAAGTCCGTCCTCGACGTCTAAAACTTCGCTCGGCGTCCGCCGCTAAGACTCGGAGCTCGTCCACGGTAAATATCTCCATAGGATATACGTAACGAGCTATGTTCTCTCGGAGCCCCTTTTTCATGATTTTTACTAGGTGTCTCTCCGCAATGGGCTTGCCCAGCCTCGATGCCAGCCGTCGCATGTGATGAATGTAGTCCTCCACGGTTTCTCCGACCTGCTGTTCCCGCTGCAGCAAGTCATGCTCGGAAACGGTCGAGGAGGGCCTGACGCAGTTGCATCCAATTGTTGAGGGTGGAGTGCCTAACGTGGATCCAATACGGTTAGGAGCACGTGGAACGAGTGCAACACCTCCGCCCATGGCGGCATCGGAGGTCGCTGTTCCGGACGTGTGCAATTCTTGGGGACGGCGCCGCAGGGTACGTGGGTCTCGGCCCCAACATCCTGGTCGACTGCAGCGCTGCGCCTTGGCTCCAACGCGGCCTCAGCTGGTCTCAGGACATCGTTCATCAATTTCATGAGCTCGAGGAATCCCTGTTGTAGCTCCTGCTTCAGCGTCTGCCCTATCTCACTTTCGACGGATTGCCAGTACGTTTGCGCCGCTTGCGCAATAGCTGCATTTACCCCAGACCTCTCCGTTGAGTCCAATTTAACGTTTGGTAGACCCAATTCTGCTTCCGGCTGCATGTGAGTTTCCTCCGGACGTGTGTCTTCCTCTTTGTCTCCTGGCCGTGGATGAACTTGGACTTGTCGGTTAGGCGTCCGCAGAAGTCCTCCTCTTCCCACCGACATCTGGAAACCGGCTGCAAACTGTCCATCAGTGGACCATGTCACATCAGGTGTCTCTGGTACTAGCCCCATTGACCTCAGGTAAGGAACACCAACAACCTTTTTGTCCTCAGCCATGGTAACGAACTTATTTTACTAAGTTTCAGGTGCTGATACTACTTATTTGTGCGTGTGCGGCCGGGTGTTAATTTAACTTAAAAATAATTCTTTACATAAAACAAAATAAATCAATACATGATAAATAAATAATGCTTAATAAAACAAGTAAGAAAGCTACAGTCGAGTGTGCTCGACTGTAATATACCCGCTACCCAGCTGCTCGTACATCATTTATTTGCGGAACAAAAAAACGGCTACAATCATATTTTGACCGTAAAAGGCTATGGACTTATAATATTTATGCAAAGTCAAAATATAAAATAAAAAAAAAACATTTTTGCACACATTTAATTTTTGATGCGGGCGGGACTCGAACCCGTAAATGCATAATAGTACTGTTCGTTTTGCAGTCCATAACTGGGTGAAATGGGTTTCACCACCGTACACGCACACACGATTTGGCACAATGCTGCAAGCAGCGCTGCCGGCAGCGCTATGGAAAACGTTAAGCTGAATAACTTCTGTGTTTATTATCCGATTGTTACCAAAATTTCAGAGATCATCTGGCTAGCTGTAGTTATCATGTAAACCGAAAATGAACAACATGGAATCAAAATTGCACTTGTTATCAATGTTTTTTCGATTTGCGGGGGCGGAAGGGGGCGTGGCCAAAATCCAAAATAAACTTGATCAGCGTGCAATAATAACACATATTGTCACCAAATTTGGTTGTCCTAGCTCTTATAATAGCTGAGATTTAGATTTTCACACGGACAGACAGACGGACAGACGGACATGGCTATATCGACTCGGCTGTTGATCCTGAGCCAGAATATATATACTTTATGGGGTCGGAGGTGCCTCCTTCTGCCTGTTACATACATTTTCGGTTTGAACAAACTTATAATACCCTTCTACTCTATGAGTAGCGGGTATAAAAATAATTGAAATAATGCTAAATAAATAAATAAATGAAGTAATGCTAAATTAATAAATAAATATAAATGAATAATTTCCACCCTCAATGGATTTTATTACTAAAATTTTTACAAACAACAAAGGAAGGGAGATGAAACTACTTCGCTGCCGGTGGACTTCGATCGACTCTGCGTTGCCGTGACAAACAAAACACTCTTGCCGTTCGTCAACTGTTCAAACTGTCACCCTAGTTGACACTTAACTTAATCGCACGACGATGCGTCGCGACGTTGCCGCCGAGTGTGGTTCGAGTTTTTGTATAGGCTGTTAGAAAACGAGCAGGGCAGTATGCTTAAGTGATCGCCTGTGAATAGTTCGAAAGGCGCTGCGCTCTAATGGGAGACGAAGAGAATTCGACATACACTTTATGGGGTCGGAGATGTCTCGTTCTGCCTGTTACATACATTTTCAGTTTGAACAAGGTTGTAATACCCTTCTACTCTATGAGTAGCGGGTATAAAAAAAAATTGATCTAATGAAAAAACGAAAATAAACACAGGCACTAATTCCTGTCTGGCTAGGATTTTTAAATCCTGGATTGTGATCTCAGTGCTCCCTAGCCCGCAGCAGCAGCAGACAGCGTCTTTCCGGTAGCAGCTTTTTCTATGGATAAAGGCTGGAAAAAGAGCACCAGCAGTTAGATAAAGAAAATATAAACCGAAAAATTAAAAAAAAAATCTTGTGTTCTTACACATAAAATCACGCACATATCTATGCATACATACAACAGGTCAAAAATAAAAAAAAGGAGCCCATTAAAAAACAAGTCAGAAAGCTACATTCGAGATGCTCGACTGTAATATACCCGCTACCCAGCTGCTCGTACATCAAAATTATTTGCGGAACAATAAAGAACGGCTACAATCATATTTTGACCGTAAAAGCCCATGGACTTACAATATTTTTGCAAAGTCAAAATCTAAAATAAAATAAATAATTTTTTGCAACTTTTGATGCGGGTGGGACTCGAGCCCATAAATGCATAATAGTTTTGTTCGTTATGCAGTCCACAACTTAACCCATTTCACCACCGTACACGCACACACTATTCGGTACAATGCTGCAAGCAGCGCTGCCGGCAAAAGGAGTAAAAAGTATTGAAAACGTATAACTTTTATTCAGGTACCACAAAAATCCAAGATTTATCACTTAAACAGTAAAAATAATAATTCTACCTGTTGAAGACTATAAATCGAATACGTGCATGTAAAAAACGATATGTGCCCTTTTAATACCTCTTTATATACTTGAATGGAAAGTGTTCTATAGAACTCTAACTTTTAATAAGTTTTGTTAAAAAACGACCGATAGGTTCTATGGCATCTATACGATGTATCGGTCTGTACCGGCTCGTTCCGACTTATTTACAGCGGGCAGCAATAAGAAACATGTATACAAAGTTTCATGAAGGTAGCTCAAAAAGGGAGGCAAAAACTTTTTTTTGCAAAAAACTAGAAAAGTTCGATCTCCCCCACCATGACATGTATGCATGCGGAATCGAACCTTGGATCCATTACCTAAGAGGTCCACCACTTCTCCATTCGGTCATTCAGCCATTACTCAAATTTTGCCAAAGTTATATTATGAGACCATTCCGAAATTCTTGCACGACAAAAACAAAGTCTGAATGCATGATGCGTGTTGTTGTTGCTATTTATTCATAAATAATAATCATAAACATATAATTAAATAAAAAATAAAAATAAGAAAATATAAGAAAAAGCTGCGCTCTAACAATCGCACAGAGCTGATTTAAGAGACTGTTACTTCTCCACTTGTTAACTAAGTTCATTGTGAGCCATTAAAAAAATTTTAAATAAAATGACCAAACTGAATAACTTCTGTGTTTATTATTCGATTGTTACCAAATTGTCAGAGATCATCAGGCTAGCTATAGTTATCATATAAACTGAAAATAAACAATATGGCATCAAAATTGCACTTGTAATCAATTTTTTTCGATTTACAGGGGCGGAAGGGGGCGTGGCCAAAATCCAAAATAAACTTGATCAGCGTGCAATAATAACACATACAAAGTTATAATACCCTTCTACTCTATGAGTAGCGGGTATAAAAAAGGAAAAAAAATAAATTTGTAATTTGTAAATTTGTAATTTCCTACTAAAATTTTATTTAAATGTTGTAACGGACTGCTTTTTTTCAGGGCTGTGCCGACTCGCTCAGCTGCACTAGGGGAGAGGTTTTTCCCGCTTCCCTTCAGTCCGCACAAAAATGCCGATGAATTTCGATACTTACGTATTACGCCTCACACACAACAACTACACCAAATACATATTACGACAACTACCACAAAAACAATCTTTGGTGACCGAAATTGGTCACCGCGCACCCACCCAACCATGTGATGCTCCTGCTCACTGTTTCGGAGCATCACCTTAACCGATTGGTCCGATCCTGGCTTGCTACGGCCGCCCCATCTCCCTTAGTAACAAGACTTAGCCGATCATTTTTTCTTCTCACGTTACAAATTTTCATTTAGTTAACATTATTTCACACAAAAGGTGCCTACGTAAAAACCTACACAAAACCTAACAAGAATTTGACGCTAACTAAATACACATAAATATATAAGTTTACTTAAATCATAATTATAATCTAAATTAAAGTTAAGGGTCGGGGATCTGCGCGGCCCGCGGTGCTGTGGCGGCCGCGCACTGTTGCGGCGCTGCGCTATACTTGCGCGCTGCGCTGCGGTTGTTCGCTGCTGCTACGCTGCTGATACGCTGCTGATCGAACGGCGCCTTTGGCGCGCTGACGAGGATGGGTTCGAAGGTGGATGCAGGGTTAAGGTAAAACGAGTCTTCTGGCGGAACTCCGCTTGGAACAAACTCACCAGGAGACTGCTTCTTTCTGGCATCTTCTGTAGCAAAATAATTATATTATTATAATAATATTTTCATAAACAGCTGTTAAGGCAAAAGGCAACAGCACCTAATATTTCGAGAGACGCCGCTGATCCTCCCGAGCAACGGTTCACCCTGGCCAAGGCCGGCACAGATGATGATGCACAGTCCGTTAGGCGCCAACGCGGGGCCCACGATTCAATAGCCGTGCAATTTCTGCTGCACCCTGGCGTCGGTAAATTTTTCACACGTTCCATGTGTTTTGTTGTTGTTGGTGTGTTTGTGTTTTATTCCAGACGCTGCTTCGACTCCAGCCACAGTTTAGGTGCGGATATCTTTGGCGTGATGAACTCCCAGCCGTCGTCCTTGGAGGTCTTCCAATAGATAGGCGTTGTTTCCGACTGCCTGCACTACTCTGGCCCTCAGGAATTTCCTGGCGAACTTTGCGTTGAAGTTTCTTGAGAAGTCACTCAACACAAAGTTCCGGCGGTAAACTTCTTGGCCGGGCACTGCGCGCAAGTTTCTGGTTTTTTGGTCGTAGCGCTGTCGGCTCACCTCGTACGACTGGTCGAGTTTTTCGCGCACCTTTGCATATATGAGCGCCAGCCTGTCCCTCGGACTCATGCCGTCCACTTCTTGGTCACACAAATACCCTAGCTTTCGGGCCAGCTTGTAGCACGCCCCGTTTAAATACAGGTATTGGCCAAAAACGGTGAAGAACGGTGTTTGTCTGGTGGCCGTGTGGATGGAGTTCCGGATCGCAACCTTTATCTCCGGCAGATACGTATCCCACTCCCTGTGGTCTCCTTCGAGGTAACTACGGATCGCCTACAGTACGCTGCGGTTCACCCGTTTGGCCGCGTTGCTGGATGGTGAGTATACAGGTGTCCTGACGTGCTTGATACCGAAGTTCTTCATCATTTCCTCAAACAATTTAGAGGTAAACTGTTTCCCATTGTCGGAGTGTAACACCTCTCCCACTCCGAACTTGAAGAAGACTTCATGCACCAGGAACTCAAGGACCGCGGCTGTAGACGCCTCTCGCATCGCCTTTAAAAAGTTATATTTCGAAAAGTGGTCCACCACTATTTTTCGAAGAAGTCAATGTATAACCTCTAGAACGGCCTCTCGGTGTCCACCTTTTCGCCGATGCCCACTTGCATGCGATGATTTGGCGCCTTCGTCTCCTTGCAGATGTCGCAGTTATGCACAAAATCGCGAACCTGTATGGCCTTTCCGGGCCAATAATATAGGCGGCGCAGGACTTTCAGAGCCTTCGCCTGTCCTCCATGGACTGCGGTTGGCTCGACGTGTGCTCGCGCGATAAGCGCACCAGTCAGAGCACCTGGAATGCAAAGTTTTCACTCAGAGCTCTCCACTGCATCACTTACATGCTGCTGGGTGGTCCGCTTGTAGAGCAAGCCAATCTCCACCTTCAGGTCGGGTAAATGTGGCTTGTTTTTTTCTGCCTCACGTACTAACTCCACATAGTCTTCCTCCTCAAAAGCCGTCGTCTCGAAACCCAGCACATCGGTGGGATCCATGAAGATATCCTCCACTTTACGCGACAACGTATCCGCCACTACATTCTCACTGCCTTTGCGGTGTTCGATGGAAAAATGGAATCCGTGCAGCTGTAGTGACCACATTGCTAGTCTGCCGGAGAGGTCCTTCGTCGACATGAGCCACTTCAAGCTGGCGTGGTCAGTTATGCAGGTAAACGCCATCCCCTCGATATACGGCCTGAACTTCTGTATGGCTAGAATGGCTGCCAGGCACTCCTTCTCGGTAACGGTGTAGTTCACCTGGTGCTTGTTCATCTTCGCCGAGAAGAAAGCGATCGGCCGTTCCGGTCCTTCCCCGTCTCGCTGAAACAGTACTGCCCCAACTCCAACGTTTGACGCGTCGCATTGCACGTAAAAGTGTCGCTTGAAATCTGCATGGACCAACACAGGTGCGGTTGTCAGTGCTTCCTTAAAGGAGCCTTATAGTTCTTTCTGCTTCCGAACTTAACAGAAATTTCTTGTTCGTCTTCTTCAGCGCCTCCGTCAACGGTGTTGTCAGTGTGGCAAAGTCCTTTATGAACCGGCGGTACCAGCCAGCCGTCCCTAGGAACGCCCTGACCTTCTTCATGGACTTTGGATTTGGGACCAGTTTAATTGCCGCGACTCTGCCTGGGTCCATCTGGAGGAGACCTCCGCCCACAATGAAGCATAGGTACTTTAACTTCTTGAAGCAGAAATTCGATTTTTTCAAACCAATCGTCAACCCTGCCTCCTTTAGGCACTGTGCTACTCGGCTCAAGTACTTGAGGTGCGAGCAAGTCGTCGACTTAAACGAAAACGTTGGACCGGCTTTCACCTCCATATCAATTTGCCCGAACGCGAATTTGAGTTCGACGCTGGAGATGTACACCGTCTGGTCCAGCCTGGAAAGGTTCCCCTCGACACTAGGTAGCGGGTAAGCGTCTTTTATTGTTAGTGCATTTAGCTTCCGTGCATCTAAGCAAAATTGATTCTTCCCAGGCTTCGCCAAGACTGTCATCCGATTGCTCCAAGGGCTCTTGCTTTCCTCGATGACTTCGAGCGCTAGCATCTTATCCACTTCCTCCTCAATCACCTCTTGCCCTCCTGGTGACATCGGATACGGTCGGTCTTTGAAGATTTTCGCTCCTTCGACGAGCTCGGTCGTGTGAGGAACTCACGCTGTATCTGCTCCAGCTGTTCTTCTTGCTCCGCTGACAATTTCCTCGTCGATGCTATCCTCAGTGTAGTGCGCCATTCGATGCGCCTGCAGTTCCGCCACCTGACAATCCTGGTTCGGTCTGGCCCCTTCGCCGATGACTTCAGGAGCCAGCTGAAACATCTGCCAGAAGTCGACTCCGAGGTAGGCGGTTTGTTCTAAATATAGACAAACAAAAAATTTACGGTATTCACCTTTTGTCCATATTTCACAGGCAGCTCCACCTATCCAATGATCGATCGATCCTCTCTTATGGCTAATGGAGTTTCCTCATGGCGGGACTCATGTAGAGGCGCGTGCTTCCCGTCCTCATCACCCCTAGCCGTACGTTTCTTGCGCAATCCGAGCACATCGGGGAAACGGTGTCTGGTCTGGCGCACCGATAGCAGAACAATTTTCTGGACGCAGAGTCGCAGTCGCGGAAAATGTGTTCTGATGCTCCGCAGTTCCAGCACCCTGGACTGTCTGGCGATTTTTGAGGCCAGTAGCGCATCTCCTCCACTTGATCCGGTGGTTCGTCAGGTTCCGGAGCAGCTACCTCGTGGACACGAAGCCTTGCGGGAGCCGAAAACGCTGCCGGTTGAGGAAACGAAGTCCGTCCTCGACGTCTAAAACTTCGCTCGGCGTCCGCCGCTAAGACTCGGAGCTCGTCCACGGTAAATATCTCCATAGGGTATACGTAACGAGCTATGTTCTCTCGGAGCCCCTTTTTCATGATTTTTACTAGGTGTCTCTCCGCAATGGGCTTGCCCAGCCTCGATGCCAGCCGTCGCATGTGATGAATGTAGTCCTTCACGGTTTCTCCGACCTGCTGTTCCCGCTGCAGCAACTCATGCTCGGAAACGGTCGAGGAGGGCCTGACGCAGTTGCATCCAATTGTTGAGGGTGGAGTGCCTAACGTGGATCCAATACGGTTAGGAGCACGTGGAACGAGTGCAACACCTCCGCCCATGGCGACATCGGAGGTCGCTGTTCCGGACGTGTGCAATTCTTGGGGACGGCGCCGCAGGGTACGTGGGTCTCGGCCCCAACATCCTGGTCGACTGCAGCGCTGCGCCTTGGCTCCAACGCGGCCTCAGCTGGTCTCAGGACATCGTTCATCAATTTCATGAGCTCGAGGAATCCCTGTTGTAGCTCCTGCTTCAGCGTCTGCCCTATCTCACTTTCGACGGATTGCCAGTACGTTTGCGCCGCTTGCGCAATAGCTGCATTTACCCCAGACCTCTCCGTTGAGTCCAATTTAACGTTTGGTAGACCCAATTCTGCTTCCGGCTGCATGTGAGTTTCCTCCGGACGTGTGTCTTCCTCTTTGTCTCCTGGCCGTGGATGAACTTGGACTTGTCGGTTAGGCGTCCGCAGAAGTCCTCCTCTTCCCACCGACATCTGGAAACCGGCTGCAAACTGTCCATCAGTGGACCATGTCACATCAGGTGTCTCTGGTACTAGCCCCATTGACCTCAGGTAAGGAACACCAACAACCTTTTTGTCCTCAGCCATGGTAACGAACTTATTTTACTAAGTTTCAGGTGCTGATACTACTTATTTGTGCGTGTGCGGCCGGGTGTTAATTTAACTTAAAAATAATTCTTTACATAAAACAAAATAAATCAATACATGATAAATAAATAATGCTTAATAAAACAAGTAAGAAAGCTACAGTCGAGTGTGCTCGACTGTAATATACCCGCTACCCAGCTGCTCGTACATCATTTATTTGCGGAACAAAAAAACGGCTACAATCATATTTTGACCGTAAAAGGCTATGGACTTATAATATTTATGCAAAGTCAAAATATAAAATAAAAAAAAAAACATTTTTGCACACATTTAATTTTTGATGCGGGCGGGACTCGAACCCGTAAATGCATAATAGTACTGTTCGTTTTGCAGTCCATAACTAGGTGAAATGGGTTTCACCACCGTACACGCACACACGATTTGGCACAATGCTGCAAGCAGCGCTGCCGGCAGCGCTATGGAAAACGTTAAGCTGAATAACTTCTGTGTTTATTATCCGATTGTTACCAAAATTTCAGAGATCATCTGGCTAGCTGTAGTTATCATGTAAACCGAAAATGAACAACATGGAATCAAAATTGCACTTGTTATCAATGTTTTTTCGATTTGCGGGGGGCGGAAGGGGGCGTGGCCAAAATCCAAAATAAACTTGATCAGCGTGCAATAATAACACATATTGTCACCAAATTTGGTTGTCCTAGCTCTTATAATAGCTGAGATTTAGATTTTCACACGGACAGACAGACGGACAGACGGACATGGCTATATCGACTCGGCTGTTGATCCTGAGCCAGAATATATATACTTTATGGGGTCGGAGGTGCCTCCTTCTGCCTGTTACATACATTTTCGGTTTGAACAAAGTTATAATACCCTTCTACTCTATGAGTAGCGGGTATAAAAATAATTGAAATAATGCTAAATAAATAAATAAATGAAGTAATGCTAAATTAATAAATAAATATAAATGAAATATTTTCCACCCTCAATGGATTTTATTACTAAAATTTTTACAAACAACAAAGGAAGGGAGATGAAACTACTTCGCTGCCGGTGGACTTCGATCGACTCTGCGTTGCCGTGACAAACAAAACACTCTTGCCGTTCGTCAACTGTTCAAACTGTCACCCTAGTTGACACTTAACTTAATCGCCGTATACACTCTCAATGCGGACGCTTAATTTCTACAGTTTTTTCTTCCAAAATTGGGCGCCAATTTGTTACGCACTGCTTTTTTTAGGGCTGTGCCGACTACCTCAGCTGCACTAGGGGAGAGGTTTTAGCACTGCCCTTCAGTCCGCACCAAAATGCCGATGAATTTTGATACTTACGTATTACGCCTCACACACAACAACTACACCAAATACATATTATGACAACTACCACAACAACAATCTTTGGGGACCGAAATTGATTACCGCGCACCCACCCAACCATGTGATGCTCCTGCTCACTGTTTCGGAGCATCACCCTAACCGATTGGTCCGATCCTGGCTTGCTACGGCCGCCCCATCTCCCTTAGTAACGAGACTTAGCCGATCATTTTTATACCCGCTACTCATAGAGTAGAAGGGTATTATAACTTTGTTCAAACCGAAAATGTATGTAACAGGCAGAAGGAGACACCTCCGACCCCATAAAGTATATATATTCTGGCTCAGGATCAACAGCCGAGTCGATATAGCCATGTCCGTCTGTCCGTCTGTCTGTCCGTGTGAAAATCTAGATCTCAGCTATTATAAGAGCTAGGACAACCAAATTTGGTGACAATATGTGTTATTATTGCACGCTGATCAAGTTTATTTTGGATTTTGGCCACGCCCCCTTTCGCCCCCGCAAATCGAAAAAACATTGATAACAAGTGCAATTTTGATGTCATATTGTTTATTTTCGGTTTACATGATAACTATAGCTAGCCAGATGATCTCTGAAAATTTGGTAACAATCGGATAATAAACACAGAAGTTATTTAGCTTAACGTTTTCCATAGCTGTAAGCAGCGCTGCCGGGAGCGCTGCTTGCAGCATTGTGCCGAATCGTGTTTGCGTGTACGGTGGTGAAATGGGTTAAGTTGTGGACTGCAAAACGAACAGTACTATTATGCATTTACGGGTTCGAGTCCCGCCCTCATCAAAAATTAAATGTGTGCAAAAATGTTTTTTTTTTTATACCCGCTACTCATAGAGTAGAAGGGTATTATAACTTTGTTCAAACCGAAAATGTATGTAACAGGCAGAAGGAGACACCTCCGACCCCATAAAGTATATATATTCTGGCTCAGGATCAACAACCGAGTCGATATAGCCATGTCCGTCTGTCCGTCTGTACGTCTAGATCTCAGCTATTACAAAAGGTAGAGACACCTAATTTCCTGTATACCATAGGTAGATCGAGTTTATTTTCAATTTTCGATGTCGCGCCCACCGCCCACGCAAAACGATAATTACGATTATTAGGAAAAGTATTGAAGTTATGGCTTTCTGCTTTGTTATAAACATAGATAATTACAATATAAATCTATTATCAAAATTACAATCCGATCGAACAATAAACACAGAAGATATTCATCTAAACGTTTTCCATAGTTACACTCTTTGCGCCTTTGCAGCATATCGTGACGTCATCGTCAAATTTCCACATTTTTCCTAATTTTGCGTATTATTTAAAATTCATTAAGAATATTTAAAGCTTTTAAAATTGTTTTAAAAATATTAACTGTCAATTTTCTTAATTTCAAAATATTTAAAAATTTCTATAATTAATTAAAAATTTTTTTTTATACTTCCCACTTTTCCAAAGTTCCATAATTTTTAAAATTGCTTATCAATGAAAAAGGGATTAACTCTTTGTTTCCCTTTTGATTTTTTGTAGCCTTTCTTATCATTTCTAATATTCCACACAGCAGTCAGCTCGAATGAATCCATCAAACGTATCAATCATGATGACAGGTCACAGTGCGATCACAGTATAACTGGAAAAGACCAGGCCAGGCCAGGCAACAGGCAGCAGTCCAGTTTTAGCTTTTCCTAACATGTCTGTGAATCGTCTCAGTTGTTGTTTTTGTTGTAGTTGGCGTTGTCTCACTTGTGAAGTCTCCACGCGCGTTGCGCCCATTAAATTCGAATAATCTTAGTTGTTGTTGCTTTTTTTTCATCAATCTCCCCACTCTGGACTCGAGTTGCAACTGTCGCATATAGCAGCTGGACACAGTGCTTGTGTGAGACGCTGCAGGCAGGCAGGCAGCATCAGCCCAACTGATTTGAAATTCTAAAGTGATTTTGATTACTTGAGGTATTGATATTTTGACTTGTACGTTGATTAGATAGTTGAAGGCTTGTTAGATGCATGTCAGCAGCAGCAGCGGCCTCAGACCGGTCTCACTGACTGCATGTCTTGGTCTTGGTCTCTACGTCTCCATTTTCGTCTGCATATGCGTGATGCGCCTAGCTTGATGTTGATTATAATTTAATTATAAGCAATCTGTAACAAGTAAATGGCTTGCATGGTGCTCTCACTCCATGGCACTCCTGGTCATGGCGCATAATTTAGCAGGCAGGTGCAGCAGCTTTATTAGCTTAGACGTCTCAGTCCGAGCCCGCTGCATGACTAATAATAGTCATGGGCCGGTCACATTCTGGTCTCTTGCCACATTTGCCACCGGCACAAACCATACTTATTCTCAATCTGCTTGGCTTGGGCAGCCACGATGTCTGCTAACGAAAGTTGCAGACATTTGAGTGACTGAAGCAAGGCAAAATGCTGTAGAAATTTCCCCTTGCGATTTGCGGCGAATCCCATGGAAAATAATATAGACAGAGAGGTATTCTCTCTTAAGACTTGCTGGCTTTATATGTAGAATTTGTAGCAAGGAGGTACCAAGCGATACAATTCTATTAAAACGATTCAAGTAGGCTGAGTTGCTTCTGTCTTAATTTCTGACTACGTAAGCTCTCAATGTGTTCGGATTTTCAGTCCGCTCTCAGCTCTTAATTGAGACTGGACTGGGTTTTTTTTTCTCTGGGTGAGACTGGAATCTCTTTTTATACCCGCTACTCATAGAGTAGAAGGGTATTATAACTTTGTTCAAACCGAAAATGTATGTAACAGGCAGAAGGAGACACCTCCGACCCCATAAAGTATATATTCTGGCTCAGGATCAACAGCCGAGTCGATATAGCCATGTCCGTCTGTCCGTCTCTCTGTCCGTGTGAAAATCTAGATCTCAGCTATTATAAGAGCTAGGACAACCAAATTTGGTGACAATATGTGTTATTATTGCACGCTGATCAAGTTTATTTTGGATTTTGGCCACGCCCCCTTCCGCCCCTGCAAATCGAAATAACATTGATAACAAGTGCAATTTTGATGCCATATTGTTCATTTTCGGTTTATATGTCAACTATAGCTAGCCAGATGATCTCTGAAAATTTGGTAACAATCGGATAATAAACACAGAAGTTATTTAGCTTAACGTTTTCCACAGCTGTAAGCAGCGCTGCCGGCAGCGCTGCTTGCAGCATTGTGGCGAATCGTGTGTGCGTGTACTGTGGTGAAATGGGTTAAGTTGTGGACTGCAAAACGAACAGTACTATTATGCATTTACGGGTTCGAGTCCCGCCCGCATCAAAAATTAAATGTGTGCAAAAATGTTTTTTTTTTTATTTTATATTTTGACTGCATAAATATTATAAGTCCATAGCCTTTTACGGTTAAAATATGATTGTAGCCGTTTTTTTGTTCCGCAAATAAATTATGTACAAGCAGCTGGGTAGCGGGTATATTACAGTCGAACACACTCGACTGTAGCTTTTTTACTTGTTTTCTTCTCACGTTACAAATTTTCATTTAGTTAACATTATTTCACACAAAAGCTGCCTACGTAAAAACCTACACAAAACCTAACAAGAATTTGACGCTAACTAAATACACATAAATATATAAGTTTACTTAAATCATAATTATAATCTAAATTAAAGTTAAAGGTCGGGGATCTGCGCGGCCCGCGGTGCTGTGGCGGCCGCTCGCTGTTGCTGCGCTGCGGTTGTTCGCTGCTGCTACGTTGCTGATACGCTGCTGATCGAACGGAGCCTTTGGCGCGCTGACGAGGGTGGGTTCGAAGGTGGATGCAGGGTCAAGGTAAAACGGGTCTCCTTGCGGAACTCCGCTTGGAACAAACTCACCAGGAGACTGCTTCTTTCCGGCTACTATTGTAGTACTACAAAAACACACACAAAAGGAAAACAGATAAATTTGACATTTCTTTAGTAAAACAAAATAAAAACCTATCTGGTATTTTTACCTCTTATTTATGAATGTATGTATGAAATGAAAATATCTAATCTTATTTTAACCGACAATCCATTGGGGCCAAAGAAGGACTGGGGGAAAGTGTTTGCATTCAATCAATTTATAAACCATGCTATATATTCAAAAGGCAAATTAAATTTCCCAAAACTAATAAAAGACACACGAAAACAAAAGTATAAAACTAGAGTTGTTGATAATATATCAAAATAACAATATGTCGATATTTTTTCTGAAATGATATATTTATATCGTGATATTGTTTTTGCCCAAATATCGCAATATCACTATTTTTTATATTTTTTTTTTTTTTTTTTTTTATATTTTCCCTTTGATCACTCTAATTTCCAAGCGATACCGAGTAAAAGTGCACGTGTTAAAATGAACACAAAATCCAATTATACGGATAGGACGGAGTGACGTCAAAAATTGAAAGACAGCTCGATTGGCCTATATACAAGAGCCTTCATGTGCAATTTGGTGTCTCTAGCTTTTGTTACAGCTGAGTACCCGAAGCGGACAGACAGACGGACTTGGACTCGGTAGAATATATATACTTTGTGGTGTCTGTTAAGCCTGTTATATCGTATATACCCTTTCCGACCATTTCAATGGTCGATGGGTATATATATCATAGTATTCTCTTGTGACCATTTATAGCATATTGGAACAATAACAATACAGAATGCTCATTTTTGTTTAACCCCTTTAAGAAGTAAAAGCCTTTCGAGTATATTTACCCATTGCAATGCTCAGTAGCACCATCCTTAGCTTCTTAATCGTATTTTTAAAATCTCCATTGGAGATACTGTTGCAAATTTCCCACACACCTGAAATTTTACTCAACGGGATTTGGAGTTTATCAATTGCAAGGGTTCAGCAAGGTACAGGCGAATGAAAGATGCCGGCCTGTGAATGATGTGGAGATTTACCCGAAACAAAAAAGGATGTGCTTTCAACTGCGCATAGAAATACCAACTAGAACTTCAACTACAATCGTGGACAAAAGTATTTTGACAACGCGCTGCAAAGTCAACTACCGCTTCTAACTTCAAACTGAGAGAAGTATTCTCTTGTGACCATTTATAGCATATTGGAACAATAACAATACAGAATGCTCATTTTTGTTTAACCCCTTTAAGAAGTAAAAGCCTTTCGAGTATATTTACCCATTGCAATGCTCAGTAGCACCATCCTTAGCTTCTTAATCGTATTTTTAAAATCTCCATTGGAGATACTGTTGCAAATTTCCCACACACCTGAAATTTTACTCAACGGGATTTGGAGTTTATCAATTGCAAGGGTTCAGCAAGGTACAGGCGAATGAAAGATGCCGGCCTGTGAATGATGTGGAGATTTAACCGAAACAAAAAAGGATGTGCTTTCAACTGCGCATAGAAATACCAACTAGAACTTCAACTACAATCGTGGACAAAAGTATTTTGACAACGCGCTGCAAAGTCAACTACCGCTTCTAACTTCAAACTGAGGGAAGTAACGGTAACTACGAGGGTCGTTTGATAAGTCCGTGACTTTTTGAATAAAATATATTTTTTTCGTCAAAGAAGCGTTTTATTTCTCAACATAATCTCCTTTTAGCTCTATACATTTAGTCCAGCGTTTTTCCAATTTTTTTATTCCTTCCAAATAATAGGTTTTCTCAAGGCCCTCAAAATAGTCGTTTGTTTCTGTGATGACCTCTTCATTTGACCCGAATCTCTTACCGCCGAGCCATTTCTTCATGTTTGGAAACAAAAAATAGTCACAGGGGGCTAAATCTGGAGAATATGCTGGATGGGGTAGCAGTTCGTAGCCCAATTTATGAAATTTTGCCATGCTGACTACACACGTGTGCACCCGTGCATTGTCCTGATGGAACAGCACTTTTTTTTTCGCCAAATGCGGTCGTTTCTGCTTCAAATCAATATCGAATCTGTCCAAAAGCTCTGAATAATATTCGCCGGTGATCGTTTTACCCTTTTCAAGGTAATCGATGTGAATGATACCTTGTGCATCCCAAAAAACTGTGGCCATGACCTTGTTGGCCGACAGACCCACCTTGGCCTTCTTTGGTGCACGTTCACCCGGAGAAACCCACTGTCTTGATTGTTCTTTGGTCTCTGGTGTGGTGTGGTGGATCCATGTTTCGTCTACGGTAACGAAACGGCGCAAAAATTCGTTTGGATTGCGGTTGAACATCGCCAAACACTCCTTTGAAATGGTCACACGGTTGCGCTTATGGTCGTGTGTGAGCAATCGCGGCACCCATCGCGCGGAAAGCTTTTTCATGTCCAAATATTCATGTAAATGTGATGTACCCGTTCAGTTGAGATGCCTACAGCCTCAGCTACCTCACGCACTTTCATTCTCCGATCATCCAATATCATTCCATGGATTTTGTCGACGATTTCTGGCATGACGACCTCTTTTGGGCGACCTGAACGTTCGGCATCACTTGTACTGGTACGACCACAACGGAACTCAGTAAACCATTTCTTAACCATTGAAATTGATGGTGCAGAGTCCCCATAATATTTATCAAGTCTTTCCTTGGTTTCGGTGATGGATTTTTTACGCAAAAAATAATGCTTAATTAGCACACGAAATTCACTTTTTTCCATTTTCGTTAAAATTCACGAGATCGTCTGCTTTCAATGCCTATAAAACGCAAACCAAAAAACGCAGCTTTCTCAAAATTTTACAGTCAGCTGTTAATCGATAACTGCTGACAGGAGCAGTGTTGTATTTAGAGCAGGTGCGCGGCAAATACAAAAAGTCACGGTCTTATCAAACGACCCTCGTAAATTAATTTTGTTAGAGAGACATAAACAAATGCATTAAGAGAGCAAAAGCTTGCATTGATAACGGAACATGTTTATTTTCATAGCTGCTTACAGCTATGGAAAACGTTAAGCTGAATGACTTCTGTGTTTATTATCCGATTGTCACCAAATTATCAGAGATCATCTGGCTAGCTATAGTTATCATGTAAACCGAAAATGAACAATATGGCATCATAATTGCGCTTGTAATCAATGTTTTTTCGATTTACGGGGGCGTGGCCAAAATCCAAAATAAACTTGATCAGCGTGCAATAATAACACATATTGTCACTAAATTTGGTGGTCCTATCTCTTATAATAGCTGAGATTTTCACACGGACAGAGAGACGGACAGACGGACATGGCTATATCGGCTCGGCTGTTGATCCTGAGCCAGAATATATATACTTTATGGGGTCGGAGGTGTCTCCTTCTGCCTGTTATATACATTTTCGCTTTGAACAAAGTTATAATACCCTTCTACTCTATGAGTAGCGGGTATAAAAAAAGAAAAAGCTTAAGCGGCATGAACTGGGAATCGCTTTTCCACTAAGCTACGGACGATGTTATCCAACAACTGCAAAAATTTGCATTGTAAGGCATTCTTAATATTTCTTGTACAAATAAAGAATTCGCGCTGCCGGCAGCGCTGCTTACAGCTATGGAAAACGTTAAGCTGAATAATTTCTGTGTTTATTATCCGATTGTTACCAAATTTTCAGAGATCATCTGGCTAGCTATAGTTGACATATAAACCGAAAATGAACAATATGGCATCAAAATTGCGCTTGAAATCAATTTTTTTTTTATTTACAGGGGCGGAAGGGGGCGTGGCCTAAATCAAAAATAAACTTGATCAGCGTGCAATAATAACACATACTGTCACCAAATTTGGTAGTTCTAGCTCTTTTAATAGCTGAGATCTAGATTTTCACACGGACAGGCAGACGGACAGACAGACAGACCGAACCACGGGCTTGTCGGTTCAGGAGTTCATCGCTTTTCCACTAAGCTAACTTCTGTGTTTATTATACGATTGTTACCAAACTTTCAGAGATCATCTGGCTAGCTATAGTTGACATACAAACCGAAAATGAACAATAAGGCATCAAAATTGCGCTTGAAATCAATTTTTTTTTATTTACAGGGGCGGAAGGGGGCGTGGCCTAAATCAAAAATAAACTTGATCAGCGTGCAATAATAACACATACTGTCACCAAATTTGGTAGTTCTAGCTCTTTTAATAGCTGAGATCTAGATTTTCACACGGACAGGCAGACGGACAGACAGACAGACCGAACCACGGGCTTGTCGGTTCAGGAGTTCATCGCTTTTCCACTAAGCTAACTTCTGTGTTTATTATACGATTGTTACCAAACTTTCAGAGATCATCTGGCTAGCTATAGTTGACATACAAACCGAAAATGAACAATAAGGCATCAAAATTGCGCTTGAAATCAATTTTTTTTTATTTACAGGGGCGGAAGGGGGCATTGCTAAAATCCAAAATAAACTTGATCAGCGTGCAATAATAGCACATACTGTCACCAAATTTGGTAGTTCTAGCTCTTATAATAGCTGAGATCTAGATTTTCACACGGACAGACAGACGGACAGACAGACAGACGGACATGGCTATATCGACTCGGCTGTTGATTCTGAGCCAGAGGGTCGGAGGTGTCTCCTTCTGCCTGTTACATACATTTTCAGTTTGAACAAAGTTATAATACCCTTCTACTCTATGAGTAGCGGGTATAAAAATTTAAATAAAATGCACGACCTCCAATTAATGCATATTCAAAAATTAAAGTGTAAGTCCTTAAAAAAAAGAAAAAGCTTAAACGGCATGAACTGGGAATCGAACCACGGGATTGTCAGCTACGGAAAATGTAAAGCTGAATAACTTCTGTGTTTATTATCCGATTGTTACCAAATTCAGAGATCATATGGCTAGCTATAGTTACAATGTAAACCTAAAATGAACAATATGGCATCAAAATTGCGCTTGTAATCAATGTTTTTTCCATTTATAGGGGCGGAAGGGGGCGTGGCCAAATCCAAAATAAACTTGATCAGCGTGCAATAATAACACATTTTGTCACCAAATTTGGTAGTTCTAGCTCTTATAATAGCTGAGATCTAGATTTTCACACGGACAGACAGACGGACAGAAATACAGACGGACATGGCTATATCGACTCGGCTGTTGATCCTGAGCCAGAATATATATACTTTTCGGTTTAAACAAAGTCATAATACCCTTCTACTCTATGAGTAGCGGGTATAAAAATATAAGAAAAAGCTTCGCTCTAACAATCGCAAACAGCTGATTTATCCTGAGCCAGAATATATATACTTTATTGGGTCGGAGGTGTCTCCTTCTGCCTGTTACATACATTTTCGGTTTGAACAAAGTTATAATACCCTTCTATGAGTAGCGGGTATAAAAATGCCACCTAGAGTTTGCTGTTCATGTTGGGGACTCGACGGCGCTTGGTTGGCTGACTGACATATGTGTGGCCAGCGGGACGGACACTAGCCCAGTAAATGGGAGGGTCACTCTCATATTCAAACAACGGCGGCGCATGCTTTCTAAACGCCCCTGTGTGTGCTTAACTATTGTGGCACGCACCTTACAAATGCAAATACTGGGGAAGGAAAAGAGAGAGAGATATAGAAAACAAGCATTAGTCGGAGCGACAGCTAACACCAGCAAACGCGCCTATTTAATGAGATGACCCCACCTAGTTACTGTTACACTAACCCAAGGGGTTGGGTTTTTAAAACTTAGAGCTCTTATAAAAATTGTAATTGCACTTTAAACTTTCACTATCATTAATATTATAAACCATTATGAAGTTTTTATACCCGCTACTCATAGAGTAGAAGGGCATTATAACTTTGTTCAAACCGAAAATGTATGTAACAGGCAGAAGGAGACACCTCCGACCCAATAAAGTATATATATTCTGGCTCAGGATCAACAGCCGAGTCGATATAGCCATGTCCGTCTGTCCGTCTGTCTGTCCGTGTGAAAATCTAGATCTCAGCTATTATAAGAGCTAGGACTACCAAATTTGGTGACAATATGTGTTATTATTGCACGCTGATCAAGTTTATTTTGGATTTTGGCCACGACCCCTTCTTTGGTAACAGTCGGATAATAAACACAGAAGTTATTCAGCTTAACGTTTTCCATAGCTGTAAGCAGCGTTGCCGGCAGCGCTGCTTGCAGCATTGTGCCGAATCGTGTGTGCGTGTACGGTGGTGAAATGGGTTAAGTTGTAGTCTGCAAAACGAACAGTACTATTATGCATTTACGGGTTCGAGTCCCGCCCGCATCAAAAATTAAATGTGTCCAAAAATGTTTTTTTTTTTATGCCCGCTACTTATAGAGTAAAAGATCAAGTTTATTTTGGATTTTGGCCACGCCCCCTTCCACCACTGTAAATCGAAAAAAATTGATTACAAGCGTAATTTTGATGCCATATTGTTCCATATGATAATTATAGCTAGCCTGATGATCTCTGAAAATTTGGTAACAATCGGATAATAAACAAAGAAGCTATTCAGTTTAACGTTTTCCCTAGCTGTAAACCGCGCTTCCGGCAGCGCAAATTCTTTATTTGTACAGGAAATAATAAGAATGCCATACAATGCAAATTTTTGCTGTTGTTGGATAACAGCGTTAGTAGCTTAGTGAAAAAGCGATGAACTTCTGAGCCGACAGGCCCGGGATTTGATTCCCAATTCATGCCGCTTAAGCTTTTTGTTTTTTTTTTTTTAAGAACTTATACTTTAATTTTTTAATTTGCATTAATTGGTGGTGCATTTTGTTTAAAATTTTTTTAATGGCTCACAATGAACTTAGTTAACAAGTGGAGAAGTGACAGTCTCTTAAATCAGCTTTGTGCGATTGTCAGAGCGCAGCTTTTTCTTATATTTTTTTACTTTTATTTTTTATTTAATTATATGTTTATGATTGTTATTTATGAATAAATAGCAACAACAACACGCATAATGCATTCAGACTTTGTTTTTGTCGTGCAAGAATTTCCGAATGGTCTCATAATGTAACTTTGGCAAAATTTGCGTAATGGCTTAATGGCCGAATGGAGAAGTGGTGGACCTCTTAGGTAATGGGTCCAAGGTTCGATTGCGCATGCATACGTGTCATGGTGGGGGAGATCGAGCTTTTCTTATTTTTTGCAAAGAAAAGTTTTTGCCTCCCTTTTTGAGCTACCTTCATGAAACTTTGTATACATGTTTCTCATTGCTGCCCGCTGTAAGTAAGTCGGAGCGAGCCGGTACGCACCGTTACATCGTATAGATGCCATAGAACATATCGGTCGTTTTTATACCCGCTACTCATAGAGTAGAAGGGTATTATAACTTTGTTCAAACCGAAAATGTATGTAACAAGCAGAAGGAGACACCTCCGACCCCATAAAGTATATATATTCTGGCTCAGGATCAACAGCCGAGTCGATATAGCCATGTCCGTCTGTCCGTCTGTCTCTCTGTCCGTCTGTCCGTCTGTCTGTCCGTGTAAAAATCTAGATCTCAGCTATTATAAGAGCTAGAACTACCAAATTTGGTGACAGTATGTGTTATTATTGCACGCTGATCAAGTTTATTTTGGATTTTGGCCACGCCCCCTTCCGCCCCTGTAAATCGAAAAAAATTGATTACAAGTGCAATTTTGATGCCATATTGTTTATTTTCAGTTTATATGATAACTATAGCTAGCCTGATGATCTCTGACAATTTGGTAACAATCGAATAATAAACACAGAAGTTATTCAGTTTGGTCATTTTATTTAAAATTTTTTTAATGGCTCAGAATGAACTTAGTTAACAAGTGGAGAAGTAACAGTCTCTTAAATCAGCTCTGTGCGATTGTTAGAGCGCAGCTTTTTCTTATATTTTCTTATTTTTATTTTTTATTTAATTATATGTTTCTGATTATTATTTATGAATAAATAACAACAACAACACGCATTATGCATTCAGACTTTGTTTTTGTCGTGCAAAAATTTCCGAATGGTCTCATAATGTAACTTTGGAAAAATTTGCGTAATGTCTGAATGACCGAATGGAGAAGTGGTGGACCTCTTAGGTAATGGATCCAAGGTTCGATTCCGCATGCATACATGTCATGGTGGGGGAGATCGAACTTTCTAGTTTTTCGCAAAAAAAAGTTTTTGCCTCCCTTTTTGAGCTACCTTCATGAAACTTTGTATACATGTTTCTTATTGCTGCCCGCTGTAAATAAGTCGGAACGAGCCGGTACAGACCGATACATCGTATAGATGCCATAGAACCTATCGGTCGTTTTTTTAACAAAACTTATTAAAAGTTAGAGTTCTATAGAACACTTTCCATTCAAGTATATAAAGAGGTATTAAAAGGGCACATATCGTTTTTTACATGCACGTATTCGATTTATAGTCTTCAACAGGTAGAATTATTATTTTTAATGTTTAAGTGATAAATCTTGGATTTTTTTGGTACCTGAATAAAAGTTATACGTTTTCAATACTTTTTACTCCTTTTGCCGGCAGCGCTGCTTGCAGCATTGTACCGAATAGTGTGTGCGTGTAGGGTAGTGAAATGGGTTAAGTTGTGGACTGCATAACGAACAGAAATATTATGCATTTATGGGTTTGAGTCCCACCCGCATCAAAAATTAAATGTGTGCAAAAAATTGTTTTTTTTATTTTAGATTTTGACTTCGCATAAATATTGTAAGTCCATGGCCTTTTACGGTCAAAATATGATTGTGGGCGTTCTTTATTGTTCCGCGAATAATTTTGATGTACGAGCAGCTGGGTAGCGGGTATATTACAGTCGAGCATCCTCGAATGTAGCTTTCTTACTTGTTTTATGCTACTTTTGTGTATTCAGCGAACGTTGCTTTGCAGCACACCTTGTTAAAAAGCAAATCCTTAAAGGATACATATACACAGTACATCAATGTACATACAGGGATATAAGTTTATATATTACATTGTATATTGTTTGTATGCTCATGTATCGGGACACATCCAAGAAACAACGACGACAACGATGTGCCAGCATTCCCGCCCCACTAGTTGTCCTTTTTCTAGGGTTTCCGAGCATTTTACTTGGCTGAGCTGCGTTATGCCAAATGGCCACGCAAGAGCCCCGTGTGGCAGGGTTGATCTGCGGTCGCTAAAAGGACGCGTTTTGCATTTACACATTGCGGCATCGTCCAGAGCTGGGCTCGGCCCATTAGGGAGGATGCGGCTTAACCTAATGATCTATCAGTTTGGATGACATAACCATGTGTCATATGAAGTTGTCAAAAGTAAAAAACCTTTTGGATATAATTAACTTGAAAATAGGCTTGGCATATTATAACAAAATATTTAAAGATACCCTTCGCTTAATTTCGAAATACTGTTACCAACATGTTATCACACATTTAAATTATTTTGGACCATGTTCAACAGCCGAAGGATATAATAATACTAAACAAGTCAGAAAGCTACATTCGAGTGTGCTCGACTGTAATATACCCGCTACCCAGCTGCTCGTACATCAAAATTATTTGCGGAACAATAAAGAACGGCTACAATCATATTTTGACCATAAAAGGCCATGGACTTACAATATTTTTGCAAAGTCAAAATCTAAAACAAAATAAATATTTTTTTGCACACATTTAACTTTTGATGCGGATGGGACTCGAGCCCATAAATGCATAATAGTTTTGTTCGTTATGCAGTCCACAACTTAACCCATTTCACCACCGTACACGCACACACTATTCGGTACAATGCTGCAAGCAGCGCTGCCGGCAAAAGGAGTAAAAAGTATTGAAAACGTATAACTTTTATTTAGGTACCAAAAAAATCCAAGATTTATCACTTAAACAGTAGAAATAATAATTCTACCTGTTGAAGACTATAAATCGAATACGTGCATGTAAAAAACGATATGTGCCCTTTTAATACCTCTTTAGATACTTGAATGGAAAGTGTTCTGGTGCACTCTAACTTTTAATAAATTTTGTTAAAAAAAACAACCGATACGTTCTATGGCATCTATACGATGTATCGGTCCGTACCGGCTCGTTCCGACTTATTTACAGCGGGCAGCAATAAGAAACATGTATACAAAGTTTCATGAAGGTAGCTCAAAAAGGGAGGCAAAAACTTTTTTTTGCAAAAAACTAGAAAGTTCGATCTCCCCCACCATGACATGTATGCATGCGGAATCGAACCTTGGATCCATTACCTAAGAGGTCCACCACTTCTCCATTCGGTCATTCAGCCATTACGCAAATTTTGCCAAAGTTACATTATGAGACCATTCGGAAATTTTTGCACGACAAAAACAAAGTCTGAATGCATGATGCGTGTTGTTGTTGTTATTTATTCATAAATAATAATCAGAAACATATAATTAGCTATAGTTATCATATAAACTGAAAATAAACAATATGGCATCAAAATTGCACTTGTAATCAATTTTTTTCGATTTACAGGGGCGGAAGGGGGCGTGGCCAAAATCCAAAATAAACTTGATCAGCGTGCAATAATAACACATACTGTCACCAAATTTGGTAGTTCTAGCTCCTATAATTGCTGAGATCTAGATTTTCACACGGACAGACAGACGGACAGACGGACAGACAGACAGACGGACAGACGGACATGGCTATTTCGACTCAGCTGTTGATCCTGAGCCAGAATATATATACTTTATGGGGTCAGAGGTGTCTCCTTCTGCTTGTTACATACATTTTCGGTTTGAACAAAGTTATAATACCCTTATACTCTAAGAGTAGCGGGTATAAAAAGCAAATAGTTCTAACACTAGTACAGCAAAAATAGGATGAGAAATATACCAATTAAGATTTTTATTAATATTATTATTTTAACAAGTCTTCAAAAAGCAAGATTTTTAAAGAACTTTTAGTAAAATTATTAGGAGTAAAAACTATCCATTTACATAAATAATAACAAACAATTTAAAACTTATAGAAACAAGTAAGAAAGCTACTTTCGAGTGTGCTCGACTGTAATATACCCGCTACCCAGCTGCTTGTACATCAAAATTATTTGCGGAAAAATAAAGAACGGCTACAATCATATTTTGACCGTAAAAGGGCATGGACTTACAATATTTATGCAAAGTCAAAATCTAAAATAAAAAAAATAATTTTTTGCACACATTTAACTTTTGATGCGGGTGGGACTTGAACCCATAAATGCATAATAGTATCGTTCGTTATGCAGTCCACAACTTAACCCATTTCACCACCGTAGACGCACACACTATTCGGCACAATGCTGCAAGCAGCGCTGCCGGGAAAAGAAGTAAAAAGTATTGAAAACGTATAACCTTTATTCAGGTACCAAAAAACCCAAGATTTATCACTTAAACAGTAAAAATAATAATTCTACCTGTTGAAGACTATAAATCAAATACGTGCATGTAAAAAACGATATGTCCCCTTTTAATACGTCTTTATATACTTAAATGGAAAGTGTTCTAGAGCACTCTAACTTTTAATAAAATTTGTTAAAAAAAAACGACCGATAGGTTCTATGGGATCTATACGATGTATCGGTGGTACCGGCTCGTTCCGACTTATTTACAGCAGGCAGCAATAAGAAACATGTATAAGTTAACAACTGAATGTATTTGAATCAGCAACTAAGTAGTTTTACGTAAACAGTACCCTAGCAACTAAGTAGCTCTACACAAACAATGCTGACGCGCCCAAAATGAGTTCAGCGCTCCGCGCTAAGAACGTCCAGCAGCGGTAATCGGACACTGCTTATTTGGAGTGCCGCATTGCGATGCATGGAATGCTGAGTCGGATTGCCGACCACGATTGTATGGCGTGATGCATTGAAGCTAGGGTAGACTTATGCCTTTTAATATTCTTGTATTCAGTTTGGAAAAAGATCTAGAAGCTAACGCTCAGATAATAAATACAGCTCCGGCACAAGCCGCAAATAACCTTTGATTATTATTCGATATAGTCGCTGAGCCACAAGGCCAGTGATTGGGAGAAGTAACCTTCCCAACATAATCGTCATATAATAATTAACTGCAGTATTGCTGCAGAATACCTTGGACGGCGACAGACGCCGCCGCCACGACGACACCCAGCACCCGCAGACACGCTGCCTGTGCCATCGAGGGATTATATCCAGCGCAACACCCAGTGAGACGATACTGGGACACCGCGGGATCACCCACTTATGATAATTTATACATAGTTTCAACAAGGTAGCCCAAAAAGGGAGGCAAAAACTTTTTTTTGAAAAAAATAAGAAAAGTTTGATCTCCCCACCATGACTCGCATGCATGCGGAATCGAACCTTGGACCCATTACCTCCTAAGTGGTCCACCACTTACCCATTCGGCCATTAAGCCATTACGTAAATTTTGCCAAAGTTACATTATGAGACCATTCGGAAATTCTTGCACGACAAAAACAAAGTCTGAATGCATGATGCGTGTTGTTGTTGCTATTTATTCTCATAACTTAAACATACAATTAAATAAAAAATCAAAATAAAAAAATATAAGAGTATGCTGCGCTCTAACAGTCGCACACAGCTGATTTAAGAGACTGTCACTTCTCCACTTGTTAGCTAAGTTTATTGTGAGTCATTAAAAAAAATTTAAATAAAATGCACGACCACCAATTAATGCATATTCAAAAATTAAAGTAAAAGATCTTAAAAAAAAAGAGAAAGCTTAAACGGCATGAACTGGGAATCGAACCACGGGCCTGTCGGTTCAGGAGTTCATTGCTTATCCACTAAGCTACTGACGCAGTTTTCCAACACCTGCAAAAATTTGCATTGTAAGGCATTCTTATTATTTCCTGTACAAATAAAGAATTTGCGCTGCCAACAGCGCTGCTTACAGCTATGGAAAACTCTATGAGTAGCGGGTATAAAAAGTACACCAAGCATGGTTCTACGATTGGCTAGAGACGGAAGATTTAATAGAAGGAGTCTACTAGAGTAGGAAGGTAATCCTAAGTTTGCATCCCATTTAAGGCCTCGTAGGGCAAAAATTAAAAAACTCTTTTGCACAGATTCAATGCGGTCCTTTTAAAACGAATACTGAGGACACCAAACGCACGAGCCATACTCAAGAATAGGACGCACAAGAGAGATATAAAGAGTTTTTGTGACATAAGGGTCGTCAAATTCTTTAGACCACCGCTTTATAAAGCCCAGGACACCCATGGCCCTATTGACCGTGGAAGTAATGTGTTCTGTAAATTTAAGCTTGCGATCAAGACTGACGCCTAGACCATCAGCCAAGGTAATTCTTTCCAGGGGGCAACCACAAAGAGTGTATGAAACGTACTTAAGACTGACTCGAGAGAAGGTCATTAGCTTGCATTTAGACATGTTCAAGTTTAATTGGTTTGCACAGCACCAATTGTGAAAACTATCAAGGTCGTCTTGAAGAAAAGAATGACAAGAGACATCTTTAAATTAATAGTATAGCTTAACATCGTCTGCGTACATAAGCGTACGAGAGTTATGTATTACCGAAGGTAGATCATAAATAAAAAGAGTTTAAAGAAAGGAACCAAGATGACTTCCTTGAGGAACATCAGATGTTACAAAAAGTGGGCTAGAAAGAATATTTTTAAATGAGAATCTTTGAGTTCGGTCAGTTAGATAACTAACAATCCAACGGAGAAATTTGGGCGTTAAGCCCAGAAGGTTAAGCTTGTGTGCATGAAGGGAGTGGCTTTCTGAGTCAAAAGCTTTACTGAAATCAGTATAAATTACATCAGTCTGTAGATTTTTCCGAAAACCTTTAATTATAAAAGATGTCAGCTCAAGCAAATTTAGGTATAGCCGATAATTTGGAGATACCTCTATAATTGCTTGCATCAGACTTACTGTCTTTTTTATAAAGAGGAATTATAAATAATTACTTCCAAATCAGAGGTAAAGAGGGACAGTGAAAATAGTTTGTGCAACGGCTTAGTTAAAGAATTGGCACAGTAACGAAGTACGCAACCAGGAATTCCGTCAGTACCTAGATTGAAAACAGGGTTTACCAAACATAGATCCCTATAGAGAGTATTCTCATGTAGGACAGGGGTAGAAATTCCATTCGAGCTAGGAATGGTATATGGGTATGTATGAGAGGACTGAGTTTGGAGAAATCTGCATTACGAAAGCAGCGATAGTGGTAGTGATCTTCCGGGTGAGTCAAAAGCTGGACCCTGGTCAAAGAAAATCAAGAGTTCAATTTAAGGAATTAAGGACATGATTAACCTGCCACATTGAAATGTCTTAAGCCGTCAAAAAGGTCGTGCTGTTTTGAAGGCAATAAAAAATTTGCCTCATCACTAGGTGTCCAGCAACAATCAGGTATATTAAAATCACCAAGGACTATAAGTTGATCCCTGTTTGATAGGAGGTTGAAAACACACTTAATTACCAACAAATATTGATTGAAGACAGAATTGTTAGACGACGGAGGAATGTACGAGCAAGTTTTATAAGTGCAAAAGTCGAGAAAATGTAATTTTACACAAATAAATTCAACATATATATATATAGCCTTTAGACCATGGTCATCTACAGTTTTGCATAAACGCTGTACTTCATTGCTATATATATCCATTTACCCTTTATCATATTTTTAATGTGGCTGCACACTGTGCGGACAGCGGCAAGCTCCTTCTTGGTACCGAACCATTTCTCAACTTTCAGAGTGCGCTTGTCGGCCATGTTCATATCCAAAGCCAGATTCTTGCAGCTGCGCTTCAAAGTACACTCAATATAATGTTCCGTAATTTACACACTTAGTGGCCTAAGGACTCGAGCAGTAGCGCCAATGAAATTAACGTGAAGAAGCCTGTTTGCAATCCCGAAGAAAATTCAGAAATATCGTCCCCTACAATAACAATGGATTCCGAAGTTTGTACCAAAATGTACAGTCAACTTGAAGAAAATTAAGGTACGAGCTCAACATTTTATTGTCAATAAATATTTATAAATAATTAATGGTATTTTCTTTGTTTTATCCACAGATTACCCCATTGTTCATATTATTGTGCAAAGACTGAACAAAATGAGTCATTTGTTAATAGTTCACTCGCTGGCGTAACTTGTCCCTAATTAATCGATGCCGGTCTACATAATCAAATTTTCAATTAGGTTTACTTTTAAGGCTCAAAGCGTATTCAATGTGTTCGAAAACCAAGTAAAATTATATGTAAAAACTAGGATCCAAATTTGAAGGTGTGCAAAATAAATGTTTGTTATACATAGGGGTATGTTGCAGAACATACAATAGTTATTATCTATTAAATATAAAAGATATATTATAATATAAACTAAAAATAAATTCGCAACAGGCTTTAATATTGACGCAATCGGGGAGTGCCAAACATTTTTTGAATGACTGTGGAAGCAACAAAACCGCCTCTATGCTAAAAATACGAGAAGTAACTGCAAAGATAAATGGAAGAAAGTCATGAGGACGAATTGCATATTCCCTGCATGATTTTCAAGTTGAGTTTATGAGGTCTATTGTATTATTTAGGTCGAAATGTAAACTTTGTATTATATCGTACATACAAAAATACCGATTTTTCAAATTGCATATGATCTTTGCGGCGCTCATTTGAAATGCTAGATATGAATCGGTAAGCAGTTGTCTCTTGATTTATCGATCAAAATAAGGAGCAAAGCTAACAATCGATGGTATGTCAGCTCTATCGCTTTAAACTTTCAGTTCTAGTTGGCGCTTGGTTCTTCTGGCTTCAGCTTTTAGTTTTTTGAGAAAATGACGTAGGAATGAATAATTTGCCGGCAAATGCCGGTCGCTCACGTGGTCACGGTCGTGGTAATAAATCCAGTACAGCAAATCGTGGAGTCGCCCCTCAATTGGTATGTAAAAAGGTCTTTATAACAAAACGTATTTGGGTTACAAATGTACATATTTATAAGTGGAAATTTGTATTTGATATATACGTGTACAAGGATATTCGACGGTCGACATAATTACTATATTATCCAAGTAATTTTTTTATATACTTTTTTTATATGACACAATAAAAAATTGTGTTTTTAATGGTAAGAAAGGAAAGAAATTATACTTGTGTGTGTGTATATAACATGTGCTGGATGTCTGTTTAGATGAAACGCTTCAGAAATCTGAATGGGAAAATATGTTGACATCGTACATGGGTTGCTTTTTCATTGTGCTCGTATGTATGTATATACATACATACATACATATAGTAACATATCCATTCAACACCCACACCCCAACCACATATATTATAATTGTATATTAGAATATAACAAAGAGAATTATTGTAAAACTCACGTACACATATTAACATTTAAGTACTAAACACATTAAATCTTAAGCGAAAATTATAATCAAAGAACAAGAGCCCTTCGATTAACTTTGGCCATTAACGCACATGCCTAGTGTCATGTTTCAAGTCACCCCATCTTAACGATAAACAAATCTCCCCCAAATCCAAACGGGAACCAACTGACATAAAAAGCCAACTGAAATAATAAAACCTTATTGCCCGAGTCACCGCTTACGCACTTGTCTCAGGATTCTCAAATTACCTCCTATTTTAAGAGAGCCCCTCTCTGCACGAGAAAACCAAAACTCATAGCTAAAACTCTCTTTAACACACTTCGCTCTTAAGCTTGCCTATATAAAGTTCTGAGTATATTATCAATAGAGATAGTCTCGCCAAAGCCTCCTTTCGACTTTGAAACCCCATTATCCGACCAAGTGATAATCCAACGGCTCAGGTTCTTCCTTAGCTACTTTGGAAGTAAATAAAGTGTTTAAGTAAAAATCAAACAATTCTTGTTTTTTTTACTTAACCATAACTCTGAATCTGATTTTGGCGCAGCCGGTAGGATAAAGAGAGTAAGTTGTGCGACTCGTTTACCGATATCAATCAAGTGACAAAGATCCTTGTACGACCAAGCGTATGTTTCGAGATTGAACCACGCGAATCGGCGCTAAAGTGAACGTGCATCGTAATACAATCGACTTTCATTATCCGCCAAAGAACTACGTGTAGTCGGTGGTTAACATACAAGAGTTAACCCACTGCATACGGAAAATAAAAGTGTAAAAACAAACAAAAACTCTGCAACGTTTAAAACAAAACCAACCATGGCAACCGAACCAATCCAATTGTTGTCGGAGTCTCATCTCAACCAAGCCCTAAGTCAAATTAGGCAAGTGCCCTCATTCAGCGGTAACACCCAAGAACTCAGCACTTTCATCAGAAGGATCAACTTTATTCTTCAACTATACCCATCCACCGATGCCAGGCAAAAGCATGTATTCTTCAGCGCAATTGAAATGCAGATTGCGGGAGACGCCCAAAGAGTGTCACAATTATCTGGAGCTACAACATGGCCGGAATTGATGAACGCCCTCATCAACGAATACAAGACGCAAACACCCTGTGAGGAGCTGCTTCGCCAACTATATAACACACATTTCACTGGAAGAATTCGTAAGTTCGTTGAAGATATAGAATCCAAACCTTTCACAATATCAAACAAACTCGTGTTAGAAAATAATCATAATAATACCATATTACACACAAATACTTTAAACAATAAAGTTAAAGATGTAATAATGAGGAAGTTGCCCGATAGGTTATTTACGACTCTTGCTAGACATAACATAACGACCGTATCTAAACTAAAACAAGTAGCACAATCAGAAGGTGTGTACGACATAGTTTTCAACGACCGAACAAAACCTCAAAATAGTTCCAACTCTAACACTAATTCACATCAAAACTCAAAGAATAAAGGGAAATATTCAAAATTTCGTAAGCAATGCAATGCATAACTTAAACAACTCAAATTCAAATAGTAGTTCAAAGCCTGCTGAATCAAATCAGCAAGTTATGTGCGAATTCGAACAAAAATTAAGCCAAGAGACCAAAATTCTATGAACCATCAACAACAAAATGTTAATGCACCGAACCCTCCTGTCAAACGGCAAAGAGATAGTACTAGTGGGCAATACAAAATGGACATAGGCGAAAATTTTCATCAACCAGCCTCGGAATCGGAAAGCGATTCAGAGGAGGAGAAAACCCATTCCTAAAAATTTAAATAAATAAATTAACTCTTAAATGCCTCGTAGACACTGGCTCTTCCATTAACATCATGAAACAAAATTTCTTTAATTTCTCCACAAAACCTTCTAAAATAAAAGTCCACACTATAAATGATACTATAACGTTAACTCAAAGCGTTTCGTTACATCCAAGCAACCTTTGTCCTACTAAGCAAACCTTCTATATTCATAATTTCTCAGAAAAATATGACCTACTATTAGGCAGAAATTACTTAGAGTCAACCAACACCCAAATTAATTATTCAACACAAACAGTCACTTTAAACGGCTATCCATTCAAAATGTGGTACGACCAAATTCAAACAGATGAGTCCAAGGTTACCAATGAGTGCCCCAAGTCATCTAACCCAGAGGAAACCCCTCTAAATACCTCAAAAAAGGAGAAAACCCTCCTGAAAATTAAGCGGAAACCCCACTTAAAACCAGATGAGTCCAAGGCTACCAATGAGTGCACCAAGTCATCTAACCCAGAGGAAACCCCTCCAAATACCCTAAAAAAGGAGAAAACCCTCCTGAAAATAAAGCGGAAACCCCACTTAAAACCAGATGAGTCTAAGGTTACCAATGAGTGCCCTAAGTCACCTGAACAAGAAGAGTCCAAGACTACCTATGAGGGTCCCAAGTCTTCTGAATCTGAGGAAACCCCTCTTATTACCCCTTACCTAGAAGAAACCATTCTAGAAATATCTTATAACTACGCAATAGATGACGAGTTAAAAGAATCCAATGTATTAAGATTAGAACATCTAAATACAGAAGAAAGGGAACAACTTTCGCATGTTTTGCTCGAATAGGGTGATATTCAGTACGAGGAAGGTGAAAATTTGACTTTCTCGAGTACGATTAAGCATTCTATTCAAACAAAACACGAAGACCGTATTTAGAAAAAAACCTACAAATATCCCTAAGCATTTGACCAAGAGGTTAACAAACAAATAAACGAAATGATAGAACAAAAAATAATTAGGAAATCTAAGTCTCCATATTGTTCCCCCATTTGGATTGTCCCAAAGAAAAACGATGCTTCGGGCAAACCAAAATTTCGATTAGTCATAGACTATCGCAGTCTCAATGAAATAACCATTGACGACAATTTTCCCATTCCATTAATGGAAGAAATATTAGACAAGCTTGGACGTTGTCAATATTTCACAACCATCGATTTAGCTAAAGGTTTCCATCAAATCCAAATGGACCCACAGTCTATACCTAATACAGCATTTTCAACAAAACATGAACATTACGAATATACTCGTATGCCCTTTGGTCAGAAAAATGCACCAGCAACATTTCAACGTTGCATGAACAACCTTCTAGAAGATCTAATCTATAAGGATTGTTTAGTTTATTTAGATGATATTATCACTTATTCTACCTCGTTAGAAGAACACATAATGTCACTAAAAAAGGTATTTAAAAAGCTACGATCAGCCAATCTAAAATTACAACTTGACAAATGTGAATTTCTGAAGAAAGAATTTCTCGGTCACATGATCACAACAGATGGTGTAACACCCAACCCCAATAAAATAAATGCAATTGTCAATTTCCCCATTCCTAAAACCACAAAGGGAATAAAATCTTTTCTCGGACTCTGCGGATTTTACCGTAAGTTCATTCCGAATTTTGCAAAAATGGCAAAACCCATGACACTCAAACTTAAAAAAGGAGCAATTATTAATACAAAGGATGACGACTACATATCCGCCTTTGAAATACTAAAGGTACTCATCACGTCCGATCCAATTCTAATATACCCTAACTTTGAAAATAAATTTTCACTTACAATGGATGCAAGTAATATAGCCATAGGGGCCGTATTATCTCAAGAGCATTAACTCATTTGCTATGCGAGCAGAACTCTAAACGAGCACGAGCTGAACTATTCGGCAACAGAAAAGGAACTATTAGCCATAGTATGGGCAACAAAATACTTTAGGTCTTACCTATTCGGAAGAAAATGCGACATATTAAGCGATCACAGACCACTCGTATGGTTAGGCAACATAAAAGATCCTAATATGAAGTTACAGAGATGGAAAATAAAATTGAACGAATATGACTATAATATCCAATACTTACCTGGTAAAGAAAATCATGTGGCCGACGCCCTATTCAGAATTCAAATTCAAGAAAACTTTCTAGGAGAAGACAGCAGCCACAGTGCATAGTGCACAAGAAACAATCAGAGTTATATTCCAATAACCGAAAGACCCCTTAACTATTACACAAGACAATTAGAATTCATAAGAGACGATCATGACAAAGTCCAAGTAATAAAATATTTTCATAGAACCAGAATAAAAATCAGTTATAAAGAAATGACAGACACCCTTGCCAAAGACCTAATCAAAGAATACCTCTGCACTAAAAAAAGTGTCATTTACTTCCCTAACGAAATTGACTTTCAAGCCTTTCAGAATGCGTATACTCAAATCATAAGTCCCGACAATTTTACTAAAGTTATGAAGACTAGTGTTAAACTAATAGATATTCAAACATACGCCCAATACAAGGAAATCATTCTCAAAACACAAAGAATTATTACACCCTGGCATAGAAAAACTTACACATCAGTTCAAAGAACTTTATTATTACCCCGATTACCAAAAACTCATTCAAAACATTATAAATGAATGCGAGATCTGTAACATCGCTAAAACCGAACATAGAAATACAAAGTTAGCCTTCGAAACAACCCCCAAAACTTTTAACCCCAGAGACAAGTATGTCATGGATTTCTACTTAATAAATAATAAACAATTCCTATCATGTATTGGTATTTATTCTAAATACGCCTCCTTGATAGAAGTAAACAGTCGAGATTGGCTCGAAGCCAAAAGAGCTATTCTGCGCATATTCAACGACATGAGTAAGCCTTTAGAAATAAAAGCCGACAAAGACTCCGCTTTCATGTGCACCGCACTTAAACTCTGGTTAGAATCAGGAGTAAACCTAAACATAACAACTAGTAAAAATGGAATTTCTGATATTGAGAGATTTCATAAAACTGTCAACGAAAAACTAAGAATAATAACAAGCGAAATAGAGGTAGAAAAATCATACACTATAAATCTAAGTTTAAAAAGAAAAAGAAAATTAATAAAAGTAAATATAATACCGATAATTCCAGGCCTTCTCCCGAACAACATATTCATGATATGCCTCCTATCGACAGTTAGTACACAGAACCTAGAAGTAACCCCTATCCATGCCAAAAACGGTTACCTTATTTTTCAAACTGGATCGATTGATTTGGGTATGAACTACGAATATCATTACCTATCTATTAATTTAACCAAAACCGAAAACACTTACAAAGAACTTATCAAACAAGCCCAATCATTTGAAAATTTACCACAAATTCAGTACCTATTAGAAAAACTCCATAGAGAAATGAACGGTATAAGAATCGCAAAATGTAGTAAACACGGTCTTGTTAATTTTATGGGATCCATTTACAAATACTTATTTGGTACGTTAGATCAAGAAGACAAAGAAGAATTACAACAACAAATAGGTGACATTTCTAAAAATATTCTACAAATCAGCGAACTTAACCACGTAGTAGAAGCCATAAATGAAGGAATTGAACTAACTAACCATTTAAATAATATTTTTGACGGAGATCAAATGATAGCTTAAATAATTTTCAATTTACAACAATTCACCGAATACGTAGAAGACATAGAACTTGGTATGCAACTGACACGCCTAGGTATCTTTAACCCTAAACTTCTGAAACATGATTCATTAACCCACGTAAATTCTGAAAAACTTCTTAACATTAAAACATCTACAATACACGACAAATACTTTTCACATAATAATCAAACATACACAGCAAACTCTCAAAGCTTAGTCATAAATAAATGTATCGCAGGTATACTAAATCAGGTCACAACTCAGTGTAGATACAGCAAAACACATTCTGAATTCGAAATAAAATATGTTGAACCTAATATAATCACAACTTGGAACCTTGCAAAGACCATTCTAAATCAAAATTGTATTAATAGGGAAATTATAATAGAAGGCAATAATATGATAAAAGCATTTAATTGTTCTGTTCAACTAAGATAAATACTTTTCACCAACACGATGTTAGATTATACCCAAACCGTCTATGTAAACAATTATGTAACAAAACTCGAACCACTCGAATATATTCAAGCAAAAGAAACAACACACCCAATCCAATAATATCTTTCAAATAATAACACTTACAGCATTAACCATAATAGTCACACTCTTAATATTGTACTTCATTTATAAATACAAAACTATACCCCAAAAATTGATTGTAAAATTCAAAAAACAGAAAACGAAACTATTATAAATCCCGAAATAGAAAATAATTTACCCATAGTAAATTCTCCCGTATTATATCCCACAATTCACGCCTGAGGACAGGCTTTTTTCTTAAGGATGGGGAAGTAACATATCCATTCAACATCCACACCCCAACCACATTTATTATAATTGTACATTAGAATATAACAAAGAAAATTATTCTAAAACTCACGTACACATATTAAAATTAAAGTACTAAACACATTAAATTTTAAGCGCAAATTGTAATCAAAGAACAAGAGCCCTTCGATTAACTTTGGCCATTAACGCACATGCCTAGTGTCATGTTTCAAGTCACCCGACACTTCAAAAGTACTGTTCCCACAGATTAAAAACTAAACAATTGTCCCCAATTCTGAAATCTTAACGATAAACAATTCTCCCCCAATTCGGATATCTTAACGATAAACAAATCTCCCCCAAATCCAAACGGGAACCAACTGAAATAATAAACCCAACTGAAATAATAAAACCTTATTGCCTGAGTCACCTCTCACGCACTTGTCTCAGGATTTTCAAATTACCTTCTATTTTAAGAAAGCCCCTCTCTTCACGAGAGAACCAAAACTCATAGCTAAAACTCTCTTTAACACACTTCGCTCTTAAGCTTGCCTATATAAAGGCGAAGACGTCCGCTTACAAGGGTTCAGTTCTGAGTATACTGTCAATAGAGATAGTCTCGCCAAAGCCTCGTTTCGACTTTGAAACCCCATTATCCGACCAAGTGATAATCCAACGGCTCCGGTTCTTCCTTAGCTACTTTGGAAGTAAATAAAGTGTTCAAGTAAAAATTTAACAATTGTTGTTTTTTTTACTTAACCGTAACTCTGAATCTGTTTCTATATGTATGTATGTGCATATTAACAACATTTTACTGTTTTGATACCAAATTTGGTAGTTGTAGATCTTATACTAGCTGAGATCTAGATTTTCACACGGACAGACAGACGGACATGGCTATATCGACTCGGCTGTTGATCCTCAGCCAGAATATATATACTTAATGGGCTCGGAGGTGTCTCCTTCTGCCTGTTACATACATTTTCGGTTTGAACAAAGTTATAATACCCTTCTACTCCATGAGTAGCGGGTATAAAAACAAAAAAAAAATGTAAGAAAAAGCTGCGCTCTAACAATCGCACACAGCTGATTTAAGAGACTGTCACTTCTCCACTTGGTTCATTGTGAACCATTAAAAAAATTTTAAATATAATGCATCTTCAAAATTTTAGTATAAGTTCTTAAAAAAAAAAGAAAAAGCTTAAGCGGCATGAACCGGGAATCGAACCACGGGCCTGTCGGCTCAGCAGTTCATCGCTTTTCCACTAAGCTACTGACGCTGTTATCCAACAGCTGCAAAAATTTGCATTGTAAGGTATTCTTATTATTTCCTGTACAATAAATAAATTTTCGTTGCCGGCAGCGCTGCTTACAGCTACGGAAAACGTTAAGCTGAATAACTTCTGTGTTTATATCCGATTGTTACCAAATTTTCAGAGATCATCTGGCTAGCTATAATTATCATGTAAACCGTAATTGAACAATATGGCATCAAAATTGCGCTTGTAATCAATGTTTTTTCGATTTACAGGGGCGGAAGGGGGCGTGGCCAAAATCCAAAATAAACTTGATCTGCGTGCAATAATAACACATTTTGTCACCAAATTTGGTAGCTCTAGCTCTTATCATAGCTGAGATCTAGATTTTCACACGGACAGACAGACGGACATGGCTATATCGACTCGGCTGTTGATCCTGAGCCAGAATATATATACTTTATGGGGTCGGAGGTGTCTTCTTCTGCCTGTTACATACATTTTCGGTTTGAACAAAGTTATAATACCCTTCTATGAGTAGCGGGTATAAAAATACCACCTAGAGTTGACGTTGTTCTTTTTGCTGTTCATGTGGGGGACTCGACGGCGCTTGGTTGGCTGACTGATGTATGTGCGGCCAGCGGGACGAGCCCAGTAAATGGTAGGGTCACTCTCATGTCGCAACAACGGCGGCGCATGATTTCTAAACGCCCCTGTGTGAGCTTAACTATTGTGGCACGCACCTTACAAATGCAAATACTGGGGAAGGAAAAGAGAAAGAAATATAGAAAACAAGCATTAGTCGGAGCGGCAGCTAACACCAGCAAACGCGCCTATTTAATAAGATGACCCCACCTTGTTACTGTTACACTAACCCAAGGGGTTGGGTTGACTTGCGCATATAATGTAACCGTTTATCATTGGACAGTCGTATAGTATACTATATGGTTATATCCTGTCATGTCAATTTTAATGTCCTTAACTAAATAAGCTAATGACCCGCGAAATGCATTCCTTGATTAAATTCACACATCACTTACAATGCGGGGAAGGGTAAACCTTAACTATTTGGGTTTTGGATAAAAAGGCTAACAGAATTTCATTAATTCCTTATCTTAATTATGCTTAAAACAACTGAAGTTTTTAAAACTTAAAGCTCTTATAAAAATTGTAATTGTAAAATTTAAGCACTTTAAACTTTCACTATCATTAATATTATAAACTATTATGAAGTTTTTATATAGAAAGATATTATACGCTGAAAGATCAACAAGTGTTCCAACTTATTAGAATTGTAATTTATACTGTAAGATGAAATTATTATTCGATCGATTGGATAATAAACCAGAAAAAAAACTAATTAATAAGTAAATTTTTCAATTATAAACAAATAAAATAAATATTTATTTTATGTAGTATAAACTTATAACTTGTTATATACATGAAGGAATTATATAATTGCAATAGAAATGGTTGAAATAGTTCTTGTATTATGTATAAAATCTTATGAATAATATCTTTGCCAGTGCAACATTTGATTTTTATACCATTCGACCATTGAAAATAGTCAAAAATGGTATACTAAGTTTGTGAAAAAGTAAGTAACATGCAGAAGGAGACATGGCAAGTATATATATTCTGGCTCAGAATCAACAGCCGAGTCGATGTGTGTGTGAGAGCGAGTAAGTACTAGTTAGTGCAACTACGAAGGTGATCGAATGGTATCTTACGGTCGGGCGTGCTCGACTGTAGCTTTCCTTACTTGTTGAATTTAATTTATTAAACAATTTTTTCTGAGACCCTAAAACATGATATTCTTGTGTATCGACCTTTAAAAGAAACTTCCTGCACCCTTTAAATTTAAAAATTTTTATAAAAGCAAATCCCTCTTATCAATCCTTGGCCTAAAAACGATGTTTAGTTGGGATTTATACTACACAGCTTCTGAGGGAAACGTTTTGGATACTGCTTAGCCATTTCGAAGCAATATTTTTATGCTACTTTTGTGTATTCAGTGAACGTTGCTTTGCAGCACACCTTGTTAAAAAGCAAATCCTTAAAGGATACATATACACAGTACATCAATGTACATACAGGGATATAGGTGTATATATTATATTGTATATTGTTTGTATGCTAATGTTTTGGGACACACCCAAGAAACAACGACGACAACGATGTGCCATCATTTCCGCTCCACTAGTTGTCCTTTCTCTAGGGTTTCCGAGCATTTTACTTGGCTGAGCTGCGTTATGCCAAATGGCCACGCAAGAGTCCCGTGTGGCAGGGATGATCTGCGGTTGCTAAAAGAACGCGTTTTGCATTAACACATTGCGGCATCGTCCAGAACTGGGCTCGGCCCATTAGGGAGGATGCGGCTTTACCTAATGATCTATCAGTTTGGGTGACATAACCATGTGTCATATGAAGTTGTCAAAAGTAAAAAGCCTTTTGGATATAATTAACTTGAAAATAGGCTTGGCATATTTAAACAAAATATTTAAAGATACCCTTCGCTTAATTTCGAAATACTGTTACCAACATGTTATCACACTTTTAAATTATTTTGGACCATGTACAACAGCCAAAGGATATAATAATACTAAAAAAGCAAATAGTTCGAACACTAGTACAGCAAAAATAGGATGAGAAATATACCAAATAAGATTTTTATTAATATTATTATTTTAACAAGTCTTTAAAAAGCAAGATTTTTAAAGAACTTTTAGTAGGATTTATTAAAACTTTAATTTGAATTAAAATTATTAAGAGTAAAAAGTATCCATTGGCATAAATAATAACAAACAATTTAAAACTTATAGAAACAAGTAAGTAAGCTACATTCGTGTTTGCTCGACTGTAATATACCCGCTACCCAGCTGCTCGTACATCAAAATTATTTGCGGAACAATAAAGAACGGCTACAATCATATTTTGACCGTAAAAGGCCATGGACTTACAATATTTATGCAAAGTCAAAACCTAAAATAAAAAAAATAATTTTTTGCACACATTTAATTTTTGATGTGGGTGGGCCTCGAACCCGAAAATGCATAATAGTTCTGTTCGTTTTGCAGTCCACAACTTAACCCATTTCACCACCGTACACGCAAACACTATTCGGCACAATGCTGCAAGCAGCGCTGCCGGGAAAAGGAGTGAAAAGTAATGAAAACGTATAACTCTTATTAAGGTACCAAAAAATTCCAAGATTTATCATTTAAACAGTAAAAATAATAATAATTCTACCTGTTGAGGACTATAAATCGAATACGTGCATGTAAAAAACGATATGTGCCCTCTAGAGCACTCTAACTTTTAATAAATTTTGTTAAAAAAACGACCGATAGGTTCTATGGCATCTATACGATGTATCGGTCCGTACCGGCTCGTTCCGACTTATTTACAGCGGGCATGAAGGTAGCTCAAAAAGGGAGGCAAAAACTTATTTTTGGAAAAAAAAGAAAAGTTCGATCTCCCCCACCATGACATGCATGCATGCGGAATCGAACCTTGGACCCATTACTTAAGTGGTCCACCCCTTACCCATTCGGCCATTAAGCCATTACGCAAATTTTGCCAAAGCTACATTATGAGACCATTCGGAAATTCTTGGACGACCAAAACAAAGTCTGAATGCATGATGCGTGCTGTTGTTGCTATTTATTCTCATAACTTAAACATACAATTAAATAAAAAATAAAAATAAAAACATATAAGAAAATGCTGCACTCTAACCGTCGCACACAGCTGATTTAAGAGACTGTCACTTCTCCACTTGTTAACTGAGTTTATTGTGAGCCATTAAAAAAATTTTAAATAAAATGCACGACCACCAAATAATGCATATTCAAAAATTAAAGTAAAAGATCTTAAAAGAAAAAAAAAAGAAAAAGCTTAAGCGGCATGAACTGGGAATCGAACCACGGAGTGTCGGTTCAAGAGTTCATCGCTTTTCCACTAAGCTACTGACGCAGTTTTCCTGCAAAATTTGCATTGTAAGGCATTCTTATTATTTCCTGTACAAATAAAGAAGTTGCGCTGCCAGCAGCGCTGCTTACAGCTATGGAAAACGTTAAGCTGAATAACTTCTGTGTTTATTATCCGATTGTTACCAAATTTTCATCTGGCTAGCTATAGTTATCATTTAAACCGAAAATGAACAATATGGCATCAAAATTGCCCTTGTAATTAATGTTTTTCGATTTACAGGGGCGGAAGGGGTCGTGGCCAAAATCCAAAATAAACTTGATCAGCGTGCAATAATAACACATTTTGTCACCAAATTTGGTAGTTCTAGCTCTTATAATAGCTGAGATCTAGATTTTCACACGGACAGACAGACGGACATGGCTATATCGACTCGGCTGTTGATTCTGAACCAGAATATATATACTTTATGGGGTCGGAGGTATCTCCTTCTACCTGGTACATACATTTTCGGTTTAAACAAAGTTATAATACCCTTCTACTCTATGAGTAGCGGGTATAATTATATTGAGAAAATGATTTCGGCTGATTTGTGCGTGAATTCGCACAGTTTCGATGGAATTTTCAGTGATCACGGATTTTGGTTGGCCCACATGTTCATCGTCATTTATTTCCTCACGACCACTTTGAAAACGTTGAAACCACTCGTGCACTCTGCTATGGGATAAACAATCATCGCCATAAACTTGTTTCACCAATTGAAACGTTTCGGTGAAAGTTTTACCAATTTTAAAACAAAATTTAATGTTGGCTCTTTGCTCGAAGCTCATTTTCGCACCGATGACAAAAAGTACTGACACTTAAAACGCAATAACTTCACTTCTAATAGATGGAATGGTCTGAAATTTTGTACTGAAGGTCAATGGAGGATAGCAGATTCTAACGCACTAGACATATGCATGACGCCACTAGAGGGCTCTAGATACAAAAAGTCCTGTTTACTTTGGAGCGCACCTTGTAAATTTGGGCCACGGCATTTCAATGCAAATGAGAAACTTCTAAAAGTAAAAGATAACTGCGAATTAAAGGGACGCACTTTGGAAACGTGATGCAACTTTACGCACTTGAAGCATGGCGCAAGATTTGAATCGCCCACATCGGAGCCGAATATATCCGTAATGATTTTATTGTACACCAATTTATTGAGTAGCACTATTCACTATTCGTTTAACTACTCAAGAAATAGAAAAACAACAGCCTTTAAGCAAAGGAACATTCGCAGCAAATTCACCTCGTAAACGTCACAGAGTTCCCAAATACTAATTATGATGATGGTTCAGAAATAATAATAAGAAATAAGACAATATATTCGCAAAATGTTCTAAATATTCTACATTACAGCTACCCAGCTCCTCGTAGATCAAAATTATTTGCGGAACAATAAAGAACGGCTACAATCATACTTTCACCGTAAAACGCCATGGACTTACAATATTTATGCAAAGTCAAAATCTAAAAAAAAACAAGTAAGAACAGTCGAGTGTGCTCGACTGTAATATACCCGCTACCCAGCTGCTTGTACATAATTTATTTGTGGAACAAAAAAACGGCTACAATCATATTTTGACCGTAAAAGGCTATGGACTTACATATATTTATATATTTATGCAAAGTCAAAATATAAAATAAAAAAAAAAAAACATTTTTGCACACATTTAATTTTTGATGCGGGCGGGACTCGAACCCGTAAATGCATAATAGTACTGTTCGTTTTGCAGTCCACAACTTAACCCATTTCACTACCGTACACGCACACACGATTCGGCACAATGCTGCAAGCAGCGCTGCCGGCAGCGCTGCTTACAGCTGTGGAAAACGTTAAGCTGAATAACTTCTGTGTTTATTATCCGATTGTTACCAAATTTTCAGAGATCATCTGCCAAGCTATAGTTATCATGTAAACCTAAAATGAACAATATGTCATCAAAATTGCACTTGTTATCAATGTTTTTTCGATTTGCGGGGGCGGAAGGGGGCGTGGCCAAAATCCAAAATAAACTTGATCAGCGTGCAATAATAACACATATTGTCTCCAAATTTGGTTGTCCTAGCTCTTATAATAGCTGAGATCTAGATTTTCACACGGACAGACAGACGTACAGACGGACATGGCTATATCGACTCGGCTGTTGATCCTGAGCCAGAATATATACTTTATGGTGTCGGAGGTGTCTCCTTCTGCCTGTTACATACATTTTCGGTTTGAACAAAGTTATAATACCCTTCTACTCTATGAGTAGCGGGTATAACAAGTAAGAACGGCTACAGTCAAGTGTTGACTTTATAAGACCATGCATTTTTCAAGCTTATGAAAAAAATCTGATTTAAAAAACTGTTATTGGTAAACGTGTTTTTCAAAGAAAAAAAAAGCAACACATATTATTTTCAGTTAGACACCAAGCAGTCCAAGCAGTTGAAAAAAAACGCTGCTTGCTTGCAGTGGGCGCAGTGCAAATCCTGCATAAATATTATAAGTTCATAGCCTTTTACGGTCAAAATATGATTGTAGCCGTTTTTTTGTTCCGCAAATAAATTATGTACAAGCAGCTGGGTAGCGGGTATATTACAGTCGAGCATACTCGACTGTAGCTTTCCTACTTGTTTTTCGATTTACAAGGGTGGAAAGGGGCGTGGGCAAAATCCAAAATAAACTTGATCAGCGTGCAGTAATATCACATTTTGTCACCAAATTTATAATAGCTGAGATCTAGTTTTTCACACGAACAGACAGACGGACAGACGGACATGGCTATATCGACTCGGGTGTTGATCCTGAGCCAGAATATATATACTTTATGGGGTCGGAGGTGTCTCCTTCTGCCTGTTACATACATTTTCGGTTTAAACAAAGTTAAAAAAAAATTGATTAAAAAATTGATTACAAGTGAAATTTTGATGCCATATTGTTTATTTTCAGTTTATATGATAACTATAGTTAGCCTGATGTTCTCTGACAATTTGGTAACAATCGAATAATAAACACAGAAGTTATTCAGTTTGGTCATTTTATTTAAATTTTTTTTAATGGCTCACAATGAACTTAGTTAACAAGTGGAGAAGTAACAGTCTCTTAAATCAAGTCTGTGCGATTGTTAGAGCGCAGCTTTTTCTTATATTTTTTTATTTTTATTTTTTATTTAATTGTATGTTTATGTTATGAGAATAAATAGCAACAACAACACGCATCATGCATTCAGACTTTGTTTTTGTCGTGCAAGAATTTCGGAATGGTGTCATAATGTAACTTTGGCAAAATTTGCGTAATGGCTGAATGACCGAATGGAGAAGTGGTGGACCTCTTAGGTAATGGATCCAAGGTTCGATTCCGCATGCATACATGTCATGGTGGGGAGATCGAACTTAAAAAACGATATGTGCCCTTTTAATACCTCTTTATATACTTGAATGGAAAGTGTTCTATAGAACTCTAACTTTTAATAAGTTTTGTTAAAAAAACGACCGATAGGTTCTATGGCATCTATAGGATGTATCGGTCCGTACCGGCTCGTTCCGACTTATTTACAGCGGGCAGCAATAAGAAACATGTGTACATAGTTTCATAAAGGTAGTTCAAAAAGAGAGGCAAAATCTGTTTTTGGGAAGAAAAAAGAAACGTTCGATCTCCCCCACCATGACACGCATGCATGAGTAGTGTATTGAGTAGCACTATTCACTATTCGTTTAGCTACTCACAAAAAATAGAAAAACAACAGCCTTTAAGCAAAGGAACATTCGCAACAAATTCACCCTCGTAAACGTCACAGAGTTCCCATTAATAATAAGAAATAAGATAATATATTCGCAAAATGTTCTAAATATTCTACATTACAGCTACCCAGCTCCTCGTAGATCAAAATTATTTGCGAAACAATAAAGAATGGCTACAATCATTTTTGACCGTAAAAGGACTTACATGGACCATGGACTTACAATATTGATGTAAAGTCAAAATCTAAAATAACAAACAATTAAGAGCGGCTACAGTCAAGTGTTGACTGTATAAGACCATGGATTTTTCAAGGTTATGAAAAAAATCAGATTTAGAAAACTGTTATTAGTAAACGTGTTTTAAAGAAAATTAATAAACAACAGTCCAAGCAGTTGGGAAAAAAATACTGCTTGGAAAAAACACTGGTTGCTTGCTTGCAGTGGGCGCATTGCAAATCTATAAGAAATGTTTTATTTAATTGTATGTTTAAGTTACGAGAATAAATAGCAACAACAACACGCATCATATATTCAGACTTTGTTTTAGTCGTGCAAGAATTTCCGAATGTCTCATAATGTAACTTTGGCAAAATTTGCGTAATGGCTTAATGGCCAAATGGAGAAGTGGTGGTCCTCTTAGGTAATGGGTCCAAGGTTCGATTCCGCATGCATGCGTGTCATGGTGGGGGAGATCGAAGTTTTCTTATTTTTTCCAAAAAAAGTTTGTGCGTCCCTTTTTGAGGTACCTTCATGAAACTTTGTATACATGTTTCTTATTGCTGCCCGCTGAAACTAAGTCGGAACGAGCCGGTACGGACCGATACATCGTATAGATGTCATAGAACCTATCGGTCGATTTTTTATCAAAATTTATTAAAAGTTAGAGTGCTCTAGAACACTTTCCACTCAAGTATATAAAGAGGTATTAAAAGGGCACATATCGTTTTTAACATGCACGTATTCGATTTATAGCCCTCAACAGGTAGAGTTATTATTTTTACTGTTTAAGTGATAAATCTTTGATTTTTTTGGTATCTGAATAAAAGTTACACGTTTTCAATACTTTTTACTCCTTTTTCCGGCAGCTCTGCTTGCAGCATTGTGCCGAATAGAAATACGTTGGTGACGGTGCACGGTAGTGAAATGGGTTAAGTTGTGGACTGCAAAATGAACAGAACTATTATGCATTTACGGGTTCGAGTCCCACCCGCATCAAAAATTAAATGTGTGCAAAAAATTGATTTTTAGACCATGGATTTTAAAAAAAATACATGGTCTATTGTGTTTGTCAAAATGTGCGTAACAGGCAGAAGGATGCATCTGCGACCCCATAAAGTATATATAATCTTGCTCAGGATCACTAGTTGAGTCGATTAAGCCATGTCTGTCTGTCCGACTGTATGAACGCCTATATCTCAGAGACTTAAAAAGCTAGAGCCACTCGATATATATATATATATATATATATATATATATAATGTATATATATATATATATATATATATATATATATATATATATATATATATATATATATATATATATATATATATATATATACCGCAGATTTTCTAAACAACCATTCGATTTTGGAAAATGGTCAAAAATTGTATAGTAAGTTTTTGCAAATGTATGTAACAGGCAGAAGGAGACGTGGCATCAATATACCCTATTTTAATAATTATTAATTGAACGCAAGTCAAAAATAATGATTTGACAATTTGTGCACACCAATCCATTTAATACTAGCGTTTGCCTTATCGATTGTTTACGTTGTCGAGTGGCAACTCAGAATTGTACTATCTGATAAAGATAAAAACTGTACTATTGAACTGACTATCTATAATCGGGAAATTGCGCGCTTATTTTTATACCCGCTACTCATAGAGTAGAAGGGTATTATAACTTTGTTCAAACCGAAAATGTATGTAACAGGCAGAAGGAGACACCTCCGACCCCATAAAGTATATATATTCTGGCTCAGGATCAACAGCCGAGTCGACATAGCCATGTCCGTCTGTCTGTCTGTCCGTCTGTCCGTCTGTCTGTCCGTGTGAAAATCTAGATCTCAGCTATTATAAGAGCTAGGACAACCAAATTTGGTGACAATATGTGTTATTATTGCACGCTGATCAAGTTTATTTTGGATTTTGGCCACGCCCCCTTCCGCCCCCGCAAATCGAAAAAACATTGATAACAAGTGCAATTTTGATGCCATATTGTTCATTTTTTGTTTACATGATAACTATGCCTAGCCAGATGATCTCTGAAAATTTAGTAACAATCGGATAATAAACACAGAAGTTATTCAGCTTAACGTTTTCCATAGCTGTAAGCAGCGCTGCTTGCAGCATTGTACCGAATCGTGTGTGCGTGTACGGTGGTGAAATAGGTTAAGTTGTGGACTGCAAAACAAACAGTACTATTATGCATTTACGGGTTCGAGTCCCGCCCGCATCAAAAATTAAATGTTTTTTTTTTATTTTATATTTTGACATTGCATAAATATTATAAGTCCATAGCCTTTCACGGTCAAAATATGATTGTAGGCGTTTTTTTGTTCCGCAAATAAATTATGTACAAGCAGCTAGGTAGCGGGTATATTACAGTCGAGCACACTCGACTGTAGCTTTCTTACTTGTATTTTTTCTACTCATAGAGTATAAGGGTATTATAACTTTGTTCAAACCGAAAATGTATGTAACAGGCAGAAGGAGACACCTCCGACCCCATAAAGTATATATATTCTGGCTCAGGATCAACAGCCGAGTCGATATAGCCATGTCCGTCTGTCCGTCTGTCTGTCCGTGTGAAAATGTAGATCTCAGCTATTATAAGAGCTAGGACTACCAAATTTGGTGACAATATGTGTTTTTATTGCACGCTGATCAAGTTTATTTTGGATTTTAGCCACGCCCCCTTCCGGCCCTGTAAATAAAAAAATACGTTGATTACAAGCGCAATTTTGATGCCATATTGTTCATTTTCGGTTTACATGGTAACTATAGATAGCCAGATGATCTCTGAAAATTTGGTAACAATCGGTTAATAAACACAGAAGTTATTCAGCTTAACGTTTTCCTTAGCTTTAAGCAGCGCTGTCGTCAGCGCTGCTTGCAGCATTGTGCCGAATCGTGTGTGCGTGTACGGTGGTGAAATGGGTTAAGGAGTAGACTGCAAAACGAACAGTACTATTATGCATTTACGGGTTCGAGTCCCGCCCGTATCAAAAATTAAATGTGTTCAAAAACATTTTTGCAAAAAAACATTTTTTTTTATTTTAGATTTTGACTTTGCATAAATATTGTAAGTCCATAGCCTTTTACGGTCAAAATATGATTGTAGCCGTTTTTTTGTTCCGCAAATAAATCATGTACGAGCAGCTGGGTAGCGGGTATATTACAGTCGAGCACACTCGACTGTAGCTTTCTTACTTGTTTTATTTTAGATTTTGACTTTGCATAAATATTATAAGTCCATAGCCTTTTACGGTCAAAATATGATTGTAGCCGTTTTTTGTTCCGCAAATAAATTATGTACAAGCAGCTGGGTAGCGGGTATATTACAGTCGAGCACACTCGACTGTAGCTTTCTTACTTCTTTGTGTAGCATCGGTAATCAGATATCAATCAACAGTCAAAAGCAATAAATATGAACGCCATCTGCAATTGTTGTTGAGGCCAAATACGAGGATGTCTCGCAGTTTGATTTTTCCAAGCACTATTCGCCGAAAATGAAAAGCGTCTATTGGCGCTATTTCGGTTTTCCATCGAACGGCAATGGCGAGGTAATTACCAAGCAAAACGTTGTCTGCATCAAATGCCACAAAGTGTTAACTAATCATGACAACACAAGCAATTTGCGCGCCCATTTGCAACATCGGCACAAGGATCTCTTCAAGGCCTGTGCCAGGAAAATGACATTCAAGTGCCGCCCCGCAAGACGCCACGCAATCTAAACCATCCGCCGTTGTCCAAGCGCAATGTCTCGTGGCGCCGTGTCAAGTTGGAATTCATTAACAATCGTAATCATCGTTGTATTGCTTTTTGACGAGTGTCTGCGCCGTGTCTTCGAGCTTGAGGATCTTTCCACAACATTGGAGCAAGTTAAAGAAATTATACGGCGTCATTCGGCTGAGATTAGCTCCAAAGTGGCAGAGCTGCCGCCTAACAATGAACATTTTCCATGGACTCTGTATGAGTTGTTCAAGTTCTTTGCCGAATCTATCTCGTGGTTATTATTGCAAAGCAACTCTGCGGCATAGCGACATATTTCCGCCGACATATCTCCGCCCAGTACAAATTTTCTGCGGAGCTATGTCGTTTTCATAGCGACATAAGTCCGCGCGGAGCTATGTCGTTCTGAAAACGACATAGCTCCGCCGAGCTAAAAACGACATAGCTCCGCGCGGACTTATGTCGTTGTAAAACGACATAGCTATGTCGTTTTCATAGCGACATAAGTCCGCGCGGAGCTATGTCGTTCTGAAAACGATAGCTCCGCGCGGACTTATGTCGTTTTAAAAAATTCAAGTAGCCAAATTCTGATTATCGGAATCGTGTGGTAGTGCCAACGTATGCTACAAGAACACAAGGTACAGAAAAAGCTACCATGGTTGCACTCATTTGTTGTTGTACCATTTGTTACAAAGTTAACTAAAGAATAGTTTCCAATCAGTCAGGGATGAGCTCTTCTATTTTATTTTATTGGAGAGGCCAAGCACACATTCGCTTCGTTTCATTAATTTTTACTGCGTCTCCTCGCTTGACTTCGATTCATTGTGTTAGATTCCTATGGGCCTGCCGCCACCTTGCCAAACCTTGTTAATCACTTTTTAAAATATCGGCTTTTCGCCACCTTCCGAAACATTGTTAATAATATCGACTTACAAATATGTTACGATTAATAACAACTATATGTTAAAATAATCAATAGCTTACACATTTAAATAAATAATATGTTAATTCTAACCGATAGTTGCCAGTGATTTATGGCAGTAAATCGATTAAAATACCAAATACATATCTGCTATCGGCGGAGTTATGTCGCTATGAAAACGACATAAGTCCGCGCGGAGTTATGTCGCTGTTAGCTCAGCGGAGTTATGTCGCGCGGACTTATGTCGTTACCCCCAACTCTGCATATCTTAAGTATTGTAAACCGTTCGTCAAGCTGGTATAATGTTTTGACACATTTCTGAATTGCTGGGGATGCTAGCCCGCTGTAAATTTCCCCCTTATCAAGAGACAGTCTTTAGTAGAGACTCTCTACCCACACAAAAAACTAACGTAAAACTTGGCTATTTAAATATTTAAAATCCGGCTATTGCTTGACCCAAATTTTTATTGCTGTGAAGTATGGTGCATAAATGTGCGCAATATACCTGTTAAAGGTGCGCGGATGGCCGTGCCGAGCAATGTGAAAAGAATAAAGAGAATGTTAATGAAGCGAAAAGAAACCAACAATAACGGAGCGGGGGCAACAACAAAAATAACAACAACGATAACAAAGTCGCTTTTGCTGCAGTCGATGTTGCTGCTTTGTCTTGTGACGAAAGCAAATCTCCAAACCTTTTTTCAATAAAACAAAATTCCGAATATATTTGCAGGATGTGTCACCTTGACATACGCCGTTTCTGCAAAGAGTGGCGTATCTGGATACGTCAACTATTAATTATCCATTAGCCATTATTATGGTGCCGCTGCTCATCGTAAACTGCGTCAAGGATGGTTTTCAGCGCAACGACCAACTGATTCTCATTGGCGGCCTCTTGGTGCTTTTCGCTGTTCCCACTTCCATTTGGCCCATTATACATCATACATTAAGCCGATTCTCCAGAAGCACATCATACGCATACTATGGATGGTGCCCATCTATGCGTTGAACGCGGTAAGTGGGTCAGTCAGCGGCGATCGAAGCTCAAACCGAAATCGTTATTACTATCGAATTGGCTAAATGTTGCTAATTTTTACATTGATAACAAAGATAAGTATATCACCATATTAAGTTTGATTACAATACTATCATGGTTTACTTAAAATTATCAAGTTTGATATAATGTACTTTAGCGATATTGTGTGCGTCCCTGGAGCATGGAACACGAGTTCATTCACAACTGCAAGCACGGCATATTGAAAAACACTGTGTGTGTGACCCATCACCCCATTCAGATGACATAATATTTATTGCGTATGCATAAGAACAATATGTGGTTATTTTTATTACATGATAAGCCATGACTTATCTTAAATTATAATCTACGCTAAACTAGCGTTTTTTAAATATGACGCATAAGTGTCAATCAGAGCTTCAAATTTCAAAATAATATAATATAAAGATGCGACCATACAAGGGAAAATTAAAGCTTTATGGTATACTTAAGAAAAGAAAAAGTATTCCAAAAACAAGTAAGAAAGCTACAGTCGAGTGTGCTGCCGGCAGCGCTGCTTTCAGCTGTGGAAAACGTTAAGCTGAATAACTTCTGTGTTTATTATCCGATTGTTACCAAATTTTCAGAGATCATCTGGCTAGCTATAGTTATCATGTAAACCGAAAATGAACAATATGGCATCAAAATTGCACTTGTTATCAGCGGAAGGGGGCGTGGCCAAAATCCAAAATAAACTTGACCAGCGTGTAATAATAACACATATTGTCACCAAATTTGGTTGTCCTAGCTCTTATAATAGCTGAGATCTAGATTTTCACACGGACAGACAGACGGACAGACGGACATGGCTATATCGACTCGGCTGTTGATCCTGAGCCAGAATATATATACTTTATGGGGTCGGAGGTGTCTCCTTCTGCCTGTTACATACATTTTCGGTTTGAACAAAGTTATAATACCCTTCTACTCTATGAGTAGAGTAGAGGACAGGTAGAAGAAGACATTTCCGACAATATAATTATATAGCCATGTCTGTCTGTCCGTGTGAAAATCTCGATCTCAACTATTATAAAAGCTAGGGCTTCCAAATTAGGTAATCAAGTTTATTTTGGATTTTGGCCTCGCCCCCGTAAATCGAAGAAAAAGGAAAGAAAGCTATAGTCGAGCGCGCCCGACAGTAAGATACCATTCGCCCAGTTTCGAAACAAATTATCACACATTTAATTCCATCAAAAAACTCTGCACAAGTTCATCCGCCACCTATTGTTTAAATTAGATCTATCTTTGAATAGCGCCATCTAGATGTGAAATCATAGCAATCAGCTGCACACACGCTACTGAAACAAAGTATCGTGACGATGACGTCACGATATGCTGCAAAGGCACAAGCAGTGTATCTATGGAAAATCTTTAGATGAATATCTTCTGTGTTTATTGTTCGATCGGACTGTAATTTTGAGAATAGATTTATATTGTAATTATCTATGTTCATACCAAAGCAGAGAGCTGTAACTTCAATACTTTTCCTAATAATAGTAAATTATTGGCCAAATTTGGTGGCTCTAGTTATTTTTTTTCTGAGATATAGGAGTTCATACAGACGGACAGACAGCCATAGCTTTTTATTTTGGATTTTGGCCACGCCCCCTTCCGCCCCCGCAAATCGAAAAAACATTGATAACAAGTGCAATTTTGATGCCATATTGTTCATTTTTTGTTTACATGATAACTATGCCTAGCCAGATGATCTCTGAAAATTTAGTAACAATCGGATAATAAACACAGAAGTTATTCAGCTTAACGTTTTCCATAGCTGTAAGCAGCGCTGCTTGCAGCATTGTACCGAATCGTGTGTGCGTGTACGGTGGTGAAATAGGTTAAGTTGTGGACTGCAAAACAAACAGTACTATTATGCATTTACGGGTTTGAGTCCCGCCCGCATCAAAAATTAAATGTTTTTTTTTTATTTTATATTTTGACATTGCATAAATATTATAAGTCCATAGCCTTTCACGGTCAAAATATGATTGTAGGCGTTTTTTTGTTCCGCAAATAAATTATGTACAAGCAGCTAGGTAGCGGGTATATTACAGTCGAGCACACTCGACTGTAGCTTTCTTACTTGTATTTTTTCTACTCATAGAGTATAAGGGTATTATAACTTTGTTCAAACCGAAAATGTATGTAACAGGCAGAAGGAGACACCTCCGACCCCATAAAGTATATATATTCTGGCTCAGGATCAACAGCTGAGTCGATATAGCCATGTCCGTCTGTCCGTCTGTCTGTCCGTGTGAAAATGTAGATCTCAGCTATTATAAGAGCTAGGACTACCAAATTTGGTGACAATATGTGTTTTTATTGCACGCTGATCAAGTTTATTTTGGATTTTAGCCACGCCCCCTTCCGGCCCTGTAAATAAAAAAATACGTTGATTACAAGCGCAATTTTGATGCCATATTGTTCATTTTCGGTTTACATGGTAACTATAGATAGCCAGATGATCTCTGAAAATTTGGTAACAATCGGTTAATAAACACAGAAGTTATTCAGCTTAACGTTTTCCTTAGCTTTAAGCAGCGCTGTCGTCAGCGCTGCTTGCAGCATTGTGCCGAATCGTGTGTGCGTGTACGGTGGTGAAATGGGTTAAGGAGTAGACTGCAAAACGAACAGTACTATTATGCATTTACGGGTTCGAGTCCCGCCCGTATCAAAAATTAAATGTGTTCAAAAACATTTTTGCAAAAAACATTTTTTTTTATTTTAGATTTTGACTTTGCATAAATATTGTAAGTCCATAGCCTTTTACGGTCAAAATATGATTGTAGCCGTTTTTTTGTTCCGCAAATAAATCATGTACGAGCAGCTGGGTAGCGGGTATATTACAGTCGAGCACACTCGACTGTAGCTTTCTTACTTGTTTTATTTTAGATTTTGACTTTGCATAAATATTATAAGTCCATAGCCTTTTACGGTCAAAATATGATTGTAGCCGTTTTTTGTTCCGCAAATAAATTATGTACAAGCAGCTGGGTAGCGGGTATATTACAGTCGAGCACACTCGACTGTAGCTTTCTTACTTCTTTGTGTAGCATCGGTAATCAGATATCAATCAACAGTCAAAAGCAATAAATATGAACGCCATCTGCAATTGTTGTTGAGGCCAAATACGAGGATGTCTCGCAGTTTGATTTTTCCAAGCACTATTCGCCGAAAATGAAAAGCGTCTATTGGCGCTATTTCGGTTTTCCATCGAACGGCAATGGCGAGGTAATTACCAAGCAAAACGTTGTCTGCATCAAATGCCACAAAGTGTTAACTAATCATGACAACACAAGCAATTTGCGCGCCCATTTGCAACATCGGCACAAGGATCTCTTCAAGGCCTGTGCCAGGAAAATGACATTCAAGTGCCGCTCCGCAAGACGCCACGCAATCTAAACCATCCGCCGTTGTCCAAGCGCAATGTCTCGTGGCGCCGTGTCAAGTTGGAATTCATTAACAATCGTAATCATCGTTGTATTGCTTTTTGACGAGTGTCTGCGCCGTGTCTTCGAGCTTGAGGATCTTTCCACAACATTGGAGCAAGTTAAAGAAATTATACGGCGTCATTCGGCTGAGATTAGCTCCAAAGTGGCAGAGCTGCCGCCTAACAATGAACATTTTCCATGGACTCTGTATGAGTTGTTCAAGTTCTTTGCCGAATCTATCTCGTGGTTATTATTGCAAAGCAACTCTGCGGCATAGCGACATATTTCCGCCGACATATCTCCGCCCAGTACAAATTTTCTGCGGAGCTATGTCGTTTTCATAGCGACATAAGTCCGCGCGGAGCTATGTCGTTCTGAAAACGACATAGCTCCGCCGAGCTAAAAACGACATAGCTCCGCGCGGACTTATGTCGTTGTAAAACGACATAGCTATGTCGTTTTCATAGCGACATAAGTCCGCGCGGAGCTATGTCGTTCTGAAAACGATAGCTCCGCGCGGACTTATGTCGTTTTAAAAAATTCAAGTAGCCAAATTCTGATTATCGGAATCGTGTGGTAGTGCCAACGTATGCTACAAGAACACAAGGTACAGAAAAAGCTACCATGGTTGCACTCATTTGTTGTTGTACCATTTGTTACAAAGTTAACTAAAGAATAGTTTCCAATCAGTCAGGGATGAGCTCTTCTATTTTATTTTATTGGAGAGGCCAAGCACACATTCGCTTCGTTTCATTAATTTTTACTGCGTCTCCTCGCTTGACTTCGATTCATTGTGTTAGATTCCTATGGGCCTGCCGCCACCTTGCCAAACCTTGTTAATCACTTTTTAAAATATCGGCTTTTCGTCACCTTCCGAAACATTGTTAATAATATCGACTTACAAATATGTTACGATTAATAACAACTATATGTTAAAATAATCAATAGCTTACACATTTAAATAAATAATATGTTAATTCTAACCGATAGTTGCCAGTGATTTATGGCAGTAAATCGATTAAAATACCAAATACATATCTGCTATCGGCGGAGTTATGTCGCTATGAAAACGACATAAGTCCGCGCGGAGTTATGTCGCTGTTAGCTCAGCGGAGTTATGTCGCGCGGACTTATGTCGTTACCCCCAACTCTGCATATCTTAAGTATTGTAAACCGTTCGTCAAGCTGGTATAATGTTTTGACACATTTCTGAATTGCTGGGGATGCTAGCCCGCTGTAAATTTCCCCCTTATCAAGAGACAGTCTTTAGTAGAGACTCTCTACCCACACAAAAAAACTAACGTAAAACTTGGCTATTTAAATATTTAAAATCCGGCTATTGCTTGACCCAAATTTTTATTGCTGTGAAGTATGGTGCATAAATGTGCGCAATATACCTGTTAAAGGTGCGCGGATGGCCGTGCCGAGCAATGTGAAAAGAATAAAGAGAATGTTAATGAAGCGAAAAGAAACCAACAATAACGGAGCGGGGGCAACAACAAAAATAACAACAACGATAACAAAGTCGCTTTTGCTGCAGTCGATGTTGCTGCTTTGTCTTGTGACGAAAGCAAATCTCCAAACCTTTTTTCAATAAAACAAAATTCCGAATATATTTGCAGGATGTGTCACCTTGACATACGCCGTTTCTGCAAAGAGTGGCGTATCTGGATACGTCAACTATTAATTATCCATTAGCCATTATTATGGTGCCGCTGCTCATCGTAAACTGCGTCAAGGATGGTTTTCAGCGCAACGACCAACTGATTCTCATTGGCGGCCTCTTGGTGCTTTTCGCTGTTCCCACTTCCATTTGGCCCATTATACATCATACATTAAGCCGATTCTCCAGAAGCACATCATACGCATACTATGGATGGTGCCCATCTATGCGTTGAACGCGGTAAGTGGGTCAGTCAGCGGCGATCGAAGCTCAAACCGAAATCGTTATTACTATCGAATTGGCTAAATGTTGCTAATTTTTACATTGATAACAAAGATAAGTATATCACCATATTAAGTTTGATTACAATACTATCATGGTTTACTTAAAATTATCAAGTTTGATATAATGTACTTTAGCGATATTGTGTGCGTCCCTGGAGCATGGAACACGAGTTCATTCACAACTGCAAGCACGGCATATTGAAAAACACTGTGTGTGTGACCCATCACCCCATTCAGATGACATAATATTTATTGCGTATGCATAAGAACAATATGTGGTTATTTTTATTACATGATAAGCCATGACTTATCTTAAATTATAATCTACGCTAAACTAGCGTTTTTTAAATATGACGCATAAGTGTCAATCAGAGCTTCAAATTTCAAAATAATATAATATAAAGATGCGACCATACAAGGGAAAATTAAAGCTTTATGGTATACTTAAGAAAAGAAAAAGTATTCCAAAAACAAGTAAGAAAGCTACAGTCGAGTGTGCTGCCGGCAGCGCTGCTTTCAGCTGTGGAAAACGTTAAGCTGAATAACTTCTGTGTTTATTATCCGATTGTTACCAAATTTTCAGAGATCATCTGGCTAGTTATAGTTATCATGTAAACCGAAAATGAACAATATGGCATCAAAATTGCACTTGTTATCAGCGGAAGGGGGCGTGGCCAAAATCCAAAATAAACTTGACCAGCGTGTAATAATAACACATATTGTCACCAAATTTGGTTGTCCTAGCTCTTATAATAGCTGAGATCTAGATTTTCACACGGACAGACAGACGGACAGACGGACATGGCTATATCGACTCGGCTGTTGATCCTGAGCCAGAATATATATACTTTATGGGGTCGGAGGTGTCTCCTTCTGCCTGTTACATACATTTTCGGTTTGAACAAAGTTATAATACCCTTCTACTCTATGAGTAGAGTAGAGGACAGGTAGAAGAAGACATTTCCGACAATATAATTATATAGCCATGTCTGTCTGTCCGTGTGAAAATCTCGATCTCAACTATTATAAAAGCTAGGGCTTCCAAATTAGGTAATCAAGTTTATTTTGGATTTTGGCCTCGCCCCCGTAAATCGAAGAAAAAGGAAAGAAAGCTATAGTCGAGCGCGCCCGACAGTAAGATACCATTCGCCCAGTTTCGAAACAAATTATCACACATTTAATTCCATCAAAAAACTCTGCACAAGTTCATCCGCCACCTATTGTTTAAATTAGATCTATCTTTGAATAGCGCCATCTAGATGTGAAATCATAGCAATCAGCTGCACACACGCTACTGAAACAAAGTATCGTGACGATGACGTCACGATATGCTGCAAAGGCACAAGCAGTGTATCTATGGAAAATCTTTAGATGAATATCTTCTGTGTTTATTGTTCGATCGGACTGTAATTTTGAGAATAGATTTATATTGTAATTATCTATGTTCATACCAAAGCAGAGAGCTGTAACTTCAATACTTTTCCTAATAATAGTAAATTATTGGCCAAATTTGGTGGCTCTAGTTATTTTTTTTCTGAGATATAGGAGTTCATACAGACGGACAGACAGCCATAGCTTAATCGACTCGGCTAGTGATTCTGAGCAAGAATATATAATTAATATTTAATTTTGGACGATTTTCTTTGGAAATATATCAAAACCAAGAGCTACCAACCACTTTTATTTTTTTGATCGTGATTGACCTTCGCGTGGAATTGCCCATATTCTGACTCGGGATCACTAGCAGAGTCGATTGAGACATGTCTGTGCCGTCTGTCTGTCCGTCTGTCTGTCCGTGTGAAAATCTAGATCTCAGCTATTATAAGAGCTAGGACAACCAAATTTGGTGACAATATATGTTATTATTGCACGCTGATCAAGTTTATTTTGGATTTTGGCCACCCTCCCTTCCGCCCCCGCAAATCGAAAAAACATTGATAACAAGTGCAATTTTGATGCCATATTGTTCATTTTCGGTTTACATGATAACTATAGCTAGCCAGATGATCTCTGAAAATTTGGTAACAATCGGATAATAAACACAGAAGTTATTCGGCCTAACGTTTTCCATAGCTGTAAGTAGCGCTGACAGCAGCGCTGCTTGCAGCATTGAAAAAAAAATGTTATTAAACGTGTTTTTCAAAGAAATATAATAAACAACACATATAATTTTCAGTTAGACGCCAAGCAGTCCAAGCAGTTGAAAAAAACACTGCTTGAAAAAGACACTGCTTGCCTGCTTGCAGTAGGCGCATTGCAAATCTATATGAAACGTTGAATAACTATTATGTTCATTATCCGATCGGAACCAAATTTTCAGCGATCGTTTATGTGGTGATAGTTATCATTCACACCAAAACTGAATACTCTAGCTTTATTATGACGCCTGCTATACGGTTTATCGATTAGCGGGGGCGAAAGTAGGCGTGTCCCAAATTTTAATAAAAATTTTACAGCGTATGATTCACATAAGTGTTGTCACCAAATTTGGTGGCTCTAGCTTTTTTAGTTTCTGAGATATAGGCGTTCATACAGACGGACATGGCTTAATCGACTCGGCTAGTGATCCTAAGCAAGAATATATAAGTTAAGACCATGGTCTGTCATGTCGTTCTTTGTCGTTGGCAAACTGATTTTGTTGTTTCCTAAATCTGCATTAAATCATTTTGTGTCCGAATTTTCCGCAGAAATGACACTCTATAGATGACTGCTTTTGCCGTTTAGAATAAGTTTATGTTTGTTGCTCCGTGGAACCATTTTTCCGTTTATTAAAAGTGAACGCTTTCAATTCGGACTGTAAATCGCCTCTGGTTCGAGCATTTGATGTAAAACTTAAACGCTGCAAACGGTTATCAACATTTGCCAGCAACGCGAGAGTGACGGACACAGCAATTTCTTCAGTTTCCATTTGGCGCCATTTCGTCGTTAGTTCTGTTACCATGCGGCTTGCATGGACTGCAAGACATTCGCCGTCAGTCGGTAGTTTAGAAAACATACTTAGAAACATTGCGGCTGGTGTTTCTATAGTGTCAAAGCGATGGATAAACAGTTCTTTAAACTCGAGCCAGATCATGGGAGAGCCATTGCGAAGCGCTGCCCTCTAGTGCTGCCTTGTCTGGGTTGAATTTGGGTAGTTGCACCGCTTTACTTTGCCCCGCATCAGATGCCGTTGTTTGTATGGCCCGCACAAGTTCAATTAAATTTTTATTTTGTAGTTCCATAATGGTACGCCATGGTCCATCTACTGTTGAAGGTATAGGGCCCGATCCCACTTCTGATGTCGAATTCTCTTCGTCTCCCATTAGAGCGCAGCGCGTTTCGAACTATTCACAGGCGATCACTCAAGCATACTGCCCTGCTCGTTTTCTAACAGCCTATACGAAAACTCGAACCACACTCGGCGGCAACGTCGCGACGCATCGTCGTGCAACTAGACAGGCGACGTGTCGTTGTCGCCCCGCTCCAACGGCACTTGCAGAAAAACGACGGACAACCACAATGCAAAGACGCAAAACATAATATGATGAAATAATTCAAGTTAATGCATAATCTTTATACTCCGACATATACAAAATTTCATGAAGGTAGCTGAAAAAGGGAGGCAAAAACTTTTTTTTTGGAAAAAATAAGAAAAGTTCGATCTCCCCCACCATGACACGCATGCATGCGGAAGAATCGAACCTTGGACGCATTACCTAAGAGGTCCACCACTTCTCCATTCGGCCATTAAGCCATTACGCAAATTTTGCCAAAGTTACATTATGAGACCATTCGGAAATTCTTGCACGACTAAAACAAAGTCTGAATATATGATGCGTGTTGTTGTTGCTATTTATTCTCGTAACTTAAACATACAATTAAATAAAAAATTTCATATAGATTTGCAATGCGCCCACTGCAAGTAAGCAAGCAGTGTTTTTTCCAAGCAGTGTCTTTTTCCAACTGCTTGGACTGCTTTGCGTCTAACTGAAAATTATATGTGTTGTTATTATTTCATCTTTACTAGTAACAGTTTTCTAAATCTGATTTTTTTCATAACCTTGAAAAATCCATGGTCTTATACAGTCAACACTTGACTGTAGCCGTTCTTAATTGTTTGTTATTTTAGATTTTGACTTTACATTAATATTGTAAGTCCATGGTCCATGTAAGTCCTTTTACGGCCAAAAATGATTTTAGCCGTTCTTTATTGTTTCGCAAATAATTTTGATATACGAGGAGCTGGGTAGCTGTAATGTAGAATATTTAGAACATTTTGCGAATATATTATCTTATTTCTTATTATTATTGGGAACTCTGTGACGTTTACGAGGGTGAATTTGCTGCGAATGTTCCTTTGCTTAAAGGCTGTTGTTATTCTTTTTCTTGTGAGTAGCTAAACGAATAGTGAATAGTGCTACTCAATATACTGGTGTACTATAAAATCATTACGGATATATTCGGCTCCGATGTGGGCGATTCAAATCTTGCGTCCATGCTGCAAGTGCGTAAAGTTGCATCACGTTTCCAAAGTGCGTCCCTTTAATTCGCAGTTCTCTTTTACTTTTAGAAGTTTCTCATTTGCATTGAAATGCCGTGGCGCAAATTTACAAGGTGCATTCCAAAGTAAACAGGACTTTTGAAAAATATACAGAACAACTGGTTTTATCGGCAAAATCAATTAATTTTATTCAAAATAGTCTCCTTCTGCTTCAATACAGCTTTTTGCAAGGTCCAAAAGTTTGTCGAACGAGTGTTTTAGCTCGTTGCCCGGTATGGCCGCCAGTATGCCGGTGCAAGCCTTTACAATGGCCTCCACGTCTGCATAACGCTTTCCTTTCATCGGGAAATGCATTTTTCCGAAAAGGTAGAAGTCGCACGGTGCCATATCAGGTGAATACGTGCCATATCAGGTTGATCGTTAAAATGTGATTTTTGGTCAAATAATCGGTCACAAGCGTCGATTGATGAGACGGCGCATTATCGTGCAACAAACGCCAACTTCCATCTTCGCGATATTCGGGCCGAACACGTCGAATACGGCGCACCAAACTCTTCAAAACTCTAAGGTAGAATACCGCATTAACGTTTTGTCCGGGTGGAACAAATTCTTTGTGGACAATACCCTTGGAATCATAAAAACAAGTCAGCATTGTCTTCACTTTTGACTTCTCCAGGCGCGTTTTTTAGGGTTTCGGCACGTCCGGCGCTTTCCATTCAGCACTCTGGCGTTTCGTTTCGGGATCATTTTGAAAACACCACGTTTCGTCCCCAGTCACAATCTTGTAAAGGAAGTTTGGGTCTTTTTTTACCTCTTTAATGATGTCCTTCGAATGTTGAATTCTGAGCAATTTTTGGTCGTCAGTTAATTTGTGCGGAACAAACCGTGCACACACCTTTTGTAAGCCCAAATGTTCGGTCAAAATGCGATAAATCGATGTTTTGGAGATGTTCAATTCTATTTCCATGAATTTCAATGATGATTTCGGCTGATTTGTGCGTGAATTCGCACAGTTTCGATGGAATTTTCAGTGATCTCGGATTTTGGTTGGCCCACATGTTCACCGTCATTTATTTCCTCACGACCACTTTGAAAACGTTGAAACCACTCGTGCACTCTGCTATGGGATAAACAATCATCGCCATAAACTTGTTTCATCAATTTAAACGTTTCGGTGAAAGTTTTACCAATTTTAAAACAAAATTTAATGTTGGCTCTTTGCTCGAAGCTCATTTTCGCACCGATGACAAAAAGTACTGACACTTAAAACGCAATAACTTCACTTCTTATAGATAGAATGGTCTGAAATTTTTACTAAAGGTCAATGGAGGATAGCAGATTCTAACGCACTAGACATACGGGTGACGCTACTAAAGGGCTCTAGATTCAAAAAGTCCTGTTTACTTTGGAACGCACCTTGTACAGCTTTCCGCAACATCCTTTCCACATCAACTCACCACAGTATTAGAATAATCCGAATCACAGCTGGTATCGTGCGTTTCTCTCTTCCATCAATGTGGGCAACTAGGCACTTTAATAGAACTTCAAGCTCATTCTCCATCTCGAACCCTATCCATTAGTCTCACTTGTCGCTGCGCCGCATGGCAGAGTCCGAAGGGCATGACTGGGAACTGGCATAGAAGCCGGCCTAGGACAGTAAAGGCCGTGTATTTACTGGCGTTCACCTCCATATCAATTTGCCAGAAGGCGAATTTGGTGTCAACGCTGGAGATGTACACAGTTTGGTCCAGCCTGGTGCATTAGCTTCCGTACATCTAAACAGAATCGGTTCTTTTCAGGCTTCGCCACAACTGTCATCCGATTGCTCCAAGGCCTCTTGTTTTCCTCGATGGCTCCGAGCGCTAGCATCTTATCCACTTTCTCCTCAATCACCGCTTGCCTTGCTGATGACAGCAACGACATGATCGACTGTATCCGAGATCTTTAGAGACATTGCTTCATCGACGAGTTCTTCCTGCTCCGCTGATAATTCCATCTTTCAGGATCCGTGTTCTCCTGATCGAAGCTATCATCGGGTAGTGCGCCATTCGATGCGCCTGCAGTTCCGCCACCTGACGATCCTGTTTCGGTCTAGCATCTTCGCAGATGTCTTCTGGAGCCAGGTCAAACATCTGCCAAAAGTCGACTCCCAGGTAAGCGGTCTGTTCCAAATATGGACAAACAAAACAAGTAAGAACGGCTACAGTTAAGTGTTGACTGTATAAGACCACGGATTTTTTAAGATTATGAAAAAAATTAGATTGAAAAAACTATTACTTGACAGCACTTATGTGAATCATACGCTGATTACGCCTTACTGAAAATTATGTGTTGTTAATTATCTTTCTTTGAAAAACACGTTTACTAATAATAGTTTTCTCAATCTAATTATACCCGCTACTCATAGAGTAGAAGGGTATTATAACTTCGTTTAAACCGAATATGTATGTAACAGGTAGAAGGAGATACCTCCGACCCCATAAAGTATATATATTCTGGCTCAGGATCAACAGCCGAGTCGATATAGCCATGTCCGTCTGTCTGTCCGTGTGAAAATCTAGATCTCAGCTATTATAAGAGCTAGAACTACCAAATTTGCTGACAAAATGTGTTATTATTGCACGCTGATCAAGTTTACTCCGTGGTTCGATTTCCAGTTCACGCCGCTTAAGCTTTCTCTTTTTTTTTTAAGAACTTTTACTTTAATTTTTGAATATGCATTAATTGGTGGTCGTGCATTTTATTTAAAATTTGTTAATGGCTCACAATGAACTTAGCTAACAAGTGGACAAGTGACAGTCTCTTAAATCAGCTGTGTGCGATTGTTAGATCGCAGCTTTTTCTATTATTTTTTTTATTTTTTTTTTACTTAATTGTATGTTTAAGTTAAGAGAATAAATATCAACAACAGCACGCATCATGCATTCAGACTTTGTTTTTGTCGTGCAAGAATTTCCGAATGGTCTCATAATGTAACTTTGGCAAAATTTGCGTAATGGCATAATGGCCGAATGGGTAAGTGGTGGACCACTTAGGTAATGCGTCCAAGGTTCGATTCCACATGCATGCGTATCATGGTGGGGGAGATCGAACTTTGCTTTTTTTTCCAAAAATAAGTTTTCGCCTCCCTTTTTGAGCTACCTTCATGAAACTATGTATACATGTTTTTTTAAATAAGCTTTAAATAAGTCGGAACGAGCCGGTACGGACCGATACATCGTATAGATGCCATAGAACCTATCGGTCGATTTTTTAACAAAATTTATTAAAAGTTAGAGTGCTCTAGAACACTTTCCATTCAAGTATATAAAGAGGTATTAAAAAGGCACATATCGTTTTTTACATGCACGTATTCGATTTATAGTCTTCAACAGGAAGAATTATTATTATTTTTACTGTTTAAATGATAAATCTTGGATTTTTTTGGTACCTTAATAAAAGTTATACGTTTTCAATACTTTTCACTCCTTTTGCTGGCAGCGCTGCTTGCAGCATTATGCCGAATAGTGTGTGCGTGTACGGTGGTGAAAAGGGTTAAGTTGTGGACTGCAAAACGAACAGAACTATTATACATTTTCGGGTTCGAGTCCCACCCACATCAAAAATTAAATGTGTGCAAAAAATTATTTTTTTTATTTTAGGTTTTGACTTTGCATAAATATTGTAAGTCCATGGCCTTTTACGGTCAAAATATGATTGTAGCCGTTCTTTATTGTTCCGCAAATAATTTTAATGTACGAGCAGCTGGATAGCGGGTATATTACAGTCGAGCACACTCGAGTGTAGCTTTCTTACTTGTTTCTATAAGTTTTAAATTGTTTGTTATTATTTATGTCAATGGATACTTTTTACTCCTAATAATTTTAATTCAAATTAAAGTTTTAATAAATCCTACTAAAAGTTCTTTAAAAATCTTGCTTTTTAAAGACTTGTTAAAATAATAATATTAATAAAAATCTTATTTGGTATATTTCTCATCCTATTTTTGCTGTACTAGTGTTAGAACTATTTGCTTTTTTAGTATTATTGTATGCTTCGGCTGTTGAACATGGTCCAAAATAATTTAAATGTGTGATAACATGTTGGTAACAGTATTTCGAAATTAAGCGAAGGGTATCTTTAAATATTTTGTTTAAATATGCCAAGCCTATTTTCAAGTTAATTATATCCAAAAGGCTTTTTACTTTTGACAACTGCATATGACACATGGTTATGTCATCAAAACTGATAGATCATTAGGTAAAGCCGCTTCCTCCCTAATGGGCCGAGCCCAGTTCTGGACGATGCCGCAATGTGTTAATGCAAAACGCGTTCTTTTAGCAACCGCAGATCATCCCTGCCACACGGGACTCTTGCGTGGCCATTTGGCATAACGCAGCTCAGCCAAGTAAAATGCTCGGAAACCCTAGAGAAAGGACAACTAGTGGAGCGGGAATGCTGGCACATCGTTGTCGTCGTTGTTTCTTGGGTGTGTCCCGATACATGAGCATACAAACAATATACAATATAATATATACACTTATATCCCTGTATATACATTGATATACTGTGTATATGTATCCTTTAAGGATTTGCTTTTTAACAAGGTGTGCTGCAAAGCAACGTTCGCTGAATACACAAAAGTAGCATAAAAATATTGCTAGGAAATAGCTAAGCAGTATCCAAAACGTCTCCCTCAGAAGCTGTGTAGTATAAATCCCAACTAAACATCGTTTTTAGGCCAAGGATTGATAAGAGGGATTTGCTTTTACAAAAATTTTTAAATTTAAAGGGTGCAGGAAGTTCCTTTAAAGGTCGATACACAAGAATATCATGTTTTAGGGTCTCAGAAAAAATTTTTTTATAAATTAAATTCAACAAGTAAGGAAAGATACAGTCGAGCACGCCCGACCGTAAGATACCATTCGACCACCTTCGTAGTTGCACTAACTAGTACTTACTCGCTCTCACACACACATACACTCACACACACAAAAACTAAAACGAAGCGTGACGATATGCTGCAATGACGCCGACAACGGAACTGTACAAAACGTTTTCTTGAATAACTTCTGTGTTTATTGTCCGATTGGATTGTAGTTTAGGGATTAGGTGCACACTATTAGCATCTTTACGTGCGCTAAAGCAGAAAGCTGTAACATTAATACTTTTCTTAATATTTGTAAATTATTGATTTGCGTGGGCGGTCGGCGTGGCACCTCAAATTTGAAACAACCTTTATCTGCGAATGGTTTACAGAAATCATCATGCTAAATTTGGTATCTGTAACTGTAATACTTTACTGGGAGGTAGGCGTGGCACCTCAAATTTGAAAAAACGCATTCTGCGCATAGTTTATAGGAACAATCTTGCCAAATTTGGTGTTTGTAACTGTAATACTTTCCGTAATATTCGCAAATTATCGATTTGCATGGGCGGTGGGCGTGGCACTCCCAATTTGAAATAAACTTGATCTGCGTATTGTATACAGGAACCATCATGTCAAGCTTGGTGTCTCTAGCTTTTGTAATAGCTGAGATCTCGACGTTCATACAGACAGACGGACAGACAGACAGACGGACACACAGACAGACGGACAGACGGACATGGCGCAATCGACTCGGCTGTTGACTCTGAGCCAGAATATATATACTTGCCATGGATTTATTTTATTTGATTATAATTGAAAAATTTCCTTATTAATTAGTTTTTTTTCTGGTTTATTATCCAATCGGTCGAATAATAATTTAATCTTACAGTATAAATTACAATTCTAATAAGTTGGAACACTTGTTGATCTTTCAGCGTATATCTTTCTATATAAAAACTTCATAATAGTTTATAATATTAATGATAGTGAAAGTTTAAAGTGCTTAAATTTTACAATTACAATTTTTATAAGAGCTTTAAGTTTTAAAAACTTCAGTTGTTTTAAGCATAATTAAGATAAGGAATTAATGAAATTCTGTTAGCCTTTTTATCCAAAACTCAAATAGTTAAGGTTTACCCTTCCCCGCATTGTAAGTGATGTGTGAATTTAATCAAGGAATGCATTTCGCGGGTCATTAGCTTATTTAGTTAAGGACATTAAAATTGACATGACAGGATATAACCATATAGTATACTATACGACTGTCCAATAATAAACGGTTACATTATATGCGCAAGTCAACCCAACCCCTTGGGTTGGTGTAACAGTAACTAGGTGGGGTAATCTCATTAAATAGGCGCGTTTGCTGTCGCTCCGACTAATGCTTGTTTTCTATATCTCTCTCTCTTTTCCTTCCCCAGTATTTGCATTTGTAAAGTGCGTGCCACAATAGTAAAGCACACACAGGGGCGTTTAGAAAGCATGCGCCGCCGTTGTTGCAACATGAGAGTGACCCTCCCATTTACTGGGCTCGTCCCGCTGGCCGCACATACATCAGTCAGCCAACCAAGCGCCGTCGAGTCCCCCACATGAACAGCAAAAACAACAACGTCAACTCTAGGTGGTATTTTTATACCCGCTACTCATAGAAGGGTATTATAACTTTGTTCAAACCGAAAATGTATGTAACAGGCAGAAGGAGACACCTCCGACCCCATAAAGTATATATTCTGGCTCAGGATCAACAGCCGAGTCGATATAGCCATGTCCGACTGTCTGTCCGTGTGAAAATCTAGATCTCAGCTATTATAAGAGCTAGAGCTACCAAATTTGGCCATATTGTTCATTTACGGTTTACATGATAATTATAGCTAGCCAGATGATCTCTGAAAATTTGGTAACAATCGGATATAAACATAGAAGTTATTCAGCTTAACGTTTTCCGTAGCTGTAAGCAGCGCTGCCGGCAGCGAAAATTCATTTTTTGTACAGGAAATAATAAGAATACCTTACAATGCAAATTTTTGCAGTTGTTGGATAACAGCGTCAGTAGCTTAGTGGAAAAGCGATGAACTGCTAAACCGACAGGCCCGTGGTTCGATTCCCGGTTCATGCAGCTTAAGCTTTTTCTTTTTTTTTTTAAGAACTTATACTAAAAATTTGAATATGCATTAATTGGTGGTCGTGCATTTTATTTAAAATTTTTTTAATGGCTCACAATGAACTTAGTTAGCAAGTGGAGTAGTGACAGTCTCTTAAATTAGCTGTCTGCGATTGTTAGAGCCCAGCTTTTTCTTACATCTTTCTTTGTTTTTATACCCGCTACTCATAGAGTAGAAGGGTATTATAACTTTGTTCAAACCGAAAATGTATGTAACAGGCAGAAGGAGACACCTCCGAGCCCATAAAGTATATATATTCTGGCTGAGGATCAACAGCCGAGTCGATATAGCCATGTCCGTCTGTCTGTCCAAAAAAAACGTACCAAATAAGTATTTGTAAATGGATTCCATAAAATTAACAAGACCGCGTTTACTACGTTTTGCGATTCTTATACCGTTCATTTCTCTATGGAGTTTTTCTAATAGGTACTGAATTTGTGGTAAATTTTCAAATGATTGGGCTTGTTTGATAAGTTCTTTGTAAGTATTTTCGGTTTTGGTTAAATTAATAGATAGGTAGATAGAATCGATCCAGTTTGAAAAATAAGGTAACCGTTTTTGGCATGGATAGGGGTTACTTCTAGGTTCTTTGTACTAACTGTCGATAGGAGGCATATCATGAATATGTTGTTCGGGAGAAGGCCTGGAATTATCGGTATTATATTTACTTTTATTAATTTTCTTTTTCTTTTTAAACTTAGATTTATAGTGTATGATTTTTCTACCTCTATTTCGCTTGTTATTATTCTTAGTTTTTCGTTGACAGTTTTATGAAATCTCTCAATATCAGAAATTCCATTTTTACTAGTTGTTATGTTTAGGTTTACTCCTTCTGATTCTAACCAGAGTTTAAGTGCGGTGCACATGAAAGCGGATTCTTTGTAGGCTTTTATTTCTAAAGGCTTACCCATGTCATTGAATAGCTCTTTTGGCTTCGAGCCAATCGTTACTGTTTACTTCTGTCAAGGAGCCGTATTTAGAATAAATGTCAATACATGATAGGAATTGTTTATTATTTATTAAGTAGAAATCCATAACATACTTGTCTCTGGGGTTAAAAGTTTCGGGGGTTGTTTCGAAGGCTAATTTTGTATTTCTATGTTCGGTTTTAGAGATGTTACAGATCTCGCATTCATTTATAATGTTTTAAATGAGTTTTTGGGAATCGGGATAATAATAAAGTTCTCTGAACTGAAGTGTAAGTTTATCTATGCCAGGGTGTAATAATTCTTTATGTGTTTTAAGAATGATTTCTTTGAATTGAGCGTATGTTTGAATATCTATTAGTTTAACACTAGTCTTCATAACTTTAGTGAAATTGTCGGGACTTATGATTTGAGTATACGCATTCTGAAAGACTTAAAAGTCAATTTCGTTAGGGAAGTAAATGACACTTTTTTTAGTGCAGAGGTATTCTTTGATTAGGTCTTTGGCAAGGGTGTCTGTCATTTCTTTATAACTGATTTTTATTCTGGTTCTATGAAAATATTTTATTACTTGGACTTTGTCATGATCGTCTCTTATGAATTCTAATTGTCTTGTGTAATAGTTAAGGGGTCTTTCGGTTATTGGAATATAACTCTGATTGTTTCTTGTGCACTATACACTGTGGCTGCTATCTTCTCCTAGAAAGTTTTCTTGAATTTGAATTCTGAATAGGGCGTCGGCCACATGATTTTCTTTACCAGGTAAGTATTGGATATTATAGTCATATTCGTTTAATTTTATTTTCCATCTCTGTAACTTCATATTAGGATCTTTTATGTTGCCTAACCATACGAGTGGTCTGTGATCGCTTAATATGTCGCATTTTCTTCCGAAGAGGTAAGACCTAAAGTATTTTGTTGCCCATACTATGCCTAATAGTTCCTTTTCTGTTGCCGAATAGTTCAGCTCGTGCTCGACCGGCCCCTATGGCTATATTATATATATTAATAATTGCTCCTTTTTTAAGTTTGAGTGTCATGGGTTTTGCTATTTTTGCAAAATTCGGAATGAACTTACGGTAAAATCCGAAGAGTCCGAGAAAAGATTTTATTCCTTTTGTGGTTTTAGGAATGGGGAAATTGACAATTTCATATTTTATTGGGGTTTGGTTTTATACCATCTGTTGTGATGATGTGACCGAGAAATTCTGTTTCTTTCTTCAGAAATTCACATTTGTCAAGTTGTAATTTTAGATTGGCTGATCGTAGCTTTTCAAATACCTTTTTTAGTGACATTATGCGTTCTTCTAACGAGGTAGAGTAAATGATAATATCATCTAAATAAACTAAACAATCTTTATAGATTAGATCTTCTAGAAGGTTGTTCATGCAACGTTGAAATGTTGCTGGTGCATTTTTAAGAACAAAGGGCATACGAGAATATTCGTAATGTCCATGTTTTGTTGAAAATGTTTTAGGTATTGACTGTGGGTCCATTTGGATTTGATGGAAACCTTTAGCTAGATCGATGGTTGTGAAATATTGACAACGTCTAAGCTTGTCTAATATTTCTTCCATTATTGGAATGGGAAATTTGTCGTCAATAGTTATTTCATTGAGACTGCGATAGTCTATGACTAATCGAAATTTTGGTTTGCCCGAAGCATCGTTTTTCTTTGGGAAATGGGGGAACAATATAGAGACTTAGATTTCCTAATTATTTTTTGTTCTATCATTTCGTTTATTTGTTTGTTAACCTCTTGGTCAAATGCTTAGGGATATTTGTAGGTTTTTTATAAATACGGTCTTCGTGTTTTGTTTGAATAGAATGCTTAATCGTACTCTTGAAAGTCAAATTTTCACCTTCCTTGTACTGAATATCACCCTATTCGAGCAAAACATGCGAAAGTTGTTCCCTTTCTTCTGTATTTAGATGTTCTAATCTTAATACATTGGATTCTTTTAACTCGTCATCTATTGCGTAGTTATAAGATATTTCTAGAATGGTTTCTTCTAGGTAAGGGGTAATAAGAGGGGTTTCCTCAGATTCAGAAGACTTGGGACCCTCATAGGTAGTCTTGGACTCTTCTTGTTCAGGTGACTTAGGGCACTCATTGGTAACCTTAGACTCATCTGGTTTTAAGTGGGGTTTCCGCTTTATTTTCAGGAGGGTTTTCTCCTTTTTTGGGGTATTTAGAGGGGGTTCCTCTGGGTTAGATGACTTGGTGCACTCATTGGTAGCCTTGGACTCATCTGGTTTTAAGTGGGGTTTCCGCTTAATTTTCAGGAGGGTTTTCTTCTTTTTTGGGGTATTTAGAGGGGTTTCCTCTGGGCTAGATGACTTTGGGCACTCATTGGTAACCTTGGACTCATCTGTTTGAATTTGGTCGTACCACATTTTGAATGGATAGCCGTTTAAAGTGACTGTTTGTGTTGAATAATTAATTTGGGTGTTGGTTGACTCTAAGTAATTTCTGCCTAATAGTAGGTCATACTTTTCTGAGAAATTATGAATATGGAAGGTTTGCTTAGTAGGACAAAGGTTGCTTGGATGTAACGAAACGCTTTGAGTTAACGTTGTAGTATCATTTATGGTGTGGAGTTTTATTTTAGAAGGTTTTGTGGGGAAATTAAAGAAATTTTGTTTCATGATGTTAATGGAGTCAGTGTCTACGAGGCATTTAAGAGTTAATTTATTTATTTAAATTTTTAGGATTGGGTTTTCTTCTCCTCTAGTTCGCTTTCCGATTCCGAGGCTGGTTGATGAAATTTTCGCCTGTGTCCATTTTGTATTGCCCACTAGTACTATCTCTTTGCCGTTTGACAGGAGGGTTCGGTGCATTAACATTTTGTTGTTGATGGTTCATAGAATTTTGTGCTCTGCCTTGGCTTAATCTTTGTTCGAATTCGCTCATAACTTGCTGATTTGATTCAGCAGGCTTTGAACTACTATTTGAATTTGAGTTGTTTAAGTTATGCATTGCATTGCTCGCGAAATTTTGAATATTTCCCTTTATTCTTTGAGTTTTGATGTGATTTAGTGTTAGAGTTGGAACTATTTTGAGGTTTTGTTCGGTCGTTGAAAACTATGTCGTACACACCTTCTGATTGTGCTACTTGTTTTAGTTTAGATACGGTCGTTATGTTATGTCTAGCAAGAGTCGTAAATAACCTATCGGGCAACTTCCTCATTATTACATCTTTAACTGTATTGTTTAATGCATTTGTGTATAATATGGTATTATTATTATTATTTTCTAACACGAGTTTGTTTGATATTGTGAAAGGTTTGGATTCTATATCTTCAACGAACTTACGAATTCTTCCAGTGAAATGTGTGTTATATAGTTGGCGAAGCAGCTCTTCATAGGGTGTTTGCGTCTTGTATTCGTTGATGAGGGCGTTCATCAATTCCGGCCATGTTGTAGCTCCAGATAATTGTGACACTCTTTGGGCGTCTCCCGCAATCTGCATTTCAATTGCGCTGAAGAATACATGCTTTTGCCTGGCATCGGTAGATGGGTATAGTTGAAGAATAAAGTTGATCCTTCTGATGAAAGTGCTGAGTTCTTGGGTGTTACCGCTGAATGAGTGAATGAATGAATCTCGAAAGATACGCTTGGTCGTACAAGGATCTTTGTCACTTGATTGATATCGGTAAACGAGTCGCACAACTTACTCTCTTTATCCTACCGGCTGCGCCAAAAACAGATTCAGAGTTATGGTTAAGTAAAAAAAACAAGAATTGTTTGATTTTTACTTAAACACTTTATTTACTTCCAAAGTAGCTAAGGAAGAACCAGAGCCGTTGGATTATCACTTGGTCGGATAATGGGGTTTCAAAGTCGAAACGAGGCTTTGGCAAGACTATCTCTATTGATAGTATACTCAGAACTGAACCCTTGTAAGGGGACGTCTTCGCGTTTATATAGGCAAGCTTAAGAGCGAAGTGTGTTAAAGAGAGTTTTAGCTATGAGTTTTGGTTCTCTCGTGCAGAGAGGGGCTCTCTTAAAATAGGAGGTAATTTGAGAGTCCTGAGACAAGTGCGTGAGCGGTGACTCGGGCAATAAGGTTTTATTATTTCAGTTGGCTTTATTATGTCAGTTGGTTCCCGTTTGGATTTGGGGGAGATTTGTTTATCGTTAAGATGGGGTGTCTTGAAACATGACACTAGGCATGTGCGTTAATGCCCAAAGTTAATTGAAGGGCTCTTGTTCTTTGATTACAATTTTCGCTTAAGATTTAATGTGTTTAGTACTTAAATTTTAATATGTGTACGTGAGTTTTACAATAATTCTCTTTGTTATATTCTAATAGACAATTATAATATATGTGGTTGGGGTGTGGGTGTTGAATGGATATGTTACTATATGTACATACATACGAGAACAATGCAAAAAGCAACCCATGTAGGATGTCAGCATATTTTCCCATTCAGATTTCTAAAGCGTTTCATCTAAATAGACATGCAGCTCATGTTATATACACACACACAAGTATAATTTCTTTCCTTTCTTAAATTAAAAAACCCAATTTTTTATTGTGTCATATAAAAAAAGTATATAGAAAAATTACTTGGATAATATAGTAATTATGTCGACTATCGAATATCCTTGTACACGTATATATCAAATACAAATTTCCACTTATAAATATGTACATTTGTAACCCAAATACGTTTTGTTATGAAGACCTTTTTACATACCAATTGAGGGGCGACTCCACGATTTGCTGCACTGGATTTATTACCACGACCGTGACCACGTGAGCGACCGGCATTTGCCGGCAAATTACTCATTCCTACGTCATTTTCTCAAAAAACTACAAGCTGAAGCCAGAAGCACCAAGCGATTGTTAGCTTTGCTCCTTATTTTGATCGATAAATCAAGAGACAACTGCTTAACGATTGTCATATCTAGCATTTCAAATGAGCGCCGCAAAGATCATATGCAATTTGAAAAATCGGTATTTTTGTATGTACGATATAATACGAAGTTTACATTTCGACCTAAATAATATAATAGACCTCATAAACTCAACTTGAAAATCATGCAGGGAATATGCAATTCGTCCTCATGACTTTCTTCCATTTATCTTTGCAGTTACTTTTCGTATTTTTAGCATAGAGGCGGTTTTGTTGCTTCCACAGTCATTCAAAAAATGTTTGGCACTCCCCGATTGCGTCAATATTAAAGCCTTGTTGCGAATTTGTTTTTAGTTTATATTATAATATATCTTTTATATTTAATACATAATAACTATTGTATGTTTTGCAACATACCCCTATGTATAACAAACATTTATTTTGCACACCTTCAAGTTTGGATCCTAGTTTTTACATATAATTTTACTTGGTTTTCGAACACATTGAATACGCTTTGAGCCTTAAAAGTAAACCTAATTGAAAATTTGATTATGTAGACCGGCATCGATTAATTAGGGACAAGTTACGCCAGCGTGTGAACTATTAAAAAATGACTCATTTTGTTCAGTCTTTGCACAATAAGATGAACAATGGGGTAATCTGTGGATAAAACAAAGAAAATACCATTAATTATTTATAAATATTTATTGACAATAAAATGTTGAGATCGTACCATAATTTTCTTCAAGTTGACTGTACGTTTTGATACAAATTTCGGAATCCATTGTTTTTGTAGGGGACGATATTTCTGAATTTTCTTCGGGATCGCAAATAGGCTTCTTCACGTTAATTTCATTGGGGCTAGCGGTCGAGTCCTAAGGCCACTAAGTGTGTAAATTACGGAACATTATATTGAGTGTACCCTGAAGCGCAGCTGCAAGAATCTGGCTTTGGATATGAACATGGCCGACAAGCGCACTCTGAATGTTGAGAAATGGTTCGGTACCAGGAAGGAGCTTGCCGCTGTCCGCACAGTGTGCAGCCACATTGAAAATATGATCAAGGGTAAATGGATACAGCGTTTATGCATAACTGTAGATGACCATGGTCTAAAGGCTATACATATATATTGAATTTATTTGTGTAAAATTACATTTTCTCGGCTTTTGCACTTATATAACTTGCTCGTACATTCCTCCGTCGTCTAACAATTCTGTCTTCAATCAATATTTGTTGGTAATTAAGTGTGTTTTTAACCTCCTATCAAACAGGGATCAACTTATAGTCCTTGGTGATTTTAATATACCTGATTGTTGTTGGACACCTAGTGATGAGGCAAATTTTTTATTGCCTTCAAAACAGCACGACCTTTTTGATGCCTCAAGACATTTCAATGTCGCAGGTTAATCATGTCCTTAATTCCTTAAATTGAACTCTTGATTTTCTTTGACCAGGGTCCAGCTTTAGACTCACCCGGAAGATCACTACCACTATCGCTGCTTTCGTAATGCAGATTTCTCCAAACTCAGTCCTCTCATACATACCCATATACCATTCCTAGCTCGAATGGAATTTCTACCCCTGTCCTACATGAGAATACTCTCTATAGGGATCTATGTTTGGTAAACCCTGTTTTCAATCTAGGTACTGACGGAATTCCCGGTTGCGTACTTCGTTACCGTGCCAATTCTTTAACTAAGCCGTTGCACAAACTATTTTTACTGTGCTTAAACACTTCCTCATTTCCCCTGATTTGGAAGTAATTATTTATAATTCCTCTTCATAAAAAAGACAGTAAGTCTGATGCAAGCAATTATAGAGGTATCTCCAAATTATCGGCTATACCTAAACTCTTTGAGTATGTTCTGACTCTGTAGTTGCAACATTTTTGTAGATCAGCATGGATTCGTGAAACGTCGTTCAACTTCGACAAATTGCTGACATCATTTATAATTAAAGGTTTTCGGAAAAATCTACAGACTGATGTCACTTATACTGATTTCAGTAAAGCTTTCGACTCAGAAAGCCACTCCCTTCATGCACACAAGCTTAACCTTCTGGGCTTAACGGCCAAAATTCTCAGTTGGATTGTTAGTTATCTAACTGACCGAACTCAAAGATTCTCATTTAAAAATATTCTTTCTAGCCCACTTTATGTAACATCTGATTTTCCTCAAGGAAGCCATCTTGGTTCCTTTCTTTAAACTCTTTTTATTTATGATCTACATTCGGTAATACATAACTCTCGTACGCTTATGTACGCAGACGATGTTAAGCTATACTATTAATTTAAAGATGTCTCTTGTCATTATTTTCTTCAAGACGACCTTGATAGTTTTCACAATTGGTGCTGTGCAAACCAATTAAACTTAAACATGTCTAAATTCAAGCCAATGACCTTCTCTCGAGCCAGTCCTAAGTACGCTTCATACACTCTTTGTGGTTGCCCCCTGGAAAGAATTACCTTGGCTGATTATCTAGGCGTCAGTCTTGATCGCAAGCTTAAATTTACAGAACACATTACTTCCACGGTCAATAGGGCCATGGGTGTCCTGGGCTTTATAAAGCGGTGGTCTAAAGAATTTGACGACCCTTATGTCACAAAAACTCTTTATATCTCTCTTGTGCGTCCTATTCTTGAGTATGGCTCGTGCGTTTGGTGTCCTCAGTATTCGTTTTAAAAGGACCGCATTGAATCTGTGCAAAAGAGTTTTTTAATTTTTGCCCTACGAGGCCTTAAATGGGATGCAAACTTAGGATTACCTTCCTACTCTAGTAGACTCCTTCTATTAAATCTTCCTATTATAACTTTGTTTAAACCGAAAATGTATGTAACAGGCAGAAGGAGACACCTCCGACCCCATAAAGTATATATATTCTGGCTCAGGATCAACAGCCGAGTCGATATAGCCATGTCCGTCTGTCCGTGTGAAAATCTAGATCTCAGCTATTATAAGAGCTAGAACAACCAAATTTGGTGACAAAATGTGTTATTATTGCACGCTGATCAAGTTTATTTAGGATTTTGGACAGCCCCCCCCCCCGCCACTGTAAATCGAAAAAAAATTGATTACAAGCGCAATTTTGATGCCATATTGTTCATTTTCGGTTTTAAATGATAACTATAGCTAGCCAGAAGAAAATTTGGTAACAATCGGATAATAAACACAGAAGTCATTCAGTTTAACGTTTTCATAGCTGTAAGCAGCTATTTTTCTTATTTTTTCCAAAAAAAAGTTGTTGCCTCCCTTTTTGAGCTACCTTCATGAAACTATGTATACATGTTCCTAATTGTTTCCTGCTGTAAATAAGTCGGAACGAGCCGGTACGGACCGATACATCGTATAGATGCCATAGAACCTATCGGTCGTTTTTTTTAACAAAATTTATTCAAAGTTAGAGTGCTCCAGAACACTTTCCATTCAAGTATATAAAGTGGTCTTAAAAGGCCACATATCGTTTTTTACATGCACGTATTCGATTTATAGTGTTCAACAGGTAGAATTATTATTTTTACTGTTTAAGTGATAAATCTTGGATTTTTTTGGTACCTGAATAAAAGTTATACGTTTTCAATACTTTTTACTCCTTTTGTCGGCAGCGCTGCTTGCAGCATTGTACCGAATAGTGTGTGTGCGTGTACGGTTGTGAAATGGGTTAAGTTGTGGACTACATAACGAACACAACTATTATGCATTTTAAGATCGAGTCCCAATATTGTAAGTCCATGGCGTTTTACGGTCAAAATATGATTATAGCCGTTCTTTATTGTTCCGCAAATAATTTTAATGTACGAGCAGCTGGGTAGCGGGTATATTACAGTCGAGCACTCTCGAATGTAGGTTTCTTACATGTTTTTCTTACAGATGCTGTCTCTCTTAACGCAGCTCAATTTTTAAATTAGTTTTATGTATTTATAAGTTATTATAAGTTAATTTTTATTTATAAGTTTATAATTTAATTTAAAATTTTTTTTTTCAAATAATTTATATGTTCTGTCCATTTTACCCACTGTTTCGTTCATAGGTTGCCGCAAGGAACGAAACAGAAATGTGTAGGTTCCGTTACGGTTCTATGTCCTTCGCATGATAGGCTTCTACTAGGTTGCCCTGTAAGTCCTTTAGAATGTAATAAGCGCTACCTTGCTTCTCTCTCACTCGAGATTTTATGAAACTTGGTGCAAGTTTGGCATTTATCCCTTTGCATGAAATTCCTGCGGAATACTTCCTGCCTAACTCAAAAGTTCGCCTCCATTATCCGCAAATTGTAACGCAAAGCTTGCTGCTCAATAGCAATTTTCATATTCTGCTGTTCAACTGTTTACGCAGCGACTGTAATTGATCCTCTCTACGTAGTTCTCAGACATTTTCTCTCAACAGACCTAAATGTTTCCGCAGTTTTTAGTGGGAGCCATGTGTGATCATTTTAAATCCGTATAAGGCTTTATTGGGTGAAACTTTGGTGTATACTGTTCCGTAACGAGCAGCTAATAGTGGGTATGTGATGATCCCAGGCACTGTAGTCATCTTGCAAATATGTCCTAATTGCTGCTTGACCTGTTTACCCTTTCTAAAGCATTCGACTGCGGCGAATACACTGCGGTGTATTGATGTTGCACTCCAAATGCTGTTAAAAAATCATTAAAATCATAAGCCTTAAATGCGATCAGTTGTCGCTCAGGCACCCCATAAGCAAAAAAGATTTGGTCTTGCAAAAATTCGGCTTTTGAGGTAAATTTCCTGCGAGGACATAGCCAATGAAATTTTTAAAAGTGATTATGAACAATGAGCAATCCGATATGTCCCTGCTTGCTACGTGGATAAGGTCCCAGTAGATCAAAATAGAATCTCTGAAATGGTCGAAAGGATTCGGCTTGCTGACCCATAGAAGGTTTTAGTGTCATATTTGGAGCTTTTGTCTGCTTACACACTTCACATTGCCTAACGTAGTCCCTCACTTGACTCACTATCCAGTAGATCCACTGGAATTGGTCAGGCTTTGTAGTATCCAAAGTTTCCAACCAGTTTGGTTGCTTTCAGACGCCCCATGGTCATGCTCAGTTCGGATATTTAAATTTTTGTCAATTATTTTAATATCCGGGTGTAATCCGGGCTTTGTTAATATTTGCTCTTTATTATATGTGTGATATATATAATGAAAACTCGGGGACTCTAAGTCTCCTTTCGGCCCATAGTTCTCCTTTACCTCCAGCTCGTCATTATACATCCTGGACAAAGCATTCGAAACGATATGTTCTTTGCGATGGCTTATCGAAAACTTGTACCCCTGCAGATTCATAGCCCACTCTGCCAAGCGCCCTTTAAGTTGGTTTGTCGCATTAACAAGGACAGACTGGAATGGTCTGTTATGACCTCGAACTCATGTAATTCTAAATAACACCTAAATCTTTCGATTCCTAGTATCACTGCTAGACATTCCCTTTCTGTGACACTATAATTTCGTTGCGTCGAGTTAAGTTTTTTTAACATGTAGGCTGCCGCTGGCTCCTGGTCGTTCCTTATTTGCGTCGTTCATTTGAACATGCACTGCCCCTACGCAATAACTGCTCGCATCGCAGTCAGATTGAATTTTTTTCTGAAATCTGGATTTTGCAGAACTGTGGCTGACAATAAAGTGGTTTTGAGTTGATCAAACGCCTTTTGTGCTTCTTCCGTCCATCCGAAGTTTTTCATTCCCGCTAATAAATTGGCTATAGGAGTCGTCAACCCCGAGAAATTAGCAATGAACCTGCGATACCATCCTGCTAAACCTAAAAATCCTCGTATTTGCTTCATGGATTTTGGTGCCGGCCAGTTTACAATAGACTCGATCTTTTCTGGGTCAGTATTAAGCATTTATCAGCAGTATTTAAGGTCCGATAGAATAACTTCGTCCATCAAACGACTCATCCTTTGAGCTGCATTACATAGCCCAAACAGCATTACCCGAAGCTGGTACAAAGGTCGGCCGGGTACTGTGAATGCTGTGATCGGTCGTGAATCTTTCACCATTGGAACTTGCCAATAGGCGTCTTTGAGGTCGATTTTTGAAATGACGTTAGCTTGCGGTGGTCGTGTATCCTTTCGATATTCGGCAAGGGGTAAGCATCGTTTTTTGTACATTCATTCACCTTGCGAGCATCTAAGCATAGTCGCACTTTCCCTGTTTTAATTACTAACCTCTTTAGAGAGCTCCACGCGCGGCTAGACTTTCAATTACTCCCAACTGCAACATTCGGTCAATCCCTTCGTACAACCGATTTTTCCACTTCCAGAGATACTGGTGATGCATTTCTTACTTACTTTAATTTTATGTTCTAACAGTGACGTTTTCCCAAGCCTTGCTTAGAGAATGAGGGAAATAATGTCTTAACCGTCTCCAACTGTTGACGTTGCACTTTATTTAATAATTCTTGATGTGCTCCAGTTTTTATATCATTCGACCATTGAAAATGGTCAAAAATGTTATACTAAGTTTGTGCAAATGTATGTAACAGACAGAAGGAGGCTTGGCAGACCCCACAAAGTATATATATTCTGACTCAGAGTATTCCGACTTGAGCCATGTCCGTCTGTCTCGCCGTCTGTCCGGCTGTCCGTTTGAACGTCTAGATCTCAGCTATTACAAAAGCTAAAGACACCATATTTCACATGAAGGTTCCTGTATACCATAGGTAGATCGAGTTTATTTTCAATTTTTAATGCCACGCCCACCGCCCACGCAAATCGATAATTTTCGATTAAACGACAAAAGGCGACACAACAAAAACTAAGCCACCACCGATATACATTCGCGAGAAGACCTCTAGTGCACTAGTAATCTAGTAAACCTAATTGGAAAGGATAGTTTCTACATTATCCCACTTCTGAAAGGCACAATTAATGAAGGGAAAGTTCAAACCATATATAGAATACTCTCAAAATATTTGAACAACAACAACAAAAGGGGATTGAGCCCGAAGTCACTCCTGATGAAATCGCAAAGGCACTTCAAGAAAAAGGCTTTCTTGCAAAAACAGTATTCAATATCCTAAACAGAAGGAAACAGCCGCAACCACTATTCAAGGTTGAGCTCGAGCCTGAGCACAAACCATCGCTAAAAAAACATCTGAGATCCACCCGATCTACAAGCTCCAGTTCCTCTTAAACCGTCGAATCTCAGTAGAAGAGCCACATAAGCGTAGGGCTCCGGTACAATGTTTGAACTGCCAAGAATATGGCCACACAAGGTCTTATTGTATACTGCGCGGGGTATGTGTAGCTTGTGGAGACCTCCACGACTCCGCGCACTGCCCCATTAATAACAAGTAAGAAAGCTACATTCGAGTGTGCTCGACTGTTATATATTCGCTACCCAGCTGCTCGTAAATCAAAATTATTTGCGGAGCAATAAAAAACGGCTACAATCATATTTTAACCGTAAAAGGCCATGGACTTACAATATTTATGCAAAGTCAAAATCTAAAATAAAAAAAAAAACATTTTTGCACACATTTAATTTTTGATGCGGGCGGGACTCGAACCCGTTAATGCATAATAGTACTGTTCGTTTTGCAGTCCACAACTTAACCCATTTCACCACCGTACACGCACACACGATTCGGCTGCCGGCAGCGCTCCTTACAGCTATGGAAAACGTTGAGCTGTATAACTTCTGGGTCTATTATCCGATTGTTACCAAATTTTCAGAGATAATCTGGCTAGCTATAGTTATCATGTAAACCGAAAATGAACAATATGGCATAAAAATTGCGCTTGTAATCAATGTTTTTTCGATTTACGGGGGCAGAAGGGGGCGTGGCCAAAATCCAAAATAAACTTGATCAGCGTGCAATAATAACACATTTTGTCACCAAATTTGGTAGTTCTATCTCTTATAATAGCTGAGATCTAGGTTTTCACACGGACAGACAGACGGACAGACGGACAGACGGACATGGCTATATCGACTCGGCTGTTGAATATATATACTTTATGGGGTCGGAGGTGTCTCGTTCTGCCTGTTACATACATTTTCGGTTTGAACAAAGTTATAATACCCTTCTACTCTATGAGTAGCGGGTATAAAAATGACCCCAACGCAAAAGGGTGTGGCAACTGCGGCGGCAACCACACGGTTAACTACAGAGGCTGAACAATCTATAAGGAACTCAAAATCATCAACGAGTTACCAACTTGCGAGGACTGCCCCAGCCAGCTACTTCTGTAAATACAAATCCTAAGGGATCCCTGCAAAAAACTACAAGTGCTACAGTCAGGCCTGCAGCTCAGGAAAATAATGTTTCATTTGCATACGCCTTAAAATCAGGAGCAGAATATGGTGGAATTCATGTCATTCATGCGAACAACCATGCAGGAGATGATGCGAAGCCAAAATCTACTGGTACAAATGTTCGAATCTCAACAATCAAAGTATTAAATGGCTCCTCTACGCATAGCTACGTGGAATGCTAACGGCGTTTCGCAGCGAAAACACGAGCTGGCCCAGTTTATCCACGATAGAGACATCGACATTATGTTACTCAGCTGGTCAGCGGTAACCACATTACACTTGCTGCCGTCTACTGCTCACCACGCTTCGCAATAAGCGAAGACCAATTTCTTGAATTCTTCAAGTCCCTGGGACAGCACTTTATAGCTGCAGGCAGACAATGATGCCAAAGACACACACTGGCGATCGCGACTTGTGAATCCCAAAGGAAAATAACTTTACAAAGTCATAATCAACAAGGCAACCAACAAACTTGATCATGTTTCCCCTGGCAGTCATACATACTGGCCATCGGATATCAATAAGCTGCCAGACTTGATTGACTTTGCAATCACAAGAAATGTTTCACGCAACCTGATAAGCGCTGTATCCTTGCCAGACTTATCATCCGACCACTCCCCTGTACTGCTGAATTTCCTCCGCCACGCAGAAACTGTAGAGCAACCCTCAAGGCTGACATCCTACAAGACGAACTGGCTCAGTTACAGGAAATACATAGGGTCACACATCGAGTTGAACCCATAACTCAACAGAAAACTAGACATTGACCAGTCCGTATCAAAGCTTGAGTAAATTCTAAAAGACGCAGCGGGAAATCAACACCGCAGTGTATCGAGGCCATAGGAAAATCAACAAAAACTATTTCAATTTTTAAATTAGTTTTACGTATTTATAAGTTATAAGTTAATTTTTATTTATAAGTTTATAATTTAATTTAAAATTTTTTTTCAAATAATTTATATGTTCTGTCCATTTTACCCACTGTTTCGTTCATAGGTTTCCGCAAGGAACGAAACAGAAATGTGTAGGTTCCGTTACGGTTCTATGTCCTTCGCATGATAGGCTTCTACTAGGTTGCCCTGTTAGTCCTTTAGAATGTAATAAGCGCTACCTTGCTTCTCTCTCACTCGAGATTTTATGAAACTTGGTGCAAGTTTGGCATTTATCCCTTTGCATGAAATTCCTGCGGAATACTTCCTGCCTAACTCAAAAGTTCACCTCCATTATCCGAAAATTGTAACGCAAAGCTTGCTGCTCAATAGCAATTTTCATATTCTGCTGTTCAACTGTTTACGCAGCGACTGTAATTGATCCTCTCTACGTAGTTCTCAGACATTTTCTCTCAACAGACCTAAATGTTTCCGCAGTTTTTAGTGGGAGCCATGTGTGATCATTTTAAATCCGTATAAGGCTTTATTGGGTGATACTTTGGTGTATACTGTTCCGTAACGAGCAGCTAATAGTGGGTATGTGATGATCCCAGGCACTGTAGTCATCTTGCAAATATGTCCTAATTGCTGCTAGACCTGTTTACCCTTTCTAAAGCATTCGACTGCGGCGAATACACTGCGGTGTATTGATGTTGCACTCCAAATGCTGTTAAAAAATCATTAAAATCATAAGCCTTAAATGCGATCAGTTGTCGCTCAGGCACCCCATAAGCAAAAAAGATTTGGTCTTGCAAAAATTCGGCTTTTGAGGTAAATTTCCTGCGAGGACATAGCCAATGAAATTTTTAAAAGTGATTATGAACAATGAGCAATCCGATATGTCCCTGCTTGCTACGTGGATAAGGTCCCAGTAGATCAAAATAGAATCTCTGAAATGGTCGAAAGGATTCGGCTTGCTGACCCATAGAAGGTTTTAGTGTCATATTTGGAGCTTTTGTCTGCTTACACACTTCACATTGCCTAACGTAGTCCCTCACTTGACTCACTATCCAGTAGATCCACTGGAATTGGTCAGGCTTTGTAGTATCCAAAGTTTCCAACCAGTTTGGTTGCTTTCAGACGCCCCATGGTCATGCTCAGTTCGGATATTTAAATTTTTGTCAATTATTTTAATATCCGGGTGTAATCCGGGCTTTGTTAATATTTGCTCTTTATTATATGTGTGATATATATAATGAAAACTCGGGGACTCTAAGTCTCCTTTCGGCCCATAGTTCTCCTTTACCTCCAGCTCGTCATTATACATCCTGGACAAAGCATTCGAAACGATATGTTCTTTGCGATGGCTTATCGAAAACTTGTACCCCTGCAGATTCATAGCCCACTCTGCCAAGCGCCCTTTAAGTTGGTTTGTCGCATTAACAAGGACAGACTGGAATGGTCTGTTATGACCTCGAACTCATGTAATTCTAAATAACACCTAAATCTTTCGATTCCTAGTATCACTGCTAGACATTCCCTTTCTGTGACACTATAATTTCGTTGCGTCGAGTTAAGTTTTTTTTAACATGTAGGCTGCCGCTGGCTCCTGGTCGTTCCTTATTTGCGTCGTTCATTTGAACATGCACTGCCCCTACGCAATAACTGCTCGCATCGCAGTCAGATTGAATTTTTTTCTGAAATCTGGATTTTGCAGAACTGTGGCTGACAATAAAGTGGTTTTGAGTTGATCAAACGCCTTTTGTGCTTCTTCCGTCCATCCGAAGTTTTTCATTCCCGCTAATAAATTGGCTATAGGAGTCGTCAACCCCGAGAAATTAGCAATGAACCTGCGATACCATCCTGCTAAACCTAAAAATCCTCGTATTTGCTTCATGGATTTTGGTGCCGGCCAGTTTACAATAGACTCGATCTTTTCTGGGTCAGTATTAAGCATTTATCAGCAGTATTTAAGGTCCGATAGAATAACTTCGTCCATCAAACGACTCATCCTTTGAGCTGCATTACATAGCCCAAACAGCATTACCCGAAGCTGGTACAAAGGTCGGCCGGGTACTGTGAATGCTGTGATCGGTCGTGAATCTTTCACCATTGGAACTTGCCAATAGGCGTCTTTGAGGTCGATTTTTGAAATGACGTTAGCTTGCGGTGGTCGTGTATCCTTTCGATATTCGGCAAGGGGTAAGCATCGTTTTTTGTACATTCATTCACCTTGCGAGCATCTAAGCATAGTCGCACTTTCCCTGTTTTAATTACTAACCTCTTTAGAGAGCTCCACGCGCGGCTAGACTTTCAATTACTCCCAACTGCAACATTCGGTCAATCTCTTCGTACAACCGATTTTTCCACTTCCAGAGATACTGGTGATGCATTTCTTACTTACTTTAATTTTATGTTCTAACAGTGACGTTTTCCCAAGCCTTGCTTAGAGAATGAGGGAAATAATGTCTTAACCGTCTCCAACTGTTGACGTTGCACTTTATTTAATAATTCTTGATGTGCTCCAGTTTTTATATCATTCGACCATTGAAAATTGTCAAAAATGTTATACTAAGTTTGTGCAAATGTATGTAACAGACAGAAGGAGGCGTGGCAGACCCCACAAAGTATATATATTCTGACTCAGAGTATTCCGACTTGAGCCATGTCCGTCTGTCTCGCTGTCTGTCCGGCTGTCCGTTTGAACGTCTAGATCTCAGCTATTACAAAAGCTAAAGACACCATATTTCACATGAAGGTTCCTGTATACCATAGGTAGATCGAGTTTATTTTCAATTTTTGATGCCACGCCCACCTCCCACGCAAATCGATAATTTTCGATTAAACGGCAAAAGGCGACACAACAAAAACTAAGCCACCACCGATATACATTCGCGAGAAGACCTCTAGTGCACTAGTAATCTAGTAAACCTAATTGGAAAGGATAGTTTCTACATTATCCCACTTCTGAAAGGCACAATTAATGAAGGGAAAGTTCAAACCATATATAGAATACTCTCAAAATATTTGAACAACAACAACAAAAGGGGATTGAGCCCGAAGTCACTCCTGATGAAATCGCAAAGGCACTCCAAGAAAAAGGCTTTCTTGCAAAAACAGTATTCAATATCCTAAACAGAAGGAAACAGCCGCAACCACTATTCAAGGTTGAGCTCGAGCCTGAGCACAAACCATCGCTAAAAAAAACATCTGAGATCCACCCGATCTACAAGCTCCAGTTCCTCTTAAACCGTCGAATCTCAGTAGAAGAGCCACATAAGCGTAGGGCTCCGGTACAATGTTTGAACTGCCAAGAATATGGCCACACAAGGTCTTATTGTATACTGCGCGGGGTATGTGTAGCTTGTGGAGACCTCCACGACTCCGCGCACTGCCCCATTAATAACAAGTAAGAAAGCTACATTCGAGTGTGCTCGACTGTTATATATTCGCTACCCAGCTGCTCGTAAATCAAAATTATTTGCGGAGCAATAAAAAACGGCTACAATCATATTTTAACCGTAAAAGGCCATGGACTTCCAATATTTATGCAAAGTCAAAATCTAAAATAAAAAAAAAAAAACATTTTTGCACACATTTAATTTTTGATGCGGGCGGGACTCGAACCCGTTAATGCATAATAGTACTGTTCGTTTTGCAGTCCACAACTTAACCCATTTCACCACCGTACACGCACACACGATTCGGCTGCCGGCAGCGCTCCTTACAGCTATGGAAAACGTTGAGCTGTATAACTTCTGGGTCTATTATCCGATTGTTACCAAATTTTCAGAGATAATCTGGCTAGCTATAGTTATCATGTAAACCGAAAATGAACAATATGGCATAAAAATCCAAAATAAACTTGATCAGCGTGCAATAATAACACATTTTGTCACCAAATTTGGTAGTTCTATCTCTTATAATAGCTGAGATCTAGGTTTTCACACGGACAGACAGACGGACAGACAGACAGACGGACAGACGGACATGGCTATATCGACTCGCCTGTTGATCCTGAGCCAGAATATATATACTTTATGGGGTCGGAGGTGTCTCGTTCTGCCTGTTACATACATTTTCGGTTTGAACAAAGTTACAATACCCTTCTACTCTATGAGTAGCGGGTATAAAAATGACCCCAACGCAAAAGGGTGTGGCAACTGCGGCGGCAACCACACGGCTAACTACAGAGGCTGAACAATCTATAAGGAACTCAAAATCATCAACGAGTTACCAACTTGCGAGGACTGCCCCAGCCAGCTACTTCTGTAAATACAAATCCTAAGGGATCCCTGCAAAAAACTACAAGTGCTACAGTCAGGCCTGCAGCTCAGGAAAATAATGTTTCATTTGGATACGCCTTAAAATCAGGAGCAGAATATGGTGGAATTCATGTCATTCATGCGAACAACCATGCAGGAGATGATGCGAAGCCAAAATCTACTGGTACAAATGTTCGAATCTCAACAATCAAAGTATTAAATGGCTCCTCTACGCATAGCTACGTGGAATGCTAACGGCGTTTCGCAGCGAAAACACGAGCTGGCCCAGTATATCCACGATAGAGACATCGACATTATGTTACTCAGCTGGTCAGCGGTAACCACATTACACTTGCTGCCGTCTACTGCTCACCACGCTTCGCAATAAGCGAAGACCAATTTCTTGAATTCTTCAAGTCCCTGGGACAGCACTTTATAGCTGCAGGCAGACAATGATGCCAAAGACACACACTAGCGATCGCGACTTGTGAATCCCAAAGGAAAATAACTTTACAAAGTCATAATCAACAAGGCAACCAACAAACTTGATCATGTTTCCCCTGGCAGTCATACATACTGGCCATCGGATATCAATACGCTGCCAGACTTGATTGACTTTGCAATCACAAGAAATGTTCCACGCAACCTGATAAGCGCTGTATCCTTGCCAGACTTATCATCCGACCACTCGCCTGTACTGCTGAATTTCCTCCGCCACGCAGAAACTGTAGAGCAACCCTCAAGGCTGACATCCTACAAGACGAACTGGCTCAGTTACAGGAAATACATAGGGTCACACATCGAGTTGAACCCATAACTCAACAGAAAACTAGACATTGACCAGTCCGTATCAAAGCTTGAGTAAATTCTAAAAGACGCAGCGGGAAATCAACACCGCAGTGTATCGAGGCCATAGTAAAATCAACAAAAACTAATGCACAAATCGAGCAGCTTGTCCTCGAAAAGCGCCGTTTACGCCGAGAATGGCAGACCCATAGATCTCCATATGCAAAGGTAAGGCTGATCAATGCAGTACGGAAACTCCGAAAAGCCCTCAAGCAAGAGGAAGAAAACACTCAACGCCGTTATATAGAGCAGCTATCAACAAACGGTAGTAAAATTTCGCTGTAGAGAGCACATCCTACCTTATGCCCGCCGACTGAGTCCGTGTTGTCACTGAGAACCCCCACGGACGGCTGGGCCCGTAGCGATGCTGAAAGAGCCTACACATTTGCTGCCCACCTACAAGATGTCTTCCAGTCAAATCCGCCCACAAACGGATTCGAATTGCCAGCCTCAACGGATGATCCTCAGGGTAATCTCGAGCCAATTGGGTTCCTGCCAGAAGAGATCAAAAGCGTCATCCAGGGCCCGAAAAAATTCTCCGGCCTGGACCTAATCAATCCAAAAATGATTATAGAGCTACCATTCTGTGCCATCTGCCACATCACCAAGCTCTTTAATAGTATTACCAAAATCGGACACTTCCCAGAGAAATGGAAAAAGTCAATCATTATTATGATTCCTAAGCCAGGCAAAGATCTTACAATGGCATCGTCCTACAGACCCATTAGCCTGCTGGCTTGCCTGTTAAAGCTCTTTGAAAAATGCTTACTGCTCGGAATAAGGCCATATCTGATAAGGCATAACAGAATCCCAGAACATCAATTTGGATTTTGAGAAAAACATGGAACCATCGAGCAAGTAAACTGTATTACTAACGAAATACGCGCTGCATTTGAAAGCAGGCAATATTGTACAGCAGTATTCCTCGATGTGGCCTAAGCGTTCGACAGAGTCTGGCTGGATGGCCTGATGTATGAAATCAAAATGTTGCTTCCGCCAAACACACACAAGCTATTGAATTCCTATCTCCACGATAGAAAGTTTGCAGTGAGGCTTAACACTTCCACCTCTGACGACCATATTATTAGGGCTGGAGTAGCACAAGGCAGTGTTCTTGGGCAAACGCTTTACCTTCTATATACAGCCGACATCCAAAAAAGTAAGTTGCTTACAGCTTCAACATTTGCAGACGATACGGCTATCCTAAGCCGCTCCAGATGCCCTATGAAAGCACCAGCGCACCTATCACTTCACCTAGCGGACGTGGATAAATGGTTATCCGACTTGCACATAAAGGTCAACGAAAAAAATCCAAGCAAGTGAGGTTTACGTTAAACAGACAAGATTGCCCGCCACTATTGTTGAACAACACAGCTCTTCCTCAAGCGCAAGTAGTCACATATCTAGGGACACATTTGGATAGAAGACTCACGTGGCGCACCCACATCCAAGCCAAGAAAATGCCATTAAAGCTGAAAGCGAATAACCTGCACTGGTTGATTAATGCACGCTTCCCTCTTAGTCTGGAACTCAAAGTCCTCCTGTACAAAGCAGTTTTAAAACCAATCTGGACCTATGGCTCCCAACTATGGGGAACCGCCAGCAGCAGCAACATTGACATCGTCCAGCGGGCCCAATAAAAAATACTGCGAACTATCATAGGAGCGCCTTGGTATGTTCGCAATGAAAACATCCAAAGGGACTTAGACATTCTAGCAGTGAAAAATGTAATAGAAGACCTCAGGTCGAAATATTCAATAAAGCTCTTTTCACACCCGAACCACCTAGCGAGAAGTTTAACGCAGGCCAGCAATCGATCTTGTCTCGTCGCAACAATTCATCAACCCAGTAAATACTTTTGAGGAACGTTAAAACTTAACACAGTTAAGCTAGAATAGTTGTAAGATTTTTTAACTCAGAGATAAATCTAATCTAAACAATAGGTGGAGGATAAACTTGTGCAGAGTTTTTTAATGGAATTAAATGTGTGATAATTTATTTCGAACCTGGGCGAATGGTATCTTACTGTCGGGCGCGCTCGACTGTAGTTTTCTTTACTTGTTATCTCTAGTAGCTCCTCCATTAATAAAGCTGAAATAAGTTCTGGCGCTAATTTAAATTCCTTCCAAAAATCTATCCCAAAATTGAATGGTTTCTCTATAGAAGGAATTACGAAGATTTTTAAAAGTTGTCCAGATGTTGTGTTAGCCATGATGAAATGTTAGTTATTATATTTAGTTTGAACATAATACCCTAAAAGGTTCACGCAAAGCATTGGTTGACCTACAGAGAAAAAAAAACAAGTAAGAACGGCTACAGTCAAGTTTTGAATGTATAAGGCCATGGATTTTTTAAGTTTATGAAAAAAAAATGTTATTAAACTTGTTTTTCAAAGAAATATAATAAACAACACATATAATTTTCAGTTAGACGCCAAGCAGTCCAAGCAGTTGAAAAAAACACTGCTTGAAAAAGACACGCGTCATCCAGGGCCCGAAAAATTGCCCGGCCTGGACCTAATCAATCCAAAAATGATTATAGAGCTACCATTCTGTGCCATCTGCCACATCACCAAGCTTTTTAATAGTATTACCAAAATCGGACACTTCCCAGAGAAATGGAAAAAGTCAATCATTATTATAATTCCTAAGCCAGGCAAAGATCTTACAATGCCATCGTCCTACAGACCCATTAGCCTGCTGGCTTGCCTCTTAAAGCTCTTTGAAAAATGCTTGCTGCTCCGATTAAGGCCATATCTGATAAGGCATAACAGAATCCCAGAACATCAATTTGGATTTTGAGAAAAGCATGGAACCATCGAGCAAGTAAACTGTATTACTAACGAAATACGCGCTGCATTTGAAAGCAGGCAATATTGTACAGCAGTATTCCTCGATGTGGCCTAAGCGTTCGACAGAGTCTGGCTGGATGGCCTGATGTATGAAATCAAAATGTTGCTTCCGCCAAACACACACAAGCTATTGAATTCCTATCTCCACGATAGAAAGTTTGCAGTGAGGCTTAACACTTCCACCTCTGACGACCATATTATTAGGGCTGGAGTAGCACAAGGCAGTGTTCTTGGGCAAACGCTTTACCTTCTATATACAGCCGACATCCAAAAAAGTAAGTTGCTTACAGCTTCAACATTTGCAGACGATACGGCTATCCTAAGCCGCTCCAGATGCCCTATGAAAGCACCAGCGCACCTATCACTTCACCTAGCGGACGTGGATAAATGGTTATCCGACTTGCACATAAAGGTCAACGAAAAAAAATCCAAGCAAGTGAGGTTTACGTTAAACAGACAAGATTGCCCGCCACTATTGTTGAACAACACAGCTCTTCCTCAAGCGCAAGTAGTCACATATCTAGGGACACATTTGGATAGAAGACTCACGTGGCGCACCCACATCCAAGCCAAGAAAATGCCATTAAAGCTGAAAGCGAATAACCTGCACTGGTTGATTAATGCACGCTTCCCTCTTAGTCTGGAACTCAAAGTCCTCCTGTACAAAGCAGTTTTAAAACCAATTTGGACCTATGGCTCCCAACTATGGGGAACCGCCAGCAGCAGCAACATTGACATCGTTCAGCGGGCCCAATAAAAAATACTGCGAACTATCATAGGAGCGCCTTGGTATGTTCGCAATGAAAACATCCAAAGGGACTTAGACATCCTAGCAGTGAAAAATGTAATAGAAGACCTCAGGTCGAAATATTCAATAAAGCTCTTTTCACACCCGAACCACCTAGCGAGAAGTTTAACGGAGGCCAGCAATCGATCTTGTCTCGTCGCAACAATTCATCAACCCAGTAAATACTTTTGAGGAACGTTAAAACTTAACACAGTTAAGCTAGAATAGTTGTAAGATTTGTTAACTCAGAGATAAATCTAATCTAAACAATAGGTGGAGGATAAACTTGTGCAGAGTTTTTTAATGGAATTAAATGTGTGATAATTTATTTCGAACCTGGGCGAATGGTATCTTACTGTCGGGCGCGCTCGACTGTAGTTTTCTTTACTTGTTATCTCTAGTAGCTCCTCCATTAATAAAGCTGAAATAAGTTCTGGCGCTAATTTAAATTCCTTCCAAAAATCTATCCCAAAATTGAATGGTTTCTCTATAGAAGGAATTACGAAGATTTTTAAAAGTTGTCCAGATGTTGTGTTAGCCATGATGAAATGTTAGTTATTATATTTAGTTTGAACATAATACCCTAAAAGGTTCACGCAAAGCATTGGTTGACCTACAGAGAAAAAAAACAAGTAAGAACGGCTACAGTCAAGTTTTGAATGTATAAGGCCATGGATTTTTTAAGTTTATGAAAAAAAAATGTTATTAAACTTGTTTTTCAAAGAAATATAATAAACAACACATATAATTTTCAGTTAGACGCCAAGCAGTCCAAGCAGTTGAAAAAAACACTGCTTGAAAAAGACACGCGTCATCCAGGGCCCGAAAAAATTGCCCGGCCTGGACCTAATCAATCCAAAAATGATTATAGAGCTACCATTCTGTGCCATCTGCCACATCACCAAGCTTTTTAATAGTATTACCAAAATCGGACACTTCCCAGAGAAATGGAAAAAGTCAATCATTATTATAATTCCTAAGCCAGGCAAAGATCTTACAATGCCATCGTCCTACAGACCCATTAGCCTGCTGGCTTGCCTCTTAAAGCTCTTTGAAAAATGCTTGCTGCTCCGATTAAGGCCATATCTGATAAGGCATAACAGAATCCCAGAACATCAATTTGGATTTTGAGAAAAGCATGGAACCATCGAGCAAGTAAACTGTATTACTAACGAAATACGCGCTGCATTTGAAAGCAGGCAATATTGTACAGCAGTATTCCTCGATGTGGCCTAAGCGTTCGACAGAGTCTGGCTGGATGGCCTGATGTATGAAATCAAAATGTTGCTTCCGCCAAACACACACAAGCTATTGAATTCCTATCTCCACGATAGAAAGTTTGCAGTGAGGCTTAACACTTCCACCTCTGACGACCATATTATTAGGGCTGGAGTAGCACAAGGCAGTGTTCTTGGGCAAACGCTTTACCTTCTATATACAGCCGACATCCAAAAAAGTAAGTTGCTTACAGCTTCAACATTTGCAGACGATACGGCTATCCTAAGCCGCTCCAGATGCCCTATGAAAGCACCAGCGCACCTATCACTTCACCTAGCGGACGTGGATAAATGGTTATCCGACTTGCACATAAAGGTCAACGAAAAAAAATCCAAGCAAGTGAGGTTTACGTTAAACAGACAAGATTGCCCGCCACTATTGTTGAACAACACAGCTCTTCCTCAAGCGCAAGTAGTCACATATCTAGGGACACATTTGGATAGAAGACTCACGTGGCGCACCCACATCCAAGCCAAGAAAATGCCATTAAAGCTGAAAGCGAATAACCTGCACTGGTTGATTAATGCACGCTTCCCTCTTAGTCTGGAACTCAAAGTCCTCCTGTACAAAGCAGTTTTAAAACCAATCTGGACCTATGGCTCCCAACTATGGGGAACCGCCAGCAGCAGCAACATTGACATCGTCCAGCGGGCCCAATAAAAAATACTGCGAACTATCATAGGAGCGCCTTGGTATGTTCGCAATGAAAACATCCAAAGGGACTTAGACATTCTAGCAGTGAAAAATGTAATAGAAGACCTCAGGTCGAAATATTCAATAAAGCTCTTTTCACACCCGAACCACCTAGCGAGAAGTTTAACGCAGGCCAGCAATCGATCTTGTCTCGTCGCAACAATTCATCAACCCAGTAAATACTTTTGAGGAACGTTAAAACTTAACACAGTTAAGCTAGAATAGTTGTAAGATTTTTTAACTCAGAGATAAATCTAATCTAAACAATAGGTGGAGGATAAACTTGTGCAGAGTTTTTAATGGAATTAAATGTGTGATAATTTATTTCGAACCTGGGCGAATGGTATCTTACTGTCGGGCGCGCTCGACTGTAGTTTTCTTTACTTGTTATCTCTAGTAGCTCCTCCATTAATAAAGCTGAAATAAGTTCTGGCGCTAATTTAAATTCCTTCCAAAAATCTATCCCAAAATTGAATGGTTTCTCTATAGAAGGAATTACGAAGATTTTTAAAAGTTGTCCAGATGTTGTGTTAGCCATGATGAAATGTTAGTTATTATATTTAGTTTGAACATAATACCCTAAAAGGTTCACGCAAAGCATTGGTTGACCTACAGAGAAAAAAAAAACAAGTAAGAACGGCTACAGTCAAGTTTTGAATGTATAAGGCCATGGATTTTTTAAGTTTATGAAAAAAAAATGTTATTAAACTTGTTTTTCAAAGAAATATAATAAACAACACATATAATTTTCAGTTAGACGCCAAGCAGTCCAAGCAGTTGAAAAAAACACTGCTTGAAAAAGACACGCGTCATCCAGGGCCCGAAAAAATTGCCCGGCCTGGACCTAATCAATCCAAAAATGATTATAGAGCTACCATTCTGTGCCATCTGCCACATCACCAAGCTTTTTAATAGTATTACCAAAATCGGACACTTCCCAGAGAAATGGAAAAAGTCAATCATTATTATAATTCCTAAGCCAGGCAAAGATCTTACAATGCCAACATCCTACAGACCCATTAGCCTGCTGGCTTGCCTCTTAAAGCTCTTTGAAAAATGCTTGCTGCTCCGATTAAGGCCATATCTGATAAGGCATAACAGAATCCCAGAACATCAATTTGGATTTTGAGAAAAGAATGGAACCATCGAGCAAGTAAACTGTATTACTAACGAAAGACGCGCTGCATTTGAAAGCGGGCAAAATTGTACAGCAGTATTCCTCGATGTGGCCTAAGCGTTCGACAGAGTCTGGCTGGGTGGCCTCATGTATGAAATCAAAATGTTGCTTCCGCCAAACACACACAAGCTATTGAATTCCTATCTCCACGATAGAAAGTTTGCAGTGTGGTTTAACACTTCCACCTCTGACGACCATATTATTAGGGCTGGAGTAGCACAAGGCAGTGTTCTTGGGCAAACGCTTTACCTTCTATATACAGCCGACATCCAAAAAAGTAAGTTGCTTACAACTTCAACATTTGATACGGCTATCCTAAGCCGCTCCAGATGCCCTATGAAAGCACCAGCGCAACTATCACTTCACCTAGCGGACGTGGATAAATGGTTATCCGACTGGCACATAAAGGTCAACGAAAAAAAATCCAAGCAAGTGAGGTTTACGTTAAACAGACAAGATTGCCCGCCACTCTTGTTGAACAACACAGCTCTTCCTCAAGCGCAAGTAGTCACATATCTAGGGGTACATTTGGATAGAAGACTCACGTGGCGCACCCACATCCAAGCCAAGAAAACGCATTTAAAGCTAAAAGCGAATAACCTGCACTGGTTGATTAATGCACGCTTCCCTCTTAGTCTGGAACTCAAAGTTCTCCTCTACAAAGCAGTTTTAAAACCAATCTGGACCTATGGCTCCCAACTATGGGGAACCGCCAGCAGCAGCAACATTGACATCGTCCAGCGGGCCCAATAAAAAATACTACGAACTATCACAGGAGCGCCTTGGTATGTTCGCAATGAAAACATCCAAAGGGACTTAGACATCCTAGCAGTGAAAAATGTAATAGAAGACCTCAGGTCGAAATATTCAATAAAGCTCTTTTCACACCCGAACCACCTAGCGAGGAGTTTAACGCAGGCCAGCAATCGATCTTGTCTCGTCGCAACAATTCATCAACCTAGTAAATACATTTGAGAAACGTTAAAACTTAACACAGTTAAGCTAGAATAGTTGTAAGATTTGTTAACTTATTGTTAGTTCTTAGTAATTAAGAAGATTCAATAAATAATAATAATCAAGTTTAAAAAAAAAAAAAGATTATCAGGAGAAGTATTGAAGTTACAGCTTTCTTCTTTGGTATGAACATAAATAATTGCAATATAAATCTATTCCCCAAATCAATCAATCCAATCGGACCATAAACACAGAAGTTATCCATGTTTCCGTTTTCCGTACTTCCACTGCTTGCGCCTGTGCTGCGCGTCGTGACGTCATCGTCACGATGCTTCGTTTCAGCCGTAGCGTGTGTAAAGCTATGCCGTTTTCACATGTAGATGGCGCTATTCAGAGATAAATCTAATCTAAGCAATAGGTGGAGGATAAACTTGTGCAGAGTTTTTTAATAGAATTAAATGTGTGATAATTTATTTCGAAACTGGGCGAATGGTATCTTACTGTCGGGCGCGCTCGACTGTAGTTTTCTTTACTTGTTATCTCTAGTAGCTCCACCATTAGTAAAGCTTAAATAAGCTCTGGCGCTAATTTAAATTCCTTCCAAAAATCTATCCCCAAATTGAATGGTTTCTCTATAGAAGGAATTACGAAGATTTTTAAAAGTTGTACAGATGTTGGGTTAGCCATGATGAAATGTAACTTATTATACGAGGGTCGTTTGATAAGTCCGTGACTTTTTGAATAAAATATATTTTTTTCGTCAAAGAAGCGTTTTATTTCTCAACATAATCTCCTTTTAGCTCTATACATTTAGTCCAGCGTTTTTCCAATTTTTTTATTCCTTCCAAATAATAGGTTTTCTCAAGGCCCTCAAAATAGTCGTTTGTTTCTGTGATGACCTCTTCATTTGACCCGAATCTCTTACCGCCGAGCCATTTCTTCATGTTTGGAAACAAAAAATAGTCACAGGGGGCTAAATCTGGAGAATATGCTGGATGGGGTAGCAGTTCGTAGCCCAATTTATGAAATTTTGCCATGCTGACTACACACGTGTGCACCCGTGCATTGTCCTGATGGAACAGCACTTTTTTTTCGCCAAATGCGGTCGTTTCTGCTTCAAATCAATATCGAATCTGTCCAAAAGCTCTAAATAATATTCGCCGGTGATCGTTTTACCCTTTTCAAGGTAATCGATGTGAATGATACCTTGTGCATCCCAAAAAACTGTGGCCATGACCTTGTTGGCCGACAGACCCACCTTGGCCTTCTTTGGTGCACGTTCACCCGGAGAAACCCACTGTCTTGATTGTTCTTTGGTCTCTGGTGTGGTGTGGTGGATCCATGTTTCGTCTACGGTAACGAAACGGCGCAAAAATTCGTTTGGATTGCGGTTGAACATCGCCAAACACTCCTTTGAAATGGTCACACGGTTGCGCTTATGGTCGTGTGTGAGCAATCGCGGCACCCATCGCGCGGAAAGCTTTTTCATGTCCAAATATTCATGTAAAATGTGATGTACCCGTTCAGTTGAGATGCCTACAGCCTCAGCTACCTCACGCACTTTCATTCTCCGATCATCCAATATCATTCCATGGATTTTGTCGACGATTTCTGGCATGACGACCTCTTTTGGGCGACCTGAACGTTCGGCATCACTTGTACTGGTACGACCACAACGGAACTCAGTAAACCATTTCTTAACCATTGAAATTGATGGTGCAGAGTCCCCATAATATTTATCAAGTCTTTCCTTGGTTTCGGTGATGGATTTTTTACGCAAAAAATAATGCTTAATTAGCACACGAAATTCACTTTTTTCCATTTTCGTTAAAATTCACGAGATCGTCTGCTTTCAATGCCTATAAAACGCAAACCAAAAAACGCAGCTTTCTCAAAATTTTACAGTCAGCTGTTAATCGATAACTGCTGACAGGAGCAGTGTTGTATTTAGAGCAGGTGCGCGGCAAATACAAAAAGTCACGGTCTTATCAAACGACCCTCGTATGTAGTTCGAACATAATACCATAAAAGGTTCACGCAAAGCATTGGTTGACCTACAGAGAAAAAAAACAAGTAAGAACGGCTACAGTCAAGTTTTAACTGAATAAGACCATGGATTTTTTAAGTTTATGAAAAAAACCTGTTATTAAACGTGTTTTTCAAAGAAATTAAATAAACAACACATATAATTTTCAGTTAGACGCCAAGCAGTCCAAGCAGTTGAAAAAAACACTGCTTGAAAAAGACACTGCTTGCCTGCTTGCAGTAGGCGCAGTGCAAATCTATATGAAACGTTGAATAACTTTTTTGTTTATTATCCGATCGGAACCAAATTTTCACCCATCGTTTAGGTGATTATAGTTATCATTCACACCAAAACTCTAGAATACTCTAGCTTTATTATGCTTGCTATACGGCTTATCGATTTGCGGGGGCGGAAGTGGCGTGTCCCAAATTTTAATAAAAATTGTACAGCGTATGATTCACATAAGTGGTGTCACCAAATTTGGTGGCTCTAGCTTTTTCAGTTTCTGAGATATAGGCGTTCATACAGACGGACAAAGGGTCAGACGGACAGACAGACATGGCTTAATCGACTCGGCTAGTGAACCTAAGCAAGAATATATATACTTTATGGGGTCGCAGATGCCTCCTTCTGCCTGTTACGCACATTTCGACAAACACAACAGACCATGATTTTTTTTAAAATCCATGGTCTAAAAAGAGACAACCAAACTTTCAATCGAAGAGGAAAAGTATTTTAAGGTAAAAAATAAACCTTCTGAATCCAACTGAAGTATTTATTAATGATAAAAAGATAAATGTTGAACATAGTTTACAACTAACCATGCAACGTTTACAACTAAATATGCAACGCCTTAAGTGAATCTCCGTCAATGAAATGTTACTTATTTGGAGCAAGTCCAACAGATATGAATAACTTGGCAAAATGTATGAGTAAAGATGTAAAAACTGAATATTTTGAATTTGGTATATCTCCACTTCATTTAAAAATTAGATTTTTTGAATATTTTTTACATCTTTCCTATGAGTCCGATATAAAAATGTGGCAGGTGAGAGATTCTAAGCACAAAAGAAAAGTAATGATAAGAAAGCAAAATATACAGAACGAATTTCGCAAAAAAATGGGTATGGAATAAATGAAAATTCGATATATCGTTGTGCCACAATGCTACAAGCTATTGCTTGTACAAATTTCCACGCAAAGGAGTCCTAGCCTTAGTAAAAATATTTAATGCCATGCTTAGGCTAGGGCACTTTCCAAGGCAATGGAAGCGTGCACGTATCATCATGATACCTAAAGCCGGAAAGCCGCCAACGCAGATCGATGCATATCGCCCAATCAGCTTGCTATCAACTTTCTCCAAGATTTTTGAGAGAATACTCTTAGCCCGACTGATGGAACTGCCGCAGGTAGTGAACCACTTACCTCGACACCAATTTGGTTTCAGGAAGTCCCATGGCTGCCCTGAACAAGTACATCGACTGGTAAACCAGGTGACGCATGGCTTCGAGCACAAACTGTACACGGTCGGCGTCTTTCTAGACGTGAAGCAAACGTTTGACAGGGTGTGGCATGAGGGCCTCCTTTTCAAGATGAAAGCTCTCCTTCCTGCTCCCTACTATGCCATCCTGAGATCCTTCACCTCCTATCGGACGTTCGACGTTGCAGTGCGTGATGCTCGGTCCAGCCTGGAAGAGATTTATGCAGGAGTTCCACAGGGAAGTGTTCTTGGGCCCTTCCTGTACACCCTGTACACTGCCGACTTGCCATCTCCCGCCAACAATACTGAAGTTTCCCCGGGTCAGCTGCTCCGCCGATGACACCGCCATGCTGGCTTCTCATTCTTCACTGCAAACTGCCTCCAATGCAGTCCAGGAATGGCTGCATGCAATTGAAGAATGGACTGCCAAATGGAATGTGGCCATTAACTCCTCAAAGTCAGCCTGTGTAACTTTTTCCCTGCGGCCCGCAACTTGCACAGGTCTGACTTTTAATGGAAACCCCATCAGCAATGTCACATCGCACTGCTACCTGGGAGTACACCTGGATCGGAGACTGACCTGGAGGGCCCACATCACGTCGGTCAAATTTAAGTCCCTGGCGAAGCTAAAAAAGCTCGACTGGCTCTTCCACTCCAGCAAGCTACAAACGAGCTCTAAGGCCCTTCTAATCAAAGCCATACTAGCTCCAACGTGGAATTATGCCATCGAGGTGTGGGGAACTGCCGCCAAATCCCAGCTCAATAGGCTCCGAGTGGTCCAGTCGAGAGCTGCACGTCACGCATCTGGGCTCCCCTTCTTGGGGATCAGATCAACTTTCACAGCAGCCGTTATGCCGACAGGCTTGTGGTCCACCCGAACCGACTGGCAAACATGCTAGTAAGCCCCATCTCCCTCAGAAGGCTGAAGAGGGTACACCCCAGCGATCTCCCTACCCGGAAGATAATATAACACACCTTGTAATTAATAACTAGATTAATCTTTACTTTATGTACTTAGTAATTAAGAAACCACTTGGTCTCATATACCCTTTATATACTCAATAGGTTAAGTTCAGAGGAATTGACTGAACGATTCCTTTTGGAACCCAAATAAATGAAGATATTTTGGTGCATGCAAATTGTACAAATTTAATATATTGTATATGCCCTCGATACAGCCAAGGAGTTGATTAATGAGTATCCATGGTACTATTTGCCAGCTAAAGTCCATAAGGTGCTAATTCATGGATCTGTAGTAATACAGCATGCGTTAGTGTCAATTGGAGAACTTTCGGAGAAAGCTGCGGAATCCAACAATAAACAATTAAAAACTTGTAGACTTAATCACAGCCGGAAGATGTCACGCATCACAACAAATGCAGACATTATGAATTCACTTCTAATAAGGTCCGACCCATTTATAAGCGGACACAGAAAGCTGGGAAAAAAGGATAAGTCAGCGTTATTTGAGTCTGTATATGCTTTACTAGAGGAGGGATAATAATTATTATCTTATTGTTTATTATGTTAAAATTAAATTAATAATAATTACAATAATTTAACATTTCTCACTTTGTTTTTATTTGTTTCTCGTTATGTTGAAGTTTGGGGGTTCCCTGGGGGAGGTATATACTTACATAGTTACTATTTTGAGTCTAATAAATGATCCGTCTGTAACGAAGACAAAGATCAACGCTGAAGCCACTATAAATTGAAACACGAATAATTTCGGGGAGCGTCTTTATTTTAAAACTGTCAGCTTAAGACTAAATGTACAGAGTTTTGAAGAGTTCGGCTCGAAGTGAGTCGCGAGACACGGAAATGTGTTTGTCAGCATTTTTATTTATTTGTGTTTAAGTGCATGCAAAAAGAATGATGAACTTATACAACAATCATGCGCTTTACTTTGTTGTGGATTCAAGTTTCGTTACGTTTTGTTGTGTATTTCTGCACGCGCAAGATTGTATGCGCGTTGTTTTTGTTAGATTTAAGTTTATGTAAGCGTAATATGAGAAGCATATTATGCTACTATATACATATATTTGGTATATTTTTTTAGACCATTAGTTATAATAGTCATGATAGAAGACTGATAAAATCATTTTATATTTGATTCAAAAAAATGCTGCATACTTCTACGGGGGGAAGAATATTTTGTTTGCCGAAAAAATGGGGTTAAAGGGCCCGAATCTCAAAAATCGTTTTCGTATGTTTTCGTAAGCTCTATTAGATGCCTCAAACGAAATCTTAGGTTTGTAGCTATACTGGAAGTATTTATGGCCGCTGTTCCATACAAGCGGAACCACCAATAATACAGAAATACAGACAGCACGAAAATCTTTCCACACACTAAAGCATTTTTACAATATTTTTGTGCTAACCCGGGGCGTATTAAACTTTTTGTGTTAACCCTGGTGCTTTGTAATTTCATAAATTTTGCACAATTTACACAATTTTTAACTTGCGCGTCTTTGGCGTCATTTGTTGTTTTTATTTTGAGTCTACTCTTCCACACTCTCCCGCTCTTACGTTCTGTTTACGCTCTTTGAGTTTGTTACGCGTGTGCGTCTGTTTTTATGGCTTCTCCCATTTACTTCGTCTCTCTAACAGTTTTTATACCCGCTACTTATAGAGTAGAAGGGTATTATAACTTTGTTCAAACCGAAAATGTATGTAACAGGCAAAAGGAGACACCTCCGACCCCATAAAGTATATATATTCTGGATCAGGATCAACAGCCGAGTCGATATAGCCATGTCCGTCTTTCCGTCTGTTCGTCCGTCCGTCTGTCCATTTGAACGTCTAGATCTCAGCTATTACAAAAGCTAGAGACACCATATTTCACATGAAGGTTCCTGTATACCATAGGTAGATCGAGTTTATTTTCAATTTTTGATTCAATTTTCAATTTTCGATTGTATTGTAGTATTGAAGTTACAGCTTTCTGCTTTGGTATGAACATAAATAATTTCAATATAAATCTATTTCTCATATTACAATCCAATTGGACGATAGACACAGAAGTTATCCATGTTACATTTGCACAAACTTAGTATACCATTTCTGACCATTTTCAATGGTCGAATGGTATAAAAAAAAGACATTTTTGCACACATTTAATTTTTGATACGGGCCGGACTTGAACCCGTAATAGTACTGTTCGTTTTGCAGTCCACAACTCAACCCATTTCACCACCGTACATGCACACCCTATTCGGCACAATGCTGCAAGCACTTCCATTTTTCAATGGTCGAATGGATTAAAAAAACAAGTAAGAAAGCTACAGTCGAGTGTGCTCGACTGTAATATACCCGCTACCCAGCTGCTTGTACATAATTTATTTGCGGAACAAAAAAACGGCTACAATCATATTTTGACCGTAAAAGGCTATGGACTTATAATATTTATGCAAAGTCAAAATATAAAATAAAAAAAAAACATTTTTGCACACATTTAATTTTTGGTGCAGGCGGGACTCGAACCCGTAAATGCATAATAGTACTGTTCGTTTTGCAGTCCACAACTTAACCCATTTCACCACCGTACACGCACACACGATTCGGCACAATGCTGCAAGCAGCGCCGCCGTCAGCGCTGCTTACAGCAATGGAAAACGTTAAGCTGAATAACTTCTGTGTTTATTATCCGATTGTTACCAAATTTTCAGAGATCATCTGGCTAGCTATAGTTATCATGTAAACCGAAAATGAACAATATGGCATCAAAATTGCACTTGTTATCAATGTTTTTTCGATTTGCGGGGGCGGAAGGGGGCGTGGCCAAAATCCAAAATAAACTTGATCAGCGTGCAATAATGACACATATTATCACGAAATTTGGTAGTCCTAGCTCCTATAATAGCTGAGATCTAGATTTTCACACGGACAGACAGACGGACAGACGGCTGTTGATCCTGAGCCAGTATATATATACTTTATGGGGTCGGAGGTGTCTCCTTTTGCCTGTTACATACATTTTCGGTTTGAACAAAGTTATAATACCCTTCTACTCTATGAGTAGCGCGTATGAAAACTGTTATTAAACGTGTTTTTCAATAAAAAAATATAATAAACAACACATATAATTTTCAGTTAGACGCCAAGCAGTCCAGGCTGTTGAAAAAAAACAATACTTGAAAAAAATACTGCTTGCCTGCTTGCAGTGGGCGCAGTGCAAATCTATATGAAACGTTGAATAACTTTTTTGTTTATTATCCGATCGGAACCAAATTTTCAGCCATCGTTTAGGTGATTATAGTTATTATTCACACCAAAACTGAATACTCTAGCTTTATTACGGTTGCTATACGGTTTACCGATTTGCGGGGGCGGGAGTGGCGTGCCCCAAATTTTAATAAAAATTGTGCAGCGTATGATTCACATAAGTGGTGTCACCAAATTTGGTGGCTCTAGCTTTTTCAGTTTCTAAGATATAGGCGTTTATACAGACGGACAGAGGGTCAGACGGACAGACAGACATGGCTTAATCGACTCGGCTAGTGAACCTAAGCAAGAATATATATACTTTATGGGGTCGCAGATGCCTCCTTCTGCCTGTTACGCACATTTCGACAAACACAACAGACCATGAATTTTTTTAAAGTCCATGGTCTAAAAAGAGACAACCAAACTTTCAATCAAAGAGGAAAAGTATTTTAAGGAAAAAATAAACCTTCTGAATCCAACTGAAGTATTTATTAATGATAAAAAGGTAAATGTTGAACATAGCTTACAACTAACCATGGTGGATAGAAAAATATGCAACGCTTTAAGTGAATCTTCATCAATGAAATGTTACTTATTTGGAGTAAGTCCAACAGATATGAATAACTTGGCAAAATGTATGAGTAAAGATGTAAAAACTGAATATTTTGAATTTGGTATATCTCCACTTCATTCAAAAATTAGATTTTTCGAATATTTTTTACATCTTTCCTATAAGTCCGATATAAAAATGTGGCAGGTGAGAGATTCTGAGCACAATATAAAAGTAATGAAAAGAAAGCAAAAAATACAGAAAGAATTTTGCAAAAAAAATGGGTATGGGTAAATGGGTATGGAATAAATGAAAATTCGATATATCGTTGTGCCACAATGCTACAAGCTATTGCTTGTACAAATTTAATATATTGTATATGCCCTCGATACAGCCAAGGAGTTGATCAATGTGTATCCATGGTACTATTTGCCAGCTAAAGTCCATAAGGTGCTAATTCATGGATCTGCAGTAATACAGCATCCGTTAGTGTCAATTGGAGAACTTTCGGAGAAAGCTGCGGAATCCAACAATAAACAATTAAAAAATTGTAGACTTAATCACAGCCGGAACATGTCACGCATTACAACAAATGCAGACATTATGAATTCACTTCTAATAAGGTCCGACCCATTTATAAGCGGACACAGAAAGCTGGGAAAAAAGGATAAGTCAGCGTTATTTGAGTCTGTATATGCTTTACTAGAGGAGGGATAATAATTATTATCTTATTGTTTATTATGTTAAAATTAAATTAATAATAATTACAATAATTTAACATTTCTCACTTTGTTTTTATTTGTTTCTCGTTATGTTGAAGTTTGGGGTTCCCTGGGGGAGGTATATACTTACGTAGTTACTATTTTGAGTCTAATAAATGATCCGTCTGTAACGAAGACAAAGATCAACGCTGAAGCCACTATAAATTGAAACACGAATAATTTCGGGGAGCGTCTTTATTTTAAAACTGTCAGCTTAAGACTAAATGTACAGAGTTTTGAAGAGTTCGGCTCGAAGTGAGTCGCGAGACACGGAAATGTGTTTGTCAGCATTTTTATTTATTTGTGTTTAAGTGCATGCAAAAAGAATGATGAAGTTATACAACAATCATGCGCTTTACTTTGTTGTGGATTCAAGTTTCGTTACGTTATGTTGTGTATTTATGCACGCGTAAGATTGTATGCGCGTTGTTTTTGTTAGAATTTCTGCATACTTCTACGGGGGGAAGAATATTTTGTTTGCCGAAAAAATGGGGTTAAAGGGCCCCAATCTCAAAAATCGTTTTCGTATGTTTTCGTAAGCTCTATTAGATGCCTCAAACGAAATCTTAGGTTTGTAGCTATACTGGAACTATTTATGGCCGCTGTTCCATACAAGCGGAACCACCAATAATACAGAAATACAGATAGCACGAAAATCTTTCCACACACTAAAGCATTTTTACAATATTTTTGTGCTAACCCGGGGCGTATTAAACTTTTTGTGTTAACCCTGGTGCTTTGTAATTTCATAAATTTTGCACAATTTACACAATTTTTAACTTGCGCGTCTTTGGCGTCATTTGTTGTTTATACCCGCTACTCATAGAGTAGAAGGGTATTATAACTTTGTTCAAACCGAAAATGTTTGTAACAGGCAGAAGGAGACACCTCCGACCCCATAAAGTATATATATTCTGGCTCAGGATCAACAGCCGAGTCGATATAGCCATGTCCGTCTATCCGTCTGTCCGTCTGTCTGTCCGTGTGAAAATCTAGATCTCAGCTATTATAAGAGCTAGGACAACCAAATTTGGTGACAATATGTGTTATTATTGCACGCTGATCAAGTTTATTTTGGATTTTGGCCACGCCCCCTTCCGCCCCCGCAAATCGAAAAAACATTGATAACAAGTGCAATTTTGATGCCATATTGTTCATTTTCGGTTTACATGATAACTATAGCTAGCCAGATGATCTCTGAAAATTTGGTAACAATCGGATAATAAACACAGAAGTTATTCAGCTCAACGTTTTCCATAGCTGTAAGCAGCGCTGCCGGCAGCGCTGCTTGCAGCATTGTGCCGAATCGTGTGTGCGTGTACGGTGGTGAAATGGGTTAAGTTGTGGACTGCAAAACGAACAGTACTATTATGCATTTACGGGTTCGAATCCCGCCCGCATCAAAAATTAAATGTGTGCAAAAATGTTTTTATTTTTTTTATACCCGCTACTCATAGAGTAGAAGGGTATTATAACTTTGTTCAAACCGAAAATGTATGTAACAGGCAGAAGGAGGCCTAGATCTCAGCTATTACAAAAGGTAGAGACACCTAATTTCCTGTATACCATAGGTAGATCGAGTTTATTTTCAATTTTCGATGTCGCGCCCACCGCCCACGCCAAACGATAATTACGATTACACCTAATTCTGTTTTTACACGATAGAATGGTTCCCGAGAAATTCGTGTAAAAAAAAATCGTGTAAAAAAAGATACTGGCCAAGTACAAGTTAAATCCAATAATTCATGTAAAAAAAGTAATTTTTTTTTTGTATTCGTGTTATTTCAAATTTTGTCGTGTAAAAATAGAAATATTTTTTCGTATTTACTCGTGTTATTTCAAATTCGTGTAAAAATAATTCGTGTAAAAACAGAATTAGGTGTATTAGGAAAAGTATTGAAGTTATGGCTTTCTGCTTTGGTATAAACATAGATAATTACAATATAAATCTATTTTCAAAATTACAATCCGATCGAACAATAAACACAGAAGATATTCATCTAAACGTTTTCCATAGTTACACTCTTTGCGCCTTTGCAGCATATCGTGACGTCATCGTCAAATTTCCACATTTTACTAAATTTGCGTATTATTTAAAATTCATTAAGAATATTTAAAGCTTTTAAAAATGTTTTAAAAATATTAACTGTCAATTTTCTTAATTTCAAAATATTTAAAAATTTCTATAATTTATTAAAATTTTTTTTTTATACTTCCCATTTTTCCAAAGTTCCATAATTTTTAAAATTGCTTATCAATGAAAAAGGGATTAACTCTTTGTTTCCCTTTTGATTTTTTTTGCCTTTCTTATCATTTCTAATATTCTAATATTCTATTCTAATATTCAGTTACCACTGTATTTAGTTAGTGGTTTCGGCACCTTTAGCAGTAAGAGATGTTGTGCCAGCGCTGACACTTTTGATTGAATTCCCAGCAGCATGCGTTGCAAGACTCCCCATACAGCGCCAACTGCCTGCGCCAACTACCTGTGCCTGCATCTGCGTGTACGTCGGCGTCGATTGTAATCAACACGCTGGGATCAATCAGCAAACTTTAAAACTGAACGCCACACAGCAGTCAGCTCGAATGAATCCATCAAACGTATCAATCATGATGACAGGTCACAGTGCGAGCACAGTATAACTGGAAAATACCAGGCCAGACCAGACACAGGCAGGACCAGGCAATAGGCAGCAGGTCCAGTTTTAGCTTTTCCTAACATGTCTGTGAAACGTCTCAGTTGTTGTTTTTGTTGTAGTTGGCGTTGCCTCACTTGTGAAGTCTCCACGTGCGTTGCGCCCATTAAATTCGAATAATCTTAGTTGTTGTTGCTTTTTTTTTCATCAATCTCCCCACTCTGGACTCGAGTTGCAACTGTCGCATATAGCAGCTGGACACGGTGCTTGTGTGAGACGCTGCAGGCAGGCAGGCAGCATCAGCCCAACAGATTTGAAATTCTAAAGTGATTTTGATTACTTGAGGTATTGATATTTTGACTTGTACGTTGATCAGATAGTTGAAGGCTTGTTAGATGCATGTCAGCAGCAGCGGCCTCAGACCGGTCTCACTGGCTGCATGTCTTGGTCTTGGTCGCCTGGCTTGATGTTGATTATAATTTAATTAGAAGCAATCTGTAACAAGTAATTGGCTTGCATGGTGCTCTCACTCCATGGGACTCCTGGTCATGGCGCATAATTTAGTAGGCAGGTGTGAAAAAGCTTCATTAGCTTAGACGTCTCAGTACGAGCCCGCTGCATGACTAATAATAGTCATGGGCCGGTCACATTCTGCTCTCTTGCCACATTTGCCACCGGCACAAACCATACTTATTCTCAATCTGCTTGGCTTGGGCAGCCACGATGTCTGCTAACGAAAGTTGCAGACATTTGAGTGACTGAAGCAAGGCAAAATGCTGTAGAAATTTCCCCTTGCGATTTGCGGCTAATCCCATGGAAAATAATATAGACAGAGAGATATTCTCTCTTAAGACTTGCTGGCTTTATATGTAGAATTTGTAGCAAGGAGGTACCAAGCGATACAATTCTATTAAAACGATTCAAGTAGGCGGAGTTGCTTCGGTCTTAATTTCTGACTACGTAAGCTCTCAATGTGTTCGGATTTTCAGTCCGCTCTCAGCTCTCAATTGAGACTGGACTGGGTTTTTTTTTTCTCTGGGTGAGACTGGAATCTCTTTTTATACCCGCTACTCATAGAGTAGAAGGGTGTTATAACTTTGTTCAAACCGAAAATGTATGTAACAGGCAGAAGGAGACACCTCCGACCCCATAAAGTATATATATTCTGGCTCAGGATCCACAGCCGAGTCGATATAGCCATGTCCGTCTGTCTGTCCGTGTGAAAATCTAGATCTCAGCTATTATAAGAGCTAGGACAACCAAATTTGGTGACAATATGTGTTATTATTGCACGCTGATCAAGTTTATTTTGGATTTTGGCCACGCCCCCTTCCGCCCCCGCAAATCGAAAAAACATTGATAACAAGTGCAGTTTTGATGCCATATTGTTCATTTTCGGTTTACATGATAACTATAGCTAGCCAGATGATCTCTGAAAATTTGGTAACAATCGGATAATAAACACAGAAGTTATTCAGCTTAACGTTTTCCACAGCTGTAAGCAGCGCTGCCGGCAGCGCTGCTTGCAGCATTGTGCCGAATCGTGTGTGCGTGTACGGTGGTGAAATGGGTTAAGTTGTTAACTGCAAAACGAACAGTACTAGTATGCATTTACGGATTCGAGTCCCGCCCGCATCAATAATTAAATGTGCAAAAATGTTTTTTTTTTATTTTAGATTTTGACTTTGCATAAATATTGTGATTGTAGCCGTTTGTTTTTGTTCCGCAAATAAATGATGTACGAGCAGCTGGGTAGCGGGTATATTACAGTCGAGCACACTCGACTGTAGCTTTCTTACTTGTTTTATTTTGAGTCTACTCTTCCACACTCTCCCGATCTTACGTTCTGTTTACGCTCTTTGAGTTTGTTACGCGTGTGTTGAGTGTTACTCTTACATCAGCGTTGCTCCTGTTGTTTTAGCTTAGCTTACTTACTAATACTCAGTCGCTCTGACCTTGTAAAACTCCCTCGAGTTAACTGGGTTTACTTTGTGCGTCTGTTTTTATGGCTTCTCCCATTTAGTTCGTCTCTCTAACAGTTTTTATACCCGCTACTCATAGAGTAGAAGGGTATTATAACTTTGTTCAAACCGAAAATGTATGTAACAGGCAAAAGGAGACACCTCCGACCCCATAAAGTATATATATTCTGGCTCAGGATCCACAGCCGAGTCGATATAGCCATGTCCGTCTGTCTGTCCGTGTGAAAATCTAGATCTCAGCTATTATAAGAGCTAGGACAACCAAATTTGGTGACAATATGTGTTATTATTGCACGCTGATCAAGTTTATTTTGGATTTTGGCCACGCCCCCTTCCGCCCCGCAAATCGAAAAAACATTGATAACAAGTGCAGTTTTGATGCCATATTGTTCATTTTCGGTTTACATGATAACTATAGCTAGCCAGATGATCTCTGAAAATTTGGTAACAATCGGATAATAAACACAGAAGTTATTCAGCTTAACGTTTTCCACAGCTGTAAGCAGCGCTGTCCTTGCAGCATTGTGCCGAATCGTGTGTGCGTGTACGGTGGTGAAATGGGTTAAGTTGTTAACTGCAAAACGAACAGTACTAGTATGCATTTACGGATTCGAGTCCCGCCCGCATCAATAATTAAATGTGCAAAAATGTTTTTTTTTATTTTAGATTTTGACTTTGCATAAATATTGTGATTGTAGCCGTTTGTTTTTGTTCCGCAAATAAATGATGTACGAGCAGCTGGGTAGCGGGTATATTACAGTCGAGCACACTCGACTGTAGCTTTCTTACTTGTTTTATTTTGAGTCTACTCTTCCACACTCTCCCGATCTTACGTTCTGTTTACGCTCTTTGAGTTTGTTACGCGTGTGTTGAGTGTTACTCTTACATCAGCGTTGCTCCTGTTGTTTTAGCTTAGCTTACTTACTAATACTCAGTCGCTCTGACCTTGTAAAACTCCCTCGAGTTAACTGGGTTTACTTTGTGCGTCTGTTTTTATGGCTTCTCCCATTTAGTTCGTCTCTCTAACAGTTTTTATACCCGCTACTCATAGAGTAGAAGGGTATTATAACTTTGTTCAAACCGAAAATGTATGTAACAGGCAAAAGGAGACACCTCCGACCCCATAAAGTACGAGGGTCGTTTGATAAGACCGTGACTTTTTGTATTTGCCGCGCACCTGCTCTAAATACAACACTGCTCCTGTCAGCAGTTATCGATTAACAGCTGACTGTAAAATTTTGAGAAAGCTGCGTTTTTTGGTTTGCGTTTTATAGGCATTGAAAGCAGACGATCTCGTGAATTTTAACGAAAATGGAAAAAAGTGAATTTCGTGTGCTAATTAAGCATTATTTTTTGCGTAAAAAATCCATCACCGAAACCAAGGAAAGACTTGATAAATATTATGGGGACTCTGCACCATCAATTTCAATGGTTAAGAAATGGTTTACTGAGTTCCGTTGTGGTCGTACCAGTACAAGTGATGCCGAACGTTCAGGTCGCCCAAAAGAGGTCGTCATGCCAGAAATCGTCGACAAAATCCATGGAATGATATTGGATGATCGGAGAATGAAAGTGCGTGAGGTAGCTGAGGCTGTAGGCATCTCAACTGAACGGGTACATCACATTTTACATGAATATTTGGACATGAAAAAGCTTTCCGCGCGATGGGTGCCGCGATTGCTCACACACGACCATAAGCGCAACCGTGTGACCATTTCAAAGGAGTGTTTGGCGATGTTCAACCGCAATCCAAACGAATTTTTGCGCCGTTTCGTTACCGTAGACGAAACATGGATCCACCACACCACACCAGAGACCAAAGAACAATCAAGACAGTGGGTTTCTCCGGGTGAACGTGCACCAAAGAAGGCCAAGGTGGGTCTGTCGGCCAACAAGGTCATGGCCACAGTTTTTTGGGATGCACAAGGTATCATTCACATCGATTACCTTGAAAAGGGTAAAACGATCACCGGCGAATATTATTCAGAGCTTTTGGACAGATTCGATATTGATTTGAAGCAGAAACGACCGCATTTGGCGAAAAAAAAAGTGCTGTTCCATCAGGACAATGCACGGGTGCACACGTGTGTAGTCAGCATGGCAAAATTTCATAAATTGGGCTACGAACTGCTACCCCATCCAGCATATTCTCCAGATTTAGCCCCCTGTGACTATTTTTTGTTTCCAAACATGAAGAAATGGCTCGGCGGTAAGAGATTCGGGTCAAATGAAGAGGTCATCACAGAAACAAACGACTATTTTGAGGGCCTTGAGAAAACCTATTATTTGGAAGGAATAAAAAAATTGGAAAAACGCTGGACTAAATGTATAGAGCTAAAAGGAGATTATGTTGAGAAATAAAACGCTTCTTTGACGAAAAAAATATATTTTATTCAAAAAGTCACGGACTTATCAACTTATCGTATATTCAGATTTAGGATTACTAGCTGAGTCGATTGAGTCGTGTCCGTCTGTCTGTCCGTCTGTCCGTTTGAACGTCTAGATCTCAGCTATTACAAAAGCTAGAGACACCAAATTTCACATGAAGGTTTCTGTATACCATAGGTAGATCGAGTTTATCTTCAATTTTCGATGTAACGCCCACCGCCCACGCAAATCGATTATTTATGAATATTAGGAAAAGTATTAAAGTTACAGCTTTCTGCTTGGGTATGAATAATTTCAATATAGATCTATTCCCCAAATTACAATCCAATCGGACGATAAACACAGAAGTTATACATGTTTCCGCTTTCCGTACTTCCACTGCTTGCGCCTGTGGTGCGCGTCGTGACGTCATCGTCACGATGCTTCGTTTCAGCCATACGGAGTGTAAAGCTATGCCGTTTTCAAATGTAGATGGCGCTCTTCAAAAATAGACCTAATTTAAACAATAGGTGGCGGATTAACTTGTGTAGCGTTGTTTCGAAACTGGGCGAATGGTATCTTACAGTCGGGCGCGCACGACTGTAGCTTTCTTTACTGGTTAGTTTTCTGTACGTGCAAAAATCTCATAATAATGTCAACATTTTATTTTTGTATTCGCCTTTCTCTATTGTCACTGTGTTATTCTCTTTGTCGGAACTGAAAATTAATATACATAATATAATATAATTATTATTTTCATTCAAAAATATCCTAGTTCGTCCCACTTTATCTAATATTGCGCGATCCCGTTCGTTCTCTATCACTTTTGTCGTGCGTGCTGTTTCTTGGTTTTCTTGGTTTTTATGTGTCTGTACTAGTTCTTCGCCCTCCGCGATGTTCTTGAAGAGTGGAAAACTTCTCTTGTCTACTAAGAGAGCAAATTTCGCGCCTTTGCCAAGAAGTGCTTGTACGTCTTGTGGAAACTTTTTTGTTGTATTGTTCACAAACCAATCTTTGGTTTGTTGTCTAGGACGTTATTGTTCAGTTTGTTCTTCTCCTTTGACGTAATATCACTGTTCCCCAGCATACCATTAGACTTAGCTTTAACATCCATAAAATCAAAATGGACAAAAATATAACAACATACTGAGATACCTGAGCAAACTTTCCTAGAGATAGTTAGATAGATAGCGCTGCTTACAGCTATGGAAAACGTTAAGCTGAATAACTTCTGTGTTTATTATCCGATTGTTACAAAATTTTCAGAGATAATCTGGCTAGCTATAGTTATCATATAAACCGAAAATGAACAATATGGCAATGGCGCAAAATTGCGCTTGTAATCAATTTTTTTTCGATTTACAAGGGCGGAAGGGGGCGTGGCCAAAATCCAAAATAAACTTGATCAGCGTGCAATAATAACACATACTGTCTTCAAATTTGGTAGTTCTAGCTCTTATATTAGCTAAGATCTAGATTTTCACGGACAGACAGACGGACAGACAGACAGACGGACAGACGGACATGGCTATATCGACTCGGCTGTTGACCCTGAGCCAGAATATATATACTTTATGGGGTCGGAGGTGTCTCATTCTGCCTGTTACATACATTTTCGGTTTGAACAAAGTTATAATACCCTTCTACTCTATGAGTAGCGGGTATAACTACCATATCTGGATTCGGTAATCAATAGAGTAGGAAACAAATTAAAACTTAAATGGTATAAGAAACCGATGACATCTGGAAGACTTATTATTTATTACTCAAGACATCCAAAGACAATGATTATGAATAGAGCAAGAGGCTGTATAAAACGAATGTTGGACATATCGGACAAAATGTATCATAAAGAAATTAAAAAAGAAGTAACAACAAGTAAAGAAAGTTACAGCCCAGGGCGCCCGACAGTAAGATACCATTCGCCCAGTTTCGAAACAAATTATCACACATTTAATTCCATCAAAAACTCTGCACAAGTTCATCCGCCACCTATTGTTTAAATTAGATCTATCTTTGAATAGTGTCATCTACATACATGTGAAAACATAGCAATCAGCTGTACACACGCTACGGCTGAAACAAAGCATTGTGACGATGACGAACGCTATGCTGCAAAGGCGCAAGCAGTGTAACTATGGGAAACGTTTAGATAAATATGTTCTGTGTTTATTGTTCGATCAGATTGTAATTTTGAGAATAGATTTATATTGTAATTATCTATATTCATACCAAAGAAAGCAGAAAGCTATAACTTCAATACTTTTCCTAATAATCGTAAATTATTGATTTGCGTGGGCGGTGGGCGTGACATCGAAAAATTAAAATAAACTCGATCTACTTATGGTATACAGGAACCTTCATGTGAAATTAGGTGCCTCTAGCTTTTGTAATAACTGAGATGTAGCGTTCAAACGGACAGACGGACAGACAGACGGACATGGCTCAATCGACTCAGCTAGTGCTCCTAAGTCAGAATATATATACTTTGTGGGGTCTGCCACGCCTCCTTCTGCCTATTACATACTTTTGCACAAACTTAGTATACCATTTTTGACCATTTTCAATGGTCGAGTGGTATAAAAATTAATAGATAGTGCATTGATATGACAATTACATCATACTTAGCTTCCTGATGTGCGATAAGAAGTTCACTTTTAGTTGGCACCTAAGTTTTGGTTGTCTTCGATATGAGTGAGGATGATAAAGGAAAATGAAGGACCTTTACTTTTGTAGTTGGATAAGATATCTAGTGTGAATATAACTTTCGAGGAAACACATTTTGAAATATTATACCTATACAGTTAAAAAGATATTTTAACAATAGAAAAAGTAAAATAAATCTACTAATCTTGGTTTGGTTTTGAACAAGTATGGAATTTGTAAATAATGTTCAGATATGTATAATATAAATAAGGTATACGATATAATGTAATAATGTCAACATTTTATTTTTGTATTCGCCTTTCTCTATTGTCACTGTTTTATTCCCTTTGTCAGAACTCAAAATTAATATACATAATATAATATAATTATTATTTTTATTCAAAAATATCCTAGTCCGTCCCACTGTATCTAATATTGCGCGATCCCGTTCGTTCTCTATCACTTTTGTCGTGCGTGCTGTTTCTTGGTTTTCTTGGTTTTTATGTGTCTGTACTAGTTCTTCGCCCTCCGCGATGTACTTGAAGAGTGGAAAACTTCTCTTGTCTACTGGGAGAGCAAATTTCGCGCCTTTGCCAAGAAGTGCTTGTACGTCTTGTGGAAACTTTTTGTTGTATTGTTCACAAACCAATCTTTGGTTTGTTGTCTAGGACGTTATTGTTCAGTTTGTTCTTCTCCTTTGACGTAATATCACTGTTCCCCAGCATACCATTAGACTTAGCTTTAACATCCATAAAATCAAAATGGACAAAAATATAACAACATACTGAGATACCTGAGCAAACTTTCCTAGAGATAGTTAGATAGTTAGCGCTGCTTACAGCTATGGAAAACGTTAAGCTGAATAACTTCTGTGTTTATTATCTGATTGTTACAAAATTTTCAGAGATAATCTGGCTAGCTATAGTTATCATATAAACCGAAAATGAACAATATGGCAATGGCGCAAAATTGCGCTTGTAATCAATTTTTTTTTCGATTTACAAGGGCGGAAGGGGGCGTGGCCAAAATCCAAAATAAACTTGATCAGCGTGCAATAATAACACATACTGTCTTCAAATTTGGTAGTTCTAGCTCTTATATTAGCTAAGATCTAGATTTTCACGGACAGACAGACGGACAGACAGACAGACAGACGGACATGGCTATATCGACTCGGCTGTTGACCCTGAGCCAGAATATATATACTTTATGGGGTCGGAGGTGTCTCATTCTGCCTGTTACATACATTTTCGGTTTGAACAAAGTTATAATACCCTTCTACTCTATGAGTAGCGGGTATAACTACCATATCTAGATTCGGTAATCATTAGAGTAGGAAACCAATGAAAACTTTAATGGTATAAGAAACCGATGACATCTGGAAGACTTATTATTTATAACTCAAGACATCCAAAGACAATGATTATGAATAGAGCAAGAGGCTGTATAAAACGAATGTTGGACATATCGGACAAAATGTATCATAAAGAAATTAAAAAAGAAGTAACAACAAGTAAAGAAAGTTACAGCCCAGGGCGCCCGACAGTAAGATACCATTCGCCCAGTTTCGAAACAAATTATCACACATTTAATTCCATCAAAAAACTCTGCACAAGTTCATCCGCCACCTATTGTTTAAATTAGATCTATCTTTGAATAGTGTCATCTACATACATGTGAAAACATAGCAATCAGCTGTACACACGCTACGGCTGAAACAAAGCGTTGTGACGATGACGAACGCTATGCTGCAAAGGCGCAAGCAGTGTAACTATGGAAAACGTTTAGATAAATATGTTCTGTGTTTATTGTTCGATCAGATTGTAATTTTGAGAATATATTTATATTGTAATTATCTATATTCATACCAAAGAAAGCAGAAAGCTATAACTTCAATACTTTTCCTAATAATCGTAAATTATTGATTTGCGTGGGCGGTGGGCGTGACATAGAAAAATTAAAATAAACTCGATCTACTTATGGTATACAGGAACCTTCATGTGAAATTAGGTGCCTCTAGCTTTTGTAATAACTGAGATGTAGCGTTCAAACGGACAGACGGACAGACAGACGGACATGGCTCAATCGACTCAGCTAGTGCTCCTAAGTCAGAATATATATACTTTGTGGGGTCTGCCACGCCTCCTTCTCCCTATTACATACTTTTTGCACAAACTTAGTATACCATTTTTGACCATTTTCAATGGTCGAGTGGTATAAAAATTAATAGATAGTGCATTGATATGACAATTACATCATACTTAGCTTCCTGATGTGCGATAAGAAGTTCACTTTTAGTTGGCACCTAAGTTTTGGTTGTCTTCGATATGAGTGAGGATGATAAAGGAAAATGAAGGACCTTTACTTTTGTAGTTGGATAAGATATCTAGTGTGAATATAACTTTCGAGGAAACACATTTTGAAATATTATACCTATACTGTTAAAAAGATATTTTAACAATAGAAAAAGTAAAATAAATCTACTAATCTTGGTTTGGTTTTGAACAAGTATGGAATTTGTAAATAATGTTCAGATATGTATTCTCTATTGTCACTGTTTTATTCCCTTTGTCAGAACTCAAAATTAATATACATAATATAATATAATTATTATTTTCATTCAAAAATATCCTAGTTCGTCCCACTGTATCTAATATTGCGCGATCCCGTTCGTTCTCTATCACTTTTGTCGTGTGTTCTTTCACGAGTAAAGAGAATGCGTGCGTGCTGTTTCTTGGTTTTCTTTGTTTTTATGTGTCTGTACTAGTTCTTCGCCCTCCGCGATGTACTTGAAGAGTGGAAAACTTCTCTTGTCTACTGGGAGAGCAAATTTCGCGCCTTTGGCAAGAAGTGCTTGTACGTCTTGTGGAAACTTATTTGTTGTATTGTTCACAAACCAATCTTTGGTTTGTTGTCTAGGACGTTATTGTTCAGTTTGTTCTTCTCTTTTGACGTAATATCACTGTTCCCTAGCATACCATTAGACTTAGCTTTAACATCCATAAAATCAAAATGGACAAAAATATAACAATATACTGAGATACCTGAGCAAACTTTCCTAGAGATAGTTAGATAGTTAGCGCTGCTTACAGCTATGAAAAACGTTAAGCTGAATAACTTCTGTGTTTATTATCCGATTGTTACCAAATTTTCAAAGATAATCTGGCTTGCTATAGTTATCATATAAACCGAAAATGAACAATATGGCAATGGCGCAAAATTGCGCTTGTAATCAATTTTTTTTTCGATTTACAAGGGCGGAAGGGGGCGTGGCCAAAATCCAAAATAAACTTGATCAGCGTGCAATAATAACACATACTGTCTCCAAATTTGGTAGTTCTAGCTCTTATATTAGCTGAGATCTAGATTTTCACACGGACAGACAGAAGGACAGACGGACAGACAGACAGACGGGCATGGCTATATCGACTCGGCTGTTGACCCTGAGCCAGAATATATATACTTTATGGGGTCGGAGGTGTCTCATTCTGCCTGTTACATACATTTTCGGTTTGAACAAAGTTATAATACCCTTCTACTCTATGAGTAGCGGGTATAACTACCATATCTGGATTCGGTAATCAATAGAGTAGGAAACAAATTAAAACTTAAATGGTATAAGAAACCGATGACATCTGGAAGACTTATTATTTATAACTCAAGACATCCAAAGACAATGATTATGAATAGAGCAAGAGGCTGTGTAAAACGAATGTTGGACATATCGGACAAAATGTATCATAAAGAAATTAAAAAAGAAGTAACAACAAGTAAAGAAAGTTACAGCCCAGGGCGCCCGACAGTAAGATACCATTCGCCCAGTTTCGAAACAAATTATCACACATTTAATTCCATCAAAAAACTCTGCACAAGTTCATCCGCCACCTATTGTTTAAATTAGATCTATCTTTGAATAGTGTCATCTACATACATGTGAAAACATAGCAATCAGCTGTACACACGCTACGGCTGAAACAAAGAATTGTGACGATGACGAACGCTATGCTGCAAAGGCGCAAGCAGTGTAACTATGGAAAACGTTTAGATAAATATGTTCTGTGTTTATTGTTCGATCAGATTGTAATTTTGAGAATAGATTTATATTGTAATTATCTATATTCATACCAAAGAAAGCAAAAAGCTATAACTTCAATACTTTTCCTAATAATCGTAAATTATTGATTTGCGTGGGCGGTGGGCGTGACATCGAAAAATTAAAATAAACTCGATCTACTTATGGTATACAGGAACCTTCATGTGAAATTAGGTGCGTCTAGCTTTTGTAATAACTGAGATGTAGCGTTCAAACGGACAGACGGACAGACAGACGGACATGGCTCAATCGACTCAGCTAGTGCTCCTAAGTCAGAATATATATACTTTGTGGGGTCTGCCACGCCTCCTTCTGCCTATTACATATATTTGCACAAACTTAGTATACCATTTTTGACCATTTTCAATGGTCGAGTGGTATAAAAATTAATAGATAGTGCATTGATATGACAATTACATCGTACTTAGCTTCCTGATGTGCGATAAGAAGTTCACTTTTAGTTGGCACCTAAGTTTTGGTTGTCATATCGAAAGTGAGGATGATAAAGGAAAATGAAGGACCTTTACTTTTTTTTGTAGTTGGATAAGATATCTAGTGTGAATATAACTTTCGAGGAAACACATTTTGAAATATTATACCTATACTGTTAAAAAGATATTTTAACAATAGAAAAAGTAAAACAAATCTACTAATCTTGGTTTGGTTTTGAACAAGTATGGAATTTGTAAATAATGTTCAGATATGTATAATATAAATAAGATATACGATATAATGTAATAATGTCAACATTTTATTTTTGTATTCGCCTTTCTCTATTGTCACTGTTTTATTCCCTTTGTCAGAACTCAAAATTAATATACATAATATAATATAATTATTATTTTCATTCAAAAATATCCTAGTTCGTCCCACTGTATCTAATATTGCGCGATCCCGTTCGTTCTCTATCACTTTTGTCGTGTGTTCTTTCACGAGTAAAGAGAATGCGTGCGTGCTGTTTCTTGGTTTTCTTTGTTTTTATGTGTCTGTACTAGTTCTTCGCCCTCCGCGATGTACTTGAAGAGTGGAAAACTTCTCTTGTCTACTGGGAGAGCAAATTTCGCGCCTTTGGCAAGAAGTGCTTGTACGTCTTGTGGAAACTTTTTGTTGTATTGTTCACAAACCAATCTTTGGTTTGTTGTCTAGGACGTTATTGTTCAGTTTGTTCTTCTCTTTTGACGTAATATCACTGTTCCCTAGCATACCATTAGACTTAGCTTTAACATCCATAAAATCAAAATGGACAAAAATATAACAATATACTGAGATACCTGAGCAAACTTTCCTAGAGATAGTTAGATAGTTAGCGCTGCTTACAGCTATGAAAAACGTTAAGCTGAATAACTTCTGTGTTTATTATCCGATTGTTACCAAATTTTCAAAGATAATCTGGCTTGCTATAGTTATCATATAAACCGAAAATGAACAATATGGCAATGGCGCAAAATTGCGCTTGTAATCAATTTTTTTTCGATTTACAAGGGCGGAAGGGGGCGTAGCCAAAATCCAAAATAAAGTTGATCAGCGTGCAATAATAACACATACTGTCTCCAAATTTGGTAGTTCTAGCTCTTATATTAGCTGAGATCTAGATTTTCACACGGACAGACAGACAGACGGGAATGGCTATATCGACTCGGCTGTTGACCCTGAGCCAGAATATATATACTTTATGGGGTCGGAGGTGTCTCATTCTGCCTGTTACATACATTTTCGGTTTGAACAAAGTTATAATACCCTTCTACTCTATGAGTAGCGGGTATAACTACCATATCTGGATTCGGTAATCAATAGAGTAGGAAACAAATTAAAACTTAAATGGTATAAGAAACCGATGACATCTGGAAGACTTATTATTTATAACTCAAGACATCCAAAGACAATGATTATGAATAGAGCAAGAGGCTGTATAAAACGAATGTTGGACATATCGGACAAAATGTATCATAAAGAAATTAAAAAAGAAGTAACAACAAGTAAAGAAAGTTACAGCCCAGGGCGCCCGACAGTAAGATACCATTCGCCCAGTTTCGAAACAAATTATCACACATTTAATTCCATCAAAAAACTCTGCACAAGTTCATCCGCCACCTATTGTTTAAATTAGATCTATCTTTGAATAGTGTCATCTACATACATGTGGAAACATAGCAATCAGCTGTACACACGCTACGGCTGAAACAAAGAATTGTGACGATGACGAACGCTATGCTGCAAAGGCGCAAGCAGTGTAACTATGGAAAACGTTTAGATAAATATGTTCTGTGTTTATTGTTCGATCAGATTGTAATTTTGAGAATAGATTTATATTGTAATTATCTACATATATTCATACCAAAGAAAGCAGAAAGCTATAACTTCAATACTTTTCCTAATAATCGTAAATTATTGATTTGCGTGGGCGGTGGGCGTGACATCGAAAAATTAAAATAAACTCGATCTACTTATGGTATACAGGAACCTTCATGTGAAATTAGGTGCGTCTAGCTTTTGTAATAACTGAGATGTAGCGTTCAAACGGACAGACGGACAGACAGACGGACATGGCTCAATCGACTCAGCTAGTGCTCCTAAGTCAGAATATATATACTTTGTGGGGTCTGCCACGCCTCCTTCTGCCTATTACATATATTTGCACAAACTTAGTATACCATTTTTGACCATTTTCAATGGTCGAGTGGTATAAAAATTAATAGATAGTGCATTGATATGACAATTACATCGTACTTAGCTTCCTGATGTGCGATAAGAAGTTCACTTTTAGTTGGCACCTAAGTTTTGGTTGTCATATCGAAAGTGAGGATGATAAAGGAAAATGAAGGACCTTTACTTTTGTAGTTGGATAAGATATCTAGTGTGAATATAACTTTCGAGGAAACACATTTTGAAATATTATACCTATACTGTTAAAAAAAAATTTTAACAATAGAAACAGTAAAACAAATCTACTAATCTTGGTTTGGTTTTGAACAAGTATGGAATTTGTAAATAATGTTCAGATATGTATAATATAAATAAGGTATACGATATAATGTAATAATGTCAACATTTTATTTTTGTATTCGCCTTTCTCTATTGTCACTGTTTTATTCCCTTTGTCAGAACTCAAAATTAATATACATAATATAATATAATTATTATTTTCATTCAAAAATATCCTAGTTCGTCCCACTGTATCTAATATTGCGCGATCCCGTTCGTTCTCTATCACTTTTGTCGTGTGTTCTTTCACGAGTAAAGAGAATGCGTGCGTGCTGTTTCTTGGTTTTCTTTGTTTTTATGTGTCTGTACTAGTTCTTCGCCCTCCGCGATGTACTTGAAGAGTGGAAAACTTCTCTTGTCTACTGGGAGAGCAAATTTCGCGCCTTTGGCAAGAAGTGCTTGTACGTCTTGTGGAAACTTTTTTGTTGTATTGTTCACAAACCAATCTTTGGTTTGTTGTCTAGGACGTTATTGTTCAGTTTGTTCTTCTCCTTTGACGTAATATCACTGTTCCCCAGCATACCATTAGACTTAGCTTTAACATCCATAAAATCAAAATGGACAAAAATATAACAATATACTGAGATACCTGAGCAAACTTTCCTAGAGATAGTTAGATAGTTAGCGCTGCTTACAGCTATGGAAAACGTTAAGCTGAATAACTTCTGTGTTTATTATCCGATTGTTACAAAATTTTCAGAGATAATCTGGCTAGCTATAATTATCATATAAACCGAAAATGAACAATATGGCAATGGCGCAAAATTGCGCTTGTAATCAATTTTTTTTCGATTTACAAGGGCGGAAGGGGGCGTGGCCAAAATCCAAAATAAACTTGATCAGCGTGCAATAATAACACATACTGTCTTCAAATTTGGTAGTTCTAGCTCTTATATTAGCTAAGATCTAGATTTTCACGGACAGAAAGACGGACAGACAGACAGACGGACAGACGGACATGGCTATATCGACTCGGCTGTTGACCCTGAGCCAGAATATATATACTTTATTGGGTCGGAGGTGTCTCATTCTGCCTGTTACATATATTTTCGGTTTGAACAAAGTTATAATACCCTTCTACTCTATGAGTAGCGGGTATAACTACCATATCTAGATTCGGTAATCAATAGAGTAGGAAACCAATTAAAACTTTAATGGTATAAGAAACCGATGACATCTGGAAGACTTATTATTTATAACTCAAGACATCCAAAGACAATGATTATGAATAGAGCAAGAGGCTGTATAAAACGAATGTTGGACATATCGGACAAAATGTATCATAAAGAAATTAAAAAAAGAAGTAACAACAAGTAAAGAAAGTTACAGCCCAGGGCGCCCGACAGTAAGATACCATTCGCCCAGTTTCGAAACAAATTATCACACATTTAATTCCATCAAAAAACTCTGCACAAGTTCATCCGCCACCTATTGTTTAAATTAGATCTATCTTTGAATAGTGTCATCTACATACATGTGAAAACATAGCAATCAGCTGTACACACGCTTCGGCTGAAACAAAGCATTGTGACGATGACGAACGCTATGCTGCAAAGGCGCAAGCAGTGTAACTATGGAAAACGTTTAGACAAATATGTTCTGTGTTTATTGTTCGATCAGATTGTAATTTTGAGAATATATTTATATTGTAATAATCTATATTCATACCAAAGAAAGCAGAAAGCTATAACTTCAATACTTTTCCTAATAATCGTAAATTATTGATTTGCGTGGGCGGTGGGCGTGACATAGAAAAATTAAAATAAACTCGATCTACTTATGGTATACAGGAACCTTCATGTGAAATTAGGTGCCTCTAGCTTTTGTAATAACTGAGATGTAGCGTTCAAACGGACAGACGGACAGACAGACGGACATGGCTCAATCGACTCAGCTAGTGCTCCTAAGTCAGAATATATATACTTTGTGGGGTCTGCCACGCCTCCTTCTGCCTATTACATACTTTTGCACAAACTTAGTATACCATTTTTGACCATTTTCAATGGTCGAGTGGTATAAAAAATTAATAGATAGTGCATTGATATGACAATTACATCATACTTAGCTTCCTGATGTGCGATAAGAAGTTCACTTTTAGTTGGCACCTAAGTTTTGGTTGTCTTCGATATGAGTGAGGATGATAAAGGAAAATGAAGGACCTTTACTTTTGTAGTTGGATAAGATATCTAGTGTGAATATAACTTTCGAGGAAACACATTTTGAAATATTATACCTATACTGTTAAAAAGATATTTTAACAATAGAAAAAGTAAAATAAATCTACTAATCTTGGTTTGGTTTTGAACAAGTATGGAATTTGTAAATAATGTTCAGATATGTATAATATAAATAAGGTATACGATATAATGTAATAATGTCAACATTTTATTTTTGTATTCGCCTTTCTCTATTGTCACTGTTTTATTCCCTTTGTCAGAACTCAAAATTAATATACATAATATAATATAATTATTATTTTTATTCAAAAATATCCTAGTCCGTCCCACTGTATCTAATATTGCGCGATCCCGTTCGTTCTCTATCACTTTTGTCGTGCGTGCTGTTTCTTGGTTTTCTTGGTTTTTATGTGTCTGTACTAGTTCTTCGCCCTCCGCGATGTACTTGAAGAGTGGAAAACTTCTCTTGTCTACTGGGAGAGCAAATTTCGCGCCTTTGCCAAGAAGTGCTTGTACGTCTTGTGGAAACTTTTTGTTGTATTGTTCACAAACCAATCTTTGGTTTGTTGTCTAGGACGTTATTGTTCAGTTTGTTCTTCTCCTTTGACGTAATATCACTGTTCCCCAGCATACCATTAGACTTAGCTTTAACATCCATAAAATCAAAATGGACAAAAATATAACAACATACTGAGATACCTGAGCAAACTTTCCTAGAGATAGTTAGATAGTTAGCGCTGCTTACAGCTATGGAAAACGTTAAGCTGAATAACTTCTGTGTTTATTATCTGATTGTTACAAAATTTTCAGAGATAATCTGGCTAGCTATAGTTATCATATAAACCGAAAATGAACAATATGGCAATGGCGCAAAATTGCGCTTGTAATCAATTTTTTTTTCGATTTACAAGGGCGGAAGGGGGCGTGGCCAAAATCCAAAATAAACTTGATCAGCGTGCAATAATAACACATACTGTCTTCAAATTTGGTAGTTCTAGCTCTTATATTAGCTAAGATCTAGATTTTCACGGACAGACAGACGGACAGACAGACAGACAGACGGACATGGCTATATCGACTCGGCTGTTGACCCTGAGCCAGAATATATATACTTTATGGGGTCGGAGGTGTCTCATTCTGCCTGTTACATACATTTTCGGTTTGAACAAAGTTATAATACCCTTCTACTCTATGAGTAGCGGGTATAACTACCATATCTAGATTCGGTAATCAATAGAGTAGGAAACCAATTAAAACTTTAATGGTATAAGAAACCGATGACATCTGGAAGACTTATTATTTATAACTCAAGACATCCAAAGACAATGATTATGAATAGAGCAAGAGGCTGTATAAAACGAATGTTGGACATATCGGACAAAATGTATCATAAAGAAATTAAAAAAGAAGTAACAACAAGTAAAGAAAGTTACAGCCCAGGGCGCCCGACAGTAAGATACCATTCGCCCAGTTTCGAAACAAATTATCACACATTTAATTCCATCAAAAAACTCTGCACAAGTTCATCCGCCACCTATTGTTTAAATTAGATCTATCTTTGAATAGTGTCATCTACATACATGTGAAAACATAGCAATCAGCTGTACACACGCTACGGCTGAAACAAAGCGTTGTGACGATGACGAACGCTATGCTGCAAAGGCGCAAGCAGTGTAACTATGGAAAACGTTTAGATAAATATGTTCTGTGTTTATTGTTCGATCAGATTGTAATTTTGAGAATATATTTATATTGTAATTATCTATATTCATACCAAAGAAAGCAGAAAGCTATAACTTCAATACTTTTCCTAATAATCGTAAATTATTGATTTGCGTGGGCGGTGGGCGTGACATAGAAAAATTAAAATAAACTCGATCTACTTATGGTATACAGGAACCTTCATGTGAAATTAGGTGCCTCTAGCTTTTGTAATAACTGAGATGTAGCGTTCAAACGGACAGACGGACAGACAGACGGACATGGCTCAATCGACTCAGCTAGTGCTCCTAAGTCAGAATATATATACTTTGTGGGGTCTGCCACGCCTCCTTCTCCCTATTACATACTTTTGCACAAACTTAGTATACCATTTTTGACCATTTTCAATGGTCGAGTGGTATAAAAATTAATAGATAGTGCATTGATATGACAATTACATCATACTTAGCTTCCTGATGTGCGATAAGAAGTTCACTTTTAGTTGGCACCTAAGTTTTGGTTGTCTTCGATATGAGTGAGGATGATAAAGGAAAATGAAGGACCTTTACTTTTGTAGTTGGATAAGATATCTAGTGTGAATATAACTTTCGAGGAAACACATTTTGAAATATTATACCTATACTGTTAAAAAGATATTTTAACAATAGAAAAAGTAAAATAAATCTACTAATCTTGGTTTGGTTTTGAACAAGTATGGAATTTGTAAATAATGTTCAGATATGTATTCTCTATTGTCACTGTTTTATTCCCTTTGTCAGAACTCAAAATTAATATACATAATATAATATAATTATTATTTTCATTCAAAAATATCCTAGTTCGTCCCACTGTATCTAATATTGCGCGATCCCGTTCGTTCTCTATCACTTTTGTCGTGTGTTCTTTCACGAGTAAAGAGAATGCGTGCGTGCTGTTTCTTGGTTTTCTTTGTTTTTATGTGTCTGTACTAGTTCTTCGCCCTCCGCGATGTACTTGAAGAGTGGAAAACTTCTCTTGTCTACTGGGAGAGCAAATTTCGCGCCTTTGGCAAGAAGTGCTTGTACGTCTTGTGGAAACTTTTTTGTTGTATTGTTCACAAACCAATCTTTGGTTTGTTGTCTAGGACGTTATTGTTCAGTTTGTTCTTCTCTTTTGACGTAATATCACTGTTCCCTAGCATACCATTAGACTTAGCTTTAACATCCATAAAATCAAAATGGACAAAAATATAACAATATACTGAGATACCTGAGCAAACTTTCCTAGAGATAGTTAGATAGTTAGCGCTGCTTACAGCTATGAAAAACGTTAAGCTGAATAACTTCTGTGTTTATTATCCGATTGTTACCAAATTTTCAAAGATAATCTGGCTTGCTATAGTTATCATATAAACCGAAAATGAACAATATGGCAATGGCGCAAAATTGCGCTTGTAATCAATTTTTTTTTCGATTTACAAGGGCGGAAGGGGGCGTGGCCAAAATCCAAAATAAAGTTGATCAGCGTGCAATAATAACACATACTGTCTCCAAATTTGGTAGTTCTAGCTCTTATATTAGCTGAGATCTAGATTTTCACACGGACAGACAGAAGGACAGACGGACAGACAGACAGACGGGCATGGCTATATCGACTCGGCTGTTGACCCTGAGCCAGAATATATATACTTTATGGGGTCGGAGGTGTCTCATTCTGCCTGTTACATACATTTTCGGTTTGAACAAAGTTATAATACCCTTCTACTCTATGAGTAGCGGGTATAACTACCATATCTGGATTCGGTAATCAATAGAGTAGGAAACAAATTAAAACTTAAATGGTATAAGAAACCGATGACATCTGGAAGACTTATTATTTATAACTCAAGACATCCAAAGACAATGATTATGAATAGAGCAAGAGGCTGTATAAAACGAATGTTGGACATATCGGACAAAATGTATCATAAAGAAATTAAAAAAGAAGTAACAACAAGTAAAGAAAGTTACAGCCCAGGGCGCCCGACAGTAAGATACCATTCGCCCAGTTTCGAAACAAATTATCACACATTTAATTCCATCAAAAAACTCTGCACAAGTTCATCCGCCACCTATTGTTTAAATTAGATCTATCTTTGAATAGTGTCATCTACATACATGTGAAAACATAGCAATCAGCTGTACACACGCTACGGCTGAAACAAAGAATTGTGACGATGACGAACGCTATGCTGCAAAGGCGCAAGCAGTGTAACTATGGAAAACGTTTAGATAAATATGTTCTGTGTTTATTGTTCGATCAGATTGTAATTTTGAGAATAGATTTATATTGTAATTATCTATATTCATACCAAAGAAAGCAGAAAGCTATAACTTCAATACTTTTCCTAATAATCGTAAATTATTGATTTGCGTGGGCGGTGGGCGTGACATCGAAAAATTAAAATAAACTCGATCTACTTATGGTATACAGGAACCTTCATGTGAAATTAGGTGCGTCTAGCTTTTGTAATAACTGAGATGTAGCGTTCAAACGGACAGACGGACAGACAGACGGACATGGCTCAATCGACTCAGCTAGTGCTCCTAAGTCAGAATATATATACTTTGTGGGGTCTGCCACGCCTCCTTCTGCCTATTACATATATTTGCACAAACTTAGTATACCATTTTTGACCATTTTCAATGGTCGAGTGGTATAAAAATTAATAGATAGTGCATTGATATGACAATTACATCATACTTAGCTTCCTGATGTGCGATAAGAAGTTCACTTTTAGTTGGCACCTAAGTTTTGGTTGTCTTCGATATGAGTGAGGATGATAAAGGAAAATGAAGGACCTTTACTTTTGTAGTTGGATAAGATATCTAGTGTGAATATAACTTTCGAGGAAACACATTTTGAAATATTATACCTATACTGTTAAAAAGATATTTTAACAATAGAAAAAGTAAAATAAATCTACTAATCTTGGTTTGGTTTTGAACAAGTATGGAATTTGTAAATAATGTTCAGATATGTATAATATAAATAAGGTATACGATATAATGTAATAATGTCAACATTTTATTTTTGTATTCGCCTTTCTCTATTGTCACTGTTTTATTCCCTTTGTCAGAACTCAAAATTAATATACATAATATAATATAATTATTATTTTTATTCAAAAATATCCTAGTCCGTCCCACTGTATCTAATATTGCGCGATCCCGTTCGTTCTCTATCACTTTTGTCGTGCGTGCTGTTTCTTGGTTTTCTTGGTTTTTATGTGTCTGTACTAGTTCTTCGCCCTCCGCGATGTACTTGAAGAGTGGAAAACTTCTCTTGTCTACTGGGAGAGCAAATTTCGCGCCTTTGCCAAGAAGTGCTTGTACGTCTTGTGGAAACTTTTTTGTTGTATTGTTCACAAACCAATCTTTGGTTTGTTGTCTAGGACGTTATTGTTCAGTTTGTTCTTCTCCTTTGACGTAATATCACTGTTCCCCAGCATACCATTAGACTTAGCTTTAACATCCATAAAATCAAAATGGACAAAAATATAACAACATACTGAGATACCTGAGCAAACTTTCCTAGAGATAGTTAGATAGTTAGCGCTGCTTACAGCTATGGAAAACGTTAAGCTGAATAACTTCTGTGTTTATTATCTGATTGTTACAAAATTTTCAGAGATAATCTGGCTAGCTATAGTTATCATATAAACCGAAAATGAACAATATGGCAATGGCGCAAAATTGCGCTTGTAATCAATTTTTTTTCGATTTACAAGGGCGGAAGGGGGCGTGGCCAAAATCCAAAATAAACTTGATCAGCGTGCAATAATAACACATACTGTCTTCAAATTTGGTAGTTCTAGCTCTTATATTAGCTAAGATCTAGATTTTCACGGACAGACAGACGGACAGACAGACAGACAGACGGACATGGCTATATCGACTCGGCTGTTGACCCTGAGCCAGAATATATATACTTTATGGGGTCGGAGGTGTCTCATTCTGCCTGTTACATACATTTTCGGTTTGAACAAAGTTATAATACCCTTCTACTCTATGAGTAGCGGGTATAACTACCATATCTAGATTCGGTAATCAATAGAGTAGGAAACCAATTAAAACTTTAATGGTATAAGAAACCGATGACATCTGGAAGACTTATTATTTATAACTCAAGACATCCAAAGACAATGATTATGAATAGAGCAAGAGGCTGTATAAAACGAATGTTGGACATATCGGACAAAATGTATCATAAAGAAATTAAAAAAGAAGTAACAACAAGTAAAGAAAGTTACAGCCCAGGGCGCCCGACAGTAAGATACCATTCGCCCAGTTTCGAAACAAATTATCACACATTTAATTCCATCAAAAAACTCTGCACAAGTTCATCCGCCACCTATTGTTTAAATTAGATCTATCTTTGAATAGTGTCATCTACATACATGTAAAAACATAGCAATCAGCTGTACACACGCTACGGCTGAAACAAAGCGTTGTGACGATGACGAACGCTATGCTGCAAAGGCGCAAGCAGTGTAACTATGGAAAACGTTTAGATAAATATGTTCTGTGTTTATTGTTCGATCAGATTGTAATTTTGAGAATATATTTATATTGTAATTATCTATATTCATACCAAAGAAAGCAGAAAGCTATAACTTCAATACTTTTCCTAATAATCGTAAATTATTGATTTGCGTGGGCGGTGGGCGTGACATAGAAAAATTAAAATAAACTCGATCTACTTATGGTATACAGGAACCTTCATGTGAAATTAGGTGCCTCTAGCTTTTGTAATAACTGAGATGTAGCGTTCAAACGGACAGACGGACAGACAGACGGACATGGCTCAATCGACTCAGCTAGTGCTCCTAAGTCAGAATATATATACTTTGTGGGGTCTGCCACGCCTCCTTCTCCCTATTACATACTTTTGCACAAACTTAGTATACCATTTTTGACCATTTTCAATGGTCGAGTGGTATAAAAATTAATAGATAGTGCATTGATATGACAATTACATCATACTTAGCTTCCTGATGTGCGATAAGAAGTTCACTTTTAGTTGGCACCTAAGTTTTGGTTGTCTTCGATATGAGTGAGGATGATAAAGGAAAATGAAGGACCTTTACTTTTGTAGTTGGATAAGATATCTAGTGTGAATATAACTTTCGAGGAAACACATTTTGAAATATTATACCTATACTGTTAAAAAGATATTTTAACAATAGAAAAAGTAAAATAAATCTACTAATCTTGGTTTGGTTTTGAACAAGTATGGAATTTGTAAATAATGTTCAGATATGTATTCTCTATTGTCACTGTTTTATTCCCTTTGTCAGAACTCAAAATTAATATACATAATATAATATAATTATTATTTTCATTCAAAAATATCCTAGTTCGTCCCACTGTATCTAATATTGCGCGATCCCGTTCGTTCTCTATCACTTTTGTCGTGTGTTCTTTCACGAGTAAAGAGAATGCGTGCGTGCTGTTTCTTGGTTTTCTTTGTTTTTATGTGTCTGTACTAGTTCTTCGCCCTCCGCGATGTACTTGAAGAGTGGAAAACTGCTCTTGTCTACTGGGAGAGCAAATTTCGCGCCTTTGGCAAGAAGTGCTTGTACGTCTTGTGGAAACTTTTTTGTTGTATTGTTCACAAACCAATCTTTGGTTTGTTGTCTAGGACGTTATTGTTCAGTTTGTTCTTCTCTTTTGACGTAATATCACTGTTCCCTAGCATACCATTAGACTTAGCTTTAACATCCATAAAATCAAAATGGACAAAAATATAACAATATACTGAGATACCTGAGCAAACTTTCCTAGAGATAGTTAGATAGTTAGCGCTGCTTACAGCTATGAAAAACGTTAAGCTGAATAACTTCTGTGTTTATTATCCGATTGTTACCAAATTTTCAAAGATAATCTGGCTTGCTATAGTTATCATATAAACCGAAAATGAACAATATGGCAATGGCGCAAAATTGCGCTTGTAATCAATTTTTTTTCGATTTACAAGGGCGGAAGGGGGCGTGGCCAAAATCCAAAATAAAGTTGATCAGCGTGCAATAATAACACATACTGTCTCCAAATTTGGTAGTTCTAGCTCTTATATTAGCTGAGATCTAGATTTTCACACGGACAGACAGAAGGACAGACGGACAGACAGACAGACGGGCATGGCTATATCGACTCGGCTGTTGACCCTGAGCCAGAATATATATACTTTATGGGGTCGGAGGTGTCTCATTCTGCCTGTTACATACATTTTCGGTTTGAACAAAGTTATAATACCCTTCTACTCTATGAGTAGCGGGTATAACTACCATATCTGGATTCGGTAATCAATAGAGTAGGAAACAAATTAAAACTTAAATGGTATAAGAAACCGATGACATCTGGAAGACTTATTATTTATAACTCAAGACATCCAAAGACAATGATTATGAATAGAGCAAGAGGCTGTATAAAACGAATGTTGGACATATCGGACAAAATGTATCATAAAGAAATTAAAAAAGAAGTAACAACAAGTAAAGAAAGTTACAGCCCAGGGCGCCCGACAGTAAGATACCATTCGCCCAGTTTCGAAACAAATTATCACACATTTAATTCCATCAAAAAACTCTGCACAAGTTCATCCGCCACCTATTGTTTAAATTAGATCTATCTTTGAATAGTGTCATCTACATACATGTGAAAACATAGCAATCAGCTGTACACACGCTACGGCTGAAACAAAGAATTGTGACGATGACGAACGCTATGCTGCAAAGGCGCAAGCAGTGTAACTATGGAAAACGTTTAGATAAATATGTTCTGTGTTTATTGTTCGATCAGATTGTAATTTTGAGAATAGATTTATATTGTAATTATCTATATTCATACCAAAGAAAGCAGAAAGCTATAACTTCAATACTTTTCCTAATAATCGTAAATTATTGATTTGCGTGGGCGGTGGGCGTGACATCGAAAAATTAAAATAAACTCGATCTACTTATGGTATACAGGAACCTTCATGTGAAATTAGGTGCGTCTAGCTTTTGTAATAACTGAGATGTAGCGTTCAAACGGACAGACGGACAGACAGACGGACATGGCTCAATCGACTCAGCTAGTGCTCCTAAGTCAGAATATATATACTTTGTGGGGTCTGCCACGCCTCCTTCTGCCTATTACATATATTTGCACAAACTTAGTATACCATTTTTGACCATTTTCAATGGTCGAGTGGTATAAAAATTAATAGATAGTGCATTGATATGACAATTACATCGTACTTAGCTTCCTGATGTGCGATAAGAAGTTCACTTTTAGTTGGCACCTAAGTTTTGGTTGTCATATCGAAAGTGAGGATGATAAAGGAAAATGAAGGACCTTTACTTTTTTTTGTAGTTGGATAAGATATCTAGTGTGAATATAACTTTCAAGGAAACACATTTTGAAATATTATACCTATACTGTTAAAAAGATATTTTAACAACAGAAAAAGTAAAACAAATCTACTAATCTTGGTTTGGTTTTGAACAAGTATGGAATTTGTAAATAATGTTCAGATATGTATAATATAAATAAGATATACGATATAATGTAATAATGTCAACATTTTATTTTTGTATTCGCCTTTCTCTATTGTCACTGTTTTATTCCCTTTGTCAGAACTCAAAATTAATATACATAATATAATATAATTATTATTTTCATTCAAAAATATCCTAGTTCGTCCCACTGTATCTAATATTGCGCGATCCCGTTCGTTCTCTATCACTTTTGTCGTGTGTTCTTTCACGAGTAAAGAGAATGCGTGCGTGCTGTTTCTTGGTTTTCTTTGTTTTTATGTGTCTGTACTAGTTCTTCGCCCTCCGCGATGTACTTGAAGAGTGGAAAACTTCTCTTGTCTACTGGGAGAGCAAATTTCGCGCCTTTGGCAAGAAGTGCTTGTACGTCTTGTGGAAACTTTTTTGTTGTATTGTTCACAAACCAATCTTTGGTTTGTTGTCTAGGACGTTATTGTTCAGTTTGTTCTTCTCTTTTGACGTAATATCACTGTTCCCTAGCATACCATTAGACTTAGCTTTAACATCCATAAAATCAAAATGGACAAAAATATAACAATATACTGAGATACCTGAGCAAACTTTCCTAGAGATAGTTAGATAGTTAGCGCTGCTTACAGCTATGAAAAACGTTAAGCTGAATAACTTCTGTGTTTATTATCCGATTGTTACCAAATTTTCAAAGATAATCTGGCTTGCTATAGTTATCATATAAACCGAAAATGAACAATATGGCAATGGCGCAAAATTGCGCTTGTAATCAATTTTTTTTCGATTTACAAGGGCGGAAGGGGGCGTGGCCAAAATCCAAAATAAAGTTGATCAGCGTGCAATAATAACACATACTGTCTCCAAATTTGGTAGTTCTAGCTCTTATATTAGCTGAGATCTAGATTTTCACACGGACAGACAGACAGACGGGAATGGCTATATCGACTCGGCTGTTGACCCTGAGCCAGAATATATGTACTTTATGGGGTCGGAGGTGTCTCATTCTGCCTGTTACATACATTTTCGGTTTGAACAAAGTTATAATACCCTTCTACTCTATGAGTAGCGGGTATAACTACCATATCTGGATTCGGTAATCAATAGAGTAGGAAACAAATTAAAACTTAAATGGTATAAGAAACCGATGACATCTGGAAGACTTATTATTTATAACTCAAGACATCCAAAGACAATGATTATGAATAGAGCAAGAGGCTGTATAAAACGAATGTTGGACATATCGGACAAAATGTATCATAAAGAAATTAAAAAAGAAGTAACAACAAGTAAAGAAAGTTACAGCCCAGGGCGCCCGACAGTAAGATACCATTCGCCCAGTTTCGAAACAAATTATCACACATTTAATTCCATCAAAAAACTCTGCACAAGTTCATCCGCCACCTATTGTTTAAATTAGATCTATCTTTGAATAGTGTCATCTACATACATGTGGAAACATAGCAATCAGCTGTACACACGCTACGGCTGAAACAAAGAATTGTGACGATGACGAACGCTATGCTGCAAAGGCGCAAGCAGTGTAACTATGGAAAACGTTTAGATAAATATGTTCTGTGTTTATTGTTCGATCAGATTGTAATTTTGAGAATAGATTTATATTGTAATTATCTATATTCATACCAAAGAAAGCAGAAAGCTATAACTTCAATACTTTTCCTAATAATCGTAAATTATTGATTTGCGTGGGCGGTGGGCGTGACATCGAAAAATTAAAATAAACTCGATCTACTTATGGTATACAGGAACCTTCATGTGAAATTAGGTGCGTCTAGCTTTTGTAATAACTGAGATGTAGCGTTCAAACGGACAGACGGACAGACAGACGGACATGGCTCAATCGACTCAGCTAGTGCTCCTAAGTCAGAATATATATACTTTGTGGGGTCTGCCACGCCTCCTTCTGCCTATTACATATATTTGCACAAACTTAGTATACCATTTTTGACCATTTTCAATGGTCGAATGGTATAAAAATTAATAGATAGTGCATTGATATGACAATTACATCGTACTTAGCTTCCTGATGTGCGATAAGAAGTTCACTTTTAGTTGGCACCTAAGTTTTGGTTGTCATATCGAAAGTGAGGATGATAAAGGAAAATGAAGGACCTTTACTTTTTTTTGTAGTTGGATAAGATATCTAGTGTGAATATAACTTTCAAGGAAACACATTTTGAAATATTATACCTATACTGTTAAAAAGATATTTTAACAATAGAAAAAGTAAAACAAATCTACTAATCTTGGTTTGGTTTTGAACAAGTATGGAATTTGTAAATAATGTTCAGATATGTATAATATAAATAAGATATACGATATAATGTAATAATGTCAACATTTTATTTTTGTATTCGCCTTTCTCTATTGTCACTGTTTTATTCCCTTTGTCAGAACTCAAAATTAATATACATAATATAATATAATTATTATTTTCATTCAAAAATATCCTAGTTCGTCCCACTGTATCTAATATTGCGCGATCCCGTTCGTTCTCTATCACTTTTGTCGTGTGTTCTTTCACGAGTAAAGAGAATGCGTGCGTGCTGTTTCTTGGTTTTCTTTGTTTTTATGTGTCTGTACTAGTTCTTCGCCCTCCTCGATGTACTTGAAGAGTGGAAAACTTCTCTTGTCTACTGGGAGAGCAAATTTCGCGCCTTTGGCAAGAAGTGCTTGTACGTCTTGTGGAAACTTTTTTGTTGTATTGTTCACAAACCAATCTTTGGTTTGTTGTCTAGGACGTTATTGTTCAGTTTGTTCTTCTCTTTTGACGTAATATCACTGTTCCCTAGCATACCATTAGACTTAGCTTTAACATCCATAAAATCAAAATGGACAAAAATATAACAATATACTGAGATACCTGAGCAAACTTTCCTAGAGATAGTTAGATAGTTAGCGCTGCTTACAGCTATGAAAAACGTTAAGCTGAATAACTTCTGTGTTTATTATCCGATTGTTACCAAATTTTCAAAGATAATCTGGCTTGCTATAGTTATCATATAAACCGAAAATGAACAATATGGCAATGGCGCAAAATTGCGCTTGTAATCAATTTTTTTTTCGATTTACAAGGGCGGAAGGGGGCGTGGCCAAAATCCAAAATAAAGTTGATCAGCGTGCAATAATAACACATACTGTCTCCAAATTTGGTAGTTCTAGCTCTTATATTAGCTGAGATCTAGATTTTCACACGGACAGACAGACAGACGGGAATGGCTATATCGACTCGGCTGTTGACCCTGAGCCAGAATATATGTACTTTATGGGGTCGGAGGTGTCTCATTCTGCCTGTTACATACATTTTCGGTTTGAACAAAGTTATAATACCCTTCTACTCTATGAGTAGCGGGTATAACTACCATATCTGGATTCGGTAATCAATAGAGTAGGAAACAAATTAAAACTTAAATGGTATAAGAAACCGATGACATCTGGAAGACTTATTATTTATAACTCAAGACATCCAAAGACAATGATTATGAATAGAGCAAGAGGCTGTATAAAACGAATGTTGGACATATCGGACAAAATGTATCATAAAGAAATTAAAAAAGAAGTAACAACAAGTAAAGAAAGTTACAGCCCAGGGCGCCCGACAGTAAGATACCATTCGCCCAGTTTCGAAACAAATTATCACACATTTAATTCCATCAAAAAACTCTGCACAAGTTCATCCGCCACCTATTGTTTAAATTAGATCTATCTTTGAATAGTGTCATCTACATACATGTGGAAACATAGCAATCAGCTGTACACACGCTACGGCTGAAACAAAGAATTGTGACGATGACGAACGCTATGCTGCAAAGGCGCAAGCAGTGTAACTATGGAAAACGTTTAGATAAATATGTTCTGTGTTTATTGTTCGATCAGATTGTAATTTTGAGAATAGATTTATATTGTAATTATCTATATTCATACCAAAGAAAGCAGAAAGCTATAACTTCAATACTTTTCCTAATAATCGTAAATTATTGATTTGCGTGGGCGGTGGGCGTGACATCGAAAAATTAAAATAAACTCGATCTACTTATGGTATACAGGAACCTTCATGTGAAATTAGGTGCGTCTAGCTTTTGTAATAACTGAGATGTAGCGTTCAAACGGACAGACGGACAGACAGACGGACATGGCTCAATCGACTCAGCTAGTGCTCCTAAGTCAGAATATATATACTTTGTGGGGTCTGCCACGCCTCCTTCTGCCTATTACATATATTTGCACAAACTTAGTATACCATTTTTGACCATTTTCAATGGTCGAGTGGTATAAAAATTAATAGATAGTGCATTGATATGACAATTACATCGTACTTAGCTTCCTGATGTGCGATAAGAAGTTCACTTTTAGTTGGCACCTAAGTTTTGGTTGTCATATCGAAAGTGAGGATGATAAAGGAAAATGAAGGACCTTTACTTTTGTAGTTGGATAAGATATCTAGTGTGAATATAACTTTCGAGGAAACACATTTTGAAATATTATACCTATACTGTTAAAAAAAAATTTTAACAATAGAAACAGTAAAATAAATCTACTAATCTTGGTTTGGTTTTGAACAAGTATGGAATTTGTAAATAATGTTCAGATATGTATAATATAAATAAGGTATACGATATAATGTAATAATGTCAACATTTTATTTTTGTATTCGCCTTTCTCTATTGTCACTGTTTTATTCCCTTTGTCAGAACTCAAAATTAATATACATAATATAATATAATTATTATTTTCATTCAAAAATATCCTAGTTCGTCCCACTGTATCTAATATTGCGCGATCCCGTTCGTTCTCTATCACTTTTGTCGTGTGTTCTTTCACGAGTAAAGAGAATGCGTGCGTGCTGTTTCTTGGTTTTCTTTGTTTTTATGTGTCTGTACTAGTTCTTCGCCCTCCGCGATGTACTTGAAGAGTGGAAAACTTCTCTTGTCTACTGGGAGAGCAAATTTCGCGCCTTTGCCAAGAAGTGCTTGTACGTCTTGTGGAAACTTTTTTGTTGTATTGTTCACAAACCAATCTTTGGTTTGTTGTCTAGGACGTTATTGTTCAGTTTGTTCTTCTCCTTTGACGTAATATCACTGTTCCCCAGCATACCATTAGACTTAGCTTTAACATCCATAAAATCAAAATGGACAAAAATATAACAACATACTGAGATACCTGAGCAAACTTTCCTAGAGATAGTTAGATAGTTAGCGCTGCTTACAGCTATGGAAAACGTTAAGCTGAATAACTTCTGTGTTTATTATCCGATTGTTACAAAATTTTCAGAGATAATCTGGCTAGCTATAATTATCATATAAACCGAAAATGAACAATATGGCAATGGCGCAAAATTGCGCTTGTAATCAATTTTTTTTTCGATTTACAAGGGCGGAAGGGGGCGTGGCCAAAATCCAAAATAAACTTGATCAGCGTGCAATAATAACACATACTGTCTTCAAATTTGGTAGTTCTAGCTCTTATATTAGCTAAGATCTAGATTTTCACGGACAGAAAGACGGACAGACAGACAGACGGACAGACGGACATGGCTATATCGACTCGGCTGTTGACCCTGAGCCAGAATATATATACTTTATGGGGTCGGAGGTGTCTCATTCTGCCTGTTACATATATTTTCGGTTTGAACAAAGTTATAATACCCTTCTACTCTATGAGTAGCGGGTATAACTACCATATCTAGATTCGGTAATCAATAGAGTAGGAAACCAATTAAAACTTTAATGGTATAAGAAACCGATGACATCTGGAAGACTTATTATTTATAACTCAAGACATCCAAAGACAATGATTATGAATAGAGCAAGAGGCTGTATAAAACGAATGTTGGACATATCGGACAAAATGTATCATAAAGAAATTAAAAAAGAAGTAACAACAAGTAAAGAAAGTTACAGCCCAGGGCGCCCGACAGTAAGATACCATTCGCCCAGTTTCGAAACAAATTATCACACATTTAATTCCATCAAAAAACTCTGCACAAGTTCATCCGCCACCTATTGTTTAAATTAGATCTATCTTTGAATAGTGTCATCTACATACATGTGAAAACATAGCAATCAGCTGTACACACGCTACGGCTGAAACAAAGCATTGTGACGATGACGAACGCTATGCTGCAAAGGCGCAAGCAGTGTAACTATGGAAAACGTTTAGACAAATATGTTCTGTGTTTATTGTTCGATCAGATTGTAATTTTGAGAATATATTTATATTGTAATAATCTATATTCATACCAAAGAAAGCAGAAAGCTATAACTTCAATACTTTTCCTAATAATCGTAAATTATTGATTTGCGTGGGCGGTGGGCGTGACATAGAAAAATTAAAATAAACTCGATCTACTTATGGTATACAGGAACCTTCATGTGAAATTAGGTGCCTCTAGCTTTTGTAATAACTGAGATGTAGCGTTCAAACGGACAGACGGACAGACAGACGGACATGGCTCAATCGACTCAGCTAGTGCTCCTAAGTCAGAATATATATACTTTGTGGGGTCTGCCACGCCTCCTTCTGCCTATTACATACTTTTGCACAAACTTAGTATACCATTTTTGACCATTTTCAATGGTCGAGTGGTATAAAAATTAATAGATAGTGCATTGATATGACAATTACATCATACTTAGCTTCCTGATGTGCGATAAGAAGTTCACTTTTAGTTGGCACCTAAGTTTTGGTTGTCTTCGATATGAGTGAGGATGATAAAGGAAAATGAAGGACCTTTACTTTTGTAGTTGGATAAGATATCTAGTGTGAATATAACTTTCGAGGAAACACATTTTGAAATATTATACCTATACTGTTAAAAAGATATTTTAACAATAGAAAAAGTAAAATAAATCTACTAATCTTGCTTTGGTTTTGAACAAGTATGGAATTTGTAAATAATGTTCAGATATGTATAATATAAATAAGGTATACGATATAATGTAATAATGTCAACATTTTATTTTTGTATTCGCCTTTCTCTATTGTCACTGTTTTATTCCCTTTGTCAGAACTCAAAATTAATATACATAATATAATATAATTATTATTTTCATTCAAAAATATCCTAGTTCGTCCAACTGTATCTAATATTGCGCGATCCCGTTCGTTCTCTATCACTTTTGTCGTGTGTTCTTTCACGAGTAAAGAGAATGCGTGCGTGCTGTTTCTGGGTTTTCTTTGTTTTTATGTGTCTGTACTAGTTCTTCGCCCTCCGCGATGTACTTGAAGAGTGGAAAACTTCTCTTGTCTACTGGGAGAGCAAATTTCGCGCCTTTGGCAAGAAGTGCTTGTACGTCTTGTGGAAACTTTTTTTTTGTATTGTTCACAAACGAAGCTTTGGTTTGTTGTCTAGGAAGTTATTGTTCAGTTTGTTCTTCTCTTTTGACGTAATATCACTGTTCCCTAGCATACCATTAGACTTAGCTTTAACATCCATAAAATCAAAATGGACAAAAATATAACAATATACTGAGATACCTGAGCAAACTTTCCTAGAGATAGTTAGATAGTTAGCGCTGCTTACAGCTATGAAAAACGTTAAGCTGAATAACTTCTGTGTTTATTATCCGATTGTTACCAAATTTTCAAAGATAATCTGGCTTGCTATAGTTATCATATAAACCGAAAATGAACAATATGGCAATGGCGCAAAATTGCGCTTGTAATCAATTTTTTTTTCGATTTACAAGGGCGGAAGGGGGCGTGGCCAAAATCCAAAATAAACTTGATCAGCGTGCAATAATAACACATACTGTCTCCAAATTTGGTAGTTCTAGCTCTTATATTAGCTGAGATCTAGATTTTCACACGGACAGACAGAAGGACAGACGGACAGACAGACAGACGGGCATGGCTATATCGACTCGGCTGTTGACCCTGAGCCAGAATATATATACTTTATGGGGTCGGAGGTGTCTCATTCTGCCTGTTACATACATTTTCGGTTTGAACAAAGTTATAATACCCTTCTACTCAATGAGTAGCGGGTATAACTACCATATCTGGATTCGGTAATCAATAGAGTAGGAAACAAATTAAAACTTAAATGGTATAAGAAACCGATGACATCTGGAAGACTTATAATTTATAACTCAAGACATCCAAAGACAATGATTATGAATAGAGCAAGAGGCTGTATAAAACGAATGTTGGACATATCGGACAAAATGTATCATAAAGAAATTAAAAAAGAAGTAACAACAAGTAAAGAAAGTTACAGCCCAGGGCGCCCGACAGTAAGATACCATTCGCCCAGTTTCGAAACAAATTATCACACATTTAATCCCATCAAAAAACTCTGCACAAGTTCATCCGCCACCTATTGTTTAAATTAGATCTATCTTTGAATAGTGTCATCTACATACAAACGTTTAGATAAATATGTTCTGTGTTTATTGTTCGATCAGATTGTAATTTTGAGAATAGATTTATATTGTAATTATCTATATTCTATATATAATTATTATTTTCATTCAAAAATATCCTAGTTCGTCCCACTGTATCTAATATTGCGCGATTCCGTTCGTTCTCTATCACTTTTGTCGTGTGTTCTTTCACGAGTAAAGAGAATGCGTGCGTGCTGTTTCTTGGTTTTCTTTGTTTTTATGTGTCTGTACTAGTTCTTCGCCCTCCTCGATGTACTTGAAGAGTGGAAAACTTCTCTTGTCTACTGGGAGAGCAAATTTCGCGCCTTTGGCAAGAAGTGCTTGTACGTCTTGTGGAAACTTTTTTGTTGTATTGTTCACAAACCAATCTTTGGTTTGTTGTCTAGGACGTTATTGTTCAGTTTGTTCTTCTCTTTTGACGTAATATCACTGTTCCCTAGCATACCATTAGACTTAGCTTTAACATCCATAAAATCAAAATGGACAAAAATATAACAATATACTGAGATACCTGAGCAAACTTTCCTAGAGATAGTTAGATAGTTAGCGCTGCTTACAGCTATGGAAAACGTTAAGCTGAATAACTTCTGTGTTTATTATCCGATTGTTACAAAATTTTCAGAGATAATCTGGCTAGCTATAGTTATCATATAAACCGAAAATGAACAATATGGCAATGGCGCAAAATTGCGCTTGTAATCAATTTTTTTTCGATTTACAAGGGCGGAAGGGGGCGTGGCCAAAATCCAAAATAAACTTGATCAGCGTGCAATAATAACACATACTGTCTTCAAATTTGGTAGTTCTAGCTCTTATATTAGCTAAGATCTAGATTTTCACGGACAGACAGACGGACAGACAGACAGACGGACAGACGGACATGGCTATATCGACTCGGCTGTTGACCCTGAGCCAGAATATATATACTTTATGGGGTCGGAGGTGTCTCATTCTGCCTGTTACATATATTTTCGGTTTGAACAAAGTTATAATACCCTTCTACTCTATGAGTAGCGGATATAACTACCATATCTAGATTCGGTAATCAATAGAGTAGGAAACCAATTAAAACTTTAATGGTATAAGAAACCGATGACATCTGGAAGACTTATTATTTATAACTCAAGACATCCAAAGACAATGATTATGAATAGAGCAAGAGGCTGTATAAAACGAATGTTGGACATATCGGACAAAATGTATCATAAAGAAATTAAAAAAGAAGTAACAACAAGTAAAGAAAGTTACAGCCCAGGGCGCCCGACAGTAAGATACCATTCGCCCAGTTTCGAAACAAATTATCACACATTTAATTCCATCAAAAAACTCTGCACAAGTTCATCCGCCACCTATTGTTTAAATTAGATCTATCTTTGAATAGTGTCATCTACATACATGTGAAAACATAGCAATCAGCTGTACACACGCTACGGCTGAAACAAAGCATTGTACCGATTACGAACGCTATGCTGCAAAGGCGCAAGCAGTGTAACTATGGAAAACGTTTAGACAAATATGTTCTGTGTTTATTGTTCGATCAGATTGTAATTTTGAGAATAGATTTAGATTGTAATTATCTATATTCATACCAAAGAAAGCAGAAAGCTATAACTTCAATACTTTTCCTAATAATCGTAAATTATTGATTTGCGTGGGCGGTGGGCGTGACATAGAAAAATTAAAATAAACTCGATCTACTTATGGTATACAGGAACCTTCATGTGAAATTAGGTGCCTCTAGCTTTTGTAATAACTGAGATGTAGCGTTCAAACGGACAGACGGACAGACAGACGGACATGGCTCAATCGACTCAGCTAGTGCTCCTAAGTCAGAATATATATACTTTGTGGGGTCTGCCACGCCTCCTTCTGCCTATTACATACTTTTGCACAAACTTAGTATACCATTTTTGACCATTTTCAATGGTCGAGTGGTATAAAAATTAATAGATAGTGCATTGATATGACAATTACATCATACTTAGCTTCCTGATGTGCGATAAGAAGTTCACTTTTAGTTGGCACCTAAGTTTTGGTTGTCTTCGATATGAGTGAGGATGATAAAGGAAAATGAAGGACCTTTACTTTTGTAGTTGGATAAGATATCTAGTGTGAATATAACTTTTGAGGAAACACATTTTGAAATATTATACCTATACTGTTAAAAAGATATTTTAACAATAGAAAAAGTAAAATAAATCTACTAATCTTGGTTTGGTTTTGAACAAGTATGGAATTTGTAAATAATGTTCAGATATGTATAATATAAATAAGGTATACGATATAATGTAATAATGTCAACATTTTATTTTTGTATTCGCCTTTCTCTATTGTCACTGTTTTATTCCCTTTGTCAGAACTCAAAATTAATATACATAATATAATATAATTATTATTTTCATTCAAAAATATCCTAGTTCGTCCCACTGTATCTAATATTGCGCGATCCCGTTCGTTCTCTATCACTTTTGTCGTGTGTTCTTTCACGAGTAAAGAGAATGCGTGCGTGCTGTTTCTTGGTTTTCTTTGTTTTTATGTGTCTGTACTAGTTCTTCGCCCTCCGCGATGTACTTGAAGAGTGGAAAACTTCTCTTGTCTACTGGGAGAGCAAATTTCGCGCCTTTGGCAAGAAGTGCTTGTACGCCTTGTGGAAACTTTTTTGTTGTATTGTTCACAAACGAATCTTTGGTTTGTTGTCTAGGAAGTTATTGTTCAGTTTGTTCTTCTCTTTTGACGTAATATCACTGTTCCCTAGCATACCATTAGACTTAGCTTTAACATCCATAAAATCAAAATGGACAAAAATATAACAATATACTGAGATACCTGAGCAAACTTTCCTAGAGATAGTTAGATAGTTAGCGCTGCTTACAGCTATGAAAAACGTTAAGCTGAATAACTTCTGTGTTTATTATCCGATTGTTACCAAATTTTCAAAGATAATCTGGCTTGCTATAGTTATCATATAAACCGAAAATGAACAATATGGCAATGGCGCAAAATTGCGCTTGTAATCAATGTTTTTTCGATTTGCGAGGGCGGAAGGGGGCGTGGCCAAAATCCAAAATAAACTTGATCAGCGTGCAATAATAACACATACTGTCTCCAAATTTGGTAGTTCTAGCTCTTATATTAGCTGAGATCTAGATTTTCACACGGACAGACAGAAGGACAGACGGACAGACAGACAGACGGGCATGGCTATATCGACTCGGCTGTTGACCCTGAGCCAGAATATATATACTTTATGGGGTCGGAGGTGTCTCATTCTGCCTGTTACATACATTTTCGGTTTGAACAAAGTTATAATACCCTTCTACTCTATGAGTAGCGGGTATAACTACCATATCTGGATTCGGTAATCAATAGAGTAGGAAACAAATTAAAACTTAAATGGTATAAGAAACCGATGACATCTGGAAGACTTATTATTTATAACTCAAGACATCCAAAGATAATGATTATGAATAGAGCAAGAGGCTGTATAAAACGAATGTTGGACATATCGGACAAAATGTATCATAAAGAAATTAAAAAAGAAGTAACAACAAGTAAAGAAAGTTACAGCCCAGGGCGCCCGACAGTAAGATACCATTCGCCCAGTTTCGAAACAAATTATCACACATTTAATTCCATCAAAAAACTCTGCACAAGTTCATCCGCCACCTATTGTTTAAATTAGATCTATCTTTGAATAGTGTCATCTACATACAAACGTTTAGATAAATATGTTCTGTGTTTATTGTTCGATCAGATTGTAATTTTGAGAATAGATTTATATTGTAATTATCTATATTCTATATATAATTATTATTTTCATTCAAAAATATCCTAGTTCGTCCCACTGTATCTAATATTGCGCGATCCCGTTCGTTCTCTATCACTTTTGTCGTGTGTTCTTTCACGAGTAAAGAGAATGCGTGCGTGCTGTTTCTTGGTTTTCTTTGTTTTTATGTGTCTGTACTAGTTCTTCGCCCTCCGCGATGTACTTGAAGAGTGGAAAACTTCTCTTGTCTACTGGGAGAGCAAATTTCGCGCCTTTGGCAAGAAGTGCTTGTACGTCTTGTGGAAACTTTTTTGTTGTATTGTTCACAAACCAATCTTTGGTTTGTTGTCTAGTACGTTATTGTTCAGTTTGTTCTTCTCTTTTGACGTAATATCACTGTTCCCTAGCATACCATTAGACTTAGCTTTAACATCCATAAAATCAAAATGGACAAAAATATAACAATATACTGAGATACCTGAGCAAACTTTCCTAGAGATAGTTAGATAGTTAGCGCTGCTTACAGCTATGGAAAACGTTAAGCTGAATAACTTCTGTGTTTATTATCCGATTGTTACAAAATTTTCAGAGATAATCTGGCTAGCTATAGTTATCATATAAACCGAAAATGAACAATATGGCAATGGCGCAAAATTGCGCTTGTAATCAATTTTTTTTTCGATTTACAAGGGCGGAAGGGGGCGTGGCCAAAATCCAAAATAAACTTGATCAGCGTGCAATAATAACACATACTGTCTTCAAATTTGGTAGTTCTAGCTCTTATATTAGCTAAGATCTAGATTTTCACGGACAGACAGACGGACAGACAGACAGACGGACAGACGGACATGGCTATATCGACTCGGCTGTTGACCCTGAGCCAGAATATATATACTTTATGGGGTCGGAGGTGTCTCATTCTGCCTGTTACATATATTTTCTGTTTGAACAAAGTTATAATACCCTTCTACTCTATGAGTAGCGGGTATAACTACCATATCTAGATTCGGTAATCAATAGAGTAGGAAACCAATTAAAACTTTAATGGTATAAGAAACCGATGACATCTGGAAGACTTATTATTTATAACTCAAGACATCCAAAGACAATGATTATGAATAGAGCAAGAGGCTGTATAAAACGAATGTTGGACATATCGGACAAAATGTATCATAAAGAAATTAAAAAAGAAGTAACAACAAGTAAAGAAAGTTACAGCCCAGGGCGCCCGACAGTAAGATACCATTCGCCCAGTTTCGAAACAAATTATCACACATTTAATTCCATCAAAAAACTCTGCACAAGTTCATCCGCCACCTATTGTTTAAATTAGATCTATCTTTGAATAGTGTCATCTACATACATGTGAAAACATAGCAATCAGCTGTACACACGCTACGGCTGAAACAAAGCATTGTGACGATGACGAACGCTATGCTGCAAAGGCGCAAGCAGTGTAACTATGGAAAACGTTTAGACAAATATGTTCTGTGTTTATTGTTCGATCAGATTGTAATTTTGAGAATAGATTTAGATTGTAATTATCTATATTCATACCAAAGAAAGCAGAAAGCTATAACTTCAATACTTTTCCTAATAATCGTAAATTATTGATTTGCGTGGGCGGTGGGCGTGACATAGAAAAATTAAAATAAACTCGATCTACTTATGGTATACAGGAACCTTCATGTGAAATTAGGTGCCTCTAGCTTTTGTAATAACTGAGATGTAGCGTTCAAACGGACAGACGGACAGACAGACGGACATGGCTCAATCGACTCAGCTAGTGCTCCTAAGTCAGAATATATATACTTTGTGGGGTCTGCCACGCCTCCTTCTGCCTATTACATACTTTTGCACAAACTTAGTATACCATTTTTGACCATTTTCAATGGTTGAGTGGTATAAAAATTAATAGATAGTGCATTGATATGACAATTACATCATACTTAGCTTCCTGATGTGCGATAAGAAGTTCACTTTTAGTTGGCACCTAAGTTTTGGTTGTCTTCGATATGAGTGAGGATGATAAAGGAAAATGAAGGACCTTTACTTTTGTAGTTGGATAAGATATCTAGTGTGAATATAACTTTCGAGGAAACACATTTTGAAATATTATACCTATACTGTTAAAAAGATATTTTAACAATAGAAAAAGTAAAATAAATCTACTAATCTTGGTTTGGTTTTGAACAAGTATGGAATTTGTAAATAATGTTCAGATATGTATAATATAAATAAGGTATACGATATAATGTAATAATGTCAACATTTTATTTTTGTATTCGCCTTTCTCTATTGTCACTGTTTTATTCCCTTTGTCAGAACTCAAAATTAATATACATAATATAATATAATTATTATTTTCATTCAAAAATATCCTAGTTCGTCCCACTGTATCTAATATTGCGCGATCCCGTTCGTTCTCTATCACTTTTGTCGTGTGTTCTTTCACGAGTAAAGAGAATGCGTGCGTGCTGTTTCTTGGTTTTCTTTGTTTTTATGTGTCTGTACTAGTTCTTCGCCCTCCGCGATGTACTTGAAGAGTGGAAAACTTCTCTTGTCTACTGGGAGAGCAAATTTCGCGCCTTTGGCAAGAAGTGCTTGTACGTCTTGTGGAAACTTTTTTTGTTGTATTGTTCACAAACGAATCTTTGGTTTGTTGTCTAGGAAGTTATTGTTCAGTTTGTTCTTCTCTTTTGACGTAATATCACTGTTCCCTAGCATACCATTAGACTTAGCTTTAACATCCATAAAATCAAAATGGACAAAAATATAACAATATACTGAGATACCTGAGCAAACTTTCCTAGAGATAGTTAGATAGTTAGCGCTGCTTACAGCTATGAAAAACGTTAAGCTGAATAACTTCTGTGTTTATTATCCGATTGTTACCAAATTTTCAAAGATAATCTGGCTTGCTATAGTTATCATATAAACCGAAAATGAACAATATGGCAATGGCGCAAAATTGCGCTTGTAATCAATTTTTTTTTCGATTTACAAGGGCGGAAGGGGGCGTGGCCAAAATCCAAAATACACTTGATCAGCGTGCAATAATAACACATACTGTCTCCAAATTTGGTAGTTCTAGCTCTTATATTAGCTGAGATCTAGATTTTCACACGGACAGACAGAAGGACAGACGGACAGACAGACAGACGGGCATGGCTATATCGACTCGGCTGTTGACCCTGAGCCAGAATATATATACTTTATGGGGTCGGAGGTGTCTCATTCTGCCTGTTACATACATTTTCGGTTTGAACAAAGTTATAATACCCTTCTACTCTATGAGTAGCGGGTATAACTACCATATCTGGATTCGGTAATCAATAGAGTAGGAAACAAATTAAAACTTAAATGGTATAAGAAACCGATGACATCTGGAAGACTTATTATTTATAACTCAAGACATCCAAAGATAATGATTATGAATAGAGCAAGAGGCTGTATAAAACGAATGTTGGACATATCGGACAAAATGTATCATAAAGAAATTAAAAAAGAAGTAACAACAAGTAAAGAAAGTTACAGCCCAGGGCGCCCGACAGTAAGATACCATTCGCCCAGTTTCGAAACAAATTATCACACATTTAATTCCATCAAAAAACTCTGCACAAGTTCATCCGCCACCTATTGTTTAAATTAGATCTATCTTTGAATAGTGTCATCTACATACAAACGTTTAGATAAATATGTTCTGTGTTTATTGTTCGATCAGATTGTAATTTTGAGAATAGATTTATATTGTAATTATCTATATTCTATATATAATTATTATTTTCATTCAAAAATATCCTAGTTCGTCCCACTGTATCTAATATTGCGCGATCCCGTTCGTTCTCTATCACTTTTGTCGTGTGTTCTTTCACGAGTAAAGAGAATGCGTGCGTGCTGTTTCTTGGTTTTCTTTGTTTTTATGTGTCTGTACTAGTTCTTCGCCCTCCGCGATGTACTTGAAGAGTGGAAAACTTCTATTGTCTACTGGGAGAGCAAATTTCGCGCCTTTGGCAAGAAGTGCTTGTACGTCTTGTGGAAACTTTTTTGTTGTATTGTTCACAAACCAATCTTTGGTTTGTTGTCTAGGACGTTATTGTTCAGTTTGTTCTTCTCTTTTGACGTAATATCACTGTTCCCTAGCATACCATTAGACTTAGCTTTAACATCCATAAAATCAAAATGGACAAAAATATAACAATATACTGAGATACCTGAGCAAACTTTCCTAGAGATAGTTAGATAGTTAGCGCTGCTTACAGCTATGAAAAACGTTAAGCTGAATAACTTCTGTGTTTATTATCCGATTGTTACCAAATTTTCAAAGATAATCTGGCTTGCTATAGTTATCATATAAACCGGCAATGAACAATATAGCAATGGCGCAAAATTGCGCTTGTAATCAATTTTTTTCGATTTACAAGGGCGGAAGGGGGCGTGGCCAAAATCCAAAATAAACTTGATCAGCGTGCAATAATAACACATACTGTCTCCAAATTTGGTAGTTCTAGCTCTTATATTAGCTGAGATCTAGATTTTCACACGGACAGACAGAAGGACAGACGGACATACAGACAGACGGGCATGGCTATATCGACTCGGCTGTTGACCCTGAGCCAGAATATATATACTTTATGGGGTCGGAGGTGTCTCATTCTGCCTGTTACATACATTTTCGGTTTGAACAAAGTTATAATACCCTTCTACTCTATGAGTAGCGGGTATAACTACCATATCTGGATTCGGTAATCAATAGAGTAGGAAACAAATTAAAACTTAAATGGTATAAGAAACCGATGACATCTGGAAGACTTATTATTTATAACTCAAGACATCCAAAGACAATGATTATGAATAGAGCAAGAGGCTGTATAAAACGAATGTTGGACATATCGGACAAAATGTATCATAAAGAAATTAAAAAAGAAGTAACAACAAGTAAAGAAAGTTACAGCCCAGGGCGCCCGACAGTAAGATACCATTCGCCCAGTTTCGAAACAAATTATCACACATTTAATTCCATCAAAAAACTCTGCACAAGTTCATCCGCCACCTATTGTTTAAATTAGATCTATCTTTGAATAGTGTCATCTACATACATGTGGAAACATAGCAATCAGCTGTACACACGCTACGGCTGAAACAAAGAATTGTGACGATGACGAACGCTATGCTGCAAAGGCGCAAGCAGTGTAACTATGGAAAACGTTTAGATAAATATGTTCTGTGTTTATTGTTCGATCAGATTGTAATTTTGAGAATAGATTTATATTGTAATTATCTATATTCATACCAAAGAAAGCAGAAAGCTATAACTTCAATACTTTTCCTAATAATCGTAAATTATTGATTTGCGTGGGCGGTGGGCGTGACATCGAAAAATTAAAATAAACTCGATCTACTTATGGTATACAGGAACCTTCATGTGAAATTAGGTGCCTCTAGCTTTTGTAATAACTGAGATGTAGCGTTCAAACGGACAGACGGACAGACAGACGGACATGGCTCAATCGACTCAGCTAGTGCTCCTAAGTCAGAATATATATACTTTGTGGGGTCTGCCACGCCTCCTTCTGCCTATTACATACTTTTGCACAAACTTAGTATACCATTTTTGACCATTTTCAATGGTCGAGTGGTATAAAAATTAATAGATAGTGCATTGATATGACAATTACATCATACTTAGCTTCCTGATGTGCGATAAGAAGTTCACTTTTAGTTGGCAGCTAAGTTTTGGTTGTCTTCGATATGAGTGAGGATGATAAAGGAAAATGAAGGACCTTTACTTTTGTAGTTGGATAAGATATCTAGTGTGAATATAACTTTCGAGGAAACACATTTTGAAATATTATACCTATACTGTTAAAAAGATATTTTAACAATAGAAAAAGTAAAATAAATCTACTAATCTTGGTTTGGTTTTGAACAAGTATGGAATTTGTAAATAATGTTCAGATATGTATAATATAAATAAGGTATACGATATAATGTAATAATGTCAACATTTTATTTTTGTATTCGCCTTTCTCTATTGTCACTGTTTTATTCCCTTTGTCAGAACTCAAAATTAATATACATAATATAATATAATTATTATTTTCATTCAAAAATATCCTAGTTCGTCCCACTGTATCTAATATTGCGCGATCCCGTTCGTTCTCTATCACTTTTGTCGTGTGTTCTTTCACGAGTAAAGAGAATGCGTGCGTGCTGTTTCTTGGTTTTCTTTGTTTTTATGTGTCTGTACTAGTTCTTCGCCCTCCGCGATGTACTTGAAGAGTGGAAAACTTCTCTTGTCTACTGGGAGAGCAAATTTCGCGCCTTTGGCAAGAAGTGCTTGTACGTCTTGTGGAAACTTTTTTGTTGTATTGTTCACAAACGAATCTTTGGTTTGTTGTCTAGGAAGTTATTGTTCAGTTTGTTCTTCTCTTTTGACGTAATATCACTGTTCCCTAGCATACCATTAGACTTAGCTTTAACATCCATAAAATCAAAATGGACAAAAATATAACAATATACTGAGATACCTGAGCAAACTTTCCTAGAGATAGTTAGATAGTTAGCGCTGCTTACAGCTATGAAAAACGTTAAGCTGAATAACTTCTGTGTTTATTATCCGATTGTTACCAAATTTTCAAAGATAATCTGGCTTGCTATAGTTATCATATAAACCGAAAATGAACAATATGGCAATGGAGCAAAATTGCGCTTGTAATCAATTTTTTTTTCGATTTACAAGGGCGGAAGGGGGCGTGGCCAAAATCCAAAATAAACTTGATCAGCGTGCAATAATAACACATACTGTCTCCAAATTTGGTAGTTCTAGCTCTTATATTAGCTGAGATCTAGATTTTCACACGGACAGACAGAAGGACAGACGGACAGACAGACAGACGGGAATGGCTATATCGACTCGGCTGTTGACCCTGAGCCAGAATATATATACTTTATGGGGTCGGAGGTGTCTCATTCTGCCTGTTACATACATTTTCGGTTTGAACAAAGTGATAATACCCTTCTACTCTATGAGTAGCGGGTATAACTACCATATCTGGATTCGGTAATCAATAGAGTAGGAAACAAATTAAAACTTAAATGGTATAAGAAACCGATGACATCTGGAAGACTTATTATTTATAACTCAAGACATCCAAAGATAATGATTATGAATAGAGCAAGAGGCTGTATAAAACGAATGTTGGACATATCGGACAAAATGTATCATAAAGAAATTAAAAAAGAAGTAACAACAAGTAAAGAAAGTTACAGCCCAGGGCGCCCGACAGTAAGATACCATTCGCCCAGTTTCGAAACAAATTATCACACATTTAATTCCATCAAAAAACTCTGCACAAGTTCATCCGCCACCTATTGTTTAAATTAGATCTATCTTTGAATAGTGTCATCTACATACAAACGTTTAGATAAATATGTTCTGTGTTTATTGTTCGATCAGATTGTAATTTTGAGAATAGATTTATATTGTAATTATCTATATTCTATATATAATTATTATTTTCATTCAAAAATATCCTAGTTCGTCCCACTGTATCTAATATTGCGCGATCCCGTTCGTTCTCTATCACTTTTGTCGTGTGTTCTTTCACGAGTAAAGAGAATGCGTGCGTGCTGTTTCTTGGTTTTCTTTGTTTTTATGTGTCTGTACTAGTTCTTCGCCCTCCGCGATGTACTTGAAGAGTGGAAAACTTCTATTGTCTACTGGGAGAGCAAATTTCGCGCCTTTGGCAAGAAGTGCTTGTACGTCTTGTGGAAACTTTTTTGTTGTATTGTTCACAAACCAATCTTTGGTTTGTTGTGTAGGACGTTATTGTTCAGTTTGTTCTTCTCTTTTGACGTAATATCACTGTTCCCTAGCATACCATTAGACTTAGCTTTAACATCCATAAAATCAAAATGGACAAAAATATAACAATATACTGAGATACCTGAGCAAACTTTCCTAGAGATAGTTAGATAGTTAGCGCTGCTTACAGCTATGAAAAACGTTAAGCTGAATAACTTCTGTGTTTATTATCCGATTGTTACCAAATTTTCAAAGATAATCTGGCTTGCTATAGTTATCATATAAACCGAAAATGAACAATATGGCAATGGCGCAAAATTGCGCTTGTAATCAATTTTTTTCGATTTACAAGGGCGGAAGGGGGCGTGGCCAAAATCCAAAATAAACTTGATCAGCGTGCAATAATAACACATACTGTCTCCAAATTTGGTAGTTCTAGCTCTTATATTAGCTGAGATCTAGATTTTCACACGGACAGACAGAAGGACAGACGGACAGACAGACAGACGGGCATGGCTATATCGACTCGGCTGTTGACCCTGAGCCAGAATATATATACTTTATGGGGTCGGAGGTGTCTCATTCTGCCTGTTACATACATTTTCGGTTTGAACAAAGTTATAATACCCTTCTACTCTATGAGTAGCGGGTATAACTACCATATCTGGATTCGGTAATCAATAGAGTAGGAAACAAATTAAAACTTAAATGGTATAAGAAACCGATGACATCTGGAAGACTTATTATTTATAACTCAAGACATCCAAAGACAATGATTATGAATAGAGCAAGAGGCTGTATAAAACGAATGTTGGACATATCGGACAAAATGTATCATAAAGAAATTAAAAAAGAAGTAACAACAAGTAAAGAAAGTTACAGCCCAGGGCGCCCGACAGTAAGATACCATTCGCCCAGTTTCGAAACAAATTATCACACATTTAATTCCATCAAAAAACTCTGCACAAGTTCATCCGCCACCTATTGTTTAAATTAGATCTATCTTTGAATAGTGTCATCTACATACATGTGGAAACATAGCAATCAGCTGTACACACGCTACGGCTGAAACAAAGAATTGTGACGATGACGAACGCTATGCTGCAAAGGCGCAAGCAGTGTAACTATGGAAAACGTTTAGATAAATATGTTCTGTGTTTATTGTTCGATCAGATTGTAATTTTGAGAATAGATTTATATTGTAATTATCTATATTCATACCAAAGAAAGCAGAAAGCTATAACTTCAATACTTTTCCTAATAATCGTAAATTATTGATTTGCGTGGGCGGTGGGCGTGACATCGAAAAATTAAAATAAACTCGATCTACTTATGGTATACAGGAACCTTCATGTGAAATTAGGTGCCTCTAGCTTTTGTAATAACTGAGATGTAGCGTTCAAACGGACAGACGGACAGACAGACGGACATGGCTCAATCGACTCAGCTAGTGCTCCTAAGTCAGAATATATATACTTTGTGGGGTCTGCCACGCCTCCTTCTGCCTATTACATACTTTTGCACAAACTTAGTATACCATTTTTGACCATTTTCAATGGTCGAGTGGTATAAAAATTAATAGATAGTGCATTGATATGACAATTACATCATACTTAGCTTCCTGATGTGCGATAAGAAGTTCACTTTTAGTTGGCACCTAAGTTTTGGTTGTCTTCGATATGAGTGAGGATGATAAAGGAAAATGAAGGACCTTTACTTTTGTAGTTGGATAAGATATCTAGTGTGAATATAACTTTCGAGGAAACACATTTTGAAATATTATACCTATACTGTTAAAAAGATATTTTAACAATAGAAATAGTAAAATAAATCTACTAATCTTGGTTTGGTTTTGAACAAGTATGGAATTTGTAAATAATGTTCAGATATGTATAATATAAATAAGGTATACGATATAATGTAATAATGTCAACATTTTATTTTTTGTATTCGCCTTTCTCTATTGTCACTGTTTTATTCCCTTTGTCAGAACTCAAAATTAATATACATAATATAATATAATTATTATTTTCATTCAAAAATATCCTAGTTCGTCCCACTGTATCTAATATTGCGCGATCCCGTTCGTTCTCTATCACTTTTGTCGTGTGTTCTTTCACGAGTAAAGAGAATGCGTGCGTGCTGTTTCTTGGTTTTCTTTGTTTTTATGTGTCTGTACTAGTTCTTCGCCCTCCGCGATGTACTTGAAGAGTGGAAAACTTCTCTTGTCTACTGGGAGAGCAAATTTCGCGCCTTTGGCAAGAAGTGCTTGTACGTCTTGTGGAAACTTTTTTGTTGTATTGTTCACAAACGAATCTTTGGTTTGTTGTCTAGGAAGTTATTGTTCAGTTTGTTCTTCTCTTTTGACGTAATATAACTGTTCCCTAGCATACCATTAGACTTAGCTTTAACATCCATAAAATCAAAATGGACAAAAATATAACAATATACTGAGATACCTGAGCAAACTTTCCTAGAGATAGTTAGATAGTTAGCGCTGCTTACAGCTATGAAAAACGTTAAGCTGAATAACTTCTGTGTTTATTATCCGATTGTTACCAAATTTTCAAAGATAATCTGGCTTGCTATAGTTATCATATAAACCGAAAATGAACAATATGGCAATGGCGCAAAATTGCGCTTGTAATCAATTTTTTTTTCGATTTACAAGGGCGGAAGGGGGCGTGGCCAAAATCCAAAATAAACTTGATCAGCGTGCAATAATAACACATACTGTCTCCAAATTTGGTAGTTCTAGCTCTTATATTAGCTGAGATCTAGATTTTCACACGGACAGACAGAAGGACAGACGGACAGACAGACAGACGGGCATGGCTATATCGACTCGGCTGTTGACCCTGAGCCAGAATATATATACTTTATGGGGTCGGAGGTGTCTCATTCTGCCTGTTACATACATTTTCGGTTTGAACAAATTTATAATACCCTTCTACTCTATGAGTAGCGGGTATAACTACCATATCTGGATTCGGTAATCAATAGAGTAGGAAACAAATTAAAACTTAAATGGTATAAGAAACCGATGACATCTGGAAGACTTATTATTTATAACTCAAGACATCCAAAGACAATGATTATGAATAGAGCAAGAGGCTGTATAAAACGAATGTTGGACATATCGGACAAAATGTATCATAAAGAAATTAAAAAAGAAGTAACAACAAGTAAAGAAAGTTACAGCCCAGGGCGCCCGACAGTAAGATACCATTCGCCCAGTTTCGAAACAAATTATCACACATTTAATTCCATCAAAAAACTCTGCACAAGTTCATCCGCCACCTATTGTTTAAATTAGATCTATCTTTGAATAGTGTCATCTACATACAAACGTTTAGATAAATATGTTCTGTGTTTATTGTTCGATCAGATTGTAATTTTGAGAATAGATTTATATTGTAATTATTTATATTCTATATATAATTATTATTTTCATTCAAAAATATCCTAGTTCGTCCCACTGTATCTAATATTGCGCGATCCCGTTCGTTCTCTATCACTTTTGTCGTGTGTTCTTTCACGAGTAAAGAGAATGCGTGCGTGCTGTTTCTTGGTTTTCTTTGTTTTTATGTGTCTGTACTAGTTCTTCGCCCTCCGCGATGTACTTGAAGAGTGGAAAACTTCTCTTGTCTACTGGGAGAGCAAATTTCGCGCCTTTGGCAAGAAGTGCTTGTACGTCTTGTGGAAACTTTTTTGTTGTATTGTTCACAAACCAATCTTTGGTTTGTTGTCTAGGACGTTATTGTTCAGTTTGTTCTTCTCTTTTGACGTAATATCACTGTTCCCTAGCATACCATTAGACTTAGCTTTAACATCCATAAAATCAAAATGGACAAAAATATAACAATATACTGAGATACAGGGGCAAACTTTCCTAGAGATAGTTAGATAGTTAGCGCTGCTTACAGCTATGAAAAACGTTAAGCTGAATAACTTCTGTGTTTATTATCCGATTGTTACCAAATTTTCAAAGATAATCTGGCTTGCTATAGTTATCATATAAACCGAAAATGAACAATATGGCAATGGCGCAAAATTGCGCTTGTAATCAATTTTTTTTTCGATTTACAAGGGCGGAAGGGGGCGTGGCCAAAATCCAAAATAAACTTGATCAGCGTGCAATAATAACACATACTGTCTTCAAATTTGGTAGTTCTAGCTCTTATATTAGCTAAGATCTAGATTTTCACGGACAGACAGACGGACAGACGGACAGACAGACAGACGGGCATGGCTATATCGACTCGGCTGTTGACCCTGAGCCAGAATATATATACTTTATGGGGTCGGAGGTGTCTCATTCTGCCTGTTACATACATTTTCGGTTTGAACAAAGTTATAATACCCTTCTACTCTATGAGTAGCGGGTATAACTACCATATCTGGATTCGGTAATCAATAGAGTAGGAAACAAATTAAAACTTAAATGGTATAAGAAACCGATGACATCTGGAAGACTTATTATTTATAACTCAAGACATCCAAAGACAATGATTATGAATAGAGCAAGAGGCTGTATAAAACGAATGTTGGACATATCGGACAAAATGTATCATAAAGAAATTAAAAAAGAAGTAACAACAAGTAAAGAAAGTTACAGCCCAGGGCGCCCGACAGTAAGATACCATTCGCCCAGTTTCGAAACAAATTATCACACATTTAATTCCATCAAAAAACTCTGCACAAGTTCATCCGCCACCTATTGTTTAAATTAGATCTATCTTTGAATAGTGTCATCTACATACATGTGGAAACATAGCAATCAGCTGTACACACGCTACGGCTGAAACAAAGAATTGTGACGATGACGAACGCTATGCTGCAAAGGCGTAAGCAGTGTAACTATGGAAAACGTTTAGATAAATATGTTCTGTGTTTATTGTTCGATCAGATTGTAATTTTGAGAATAGATTTATATTGTAATTATCTATATTCATACCAAAGAAAGCAGAAAGCTATAACTTCAATACTTTTCCTAATAATCGTAAATTATTGATTTGCGTGGGCGGTGGGCGTGACATCGAAAAATTAAAATAAACTCGATCTACTTATGGTATACAGGAACCTTCATGTGAAATTAGGCGCCTCTAGCTTTTGTAATAACTGAGATGTAGCGTTCAAACGGACAGACGGACAGACAGACGGACATGGCTCAATCGACTCAGCTAGTGCTCCTAAGTCAGAATATATATACTTTGTGGGGTCTGCCACGCCTCCTTCTGCCTATTACATACTTTTGCACAAACTTAGTATACCATTTTTGACCATTTTCAGAAAAAGTAAAACAAATCTACTAATCTTGGTTTGGTTTTGAAGAAGTATGGAATTTGTAAATAATGTTCAGATATGTATAATATAAATAAGGTATACGATATAATGTAATAATGTCAACATTTTATTTTTGTATTCGCCTTTCTCTATTGTCACTGTTTTATTCCCTTTGTCAGAACTCAAAATTAATATACATAATATAATATAATTATTATTTTCATTCAAAAATATCCTAGTTCGTCCCACTGTATCTAATATTGCGCGATCCCGTTCGTTCTCTATCACTTTTGTCGTGTGTTCTTTCACGAGTAAAGAGAATGCGTGCGTGCTGTTTCTTGGTTTTCTTTGTTTTTATGTGTCTGTACTAGTTCTTCGCCCTCCGCGATGTACTTGAAGAGTGGAAAACTTCTCTTGTCTACTGGGAGAGCAAATTTCGCGCCTTTGGCAAGAAGTGCTTGTACGTCTTGTGGAAACTTTTTTGTTGTATTGTTCACAAACCAATCTTTGGTTTGTTGTCTAGGACGTTATTGTTCAGTTTGTTCTTCTCTTTTGACGTAATATCACTGTTCCCTAGCATACCATTAGACTTAGCTTTAACATCCATAAAATCAAAATGGACAAAAATATAACAATATACTGAGATACCTGAGCAAACTTTTCTAGAGATAGTTAGATAGTTAGCGCTGCTTACAGCTATGAAAAACGTTAAGCTGAATAACTTCTGTGTTTATTATCCGATTGTTACCAAATTTTCAAAGATAATCTGGCTTGCTATAGTTATCATATAAACCGAAAATGAACAATATGGCAATGGCGCAAAATTGCGCTTGTAATCAATTTTTTTCGATTTACAAGGGCGGAAGGGGGCGTGGCCAAAATCCAAAATAAACTTGATCAGCGTGCAATAATAACACATACTGTCTCCAAATTTGGTAGTTCTAGCTCTTATATTAGCTGAGATCTAGATTTTCACACGGACAGACAGAAGGACAGACGGACAGAGAGACAGACGGGCGTGGCTATATCGACTCGGCTGTTGACCCTGAGCCAGAATATATATACTTTATGGGGTCGGAGGTATCTCATTCTGCCTTTTACATACATTTTCGGTTTGAACAAAGTTATAATACCCTTCTACTCTATGAGTAGCGGGTATAACTACCATATCTGGATTCGGTAATCAATAGAGTAGGAAACAAATTAAAACTTAAATGGTATAAGAAACCGATGACATCTGGAAGACTTATTATTTATAACTCAAGACATCCAAAGACAATGATTATGAATAGAGCAAGAGGCTGTATAAAACGAATGTTGGACATATCGGACAAAATGTATCATAAAGAAATTAAAAAAGAAGTAACAACAAGTAAAGAAAGTTACAGCCCAGGGCGCCCGACAGTAAGATACCATTCGCCCAGTTTCGAAACAAATTATCACACATTTAATTCCATCAAAAAACTCTGCACAAGTTCATCCGGCACCTATTGTTTAAATTAGATCTATCTTTGAATAGTGTCATCTACATACAAACGTTTAGATAAATATGTTCTGTGTTTATTGTTCGATCAGATTGTAATTTTGAGAATAGATTTATATTGTAATTATTTATATTCTATATATAATTATTATTTTCATTCAAAAATATCCTAGTTCGTCCCACTGTATCTAATATTGCGCGATCCCGTTCGTTCTCTATCACTTTTGTCGTGTGTTCTTTCACGAGTAAAGAGAATGCGTGCGTGCTGTTTCTTGGTTTTCTTTGTTTTTATGTGTCTGTACTAGTTCTTCGCCCTCCGCGATGTACTTGAAGAGTGGAAAACTTCTATTGTCTACTGGGAGAGCAAATTTCGCGCCTTTGGCAAGAAGTGCTTGTACGTCTTGTGGAAACTTTTTTGTTGTATTGTTCACAAACCAATCTTTGGTTTGTTGTCTAGGACGTTATTGTTCAGTTTGTTCTTCTCTTTTGACGTAATATCACTGTTCCCTAGCATACCATTAGACTTAGCTTTAACATCCATAAAATCAAAATGGACAAAAATATAACAATATACTGAGATACAGGGGCAAACTTTCCTAGAGATAGTTAGATAGTTAGCGCTGCTTACAGCTATGAAAAACGTTAAGCTGAATAACTTCTGTGTTTATTATCCGATTGTTACCAAATTTTCAAAGATAATCTGGCTTGCTATAGTTATCATATAAACCGAAAATGAACAATATGGCAATGGCGCAAAATTGCGCTTGTAATCAATTTTTTTTTCGATTTACAAGGGCGGAAGGGGGCGTGGCCAAAATCCAAAATAAACTTGATCAGCGTGCAATAATAACACATACTGTCTTCAAATTTGGTAGTTCTAGCTCTTATATTAGCTAAGATCTAGATTTTCACGGACAGACAGACGGACAGACGGACAGACAGACAGACGGGCATGGCTATATCGACTCGGCTGTTGACCCTGAGCCAGAATATATATACTTTATGGGGTCGGAGGTGTCTCATTCTGCCTGTTACATACATTTTCGGTTTGAACAAAGTTATAATACCCTTCTACTCTATGAGTAGCGGGTATAACTACCATATCTGGATTCGGTAATCAATAGAGTAGGAAACAAATTAAAACTTAAATGGTATAAGAAACCGATGACATCTGGAAGACTTATTATTTATAACTCAAGACATCCAAAGACAATGATTATGAATAGAGCAAGAGGCTGTATAAAACGAATGTTGGACATATCGGACAAAATGTATCATAAAGAAATTAAAAAGAAGTAACAACAAGTAAAGAAAGTTACAGCCCAGGGCGCCCGACAGTAAGATACCATTCGCCCAGTTTCGAAACAAATTATCACACATTTAATTCCATCAAAAAACTCTGCACAAGTTCATCCGCCACCTATTGTTTAAATTAGATCTATCTTTGAATAGTGTCATCTACATACATGTGGAAACATAGCAATCAGCTGTACACACGCTACGGCTGAAACAAAGAATTGTGACGATGACGAACGCTATGCTGCAAAGGCGTAAGCAGTGTAACTATGGAAAACGTTTAGATAAATATGTTCTGTGTTTATTGTTCGATCAGATTGTAATTTTGAGAATAGATTTATATTGTAATTATCTATATTCATACCAAAGAAAGCAGAAAGCTATAACTTCAATACTTTTCCTAATAATCGTAAATTATTGATTTGCGTGGGCGGTGGGCGTGACATCGAAAAATTAAAATAAACTCGATCTACTTATGGTATACAGGAACCTTCATGTGAAATTAGGCGCCTCTAGCTTTTGTAATAACTGAGATGTAGCGTTCAAACGGACAGACGGACAGACAGACGGACATGGCTCAATCGACTCAGCTAGTGCTCCTAAGTCAGAATATATATACTTTGTGGGGTCTGCCACGCCTCCTTCTGCCTATTACATACTTTTGCACAAACTTAGTATACCATTTTTGACCATTTTCAGAAAAAGTAAAACAAATCTACTAATCTTGGTTTGGTTTTGAAGAAGTATGGAATTTGTAAATAATGTTCAGATATGTATAATATAAATAAGGTATACGATATAATGTAATAATGTCAACATTTTATTTTTGTATTCGCCTTTCTCTATTGTCACTGTTTTATTCCCTTTGTCAGAACTCAAAATTAATATACATAATATAATATAATTATTATTTTCATTCAAAAATATCCTAGTTCGTCCCACTGTATCTAATATTGCGCGATCCCGTTCGTTCTCTATCACTTTTGTCGTGTGTTCTTTCACGAGTAAAGAGAATGCGTGCGTGCTGTTTCTTGGTTTTCTTTGTTTTTATGTGTCTGTACTAGTTCTTCGCCCTCCGCGATGTACTTGAAGAGTGGAAAACTTCTCTTGTCTACTGGGAGAGCAAATTTCGCGCCTTTGGCAAGAAGTGCTTGTACGTCTTGTGGAAACTTTTTTGTTGTATTGTTCACAAACCAATCTTTGGTTTGTTGTCTAGGACGTTATTGTTCAGTTTGTTCTTCTCTTTTGACGTAATATCACTGTTCCCTAGCATACCATTAGACTTAGCTTTAACATCCATAAAATCAAAATGGACAAAAATATAACAATATACTGAGATACCTGAGCAAACTTTTCTAGAGATAGTTAGATAGTTAGCGCTGCTTACAGCTATGAAAAACGTTAAGCTGAATAACTTCTGTGTTTATTATCCGATTGTTACCAAATTTTCAAAGATAATCTGGCTTGCTATAGTTATCATATAAACCGAAAATGAACAATATGGCAATGGCGCAAAATTGCGCTTGTAATCAATTTTTTTCGATTTACAAGGGCGGAAGGGGGCGTGGCCAAAATCCAAAATAAACTTGATCAGCGTGCAATAATAACACATACTGTCTCCAAATTTGGTAGTTCTAGCTCTTATATTAGCTGAGATCTAGATTTTCACACGGACAGACAGAAGGACAGACGGACAGAGAGACAGACGGGCGTGGCTATATCGACTCGGCTGTTGACCCTGAGCCAGAATATATATACTTTATGGGGTCGGAGGTATCTCATTCTGCCTTTTACATACATTTTCGGTTTGAACAAAGTTATAATACCCTTCTACTCTATGAGTAGCGGGTATAACTACCATATCTGGATTCGGTAATCAATAGAGTAGGAAACAAATTAAAACTTAAATGGTATAAGAAACCGATGACATCTGGAAGACTTATTATTTATAACTCAAGACATCCAAAGACAATGATTATGAATAGAGCAAGAGGCTGTATAAAACGAATGTTGGACATATCGGACAAAATGTATCATAAAGAAATTAAAAAAGAAGTAACAACAAGTAAAGAAAGTTACAGCCCAGGGCGCCCGACAGTAAGATACCATTCGCCCAGTTTCGAAACAAATTATCACACATTTAATTCCATCAAAAAACTCTGCACAAGTTCATCCGGCACCTATTGTTTAAATTAGATCTATCTTTGAATAGTGTCATCTACATACATGTGAAAACATAGCAATCAGCTGTACACACGCTACGGCTGAAACAAAGAATTGTGACGATGACGAACGCTATGCTGCAAAGGCGCAAGCAGTGTAACTATGGAAAACGTTTAGATAAATATGTTCTGTGTTTATTGTTCGATCAGATTGTAATTTTGAGAATATATTTATATTGTAATTATCTATATTCATACCAAAGAAAGCAGAAAGCTATAACTTCAATACTTTTCCTAATAATCGTAAATTATTGATTTGCGTGGGCGGTGGGCGTGACATCGAAAAATTAAAATAAACTCGATCTACTTATGGTATACAGGAACCTTCATGTGAAATTAGGTGCCTCTAGCTTTTGTAATAACTGAGATGTAGCGTTCAAACGGACAGACGGACAGACAGACGGACATGGCTCAATCGACTCAGCTAGTGCTCCTAAGTCAGAATATATATACTTTGTGGGGTCTGCCACGCCTCCTTCTGCCTATTACATACTTTTGCACAAACTTAGTATACCATTTTTGACCATTTTCAATGGTCGAGTGGTATAAAAATTAATAGATAGTGCATTGATATGACAATTACATCGTACTTAGCTTCCTGATGTGCGATAAGAAGTTCACTTTTAGTTGGCACCTAAGTTTTGGTTGTCATATCGAAAGTGAGGATGATAAGATATCTAGTGTGAATATAACTTTCGACGAAACACATTTTGAAATATTATACCTATACTGTTAAAAAGATATTTTAACAATAGAAAAAGTAAAATAAATCTACTAATCTTGGTTTGGTTTTGAACAAGTATGGAATTTGTAAATAATGTTCAGATATGTATAATATAAATAAGGTATACGATATAATGTAATAATGTCAACATTTTATTTTTGTATTCGCCTTTCTCTATTGTCACTGTTTTATTCCCTTTGTCAGAACTCAAAATTAATATACATAATATAATATAATTATTATTTTCATTCAAAAATATCCTAGTTCGTCCCACTGTATCTAATATTGCGCGATCCCGTTCGTTCTCTATCACTTTTGTCGTGTGTTCTTTCACGAGTAAAGAGAATGCGTGCGTGCTGTTTCTTGGTTTTCTTTGTTTTTATGTGTCTGTACTAGTTCTTCGCCCTCCGCGATGTACTTGAAGAGTGGAAAACTTCTCTTGTCTACTGGGAGAGCAAATTTCGCGCCTTTGGCAAGAAGTGCTTGTACGTCTTGTGGAAACTTTTTGTTGTATTGTTCACAAACCAATCTTTGGTTTGTTGTCTAGGACGGTATTGTTCAGTTTGTTCTTCTCTTTTGACGTAATATCACTGTTCCCTAGCATACCATTAGACTTAGCTTTAACATCCATAAAATCAAAATGGACAAAAATATAACAATATACTGAGATACCTGAGCAAACTTTCCTAGAGATAGTTAGATAGTTAGCGCTGCTTACAGCTATGAAAAACGTTAAGCTGAATAACTTCTGTGTTTATTATCCGATTGTTACCAAATTTTCAAAGATAATCTGGCTTGCTATAGTTATCATATAAACCGAAAATGAACAATATGGCAATGGCGCAAAATTGCGCTTGTAATCAATTTTTTCGATTTACAAGGGCGGAAGGGGGCGTGGCCAAAATCCAAAATAAACTTGATCAGCGTGCAATAATAACACATACTGTCTCCAAATTTGGTAGTTCTAGCTCTTATATTAGCTGAGATCTAGATTTTCACACGGACAGACAGAAGGACAGACGGACAGAGAGACAGACGGGCATGGCTATATCGACTCGGCTGTTGACCCTGAGCCAGAATATATATACTTTATGGGGTCGGAGGTGTCTCATTCTGCCTGTTACATACATTTTCGGTTTGAACAAAGTTATAATACCCTTCTACTCTATGAGTAGCGGGTATAACTACCATATCTGGATTCGGTAATCAATAGAGTAGGAAACAAATTAAAACTTAAATGGTATAAGAAACCGATGACATCTGGAAGACTTATTATTTATAACTCAAGACATCCAAAGACAATGATTATGAATAGGGCAAGAGGCTGTATAAAACGAATGTTGGACATATCGGACAAAATGTATCATAAAGAAATTAAAAAAGAAGTAACAACAAGTAAAGAAAGTTACAGCCCAGGGCGCCCGACAGTAAGATACCATTCGCCCAGTTTCGAAACAAATTATCACACATTTAATTCCATCAAAAAACTCTGCACAAGTTCATCCGCCACCTATTGTTTAAATTAGATCTATCTTTGAATAGTGTCATCTACATACATGTGAAAACATAGCAATCAGCTGTACACACGCTACGGCTGAAACAAAGAATTGTGACGATGACGAACGCTATGCTGCAAAGGCGCAAGAAGTGTAACTATGGAAAACGTTTAGATAAATATGTTCTGTGTTTATTGTTCGATCAGATTGTAATTTTGAGAATAGATTTATATTGTAATTATCTTTATTCATACCAAAGAAAGCAGAAAGCTATAACTTCAATACTTTTCCTAATAATCGTAAATTATTGATTTGCGTGGGCGGTGGGCGTGACATCGAAAAATTAAAATAAACTCGATCTACTTATGGTATACAGGAACCTTCATGTGAAATTAGGTGCCTCTAGCTTTTGTAATAACTGAGATGTAGCGTTCAAACGGACAGACGGACAGACAGACGGACATGGCTCAATCGACTCAGCTAGTGCTCCTAAGTCAGAATATATATACTTTGTGGGGTCTGCCACGCCTCCTTCTGCCTATTACATACTTTTGCACAAACTTAGTATACCATTTTTGACCATTTTCAATGGTCGAGTGGTATAAAAATTAATAGATAGTGCATTGATATGACAATTACATCATACTTAGCTTCCTGATGTGCGATAAGAAGTTCACTTTTAGTTGGCACCTAAGTTTTGGTTGTCTTCGATATGAGTGAGGATGATAAAGGAAAATGAAGGACCTTTACTTTTGTAGTTGGATAAGATATCTAGTGTGAATATAACTTTCGAGGAAACACATTTTGAAATATTATACCTATACTGTTAAAAAGATATTTTAACAATAGAAATAGTAAAATAAATCTACTAATCTTGGTTTGGTTTTGAACAAGTATGGAATTTGTAAATAATGTTCAGATATGTATAATATAAATAAGGTATACGATATAATGTAATAATGTCAACATTTTATTTTTGTATTCGCCTTTCTCTATTGTCACTGTTTTATTCCCTTTGTCAGAACTCAAAATTAATATACATAATATAATATAATTATTGTTTTCATTCAAAAATATCCTAGTTCGTCCCACTGTATCTAATATTGCGCGATCCCGTTCGTTCTCTATCACTTTTGTCGTGTGTTCTTTCACGAGTAAAGAGAATGCGTGCGTGCTGTTTCTTGGTTTTCTTTGTTTTTATGTGTCTGTACTAGTTCTTCGCCCTCCGCGATGTACTTGAAGAGTGGAAAACTTCTCTTGTCTACTGGGAGAGCAAATTTCGCGCCTTTGGCAAGAAGTGCTTGTACGTCTTGTGGAAACTTTTTTTTGTATTGTTCACAAACGAATCTTTGGTTTGTTGTCTAGGAAGTTATTGTTCAGTTTGTTCTTCTCTTTAGACGTAATATCACTGTTCCCTAGCATACCATTAGACTTAGCTTTAACATCCATAAAATCAAAATGGACAAAAATATAACAATATACTGAGATACCTGAGCAAACTTTCCTAGAGATAGTTAGATAGTTAGCGCTGCTTACAGCTATGAAAAACGTTAAGCTGAATAACTTCTGTGTTTATTATCCGATTGTTACCAAATTTTCAAAGATAATCTGGCTTGCTATAGTTATCATATAAACCGAAAATGAACAATATGGCAATGGCGCAAAATTGCGCTTGTAATCAATTTTTTTCGATTTACAAGGGCGGAAGGGGGCGTGGCCAAAATCCAAAATAAACTTGATCAGCGTGCAATAATAACACATACTGTCTCCAAATTTGGTAGTTCTAGCTCTTATATTAGCTGAGATCTAGATTTTCACACGGACAGACAGAAGGACAGACGGACAGACAGACAGACGGGCATGGCTATATCGACTCGGCTGTTGACCCTGAGCCAGAATATATATACTTTATGGGGTCGGAGGTGTCTCATTCTGCCTGTTACATACATTTTCGGTTTGAACAAATTTATAATACCCTTCTACTCTATGAGTAGCGGGTATAACTACCATATCTGGATTCGGTAATCAATAGAGTAGGAAACAAATTAAAACTTAAATGGTATAAGAAACATTTGACATCTGGAAGACTTATTATTTATAACTCAAGACATCCAAAGACAATGATTATGAATAGAGCAAGAGGCTGTATAAAACGAATGTTGGACATATCGGACAAAATGTATCATAAAGAAATTAAAAAAGAAGTAACAACAAGTAAAGAAAGTTACAGCCCAGGGCGCCCGACAGTAAGATACCATTCGCCCAGTTTCGAAACAAATTATCACACATTTAATTCCATCAAAAAACTCTGCACAAGTTCATCCGCCACCTATTGTTTAAATTAGATCTATCTTTGAATAGTGTCATCTACATACATGTGGAAACATAGCAATCAGCTGTACACACGCTACGGCTGAAACAAAGAATTGTGACGATGACGAACGCTATGCTGCAAAGGCGTAAGCAGTGTAACTATGGAAAACGTTTAGATAAATATGTTCTGTGTTTATTGTTCGATCAGATTGTAATTTTGAGAATAGATTTATATTGTAATTATCTATATTCATACCAAAGAAAGCAGAAAGCTATAACTTCAATACTTTTCCTAATAATCGTAAATTATTGATTTGCGTGGGCGGTGGGCGTGACATCGAAAAATTAAAATAAACTCGATCTACTTATGGTATACAGGAACCTTCATGTGAAATTAGGTGCCTCTAGCTTTTGTAATAACTGAGATGTAGCGTTCAAACGGACAGACGGACAGACAGACGGACATGGCTCAATCGACTCAGCTAGTGCTCCTAAGTCAGAATATATATACTTTGTGGGGTCTGCCACGCCTCCTTCTGCCTATTACATACTTTTGCACAAACTTAGTATACCATTTTTGACCATTTTCAATGGTCGAGTGGTATAAAAATTAATAGATAGTGCATTGATATGACAATTACATCGTACTTAGCTTCCTGATGTGCGATAAGAAGTTCACTTTTAGTTGGCACCTAAGTTTTGGTTGTCATATCGAAAGTGAGGATGATAAAGGAAAATGAAGGACCTTTACTTTTGTAGTTGGATAAGATATCTAGTGTGAATATAACTTTCGAGGAAACACATTTTGAAATATTATACCTATACTGTTAAAAAGATATTTTAACAATAGAAATAGTAAAATAAATCTACTAATCTTGGTTTGGTTTTGAACAAGTATGGAATTTGTAAATAATGTTCAGATATGTATAATATAAATAAGGTATACGATATAATGTAATAATGTCAACATTTTATTTTTGTATTCGCCTTTCTCTATTGTCACTGTTTTATTCCCTTTGTCAGAACTCAAAATTAATATACATAATATAATATAATTATTATTTTCATTCAAAAATATCCTAGTTCGTCCCACTGTATCTAATATTGCGCGATCCCGTTCGTTCTCTATCACTTTTGTCGTGTGTTCTTTCACGAGTAAAGAGAATGCGTGCGTGCTGTTTCTTGGTTTTCTTTGTTTTTATGTGTCTGTACTAGTTCTTCGCCCTCCGCGATGTACTTGAAGAGTGGAAAACTTCTCTTGTCTACTGGGAGAGCAAATTTCGCGCCTTTGGCAAGAAGTGCTTGTACGTCTTGTGGAAACTTTTTTGTTGTATTGTTCACAAACCAATCTTTGGTTTGTTGTCTAGGACGTTATTGTTCAGTTTGTTCTTCTCTTTTGACGTAATATCACTGTTCCCTAGCATACCATTAGACTTAGCTTTAACATCCATAAAATCAAAATGGACAAAAATATAACAATATACTGAGATACCTGAGCAAACTTTCCTAGAGATAGGTAGATAGTTAGCGCTGCTTACAGCTATGAAAAACGTTAAGCTGAATAACTTCTGTGTTTATTATCCGATTGTTACCAAATTTTCAAAGATAATCTGGCTTGCTATAGTTATCATATAAACCGAAAATGAACAATATGGCAATGGCGCAAAATTGCGCTTGTAATCAATTTTTTTCGATTTACAAGGGCGGAAGGGGGCGTGGCCAAAATCCAAAATAAACTTGATCAGCGTGCAATAATAACACATACTGTCTCCAAATTTGGTAGTTCTAGCTCTTATATTAGCTGAGATCTAGATTTTCACACGGACAGACAGAAGGACAGACGGACAGAGAGACAGACGGGCATGGCTATATCGACTCGGCTGTTGACCCTGAGCCAGAATATATATACTTTATGGGGTCGGAGGTATCTCATTCTGCCTTTTACATACATTTTCGGTTTGAACAAAGTTATAATACCCTTCTACTCTATGAGTAGCGGGTATAACTACCATATCTGGATTCGGTAATCAATAGAGTAGGAAACAAATTAAAACTTAAATGGTATAAGAAACCGATGACATCTGGAAGACTTATTATTTATAACTCAAGACATCCAAAGACAATGATTATGAATAGAGCAAGAGGCTGTATAAAACGAATGTTGGACATATCGGACAAAATGTATCATAAAGAAATTAAAAAAGAAGTAACAACAAGTAAAGAAAGTTACAGCCCAGGGCGCCCGACAGTAAGATACCATTCGCCCAGTTTCGAAACAAATTATCACACATTTAATTCCATCAAAAAACTCTGCACAAGTTCATCCGCCACCTATTGTTTAAATTAGATCTATCTTTGAATAGTGTCATCTACATACATGTGAAAACATAGCAATCAGCTGTACACACGCTACGGCTGAAACAAAGAATTGTGACGATGACGAACGCTATGCTGCAAAGGCGCAAGCAGTGTAACTATGGAAAACGTTTAGATAAATATGTTCTGTGTTTATTGTTCGATCAGATTGTAATTTTGAGAATATATTTATATTGTAATTATCTATATTCATACCAAAGAAAGCAGAAAGCTATAACTTCAATACTTTTCCTAATAATCGTAAATTATTGATTTGCGTGGGCGGTGGGCGTGACATCGAAAAATTAAAATAAACTCGATCTACTTATGGTATACAGGAACCTTCATGTGAAATTAGGTGCCTCTAGCTTTTGTAATAACTGAGATGTAGCGTTCAAACGGACAGACGGACAGACAGACGGACATGGCTCAATCGACTCAGCTAGTGCTCCTAAGTCAGAATATATATACTTTGTGGGGTCTGCCACGCCTCCTTCTGCCTATTACATACTTTTGCACAAACTTAGTATACCATTTTTGACCATTTTCAATGGTCGAGTGGTATAAAAATTAATAGATAGTGCATTGATATGACAATTACATCGTACTTAGCTTCCTGATGTGCGATAAGAAGTTCACTTTTAGTTGGCACCTAAGTTTTGGTTGTCATATCGAAAGTGAGGATGATAAGATATCTAGTGTGAATATAACTTTCGACGAAACACATTTTGAAATATTATACCTATACTGTTAAAAAGATATTTTAACAATAGAAAAAGTAAAATAAATCTACTAATCTTGGTTTGGTTTTGAACAAGTATGGAATTTGTAAATAATGTTCAGATATGTATAATATAAATAAGGTATACGATATAATGTAATAATGTCAACATTTTATTTTTGTATTCGCCTTTCTCTATTGTCACTGTTTTATTCCCTTTGTCAGAACTCAAAATTAATATACATAATATAATATAATTATTATTTTCATTCAAAAATATCCTAGTTCGTCCCACTGTATCTAATATTGCGCGATCCCGTTCGTTCTCTATCACTTTTGTCGTGTGTTCTTTCACGAGTAAAGAGAATGCGTGCGTGCTGTTTCTTGGTTTTCTTTGTTTTTATGTGTCTGTACTAGTTCTTCGCCCTCCGCGATGTACTTGAAGAGTGGAAAACTTCTCTTGTCTACTGGGAGAGCAAATTTCGCGCCTTTGGCAAGAAGTGCTTGTACGTCTTGTGGAAACTTTTTGTTGTATTGTTCACAAACCAATCTTTGGTTTGTTGTCTAGGACGGTATTGTTCAGTTTGTTCTTCTCTTTTGACGTAATATCACTGTTCCCTAGCATACCATTAGACTTAGCTTTAACATCCATAAAATCAAAATGGACAAAAATATAACAATATACTGAGATACCTGAGCAAACTTTCCTAGAGATAGTTAGATAGTTAGCGCTGCTTACAGCTATGAAAAACGTTAAGCTGAATAACTTCTGTGTTTATTATCCGATTGTTACCAAATTTTCAAAGATAATCTGGCTTGCTATAGTTATCATATAAACCGAAAATGAACAATATGGCAATGGCGCAAAATTGCGCTTGTAATCAATTTTTTTCGATTTACAAGGGCGGAAGGGGGCGTGGCCAAAATCCAAAATAAACTTGATCAGCGTGCAATAATAACACATACTGTCTCCAAATTTGGTAGTTCTAGCTCTTATATTAGCTGAGATCTAGATTTTCACACGGACAGACAGAAGGACAGACGGACAGAGAGACAGACGGGCATGGCTATATCGACTCGGCTGTTGACCCTGAGCCAGAATATATATACTTTATGGGGTCGGAGGTGTCTCATTCTGCCTGTTACATACATTTTCGGTTTGAACAAAGTTATAATACCCTTCTACTCTATGAGTAGCGGGTATAACTACCATATCTGGATTCGGTAATCAAAAGAGTAGGAAACAAATTAAAACTTAAATGGTATAAGAAACCGATGACATCTGGAAGACTTATTATTTATAACTCAAGACATCCAAAGACAATGATTATGAATAGGGCAAGAGGCTGTATAAAACGAATGTTGGTCATATCGGACAAAATGTATCATAAAGAAATTAAAAAAGAAGTAACAACAAGTAAAGAAAGTTACAGCCCAGGGCGCCCGACAGTAAGATACCATTCGCCCAGTTTCGAAACAAATTATCACACATTTAATTCCATCAAAAAACTCTGCACAAGTTCATCCGCCACCTATTGTTTAAATTAGATCTATCTTTGAATAGTGTCATCTACATACATGTGAAAACATAGCAATCAGCTGTACACACGCTACGGCTGAAACAAAGAATTGTGACGATGACGAACGCTATGCTGCAAAGGCGCAAGAAGTGTAACTATGGAAAACGTTTAGATAAATATGTTCTGTGTTTATTGTTCGATCAGATTGTAATTTTGAGAATAGATTTATATTGTAATTATCTTTATTCATACCAAAGAAAGCAGAAAGCTATAACTTCAATACTTTTCCTAATAATCGTAAATTATTGATTTGCGTGGGCGGTGGGCGTGACATCGAAAAATTAAAATAAACTCGATCTACTTATGGTATACAGGAACCTTCATGTGAAATTAGGTGCCTCTAGCTTTTGTAATAACTGAGATGTAGCGTTCAAACGGACAGACGGACAGACAGACGGACATGGCTCAATCGACTCAGCTAGTGCTCCTAAGTCAGAATATATATACTTTGTGGGGTCTGCCACGCCTCCTTCTGCCTATTACATACTTTTGCACAAACTTAGTATACCATTTTTGACCATTTTCAATGGTCGAGTGGTATAAAAATTAATAGATAGTGCATTGATATGACAATTACATCGTACTTAGCTTCCTGATGTGCGATAAGAAGTTCACTTTTAGTTGGCACCTAAGTTTTGGTTGTCATATCGAAAGTGAGGATGATAAAGGAAAATGAAGGACCTTTACTTTTGTAGTTGGATAAGATATCTAGTGTGAATATAACTTTCGAGGAAACACATTTTGAAATATTATACCTATACTGTTAAAAAGATATTTTAACAATAGAAAAAGTAAAATAAATCTACTAATCTTGGTTTGGTTTTTGAACAAGTATGGAATTTGTAAATAATGTTCAGATATGTATAATATAAATAAGGTATACGATATAATGTAATAATGTCAACATTTTATTTTTGTATTCGCCTTTCTCTATTGTCACTGTTTTATTCCCTTTGTCAGAACTCAAAATTAATATACATAATATAATATAATTATTATTTTCATTCAAAAATATCCTAGTTCGTCCCACTGTATCTAATATTGCGCGATCCCGTTCGTTCTCTATCACTTTTGTCGTGTGTTCTTTCACGAGTAAAGAGAATGCGTGCGTGCTGTTTCTTGGTTTTCTTTGTTTTTATGTGTCTGTACTAGTTCTTCGCCCTCCGCGATGTACTTGAAGAGTGGAAAACTTCTCTTGTCTACTGGGAGAGCAAATTTCGCGCCTTTGGCAAGAAGTGCTTGTACGTCTTGTGGAAACTTTTTTGTTGTATTGTTCACAAACGAATCTTTGGTTTGTTGTCTAGGACGTTATTGTTCAGTTTGTTCTTCTCTTTTGACGTAATATCACTGTTCCCTAGCATACCATAAGACTTAGCTTAACATCCATAAAATCAAAATGGACAAAAATATAACAATATACTGAGATACCTGAGCAAACTTTCCTAGAGATAGTTAGATAGTTAGCGCTGCTTACAGCTATGAAAAACGTTAAGCTGAATAACTTCTGTGTTTATTATCCGATTGTTACCAAATTTTCAAAGATAATCTGGCTTGCTATAGTTATCATATAAACCGAAAATGAACAATATAGCAATGGCGCAAAATTGCGCTTGTAATCAATTTTTTTCGATTTACAAGGGCGGAAGGGGGCGTGGCCAAAATCCAAAATAAACTTGATCAGCGTGCAATAATAACACATACTGTCTCCAAATTTGGTAGTTCTAGCTCTTATATTAGCTGAGATCTAGATTTTCACACGGACAGACAGAAGGACAGACGGACAGAGAGACAGACGGGCATGGCTATATCGACTCGGCTGTTGACCCTGAGCCAGAATATATATACTTTATGGGGTCGAAGGTGTCTCATTCTGCCTGTTACATACATTTTCGGTTTGAACAAAGTTATAATACCCTTCTACTCTATGAGTAGCGGGTATAACTACCATATCTGGATTCGGTAATCAATAGAGTAGGAAACAAATTAAAACTTAAATGGTATAAGAAACCGATGACATCTGGAAGACTTATTATTTATAACTCAAGACATCCAAAGACAATGATTATGAATAGAGCAAGAGGCTGTATAAAACGAATGTTGGACATATCGGACAAAATGTATCATAAAGAAATTAAAAAACAAGTAACAACAAGTAAAGAAAGTTACAGCCCAGGGCGCCCGACAGTAAGATACCATTCGCCCAGTTTCGAAACAAATTATCACACATTTAATTCCATCAAAAAACTCTGCACAAGTTCATCCGCCACCTATTGTTTAAATTAGATCTATCTTTGAATAGTGTCATCTACATACATGTGGAAACATAGCAATCAGCTGTACACACGCTACGGCTGAAACAAAGAATTGTGACGATGACGAACGCTATGCTGCAAAGGCGCAAGCAGTGTAACTATGGAAAACGTTTAGATAAATATGTTCTGTGTTTATTGTTCGATCAGATTGTAATTTTGAGAATAGATTTATATTGTAATTATCTATATTCATACCAAAGAAAGCAGAAAGCTATAACTTCAATACTTTTCCTAATAATCGTAAATTATTGATTTGCGTGGGCGGTGGGCGTGACATCGAAAAATTAAAATAAACTCGATCTACTTATGGTATACAGGAACCTTCATGTGAAATTAGGTGCCTCTAGCTTTTGTAATAACTGAGATGTAGCGTTCAAACGGACAGACGGACAGACAGACGGACATGGCTCAATCGACTCAGCTAGTGCTCCTAAGTCAGCATATGTGGGGTCTGCCACGCCTCCTTCTGCCTATTACATACATTTTCCACAAACTTAGTATACTATTTTTGACCATTTTCAATGGTCGAGTGGTATAAAAATTAATAGATAGTGCATTGATATGACAATTACATCATACTTAGCTTCCTGATGTGCGATAAGAAGTTCACTTTTAGTTGGCACCTAAGTTTTGGTTGTTATATCGAAAGTGAGGATGATAAAGGAAAATGAAGGACCTTTACTTTTGTAGTTGGATAAGATATCTAGTGTGAATATAACTTTCGAGGAAACACATTTTGAAATATTATACCTATACTGTTAAAAAGATATTTTAACAATAGAAAAAGTAAAATAAACCTACTAATCTTGGTTTGGTTTTGAACAAGTATGGAATTTGTAAATAATGTTCAGATATGTATAATATAAATAAGGTATACGATACAACGAGCCCCTAGATATAAAAGATTTTAGAAACCCAAGGCCTTATGTCGACAAAAAGTAAAAAAACTTATGCAATTTGTTTATAAAGCAGCTGCAATATGGCTAAAAACCTTGTTTGATTTGATAACCTAAAAAGATGGGATGCCCCAGATGTTTAATCCCACGATACCAAACCTTCGCCTTGCTACAAACCTGTAAAAAACATTAAGTAGTAATGTGTTCTATATAAAGTATATTCCATTGATTTCCATACCCTAGAATAGCTTAATGAGTAAACTGAGATTCACGAAAGTGCACGAAACCCGTCAACAGGTACAGGTATGATAATTACTGAATAAAGAAAGAAATGACAGCAACAAAGAAGGACGCAAATCGTGCTTTTATAACCCCCAGTATTACGTATGAGAATTTTCCCAATCAACAGGTAAGCAACAGGTATTATTTATCGTACAGGTGTGAGAGGGTGTGTGTATGCTCGCAGCTTATCAATGAAGGAAAACTACAATATAACGACGTTAAAACATCAATAACCGATGTGAGCGAGCGAACAAAATCAGTAAGAAATTCATTAATACAATAAACAAGTAAGAACGGCTACAGTCAAGTGTTGACTATATAACCCCTTGGATTTTTCAAGGTTATGAAACAAATCAGATTTAAAAAACTGTTATTGGTAAACGTGTTTTTCAAAGAAAAATAATAAACAACACATATTATTTAAAGTTAGACGCCAAGCAGTCCAAGCAGTTGGAAAAAAACACTGCTTGGAAAGAATATTGCTTGCTTGCTTGCAGTGGGCGCAGTGCAAATCTATATGAAACGTTGAATAACTTTTATGTTCATTATCCGATCGGAACCAAATTTTCAGCTATTATCATTAGTTATCATTCACACCAAAACTGAATACTCTAGCTTTATTATTGCGCTTGCTATACGGCTTATCGATTTGCGGGGGCGGAAGTAGGCGTGGCCCAAATTTTGATAAAAATTCTACAGCGTATGATTCACATAAGTGTTGTCAAATTTGGTGGCTATAGCTTTTTTAGTTTCTGAGTAATGGGCGTTCATACAGACGGACAGACTGACATGGCCTAATCGACTCGGCTAGTGATCCTGAGCAAGAATATATATGCATATACTTTATGGGTTCGCAGATGCCTCCTTCTGCCTGTTACGCACATTTCGACAAACACAATAGTCCATGTATTTTTTTAAAATCCATGGTTTCAATAGCCAAACGGACTTCGAATTAAAGCTTGCATTTTATAGATACGCAAAGACACACATGCACACTCGATCGTATAACAAATGAGACGCTCGATCGATTCTCGCACTTAACCGGCTATTTTGATTCTACCGACGGAGAGATCTTTACTTAGCTCTGGCGGCCAGTCGCCGATGTCACATCAAAGATGTCGTACCGCGATCTTTCCTTACTTGTTATTGTTATTATTTTATTATGTCATTGGGCCGTTGAAAAGAGTCAAAAAATTCAGTACTGAGTTTGTGGAAATGTACATATGTAACAGGCAGAAGGAGGCGGGGCAGACCTCACATAGTATATATTTTCTTGCTCAGGATCACCAGCCGACTCTATTGAGCCATGTCAGTCTGTCTGTCCGTTTGAACGTCTAGATCTCAGCTATTACAAAAGCTAGAGAAGTAACATAGGTATGAACATAGATAATAACAATATAAATCTATTCTCAAAATTACAATCCAATCGGACCATAAACACAGAAGTTATCCATGTTTTCGTTTTCCGTACTTCCACTGCTTGCGCCCGTGCTGCGCGTCGTGACGCCATCGTCACGATGCTTTGTTTCAGCCATAGCGTGTGTACAGCTATTGCTATGTTTTCATATGTAGATGGTGCTATTCAAAGATAGATCTATTTTAAACAATAGGTGGGGGATGAACTTGTACAGAGTACTGGGCGAATGGTATCTTACTGTCGGGCGCGCTCGACTGTAGCTATCTTTACTTGTTCTTCATAACCATTAAGGCACATTGGCCTTGCTATAAACCTGTAAAAAAAAAACTAAATAGTAATGTGTTCTATATAAAGTATATTCCATTGATTTCAATGTTCTTGCGAAAATTTATAAAAATGAAAGAAGGAAACAAATTATTTAAACTATAATTAATTATTCATATGGAATTAAAGATTTTAATTAATTTAGCAAGTATTTAATACTGATGCATAAGAGCAAAAGAAGGAATGGGTGAATGCATTTAACACTTGGTTGTTTTAGTGTGTGTGTGAGAGGTGTGTGTTCTGAATTTCATACTAGTTTTAATATGCATGTAATCGTTATCATTGTGTTTTTTTTTTTTTTTTTTTTTGTATCGCTTTACGGTAGGAAAATTAAAATCTTCTAAAGATACCGTTGGTGGCATGCACGATTCATAACCCCTGGTGAGATTATGCTTACGTACTAAAACTAAAACCTCCGTATGCTCCTCAGTCCTGTAAACGCTCACCAGAACTGCCAATCAAGGTAAGACTTCGATGAGCAGGATGTTAAGCCAGCGCTCTCCCTTCCTGAGATATTGGCCATGTAGCGCACCTCCTTCCACCCTTTAGTCGCCTTTTACGACAAGCCGGGTACGCTGAGGTACCGCCACCTCACAGGAACACTCCTTCGTGTTTTAGTTGCCAGCTCTGTTGGACATCTCGTCGGCACGGACTCGTTTCATCATATTAGTGATGATGCGGTGTCCCAGCTCCAATTTATTTACATTCGCCGTCATCGCCGTGATCAATTCATTTGGACCAAGCGAAGCTCCAGTCAACGCTTTCAACTGGGTCTCTGGGGCTGCCGATGTGATGGCTGCCTTTCTGCTAGCGTATTTAGCATAATCCTTGAAGAATAGCCTGTGGTCTATGAGGACTCCGTGGTACTTCAATGACTCAGCTGAAGTCACCTGGGTTCCAGCGACTGAGCCTTGCATGTCCTCCACGTTTTTCCTGCTGCTTAATAAGACAGCTTCGGTTTTGTGTGCCGCTATTGTAAGTCCAGCTTTCTCAAACCAGCCGATGGCCGCTCTAATTGTTACGTTGCACTTCTCCTGGATTTCCATTATCGTTTTGGCGACTGCAGTTATAGCCACGTCGTCTGCGAAGCAATGCAGCTCAGCTTCCTGATTGCCAGTATACCATCGTACATGATGTTCCACAGGATCGGTCCAAGTACAGATCCTTGTGGAACACCAGCCGAGACTCGGTAACTTTTCGGTCCATCTTCCGTATCATACCAGAGGACACGATTTCAAAAATAGCTGCCTACAGCGATCCTGAAGTACTCCGGGATACCCATCGTGTACATTGCATCGAGGATTAACGGCCGTGTTAAAAGCGTTTTTAACGTCCAGCGTGACAATCGCACAGTATTCTTTACTGCCACCTAGCCATCTGTCGCCCTCGAGCGCGTTCTTGGCAAGGTTTCTCACTGCCGTGAGTGCGTTGAGGGTACTCTTTCCCTTTCGAAAGCCATATTGGTGGCTGCTTAGACCGTTTATGCTCTCGGTTACGGCCTCTATTCAGGCATATAGGATGCGCTCAAATAGTTTTCCACAGCGGGCGGTAGCTGTCTGCAACTTATGCTGCACCTTTCCCTTTAGGCAAAAGTACCAGCTTCTGGTTTTAAAACCGGAATAACTCCGCAACAATGTTGACCAGGACATCAGGATCCGAAGGGGGGACATCTCTCTTCCGTAGTTTGTTGCTTACCAGCTTATAGGCCAGACCCCAAGTGTCGTCTACGCTATCCAGCAAGATCTTGTAGGCCTGTCTGCAACTTATGCTGCACCTTTCCCTTTAGGCAAAAGTACCAGCTTCTGGCTTTATAACGGGAATAACTCCGCAACAATGTTGGCCAGGACATCAGGATCCGAAGGAGGGACATCTCTCTTCCGCAGTTTGTTGCTTACCAGCTTATAGGCCAGACCCAAAGTGTCGTCGTCTACGCTATCCAGCAAGATCTTGTAGGCCTGTGCCTTGGCTGCCGAGATTCCTTGCTTGAACGCGGTTCGCTTGGACAGCGCCCTCTCGCATGATTGACAAGAGTGTCTAGCATCTCCTCGAATTGGTCAGTGCTGTCGATAGGCGGGGCGTAGCAGCTATAAATATGCACACCCTTCACCCTCGCATATGCGATATCACGCATCGGCAAGTAGGCCCGTTCCTGGACGTGGAGAGGGCTGCAACACTTTATAGCTGCTTTGCCTGACCATCGAAGGGTTTCCAATTCCCGGGGAGTAGGGCTCGCTTAAGAGCATGATGTCTATGCTGCGCTCCGCCGTAGTCTAAGCCAGAAGGCTCTGAGCAGCTGCTTAAGCTGGATGATTTTAATTGGGTCCATCATCGTCACGGCTCTTGACTCCTTTTACGATGTTCGCTTTGTAGGTGGGGCACGCGAAACCACCTGTCGAGTGATTCCTATCGACATTCTCGCTGCAAATGAGGCATTTTGGCAGGGCCCCGGATCCTTTTGCCTTATGACCTTTCACGCCGCACCGCAGAGAGCAGTGGGAGCGGTCGGCTGCGTTGCAGTTGGTGGCCCTATGGCCATATCCCAAGCACCTGAAGCATATTGTAGGACGTACATCCTGGTTGATGCGGACCGTGACCAGCCTTCGTTTACCGAACCCTTTTTAAGCACAGTGATTGCGTCGTTTGCACTGAGCATAACAGTCGCTATCTGTGTGCCGTCTCGCATTTTGCGCAGGCCCCTCACATCATCTGGGGTAACATTGATGCCTTTAAATTGTGAGACCATGCAGCTATAGAGTTCTTCTACAGTGGTCGCCTCATCCATTCCGCTACAAGTTAGCGCCATTCTCTGCGTACCCGTGCGTACCGCCGACATTTCCTTAAGGGACTCTTCGATGGCTCACCTGTATAAGGGTACGTTTTCGGATGCTTTGCCCTTTACCTCGAGCAGTAACTCCCCCAGTTGAGTCCTTCTTATTCTCCTCACTTGATTGCCCAACTCGCTTAGGTTCGGATCTGCTCTCATCTTAAGCAGTATATCGGCATACGATGCTTCGCCTGTCTTCTTTACTATAAACGCCTCGGGCTTCACCTTTGTCCAATCAACCGTGCTGCTAGTGTTCTTAGCGACCGCTGCATAGCTGGCTGGGCTTGGCACCTTTGGTTTGGTAGCAGCCACTTTGCGAACCTTGTTTAGAGGAGGCAACACTGGCAACTTCTCTGTGACGCTTTTTAGGGCCGACGCCACTGGACGCTTCTTCAGGATCTCTGCCTCTGTCTGTATAGCGATGCTTTTAGCGGGGCCCGCTACTTTGACAGAGCTTTGCTGCAGCTGGATCGCTCTTGTATTAAGAGCAGCCAGATCCGTTATTTCTCCTTTAGTCTCCTTGGTGACATGACGCTGCGTCTCAAATGCGCACAGTACCAGATTTATCTTGGCATTCATCATGTTCAAGATGCTCCTCAGGTTCTTGAGCTGGAGCGCTGACAGGTATAATGGCCGGATTGGCGAACCTGATGGGGACTTCGCTGATGGTTTCTGCGTTGGCACGCTGATGAAATCGGCGGTCTTCTTCAGGCTTGTTGCATTAGGTGCTAAGAAGGCCAAGATCCCCATCTCTACAACACCGCCTTGGCCGGGTAACGGCGACGTTGACATCTGCGGGCCAACTTGATTCGTCGTCATGTCCGCCGGGACTGAGCTATTGGCTCCCCGCACCGCAATTAACACACCCCTTGTGGGCGACCTCGACATTCTCGAGCTCTTCCTGAATGGGTCATCGGGGGCAATGCCCCCTTCGGAACTATCCATTACAGGCACCAGATGTACACTCGTGGAGCACTGAATTTAGCAAGGGTCTCTACTTAGGCACCGCGATGGTAAGAGGTTGATGATTAGTCTGTCCGTGATATATAAATATTTATATTAATATAAATCTTGTTGATGTTTGCAATTTAAGCAAATATCCACTTCAATAAAAATTCAAATTTTAAATTATTATTTGAATATTGATATTAGCGTACAAAATTCAAGTTGAATATTTGAATTACGCGTCCAACTGATCGAGCAGCCCTGGCAGCGCCGTTGATCTGGCAACGCCACTCAGGTCCGATCGCTTACTGACGTAAGTTCGCAGCGCTGACAGCTGTTGTTCTCCGCCGGCCACAATGGCATGATTTAAAAAAGGAGAAAGCGAGGAAAAGTTGAGTGAAAATTAAATTTGCACTTTCACCCAGCCCTCACGGCGCTCTCCCCGCACCCACCACCAATAAGCGCAGTGATGTGACCTGGGAAAAAACTCACGGTTTGGATTCCAGAACCCGGAGAACTTCGCAGTGAGTATTCCTACCGGTGCAGCAGACTTTGACCAAGCACTTTGCTCTTTCAGGTCAGAACTCTGGGCAGGAAAACCGCAGAAACACAGGAAAAATTCTTCACTACCAAAAAACACGCCTTGCTGTTCTGTTGTTAGTCGTAAGTCGTCCTGTTATCATATCATTGTGTGTATATGCATGTGTGTGATCAATTGTGTGTGAGCATGATTGTGTATGACTGAGTATGTTTGTGAAATGTGTGTTATTTAATTAATCTTTTTTCCACTATATCACTATTCATTATCACTATTTCTTTTCCCCAAGGTTTAGAATTTGTTACAGATTAAGGGTAAGAGATGTGTGGCGTCTCAGCCGGCCAACAATCCAAAGCCCAATTTTTACTCCGCCAAAAGAGACAACCTTAGAATTTTGTAACAGAAAATTATTATATGCAAGTTTTCCCAAAATGATATTAATTGTTTATTTTAATAAAGACACTAGTTCCGTGTTAATTTTATTAAGGTTTATTTAATTTAATCAAAGCGGGATATTTTTTGTTGTAATCGGTTTGCAAGTAAACTTCGACTGCCCAAAATGTGCAAACCTTGCTGTCATCACGCGTTTCTTGCAGACCTTTCTAGAAGCGTCAGTTCGTTTACCGTTCAAACGGTAAATCGCCTCGGCTAACGCGCTGCACATGTTCCGTTCGGATAAACCTCGCAATTCGAGTAAATTCGCTCTTAGATGAGTGCGTTCTTTGTATAACTCTGAATTCCAACTGAACTCAACGTCACAGTGGGCTGAGAGTAATTAATTTCTGACTCAGGTTAGTTATGGGAACCTGAAGCCAACGTACTCGGGTTAACTCCTCCCTTCTTCAAGTGTGGGCCGTCCTCGGCTCGCTCTAGGGCTCTTTTTAGGGCAATGATTTTTATACCCGCTACTCATAGAGTAGAAGGGTATTATAACTTTGTTCAAACCGAAAATGTATGTAACAGGCAGAAGGAGACACCTCCGACCCCATAAAGTATATATATTCTGGCTCAGGATCAACAGCCGAGTCGATATAGCCATGTCCGTCTGTCCGTCTGTCTGTCTGTCCGTCTGTCTGTCCGTGTGAAAATCTAGATCTCAGCTATTATAAGAGCTAGAACTACCAAATTTGGTGACAGTATGTGTTATTATTGCACGCTGATCAAGTTTATTTTGGATTTTGGCCACGCCCCCTTCCGCCCCCGCAAATCGTAAAAAATTGATTACAAGCGCAATTTTGATGCCATATTCTTCATTTTCGGTTTATATGATAACTATAGCTCGGCAGATGATCTTTGATTTGGTAACAATCGGATAATAAACACAGAAGTTATTCAGCTTAACGTTTTCCATGCCGGCAGCGCTGCTTGCGGCATTGTGCCGAATTGTGTGTGCGTGTACGGTGGTGAAATGGGTTAAGTTGTGGACTGCAAAACGAACAGTACTATTATGCATTTACGATTTTGACTTTGCATAAATATTGTAAGTCCATACCCTTTTACGGTCAAAATATAATTGTAGCCATTTTTTTATGTTCCGCAAATAAATAATGTAAGAGCAGCTGGGTAGCGGGTATATTACAGTCGAGCATACTCGAGTGTAGCTTTCTTACCTGTTTTTTTAGACCATGGATTAAAAAAATACATGGTCTATTGTGTTTGGTGAAATGTGCGTAACAGGCAGAAGGAGGCATCTGCGAACCCATAAAGTATATGCATATATATTCTTGCTCAGGATCACTAGCCGAGTCGATTAGGCCATGTCAGTCTGTCCGTCTGTATGAACGCCTATATCTCAGAAACTAAAAAAGCTATAGCCACAAAATTTGACAACACTTATGTGAATCATACGCTGTAAAATTTTTATCAAAATTTGGGCCACGCCTACTTCCGCACCCGCAAATCGATAAGCCGTATAGCAAGTGCAATAATAAAGCTAGAGTATTCAGTTTTGGTGTGAATGATAACTAATGATAAAAGCTGAAAATTTGGTTCCGATCGGATAATGAACATAAAAGTTATTCAACGTTTCATATAGATTTGCACTGCGCCCACTGCAAGCAAGCAAGCAATATTCTTTCCAAGCAGTGTTTTTTTCCAACTGCTTGGACTGCTTGGCGTCTAACTTAAAATAATATGTGTTGTTTATTATTTTTTTTTGAAAAATACGTTTACCAATAATAGTTTTCTAAATCTGATTTGTTTCATAACCTTGAAAAATCCATGGGGTTATACAGTCAACACTTGACTGTAGCCGTTCTTACTTGTTTATTGTATTAATGAATTTCTTACTGATTTTGTTCGCTCGCTCACATCGGTTATTGATGTTTTAGCGTCGTTATATTGTAGTTTTCCTTCATTGATAAGCTGCGAGCATACACACACCCTCTCACACCTGTACGATAAATATTACCTGTTGCTTACCTGTTGATTGGCAAAATTCTCATACGTAATAATGGGGGTTATAAAAGCACGATTGGCGTCCTTCTTTGTTGCCTTCATTTCTTTCTTTATTCAGTAATTATCATACCTGTACCTGTTGACGGGTTTCGTGCACTTTCGTGAATCTCAGTTTACTCATTAAGCTATTCTAGGGTATGGAAATCAATGGAATACACTTTATATAGAACACATTACTTTTTAGTTTTTTTTACAGGTTTGTAGCAAGGCGAACTGCCGTAATTGAACGTAGATCTTATGCTTCTTTGGTATCGTGGGATTAAACATCTGGGGCATCCCATCTCTTTAGGTTATCAAATCAAACAAGGCTTTTAGCCATATTGCAGCTGCTTTATAAACAAATTGCATAAGTTTTTTCTCGAAAGTTATATTCACACTAGATATCTTATCCAACTACAAAAGTAAAGGTCCTTCATTTTTCTTTATGAACCTCACTTTCGATATAACAACCAAAACTTAGGTGCCAACTAAAAGTGAACTTCTTATCCCACATCAGGAAGCTAAGTATGATGTAATTGTCATATCAATGCACTATCTATTATTTTTATACCACTCGACCATTAAAAATGGTCAAAAATGGTATACTAAGTTTGTGCAAAAGTATGTAACAGGCAGAAGGAGGCGTGGCAGACCCCACAAAGTATATATATTCTGACTCAGGATCACTAGCTGAGTCGATTGAGCCATGTCTGAGCCGTCTGTCTGTCTGTCCGTCTGTCCGTTTGAACGTCTAGATCTCAGCTTTTACAAAAGCTAGAGACACCTAATTTCACATGAAGGTTCCTGTATACCATAGGTAGATCGAGTTTATTTTCAATTTTCGATGTCACCCCCACCGCCCACGCCAATCGATAATTTACTATTATTAGGAAAAGTATTAAAGTTACAGCTTTCTGCTTTGGTATGAGCATAGATAATTACAATATAAATCTATTCTCAAAATTACAATCCGATCGAACAATAAACACAGAAGATATTCATCTAAAGATTTTCCATAGATACACTGCTTGCGCCTTTGCAGCATATCGTGACGTCATCGTCACGATGCTTTGTTTCAGTAGCGTGTGTACAGCTGATTGCTATGATTTCACATCTAGATGGCGCTATTCAAAGATAGATCTAACTTAAACAATAGGTGGCGGATGAACTTGTGCAGAGTTTTTTTAATGGAATTAAATGTGTGATAATTTGTTTCGAAACTGGGCGAATGGTATCTTACTGTCGGGCGCGCTCGACTGTAGCTTTCTTTCCTTTTTTTCGATTTACGGGGGCGAGGCCAAAATCCAAAATAAACTTGATAACCTAATTTGGAAGTCCTAGCTTTTATAATAGTTGAGATCGAGATTTTCACACAGACAGACAGACATGGCTATATGGCTATATTGCCGTTTTCAGAACGACATAGCTCCGCGCGGACTTATGTCGCTATGAAAACGACATAGCTCCGCGGAAAATTTGTACTGGGCGGAGATATGTCGGCGGAGATATGTCGCTATGCCGCAGAGTTGCTTTGCAATAATAACCACGAGATAGATTCGGCAAAGAACTTGAAAAACTCATACAGAGTCCATGGAAAATGTTCGTTGTTGGGCGGCAGCTCTGCCACTTTAGAGCTAATCTCAGCCGAATGACGCCGTATAATTTCTTTAACTTGCTCCAATGTTGTGGAAAGATCCTCAAGCTCGAACACACGGCGCAGACACTTGTCAAAAACCAATGCAACGATGATTACGATTGTTAATGAATTCCAACTTGACACGGCGCCACGAGACATTGCGCTTGGACAACGGCGGATGGTTTAGATTGCGTGGCGTCTTGCGGGGCGGCACTTGATGTCATTTTCCTGGCACAGGACCTTGAAGAGATCCTTGTGCCGATGTTGCAAATGGGCGCGCAAATTGCTTGTGTTGTCATGATTAGTTAACACTTTGTGGCATTTGATGCAGACAACGTTTTTCTTGGTAATTACCTCGCCATTGCCGTTCGATGAAAACCGAAATAGAGCCAATAGACGCTTTTCATTTTCGGCGAATAGTGCTTGGAAAAATCAAACTGCGAGACATCCTCGTATTTGGCCTCAACAACAATTGCACATGGCGTTCATATTTATTGCTTTTGACTGTTGATTGATATCTGATTACCGATGCCACACAAAAAATAAGCACGCAATTTCCCGATTATAGATAGTCAGTTCAATAGTACAGTTTTTATCTTTATCAGATAGTACAATTCTGAGTTGCCACTCGACAACGTAAACAATCGATAAGGCAAACGCTAGTATTAAATGCGATTGGTGTGCACAAATTGTCAAATCATTATTTTTGGCTTGCGTTCAATTAATAATTATTAAAATAGGGTATATTGCTGCCACGTCTCCTTCTGCCTGTTACATACATTTGCACAAACTTACTATACAATTTTTGACCATTTTCCAAAATCGAATAATTGCTTAGAAAATCTGCGGTAGTCACAACCAATGGGAAGTAAATTCACCAAAGAGCTTCAGTTTTGCCCATGCATGCAAATGTGTGGTGTAAGCGCAAGCAAAGGCTTCGCAGCTTAACTTAACTTTGTTTATTGCTACACACACAAGCCCAAATTTGAAATCATCATAGATTGATTGAGAATTAATACGATGCCTGGTGATGGCTAGACAAATATTGGCGGTTATTTTCAAATTTAAAAAAAGCTGAACACTGGCCTTATTATTATCAAAATATGAAAATGTTTAAAATAAAAAAAGGCATTTAAGACATTTTAAGACAATAATATATATATATATATAATTTTTAAATTAATAAATAATATCAATAAAAAATATGTAATATTATTAAATAAATAAATAATATCATTAAATAAATTAATAACAATAATAACAAGTAAGAACGGCAACAGTCAAGTGTTGACTGTATAAGACCATGGATTTCTAAAGATTATGAAAAAATTCAGATTTAAAAAACTATTATTAGCAGTAATTGAGCAAGATTATATTTACTTTATGAGGTCGCAGATGGTTATTCTGCCTGTTACGAACATTTTGACAAACACTAAATAAAATTCCCTGACCCATTGCAACATGACTGTTCACCGATAGTATATTTCTTTTCATGTATAAGTTAATGCAAGTCGAACTTGCATTGGGGATGTTCGGCTCTTATTACCGAATACCTCACCTCGATATTAGTCCTGGGATGTTGCGGGCTCTGCAGGAGAAGATCGCCAAGTAAGTAGTTTTTAGTTTTAGCTTCGCTTTATTTAATAGGAGTTTTGCTTGTGTCTCGTTTGCAAGGTGAACTCCGACTGACTGAAAAATGTGCAAGCCTTCCACACATCGCGCGTTTCTTGCAGCCTTTTCTAGAAACGTCAGCCTTTTCTAAATCGCCTCGGCTAACGCGCTGCACATATTCCACTCGGATAAGCCCCGCAATTTGAGTGAATTCGCTCTAAGATGAGTGCGCTTCGGGTTATCCGAGGGTTGAGTGACCGTCAAGTGGCGCAAGTGGATGAAGCGCGTGTGAGACAGGCCGGTGAGAGGGGGTGAGACCAAGGGCGCAAGAAGAGAGTTCATAACTCCTCCCCCCTCAACATCTGCGTCCCGCAGATTATTGGGCTTTGGGTGCCCTGTCAGCTTCTTGTGCCTCCAAGTCCAATGTGCCGTCTGTCATGATCGGGATCCCTTTGGTCGATGTTAGCTTCCTCCGTACGGTGTATAGGGCCACACCGACAACCAAGACGACCAAAGCTTCCACCAGTAAGGAGAAGGAGACCTTCTCGACCATACCGGAGAGTCTCTTCAGGTTCTCCATATTAAAGTCGTTGACGTAGTGCAGTGAAGGCGCGTACCCGTGGCAGTTACCGATGTGAGGACTGCTGGCATGACTGTAAATTGCGTCGAGGAGTAACTCGTGTAAGTTCTCCCGGCCACACTGATCGTCTCGCTTACGAACTGGACTATGTAAGTTCCGGCTAAGTTGTGGGTCCTGGATCCGGCTTCCATCGTCCCGTTGAAGTTCGGCAGGAACATGGTCCCGTCTTCGACCAGTTCTATGCGCGCCTCATTGTTCCTGAGAAGTTCGCATTGGGCCTGACCGCCCTTCAACAGCTTGGGGATGCATGCGTTCTCGTCTAACTTCAGGAGACTTTACTCCGGGCAAACAGTCGTGTTCCCAATGGAGAGGCAGTCGTCTACTACGGCGTAGGTTTCCTCGGCGACCTTGTTATGCTTAACCATGACTTGTTTTCCTCCATGGGTTTGCCGGAAGAAGAAGAAGGCAGTAGTCCTTGGGGGCGACTTTGAGCATAGCCAAAATGTAAAGTAGCGCCGTTCCATTTGTTAGCACAGTTGGGCGGGAAAATTCCAGTGCTTCTACTGCATTCTGGTACGGCAAGTTCCTGACCTCGGTCAAAATCGTTTGTACCTCCCCGTGGTCAAGTAAGCGGGAGTTTACGATTTCTGTCTTGTATGTACATCTCCATTGATAGCATTGATCCTCGCAGCTACTTCGTTCAATGGCCTCAGGGACTCACGCGATGCGTCAAACAGACCGCGCTGCGTACCCATCAGTCTTGACAGGCCCTCCCGCGACTCTTCCAGGTAGTGCGTTACCAGCGCTTCAATCCTGAGATCCGTTAGAAGCGCCGCCTCGCGTTGAACCTCCTGAACCAGCGACTCGAGCCATGCCAAGTCAATTACATGCGCCAGCTTGAATTGGCCGTTGACTCGCCAGACTGTGCCCTCCTGCAGTGGGACAAGCGGAGCCTCATATTTGAAAATGACGATGCTTGCAATTAAAAAATGTAGCTTGCAGTATTAACTTAATTTGCTTAAGGGTAGGTAGTTAGTTGTGTAATGTTGAAAAAGGTGTGTTGGTTTGATTCTATGTTATGTGTGTAGAGGTGTGCGTGATAAATTCTTCTTAAAATCTGAGGAAAGATAAATATGTTTTTTTTTTTTAGAAAATTCTAGTAGTAATGGCGATCAATGGTTTATCGTTTTCTATATTCGTTTATGTTTCATGTTCGTTTATGTGGTTTTTGGTTTCAATAAGTTAGGTTTGGAACGACAGTGACAAGTGAATTTAGTGAACAGTTGAACTGGGCGCGGTGGTCCGCATTGTTCCTTTTTGGCCTTGGCCTACTAATGGTACGGTTGCCACACAATCCACTGGGCAGCTTTCTCGGGTGCCTCCACACCACTCAGCCTATCCAGCAGATTACCACACACTTTAATCAGAGTTTACTTGGTTATTATTTCATTTATTCTTTTTCTTTTTCTTCGGCACTATGTACATTGCACTCGCGAACAGGCTACAGCGAGTGTAGGCAAATCGCCGCAGTAGGTCGTTACATAGGCCTTTATTATTAATTTTTAAGGAAGACGCTCTTGCGCCCGCGTATACTGCTCCTGTACGGAGACAGTATTAACGCTGCGGCGGGTGGTCTTTTCACTTCGTTATGTACGACTTTTTTGCGCCCGTGCAGAATGTTGCTCCCGCTACAAACTATAGGGGCATTCTCACCGCGGCGGGTGGTCGTTTATAGTGTTTGATTGTTTACTGTCACTGCACATCACTGTCACTTTAATTTTTCCACATTTTCACTTTCCATTTTTTCTTTTTTTTCTTAAAAAAAAAAAAATTCTTTGTGTTTTATACCATTGCCCGAAGTCAGAATTCTGACTGCTCGGGCGCCAGTTAATGCAAGTCGAACTTGCATTGGGGATGTTCGGCTCTTATTACCGAATACCTCACCTCGATATAAGTCCTGGGATGTTGCGGGCTCTGCTTTATTTAATAGGAGTTTTGCTTGTGTCTCGTTTGCAAGGTAAACTCCGACTGACTGAAAAATGTTTCTTGCAGCCTTTTCTAGAAACGTCCGACCATTTACCGTTCTAATGGTAAATCGCCTCGGCTAACGTGTGTTTCTTGCAGCCTTTTCTAGAAACGTCCGACCATTTACCGTTCTAACGGTAAATCGCCTCGGCTAACGCGCTGCACATATTCCACTCGGATAAGCCTTGCAATTTGAGTTAATTCGCTCTAAGATGAGTGCGCTTTGGGTTATCCGAGAGTTGAGTCACCGTCAAGTGGCGCAAGTGGAGGAAGCGCGTGTGAGACAGGCCGGTGAGAGGGGGTGAGACGAAGGGCGCAAGAAGAGAGTTCATAACTTATATATAGTTTCTTCATTATCCGATCGGAAACAAATTTTCAGCAATCGTTAAGGTGGTGATAGTTATCATTCACACCGAAACTGAATACTCTAGCTTTATTATTGCGCTGGCTATACGGTTTATCGAGTGGCTCTAGCTTTTTAAGTTTCTGAGATATAGGCGTTCATACAGACGGACAGACAGATATGGCTTAATCGACTCAACTAGTGATCCTGAGCAAGATTATATATATTTATGGGGTCGCAGACGCATCCTTTTGCCTGTTACGCACATTTTAACAAACGGAATTACTGTTTTTTTTTTAAATCCATGGTCCAAAAAAAAAATCCCCTGGCCCCTTGCAACATGAATATTCACCGATAGTATATTTCCTCAATTTCTCATTCACAACGAACGGAATCAATATGTTGTTGGTTTTCTTTCGTTATCTGATTTTAAAATCAAACTGTAAACAAAAACCGCTGATTGACAGTGAGACCATAGCCAACTCTACGCGGTCAAAATATGGATAATTATAGTTTTTGAAATCTGGTCACACTGGCCATTTTTGCTTGCAAATTGTATGGAAATCGGGGATTTATCAGAGGCTATATCTCCTAAACTTAGCCAAAACCAAAAAATTTTCCTTCACATTTTCGTCTTATTTCGTCGAGTTCTATTAAAAACCGTTGTCAGATCTTGGCGCCACGGAAACAGCAATATCCCCCAGCATGGGGAAATTAAAATATAATTTAAGTTTCTTGAACTCCTTGATTCAGAGCTGAAGAAACATCGATGTTTTTGGCAAAAAAAAAATTTTCACACTTTCTTATAAGTATTTTTGGAAAAAAACAAACTTTATGTTTCTTAGGAAAATTATAATTTATTTGGAGATTTATTCGACTTTGTGAAATAAGCTCACACAGATGTATATCCATATTTTATCCGCTTACTTGAATGACTCGTATCACTATCAACACCGGAATTATTTTCCTTATCGCCAACTAATTTGAATAAAAAAATTGTTAAATACAACGATGTGACTGTAACATAATACTGTAATTACCATTGCTGTTCCGGTCTTTCAAAGATTCTTTGTACATTCCAAACCGCTAAAATATACAATAATTATATTATTGAGTATATTTAATGTAATTAAACAATTATGTACTTTACCTTGCGGCGCAATATTTTTTTTCTTAGTGGTGGTAAAACAATTTTTTTCTTAGGAATGGTACATTTGAAAAAACATCGAACATCGAAATTCCAAACATCGATGTTTTTAAAAAATTGAAAAACATCGATGTATCGTCGATGTTTCTTCCAGCTCTACCTTGATTTCATCATCCAAGTCTCTTGCAATGATGGTGTTATAGCAGCTCATGAAGTCCTCCAAATCCACATTTCGCAAAAACATCATAATGCTTATTCTTCAGGTGTGAAGACAAGTTTGAAGAGTTTCCGCTTGTACACTTTGCAGTCCCGTTTTTTATATCAGTATAATTGGATTTTATAGCGATATTTGGGCAAAAACAATATCACGATATAAATATATCATTTTCAGAAAAAATATCGATATATTAATATTTTTATATATTATCAACAACCCTAAAAGTTATCGATTTCCCTTTTGATTCGTTGTCGGATAGCTAAAGGTGTGTAAATTTTTATAATGCATAAAATAATTAAATTTTACACTAAAATGATGGGGATATTCGCTTTTATTATGCAGCAATTGTCAACCTGTCAATTGACATAAAAAAATATGAGAAAATAGTGTGTAAAACTTTGGAATTGGCTCAGCCACGTGGTGTAGCAATCTCAGCTGTTTGGTTACAAACTAAAAACATGTATGTATGTGTGTGAATGATTGTTAATATGGTATGTTTTTCATATATTACAGAAAAAACTAAGCCACCAAAATGGGTAAGGGTAATAATATGATTCCAAATCAGCATTACCACAAGTGGTGGCAGCGACATGTGCGCACCTGGTTCAACCAGACGGCACGCAAGGTTCGCAGACACGAGAACCGCGTCAAGAAAGCCAAGGCTGTCTTTCCACGTCCCGCTAGCGGTCTCCTGCGTCCAGTTCTGCGTTGCCCCACCATCCGTTACCACACAAAATTGCGTGCTGGTCGTGGTTTTACGCTTGAGGAACTAAAGGTTTGGTTAATTTTTGTGAGTCCAACTGAATACTAATGTGGTTCTTTTAATAATTAGGGTGCTGGTCTGAACTACGCCTTCGCCAAGACCATTGGCATTGCTTTCGATCGTCGCCGCAAGAACAAGTCACTAGAGTCGCGTCAGCGGAACATTCAGCGTCTTAAGGAATATAGAAGCAAACTGATTATCTTCCCCATAAACGAGAAGGTCCGTAAGGGCGAATCTACTTTTGAGGAGTGCAAATTGGCCACACAGCTTAAAGGACCAGTCATGCCCTTCAAGAAGGAGCAACCACAGGTGGTTGAGTTCCGTGAGGTCACTAAAGATGAGAAGAAGTTCAAGGCCTTCGGTACTCTCCGCAAGGTTCGTTTTATATACATAATTCCTTGCGTTTCAAATATTAATCACGTTTTTCTTTTCTCCTTCAGGCACGCGCAGATGCTCGTTTGGTTGGAATTCGTGCTAAGCGCGCCAAGGAGGCTGCTGAGAACGAAGAGGGAGCTAAGGGCGATGCCAAGAAGGCAAAGAAATAAACTTCTAACAAATCCTAATTCTAATAGTAGACAGACTACAACAATAAACAGAATAAACATTAAGTTTGTTCATTAAAAGTTAAAAATCTTTTAAAACCATAAGGGACATTCGCTAAGCGGATTCCGCTTCTATAAAGGGATTTCTCTTGCCTTAGGCGACTAATGGCCAGGTATCAGCTGGATGTCAATAGAAAGATTCGGGTTGTTTGCGTCGCTTGTGCGATGTTTGTGTTTTGTTTATTGTTAACAGCAACATCCGCGCCTGCTCGGCCAGATTCACGCAATGTCAATAACGTAGTTGAAGCCGAGAAAAAGAAGAATTTAACTCAGGTAGCAATATTCTTAGAGAGCATGAGGAGATACCACTAACATATCAGTTGTCTATAATAGTTTGCTTGTCTTACAGTTTGTCTACTTCAGATTGTAAAATTGGCTGGTTTGAGTTATCGTTTACTATAGTTTCATTCCACTATAAGTTTTGCAGTCATATTGTGCAAAAGCCATGAATTGTTTTACCACAATTCTGTACGTCGTCTTCGTGTTGCTTCTCGCAAACGGCGCATAACTTCAAGATAATACTGTTCTTTGACCGTACGACCATATGGTAAGAACTCCTGATGCACCACGCCATGGTAATCAAAGAAATCAGTGAGCAAAACTTTGACATTTGATCGAGCTTGTCGGGCATTTTTCGGTCAATCAACAGCTCTTGAGCGATGCTCATGCGACGGTTCTTTTGATCAAAATGTTGCAAAAAATCGCCGAGTACGCAAAACATTTATAATCTTTACGTCTCACACAACCAAACATAAGGTGTCCTTCAGTTGAATCTTGGAACAGATGTTGGGGAAGAGTGTACCAAAAAATCGATAATCGAAAGTACATTGCCCGTGAAAATTGAAGTCACTTTATTTTTGAACACACCTCGTATAAAGTTAATCATTCTAAAATTCTCAAAATATTGAGGAAAGACTTTTTGCAAAGGCCTAAGAGTGAGGTTATTTGCACGAAAAATCGAAAAAACGACCTTGCTAGATGAGTTGCTTAAGTGCAGCCATGAATACACAGTGGGGTTTGAGTTTCAAACACCCTGTGCGAGGGTAGGCAATTCTCAGTAGTTGAGGTTGGTTTAATAATAAAGACAGTTTTCTAAGGTAGGTAGTTGTTTATGAAGTCTACTAGGTTATACAATATAAATTGAAAAAATTGAACAACTATGGATTGAGCACCCTGTGCGAGGGTAGGCAATTCTCAGCAGTTGAGGTTGGTTTAATAATAAAGACAGTTTTCTAAGGTAGGTAGTTGTTTATGAAGTCTACTAGGTTATACAATATAAATTGAACTATGGATTGAGCTTTATAGGTCCTGACCCAAAAATTGAAGTTATGTAAGAACAGTTGCACTTGGTCTGCTGGCTTGAAACAAAAACCATCCTTCAATGCGAACATATGACCACAATTTATGGAGAAATTATAATCAACAGAATTTATACAAGATTTACACACACACACAGCATGCACAACATATGCAAAAGGAAAGCAATTGCTTATCTTGCTAAGTGAAAAAAGGGTTGCAACTAGGGTTGTTCATAATATATCAAAATATCGATATTTTTTCTGAAAATGATATATTTATATCGTGATATTGTTTTTGCCCAAATATCGCAATATCGCTATTTCTTTTATATTTTTTTTTTTTGATATTTTCCCTTTGATCACTCGGACTTCCAAAGAAATACCGAGTAAAAGTGCACGTGTTAAAATGAACATAAAATCCAGTTATACTGATATAAAAAACGGGACTGCTCTTTCTAGGGCTGTGCCGACTAGCTCAGCTGCACGAGGGGAGGGGTTTTTCCCGCTGCCCTTGAGCCCGCACCAAAATGCCGATGAAGTTCGATACTTATCACGCCTCACACACAACAACTACAACAATCACATTCTACGTTAACCAACAACAACAACGTTTGGTGACCGAAATTGGTCACCGCGCACCCACCCTACCATGTGATGTTCCTGCTCGCGGTTTCGGAGCATCACCCTAGCCGATTGGTCCGATCCTGGCTTGCTACGGCCGCCCCATCTCCCTTAGTAACGAGACTTAGCCGATCATTTTTTTCTTCTCACGTTACAAGTTTTGATTTAATTAACATTATTTCACACAGAAGCTGCCTACGTAAAAACCTACACAAAACCGCGCTGCGGTTGTTCTCTGCTGCTGCTGTGACGCTGCTGCTCAAAGAGCGCCTTTGGCGCGCTGCGCCCTAGCTGTGGGCGCTGACGAGGATGGGTTCGAAGGTGGATGCAGGGTGAAGGTAAAACGGGTCTCCTGGCGGAACTCCGCTTGAAACAAACTCACCAGGAGACTGCTTCTTTCCGGCTTTTGTCGTCTTAGTTACTCCTTCGCTCCTGGACACCAAAACATTATATTATTATAATAAAAAAAAACTCAAAAAAAACACACGCACTTATATATTTTGAGCGCAGCTCAAAATCCTCGCCCGCTTATCGCAATTACTTTTCATGACTAAGGCCCAAAAAATAAAACCGTTGGCGGTCACAAACTTGGGCCCTCGGGCATCTAACCGACAGGCCAAACAGCGGTTCTCCCTAACGGTGAGCGGGGGTCGCTGACCGAATTGGCTTAAGAGAAGATCTCTCTCAAGGCCATTTATTCCCGCTAACCCTGCCACCACTGGTTTGCACTGCTTACTCTGTCGGCATATGTCCCAATACCAGGGCAGCTGTCTCTTCCGATAGTTTTCATATCGAAATAAACAGCTGTTTACGCATAATGCAACAGCACCCAATATTTCGAGGGACGCCGCTGATCCGGCAGACGGACGAAATAATTGGGGCATTTTTTACATCTATTGGGTCGCTCTGGCCGCGGCCGGCACAGGCGATGATGCGCAGTCCGTCAGGCGCCAACGCGGGGCCCACGATCCAAAAGCCGGGCAAATTTCTGCTGCACCCTGGAGTCGGTAAGTATTATACACGTTCCATGTGTTTTGTTGTTGTTGGTGTGTTCGTGCTTCATTTCAGACACTTCGTCGCCAGCCACAGTTTAGGTGCGGATGTCTTTGGCGTGATAAACTCCCAGCCGTCGTCCTTGTAGATCTTCCAGCAGATAGGCGTTGTTTCCGACTGCCTGCACTACTCTGGCCCTCAGGAATTTTCTGGCGAACTTTGCGTTGAAGTTCCTTGAGAAGTCACTCAACACAAAGTTTCGGCGGTAAACTTCTTGGCCGGGCACTGCGCGGAAGTTTCTGGCTTTTTGGTCGTAGCGCTGTTGGCTCACCTCGTACGACTGGTCGAGTTTATCGCGCACCTTGGCATGTATTATCGCCAGCCTATCCTTCGGACTCATGCCATCCACCTCATGGTCACACAGAGACCCTAGTTTTCGGGCCAGCTTGTAGCACGCCCCGTTTAGATACAGGTGCTGTCCGAAAACGGTGAAGAACGGTGTTTGTCCGGTAGCCGTGTGTATAGAGTTCCGGATTGCGACCTCTATTTCCGGTAGATGCGCATCCCACTCCCTGTGGTCTCCTTCGAGGTAACTTCGGATCGCCGACAGTACGCTGCGGTTCACCCGTTCGGCCGCGTTACTGGATGGTGAGTATATTGGTGTCCTGACGTGCTTGATACCGAAGTTCTTCATCAATTCCTCAAACACTTTAGAGGTAAATTGTTTCCCATTGTCAGAGTGTATCACCTCTGGCACTCCGAACTTGAAGAACACTTCATGCACCAGGAACTCAAGGACCGCGGCAACGGACGCCTCTCGCATCGCCTTCAAAAACCTGGATTTTGAGAAGTGGTCGACCACGATGAAAATATTGGCGTGTCCTCTCCTTGACCGCGGGTATTTGCCGAGGAAGTCAATATACAACTTCTGGAATGGCCTCTCGGTATCCACCTTTTCGCCGATGCCCATCTGCATCCGATGATTCGGCGCCTTCGTCTCCGTGCAGATGTCGCAGTTGCGCACAAAGTCGCGAACCTGTATGGCCATTCCGGGCCAATAATATAGGCGACGCAGGACCTCCAGAGTCTTCGCCTGTCCTCCATGGGCTGCGGTTGGCTCGGCGTGTGCTCGCGCGATAAGCGCACCAGTCAGAGCACCTGGAATCCAGAGTTTCCACTTTGGGCTCTCCACTGCCTCGCTCACATGCTGCTGGGTGGTCCGCTTGTAGAGCAGGCCATTCTCCACCTTCAGGTCGGGTAAGTGTGATTTGTTTTGTTCTGCCTCACGCATCAACTCCACATAGTCTTCCTCCTCAAAGGCCGTCGTCTCGAAACCCAGCAGATCGGTGGGATTTATGAAGACATCCTCTACGTTACGCGACAACGTATCCGCTACTACGTTTTCACTGCCTTTGCGGTGCTCGATGGAAAAGTGGAATCCCTGCAGCTATAGTGACCACCTTGCTAGTCTGCCGGAGAGGTCCTTCATCGACATGAGCCACTTCAAGCTGGCGTGGTCGGTTATGCAGGTGAACGCCATCCCCTCAATATACGGCCTGAACTTCCGTATGGCTAGGATGGCTGCCAGGCACTCCTTCTCGGTGACGGTGTAATTCATCTGGTGCTTATTCATTTTCGACGAGAAGAAAGCGATCGGCCGTTCCTGTCCTTCCCCGTCACGCTGAAATAGCACTGCTCCAACTCCCACGTTTGATGCATCGCATTGCACGCAGAAGTGTTGCTTGAAATCTGCGTGGACCAACACAGGTGCGGTTGTGAGGGCTTCCTTGAGGCGCAACACAGCACTTTCTGCTTCCGAACTTAATACAAACTTCTTGTTCGTCTTTTTTAGCGCCTCTGTCAACGGTGTCGCCAGTGTGGCAAAGTCTTTTATGAACCGACGGTACCAGCCAGCCATCCCCAGGAACGCTCTGACCTCCTTCACTGACTTTGGATTTGGAACCAGTTCAATTGCCGCGACTCTGCCTGGGTCCATCTGGAGGAGACCTCCGCCTACAATGAAGCCTAGGTACCTTAAGTTTTTGAAGCAGAAATTCGATTTTTTTAAGCCAATCGTCAATCCTGCTTCCTTTAGGCACTGTGCTACTCGGCTCAAGTATTTGAGGTGCGTTTTGAAGTCCGGCGCGAGGATAAGCAAGTCGTCGAGGTAAACGAAGACGTTGGACCTGATCTCCGCGGGAATCACCTTGTCCATCAGCCTCACCAGTCGTTGCGCCGCATTGCAGAGTCCGAAGGGCATGACGCGGAACTGGTATAGAGGCCGGCCTGGGACAGTGAAAGCCGTGTATGCCCTGGATTTCTCCTCCAACTCAATTTGCCAAAAGGCGAATTTGAGGTCGACGCTGGAGATGTACACCGTCTGGTCCAGCCTGGAAAGGATCCCCTCGACGCTAGGTAGCGGGTAAGCGTCTTTTATCGTTAATGCATTTAGCTTACGTGCATCTAAGCAAAATCGATTCTTCCCAGGCTTCGCCACGACTGTCATCCGATTGCTCCAGGGGCTCTTGCTTTCCTCGATGACTCCGAGTGCTAGCATCTTATCTACTTCCTTCTCAATCACCGCTTGCCTTGCTGGTGACATCGGATACGGTCGGTCTTTGAAGATTTTTGCTCCTTCGATGAGCTCGATCGTGTGGAAATCGACACTAGTCCTGCCGATCCTGGTTCGGTAAGGCACCTTTAGAAGGCACCACCAGAAGTCGACTCCGAGGTAGGCGGTTTGTTCCAAATATGGACAAACGAAAAAATTAACGGTTTTCACCTTTTGCCCATATTCCACAGGCAGCTCCACGCGTCCAATGATCGATCGATCTTCTCCTGCGGCAGTGCGTACTTGCGAGAAATAGCGGATCATCGGTACTTCCAACCGGTCCAACAGCTCGCGACTGCCACGACCAAGCAGGCTCACGGATGCTCCTGTGTCCAGCAGTCCCCACACTGTCTCGCCATTTATGCTGATCTTAGCGTATGGCCTGGGATCTTTGTCGTGGCTACGCATCACGGCCGCCGCCACCTCTCTACGCCTGCTTCGTCGCCGCTTGAACCGTTGTCTCGCCTTTTGGATTTTCCGGGATATGACTCCATGCCCGCCACCTGATGCTCCTCGAAGATTCGTCTTTTGGCTTCCAGATACCGGCGCATCCTCTCTTCAAAAGTTAGCAGCGTACGTTTCCCATCTGGTTGTGTTTTTTTAATCTCTGTAATTTTATTTTCTTTCTTATCTTTTATTCTTATGGCTAATGGAGTTTCCTCTTGGCGGGACTCATTTACGGGCGCGTGTTTCCCGTCCTCATCACGCCCAGCCGTGCGTTTCCCGCGCAATCCGGGAAACGGAGAGAAACGGTATCTGGTCTACCGCACCGACAGCAGAATAATCTTCGGGATGCAGAGTCGCAGTCGCGGAAAAGGTGTCCTGCTGCTCCGCAGTTCCAGCACCCTGGCCTGTCTGGAGCTTTCTGAGGCCACTTGCGCAGTTCCTCCACTTGATCCGGTGGTTCCTCGGGTTCCGGGCCACCCACCTCGTGGACGCGAAGCCTCGTGGGAGCCGAAAACGCTGCCGGCTGAGGATACGAAGTCCGTCCTCGACGTCCAAAACTTCGCTCGACGTCCGCCGCTTCGTCCCGGAGCTCGTCCACGGTAAATATTTCCATGGCGTAGACGTAACGAGCGATGTTGTCTCGGAGACCCTTTTTTATGATTTTGACAAGGTGTCTCTCCGCCATGGGCTTGCCCAGCCTCGATGCCAGCCGTCGCATGTGGTGGATGTAGTCCTCCACGGTTTCTCCGACCTGCTGTTCCCGCTGCAGCAACTCATGCATCCTGTCGTGCTCTGTCTGGTAGCTGCGGAAACGGTCGAGGAGGGCCTGACGCAGTTGCCTCCAATTGTCGAGGGTGGAGTGCCTAACGTGGATCCAATACCACTCCCTCGCTCGTCCAGTTAGGAGCACGTGGAAGGAGCGCAATACCTCCGCCCATGGACACCGGTACTGCCTCTGGAGGAATTCGATCCGGAAGATGAAATCTTCGACAGAGTTGAACCTGTCCTTGCCGTCGAATGACAAGCTCCATCGCTCCACTCGGGTGGGCTGTGTCGATTGCGGACTATTGACGTAACCTGACTCGTCGGCTGGCATGCGAGCTGCCTCTCGCCCTTGTTGGAACGGACCGCGCCATCTGCCAGGTGGAAGCCTTGGACGCCAATCCGGGCTGCTGCTGTCTTCCGGCCACTCCTTTGGCGGCATCCTGGGTGGCGGCATCGGAGGTCGCTGTTCTGGTCGGGTGATAGTCTTGGAAACGGCGCCGCGGGGAACGTGGGTCTCGACTCCAATATCCTGGTCGACTGCGGCGCTGCACCTTGGCTTTAACTCGGCCCCAGCTGGTCTCAGGACATCGTTCATAAACTTCATGAGCTCGAGGAAGCCCTGTCGTAGCTCCTGCTTGAGCGTCTGCCCGATCTCGCTTTCCACGGAGTGCCGGTACGTTTGCGCCGCCTGCGCAATAGCTGCATTTACCGCCGACCTCTCTGTCGAGTCCAATTTAATGTTCTGTAGACCCGCTTCCGGCTGCATATGTGGCTCCTCCGGACGTGTGTCCTCCTCCTCGTCTCCTGGCCGTGGAACAACTTGGACCCGGCTCTTAGGCGTCCGCAGCAGTCCTCCTCTTCCCAACGACATCTGGAAACCGGCTGCGCCCTCTCCATCAGTGGACCATGTCACATCCTGCGTCTCTGGTACTGACCCCATTGACCTCAGGTAAGGACCACCAACAACCTTTTTGTCCTCAGCCATGGTAAACTATTAGACTATTACTATTTAGGACCCCTTTTTTTTATACTTTTATACCAACAAAATTTTTTTTTTTTTTTTTATACCAAAATTTTTACACAAAACAACAAAGGAAGGGAGATGAAACGACTTCGCTGTCGGTGGACTCTGATCGACTCTGCGCTTAATGTTGTTGCTGTTACAAACAAAACACTCTTGCCGTTCGTCAGTTGCCAGTTAAGGACGCGGCTGGTGTTCGATCGGATCCGTTTTCACTGGGTGTGCATCCCTTTAGCCCGCGAGGAGGTGCATCGCGTTTAGCCCTAGGCATTTACGGGTCACCTATATCCTCATTCAGCCCCATTGGCCGAACTAAAGAACACAGACGCCCAGCGAAAACAGACGATCTACTACGTTAAACACAAACAAAACAAATAACAAAGTTACATGTATACACATATAATACACGCAACACACTTGGATGTTGGACATGGCCCAGTGCAAGTACGCTGCACAATGCTCTCACCTACATGGTAGAACATGACTCGCGCCTTGCCCGGACACATGCCCCCACATTCCACACACCTCCTGCGAGGCATCTAAGTATCTCCATTCATCGGCTGGTAGAAATTAATCGCCGTATTGACTCTTAATACGGTCGCTTTATTTCTACCGTTTTTTCTTTAATTTGGGCGCCATTTTGTTACGGACTGCTTTCTCTAGGGCTGTGCCAGCTAGCTCAGCTGCACAAGGGGAGGGGTTTTTCCCGCTGCCCTTGAGCCCGCACCAAAATGCCGATGAAGTTCGATACTTATCACGCCTCACACAACAACTACAACAATCACATTCTACGTTAACCAACAACAACAACGTTTGGTGACCGAAATTGGTCACCGCGCACGCACCCTACCATGTGATGTTCCTGCTCGCGTTTTCGGAGCATCACCCTAGCCGATTGGTCCGATCCTGGCTTGCTACGGCCGCCCCATCTCCCTTAGTAACGAGACTTAGCCGATCATTTTTTTTCTTCTCACGTTACAAGTTTTGATTTAATTAACATTATTTCACACAGAAGCTGCCTACGTAAAAACCTACACAAAACCTAACAAGAATTTAACGCTAACTAAATACACATAAATATATAAGCTTACTTAAATCATAATTATATTCTAAATTAATTTAAGGGTCGGGTATCTGCGCGGCCGCTCGATGTTGCGGCGCTGCGCTATGCTTGCGCGCTGCGGTTGTTCCCTGCTGCTGCTGTGACGCTGCTGCTCAAAGAGCGCCTTTGGCGCGCTGCGCCCTAGCTGTGGGCGCTGACGAGGATGGGTTCGAAGGTGGATGCAGGGTGAAGGTAAAACGGGTCTCCTGGCGGAACTCCGCTTGGAACAAACTCACCAGGAGACTGCTTCTTTCCGGCTTTTGTCGTCTTAGTTACTCCTTCGCTCCTGGACACCAAAACATTATATTATTATAATAAAAAAAAACTCAAAAAAAACACACACGCACTTATATATTTTGAGCGCAGCTCAAAATCCTCGCCCGCTTATCGCAATTACTTTTCATGACTGAGGCCCAAAAAATAAAACCGTTGGCGGTCACAAACTTGGGCCCTCGGGCATCTAACCGACAGGCCAAACAGCGGTTCTCCCTAACGGTGAGCGGGGGTCGCTGACCGAATTGGCTTAAGAGAAGATCTCTCTCAAGGCCATTTATTCCCGCTAACCCTGCCACCACTGGTTTGCACTGCTTACTCTGTCGGCAGATGTCCCAATACCAGGGCAGCTGTCTCTTCCGATAGTTTTTATATCGAAATAAACAGCTGTTTACGCAAAATGCAACAAACAAGTGGAAACTCTTCAAACTTGTCTTAAAACCTGAAGAATAAGCATTATGATGTTTTCGCAAAATGTGTGCGAAGGTACGTACATATGGTATATGTATGTATGTATATGTGCGTGTGGTCAGATTTCGGAAAACAAGGAGAAAAGAAACTTAAATTATATTTTAGCTTGCCCCAAGCTGCATGGGAAAGTAATTTCCTTGAAGTATGGAAAGGCCAGAAGTGAACAATGCCGGCCCTTTACCTCTTGGCCCTAAGGTACCTGATCACTCCGGGTAGCTCAGTGCCTTCAGAGCGATTAGCGTCCGCTAGCAGAATGAGTCTTCCTAAAATCACTTAACTCGAAGTACTGGTAATAAGTAGCATTAATATATGAAATTTATGTAAACACAATCTGTATTATAATGTATTATAATCTGTATTAGACATTGAATATCTAAAGATTATATAAGAAACATTAAGTTAATAAGAAACTTTTATATTTTTATTGTGGGGGAAAAAAAAATTTATTTGAAAAAATAAAAATATCGATAAATAATTATGATTTTGTTTTGATAAAAAAATATCGATACGAGATTTTTTTAATATCACGACATCCCTAGTAGCAACCCAATTCAAGTATCCGATTGAGGTTGAGGTTGCTGTGTTAGGTGGGGTGGGTGAACATTGTTTATGCAAATTCCTGATTTTTATTGGAAAATTTTTATTTTAGAATTTCCGTTTTTATGCTGGCTTCGGCTAAGGGTGTCGCCGGGAGTTGACAGTAACGGTAAACAGCCGAAGAAACCGACGCGAGCTACAGTAAGTGGCAATTGCTATACCATTCGACCATTGAAAATGGTCAAAAATGGTATACTAAGTTTGTGCAAATGTATGTAACAGGCAGAAGGCGGCGTCGCAACCCCCTCCTAACCGAATCGATTGAGCCATGTCCGTCTGTCTGCCCGTCACGATGAAAAGTTAGATTATATTATAAAAGCTAGAGACACCAAATTTGGCATGATGGTGTATAAACATCACAAGCTCCTGGAGTATATTTCAAGTTTGAGGTGCCACGCCCATAAATTGCCAAATTGTTAAATAAATTTTTGACCTTGCTTTGTGACGAAGGTACTAAAGTTTATACTATATGCATATATATTCTAAATTTCAAGCCGATCGGATAATAAACCTAACAGTTGTTCAATTAAACGTTTTCCGTAGTTTTGCTGCTTGCGCCTTTGCAGCATCGTCGCATTGCTTTGATTCAGCTGTAGCGTGTGTAAAGCCGATTGCTATGACGTTTTCATATGTAGATGGCGCTATTCAAAGATAGATCTAATTTTCACAATAGGTGGCAAATTATCTTTTCCAGAGCAAATAAAAGTGTCTGGTGTGGTACTGTAACTTTCCTTACTTTTTTGTAGCAAAACTTTTGGCTCAATTAAATAAATTTTATTTTGCACTTTGCGTCCCCAAACGCACTTTAACTGTGAAAACAATTTGCCATTGGAATCCAATTAATTTTAAACGATACATTTACAACGTGGCCGTAATTCATGTCTGGCCAACAATAACAACAAGTTTAACTACCGTTAAGGTTGCCCATTAGTGCGAGGCGCGTGTCGTGAAACAAGCCTACTAACTTGCTGCTGATTTGAAATAAAGTGACGCCAAGCAGTCCAAGCAGTTGAAAAAAACACTGCTTGGGAAAAATACTGCTTTTACAGCGTATGATTCACATAAGTGCTGTCCCCAAATTTGGTGGCTCTAGCTTTTTTAGTTTCTGAGATATAGGCGCTTGCTATACAATTTATCGATTTGCGGGTGCGGAGGTAGCCGTGGCCCAAATTTTAATAGAAATTTTACAGCGCATGATCCACATGAGTGTTGTTACCAAATTTGGTGGCTCTAGCTTTTTTAGTTTCTGAGATATAGGCGTTCATACAGACGGGCAGCAAGAATATATATACTTTATGGGGTCGCAGATGCCTCCTTCTGCCTGTTACGCACATTTCGACAAACAATATAGACCATGTATTTTTTTTAGAAATCCATTATCTAAACATACACACATACATACATACATACATACAAAAGATACAAAACGTGCGTAAAATGCTTGCCTTAACAACACAAAAATCTCCGGCAAATTATTGCGCAAAAAAAATTTTTTAATTACGGAGTTCATTTGACGTCTGCCACCGATTTAAAGTAAAAAGTTACACATTACATGAAAGAAGTATAAATACCCATAGCGATACAAACTTCTAAAATACCTACATGCATATGTTCACAAAAGATGTGACAGTGACAAAAATATTGTTGAACAATAATTGTGACACAAACATATATACAAACATAAGTTATGAACTCTTTTCTTGCGCCCTTCGTCTCACCCCCTCTTACCGGCCTGTCTCACACGCGCTTCCTCCACTTGCGCCACTTGACGGTCACTCAACCCTCGGATAACCCCAAACGCACTCATCTTAGAGCGAATTCACTCAAATTGCGGGGCTTATCCGAGTGGAATATGTGCAGCGCGTTAGCCGAGGCAAATGGTCGGACGTTTCTAGAAAAGGCTGCAAGAAACGCACATTATAGCCAAGGCGATTTACCGTTAGAACGGTATAAAACACAAAAAAATTAAAAAAAAAAAAAAAGAAAAAATGGAAAGTGAAAGTGTGGAAAAATAAAAGTGACAGTAATGTGCAGTGACAGTGAACAATCAAACACTAAAAACGACCATTCGCCGCGGTGAGAATGCACCTATAGTTTGTAGCGGGAGTAACATTCTGCACGGGCGCAAAAAAGTCGTACATAACGAAGTGAAAAGACCACCCGCCGAAGCGTTAATACTCTCTCCGTCCAGGAGCGCAAAAGCGTCTTTGTAAAAAAATAATAATAAAGGCCTATGTAACGACCCACTGCGGCGATTTGCCTACACTCGCTGTAGCCTATTCGCGAGTGCAATGTACATAGTGCAGAAGGAAAAGAATAAATGAAATAATAACCAAGTAAACTCTGATTAAAGTGTGTGGTAATCTGCTGGATAGGCTGAGTGGTGTGGAGGCACCCGAGAAAGCTGCCCAGTGGATTTTGTGGCAACCGTACCATTAGTAGGCCAAGGCCAAAAAGGAACAATGCGGACCACCGCGCCCAGTTCAACTGTTCACTAAATTCACTTGACACTGTCGTTCCAAACCTAACTTATTGAAACCAAAAACCACATAAACGAACATGAAACATAAACGAATATAGAAAACGATAAACCATTGCCCGCCATTACTACTAGAATTTTCTAAAAAAAAACATCTTTATCTTTCCTCAGATTTTAAGAAGAATACGACACGCACACCTCTACACGCATACAACAATTGTCAAGGGTGAGTGAAACCGTATTTACATCCAGTTTGCGCTATTTGAAAATAAAGAATTAATTCCGCGAATACGTTTAAATATTAAGTGAACAAACTCTTGGTTAACCGTCTGCCTGTCCGATTCAGTCTGTTTCTGATAACCCCACGCTAGTAATAATGAAGAAATTAAAGAATCCCTTAATGTGCTCCTTGCCCAGTTGACCGGGCTCAACGATGACATGAAAAAGATGAATGGTGCCATTGGCACGTGCGCGCAATGAGTTCGAATTGAAGGAAGTCTTTACGCTTCCAGATTGCGTTAAGGAACTTTAAACGTTCAAAGGTCAGGCCGAGAGATATGTTTCTTGGGTGAACCGTGCGCAGGCAATTTTTAACGATTACGAGGTCATCAAAGGGAGACCTCTGTTCCGCGCCATAGTCTGCCACATTAAGCAAAAAACGCTCCTCGCTTTTCTTCCCCCTATCAGTGAAACGGTAGGCCTTCATCAGGCTCGGGATACGGCGGTTCCCAAAATATTAACCGCTTCCAGGGCCCAAGACCGGCCATTCAAATGGAATCAAATCGGTCGGGGCAGTCACACCGCTCGGATTATAGGGCAGCCCAGAGTGAGGGCTCCGGTGTGAAAAGAACGTCGTCCGAACACCAGAATCCATTCCAAAGGGCAACTAAGCTCTATCACATGGAGGCCATGCCAGAGCCCTCTACCACAATCCCCGCCGAACAAGGTGAAGTTGCCTCATCTGATTATTTTTATGATCAGCTCGGTGTTGACGACATTGGCATGCCTCATCAGGATGCCATGGAAAGAGGGGACGGTCCTGAAATGGGCACTGAGGGCCTAAATTTTATGACCGAGGCCTCTCAAGCGTCCCATACTTAGAGTATGAGGGAAAAGATGGGGTTAGATTACAATTTTTGATCGATACCGGCGCGAAAAAGAATCAGCCCCAGAATTGCCGCCGGCTCCACTGTCCTCCCCATCCCCTTCCGTGTACAATCGGCTACAGGTAATGTTAAAATAAAACACCGTGTAACCGGCAAGTTCTTCGAACGTTTAGAAAATAACTCGACCCTTACATTTTTTGTCCTTCCCGGCCTTAACACCTTCGATGGTATCATAGGGGACGATACACTCAAGGACCTGAATGCCCTTGTGGACAGAAAGAGCAACTGTCTGTCGCCAAAAGGTCTCTCAACGTCAACACTCTGCTGAATGCGACACATCCTACGAGGTAAAAAGAGCCTTGGAAGCACTAATCGACGAGTACTCACACATTTTCGACCCTTTGTCCCCGGGTGAGGCCGTCGATACAAGTGTAAACGCCGAAATCCGCACGAACATGTCAGATCCGATTTATGGAAAGAGTTACCTATATCCGGCTAATTTTAGGGACGAAGTGGACAGGCAAATCGGAGAACTCCCTAATGACGGTATCATCCGTCCGTCCCAAAGTCCATACAACTCCCCGGTATGGATAGTGCCCAAAAAGGCAAAAGCAAATGGCGAGAATCAATGGCGATTGGTCATCGACTTCAAACGTCTGAATAGTGTCACTATCTCCAACACCTATCCGATTCCGGATATAAATTCCACAGGGCCGAAGAGGTTGCTGAGGATAGGAACGTGACGATTAAAACCAAAACAGGGAAAATTTTCCATAAGTCGGATCTGCGTAACTAAAAAAGGCGTCGGATAGTACATGTGTGTTTCACAAACTTTCTTTAAACTCACACATTTTGTACCGTTTTTTTCTTCACTTAACACTAAACGCCTAACACTTAACACATAACACATAACATAGAATCAAACCAACACACCTTTTTTCAACATTACATAACTAACTACCTACCCTTAAACAAATTAAGTTAATACTGCAAGCTACATCTTTTAATTGCAAGCATCGTCGTGGCCCAAATGGTGGGAGCTGCGGACATTTTCATATATGAGTCGCATGAGTCCCTGAGGCAATTGAACGAAGTAGCTGCGAGGGTCAATGCCATCAATGGAGATGTACATACAGCAACGACGTTACTGCACAAGGTCTTGATCATTGATAGTCAGGTCGGCGAGCTGACCCAAGCTTGCCAATTGGCTAAGACAGAAATCGTGAACTCTCGCTTACTTGACCACGGGGAGGTACAAATGATTTTGACCGAGGTCAAGAACTTGCCGTAACAGTATGCAGTAGAAGCATTGGAATTTTCCCGCCCAACGGCGCTACTATACATTTTGGCTATGCCCAAAGTCGCCCCCAAGGACTACCGTCTTCTTCTTCTTCCGGCAACCCATGCAGGAAACCAAGTCATGGTCAAGCATGACAAGGTCGCCGTAACCACCGAGGAAACCTACGCCATAGTAGACGACTGCCTCTCCATTGGGAACACGACTGTTTGCCCGGAAAAAAGTCTCCTGAAGTTAGACGAGAACGGATGCATCCCCAAGCTGTTGAAGGGCGGTCAGGCCCAATGCGAACTTCTCAGGAACAATGAGGCGCGCATAGAACTGGTCGAAGACGGGACAATGTTTCTGTCGAACTTCAACGGGACGATGGAAGCCGGATCCAGGACCCACAACTTAGCCGGAACTTACATAGTCCAGTTCGTAAACGAGACGATCAGTGTGGCCGGGAGAACTTACACGAGTTACTCCTCGACGCACTTTACAGTCATGCCGGCAGTACTCACATCGGTAACTGCCACGAGTTACGCGCCTTCACTGCACTACGTCAACGACTTTAATATGGAGAACCTGAAGAGACTCTCCGGTAGGTCCGAGAAGGTCTCCTTCTCCTTTTTGGTGGAAGCATTGGTCGCCTTGGTTGTCGGTGTGGCCCTATACACCGTATGGAGGAAGCTAACATCGACCAAGGGGATCCCTATTTGGACGCACAAGAAGCTGACAGGGCACCCAAAGCTCAATAATCTGCGGGACGCAGATCTTGAGGGGGGAGGAGTTATGAACTCTCTTCTTCTTCGTCTCACCCCCTCTCACCGGCCTGTCTCACACGCGCTTCCTCCACTTGCGCCACTTGACGGTCACTCAACCCTCGGATAACCCCAAACGCACTCATCTTAGAGCGAATTCACTCAAATTGCGGGGCTTATCCGAGTGGAATATGTGCAGCGCGTTAACCGAGGCGATTTACCGTTAGAACGGTAAATAGTCGGACGTTTCTAGAAATGGCTGCAAGAAACGCACGTTAGCCGAGGCGATTTACCGTTAGAACGGTAAATGGTCGGACGTTTCTAGAAAAGGCTGCAAGAAACACGCGATGTGTGGAAGGCTTGCACATTTTTCAGTCAGTCGGAGTTTACCTTGCAAACGAGACACAAGCAAAACTCCTATTAAATAAAGCGAAGCTGAAAACAAAAACTACTTACTTGGCGATCTCCTGCAGAGCCCGCAACATCTTACGAGGGTCGTTTGATAAGACCGTGACTTTTTGTATTTGCCGCGCACCTGCTCTAAATACAACACTGCTCCTGTCAGCAGTTATCGATTAACAGCTGACTGTAAAATTTTGAGAAAGCTGCGTTTTTTGGTTTGCGTTTTATAGGCATTGAAAGCAGACGATCTCGTGAATTTTAACGAAAATGGAAAAAAGTGAATTTCGTGTGCTAATTAAGCATTATTTTTTGCGTAAAAAATCCATCACCGAAACCAAGGAAAGACTTGATAAATATTATGGGGACTCTGCACCATCAATTTCAATGGTTAAGAAATGGTTTACTGAGTTCCGTTGTGGTCGTACCAGTACAAGTGATGCCGAACGTTCAGGTCGCCCAAAAGAGGTCGTCATGCCAGAAATCGTCGACAAAATCCATGGAATGATATTGGATGATCGGAGAATGAAAGTGCGTGAGGTAGCTGAGGCTGTAGGCATCTCAACTGAACGGGTACATCACATTTTACATGAATATTTGGACATGAAAAAGCTTTCCGCGCGATGGGTGCCGCGATTGCTCACACACGACCATAAGCGCAACCGTGTGACCATTTCAAAGGAGTGTTTGGCGATGTTCAACCGCAATCCAAACGAATTTTTGCGCCGTTTCGTTACCGTAGACGAAACATGGATCCACCACACCACACCAGAGACCAAAGAACAATCAAGACAGTGGGTTTCTCCGGGTGAACGTGCACCAAAGAAGGCCAAGGTGGGTCTGTCGGCCAACAAGGTCATGGCCACAGTTTTTTGGGATGCACAAGGTATCATTCACATCGATTACCTTGAAAAGGGTAAAACGATCACCGGCGAATATTATTCAGAGCTTTTGGACAGATTCGATATTGATTTGAAGCAGAAACGACCGCATTTGGCGAAAAAAAAAGTGCTGTTCCATCAGGACAATGCACGGGTGCACACGTGTGTAGTCAGCATGGCAAAATTTCATAAATTGGGCTACGAACTGCTACCCCATCCAGCATATTCTCCAGATTTAGCCCCCTGTGACTATTTTTTGTTTCCAAACATGAAGAAATGGCTCGGCGGTAAGAGATTCGGGTCAAATGAAGAGGTCATCACAGAAACAAACGACTATTTTGAGGGCCTTGAGAAAACCTATTATTTGGAAGGAATAAAAAAATTGGAAAAACGCTGGACTAAATGTATAGAGCTAAAAGGAGATTATGTTGAGAAATAAAACGCTTCTTTGACGAAAAAAATATATTTTATTCAAAAAGTCACGGACTTATCAAACGACCCTCGTATATCGAGGTGAGGTATTCGGCAATAAGAGCCGAACATCCCCAATGCAAGTTGGACTTGCAATAACTTATATATATATATACATATGTATGTACGCCAAACTAAAAGTGAAAAAGATACAAAGTGATGTATGTACATAGTTACAAACATACAACAACAAGCACAACAAGTAAGAACGGCTACAGTCAAGTGTTGACTGTATAAGTCCATAGATTTTTCAAGGCTATGAAAAAAATCAGATTTAGAAAACTGTTATTGGTAAACGTGTTTTTCAAAGAAAAATAATAAACAACACATATAATTTTCAGTTAGACGCCAAGCAGTCCAAGCAGTTGGAAAAAAACACTGCTTGGAAAAAACACTGCCTGCTTGCTTGCAGTGGGCTCAGTGCAAATCTATATGAAACGTTGAATAACTTTTATGTTCATTATCCGATCGGAACCAAATTCAGCGATTGTTTAGGTGGTGATAGTTATCATTCACACCAAAACTGAATACTCTGGCTTTATTATTGCGCCTGCTATACAGTTTATCGATTTGCGGGGGCGGAAGTAGGCGTGTCCCAAATTTTAATAAAAGTTTTACAGCGTATGATTCACATAAGTGATATAGGCGTTCATACAGACGGACAGACAGGGATGGCTTAATCGACTCAGCTAGTGATCCTGAGCAAGAATATAAATACTTTATGGGGTCGGACGGACAGACTGACATGACTTAATCGACTCAACTAGTGATCCTGAGCAAGAATACATATACTTTATGGGGTCGGAGATTTCTCCTTCTGCCTGTTACATACATTTTCGGTTTGAACAAAATTAAATTTTAATTTTAATTTTAATTTTAATTTTAATTTTAATTTTAATTTTAATTTTAATTTTAATTTTAATTTTAATTTTAATTTTAATTTTAATTTTAATTTTAATTTTAATTTTAATTTTAATTTTAATTTTAATTTTAATTTTAATTTTAATTTTAATTTTAATTTTAATTTTAATTTTAATTTTAATTTTAATTTTAATTTTAATTTTAATTTTAATTTTAATTTTAATTTTAATTTTAATTTTAATTTTAATTTTAATTTTAATTTTAATTTTAATTTTAATTTTAATTTTAATTTTAATTTTAATTTTAATTTTAATTTTAATTTTAATTTTAATTTTAATTTTAATTTTAATTTTAATTTTAATTTTAATTTTAATTTTAATTTTAATTTAAATTTAAAATTTTAATTAATTATTTAATTAATTTATTATTAAATTAATTTTAAATTTTAATTTTAAAATTTTAATTTTTTAAGAAATTTTAAACGGAAAATAAATTAAAATTAATTTAATTATAAAATTTAAAATATTATAATTTAATTTAATTTAATTCCGGGGAAAAACAAAAATTCCAGCCGATCCAACATTTGTTGCAATGGATTGGGGAAAACCCAGAAAAACCCAATCAGATCAGAAAAGTTTATATTAGTTATTAGTATGAAGTGTTAATGAGTTAGGAATATAAATTTTTATATTAGAAAGAGAGAACTCTAAGTTAAAAAGTCTAAAAAGTTTATTATATTGATCGCAGAGAAGACGGAAAGGGTCATGCAGGCTATAATTACTAGAACAAAAGTCTAATGACAATGGCTGAAAATTACGGGTAACTCTAGAAGGAACACTAAAGTTAAGTTGCCTGAGTAAGAAAGGGGAATCGACCTCAAATCTTATAAGTTTTATGATAAACAAGACACTTAACATAATACGACGGTTAGCTAAATAAGGAAGGCTAATTAAAAGAAGCCGATTATGATAAGGTGGTAAATCTACTCCTGGAACGCAATTGAAACTACGTAAAGCAAAAAGAAGAAACTGCTTTTGAACAGACTCAATTCTGTCTTCATAAATTTGGTACTGCGGGGACCACACGCAAGAATTGGACGTACAAGAGAAGTAAAAAGTAACTTGGTTGTAAATGGATCATTAAATTCTTTGGCCCATCTTTTAATGTGTGTGTCGATCAAATTTCAATTTCTGATCAAAGAGAATACCTAGATCATTTACTTCAGATATTCTTAAAAGTTGAGTTTAAATAAAGGAGTAGTTCATGACGTAATGGTTTCCTCTGCAAAATGACATAACTTTACATTTAGAACAATTAAGATGTAGCAGGTTATGATTACACCAGGCAAAAAACTTGTCAAGATCCATTTGAAGAAAGTTTAAAGTTTTGTCGTTACACGTCAGACAAAGTTTAACGTCATCAGCGTACGGATAGATGATTGTGTTAGTACAGAAGGTAAGTCATTAATAAAAAGGTTAAACAGTAGAGGGCCAAGATGACTACCCTGAGGAACCGCAGATGTAACAAATATACGCTTAGATTTGCAAGAGTTAAAAAGGACTCTTTGCGTCCTCTTAGTTAAATAATTAGATATCCACAAAATAAGTTTTTGAGGAAAACCAATGAGATCTAATTTATGAAGCAATAAGTTATGATTAACGGAGTCAAATGCTTTACTGAATTCAGTGTAGATCACATCAGTTTGCATTTTCCTCCGAAATCCTTTGGTTATAATTGAGGAAAACTCAAGAAGATTAGTAGTTGTGGATCTAAATTTGACAAATCCATGCTGATAAGGGGAAAGAACGGACTTACACATTGTGTTAATTGTGCAGTCAAGATTTTCTCAAAAATTTTAGGAATAGCGGATAATTTAGAGATACACCTATAATTCTTCACATCTTGCTTAGAGCCACATTTGTGAAGAGGTTTAAAGAAGGAATCCTTTCATATAGGCGGAAAGTAACTCGTGGCTACGGACAAATCAAGAAACTTAAATATAGGCTTACAAATGGTATCAGCACAGAATCTAAGTATACATGCTGGAACACCATCAGGACCGGGAGAAAATACAGGCTTAGAGGATTTAAGATAGCTTAGTAAAGAGATTTCGTTAATAGAGAGGCAAAACAAGTAAAGAAAGCTACAGTCGAGCGCACCCGACAGAAAGATACCATTCGCCCAGTTTCGAAACAAATTATCATTATTATTACCATTATTATTACCATCAAAAAAACGTTGCACAAGTTTATCCGCCACGTATTGTTTAAATTAGATTTGTTTTTGAGTAGCGCCATCTACATGTGAAAACGGCATAGCTTTGCACACGCTACGGCTGAAACGAAGTATCGTGACAATGACGTCACGACGCGCAGGACGGGCGTAAGCAGTGTTTATGGTCCGATTGGATTGTAATTTGGGGAATAGATTATATTGTTCATACCAAAGCAGAAAGCTGTAATTTCAATACTTTTGCTGATATTCGAAAATTATCGATTTGCGTGGGCGGTGGGCGTGGCACCCCAAATTTCAAATAAATTTCATCTGCGCATGATTTATAGGAACCATCATGCCAAATTTGGTGTCTGTAACTGTAATACTTTCCTTAATATTCAAAAATTTATCGCTTTGCGTGGGCGGTGGGCGCGGCACCCCAAATTTGAAAAAACGCATTCTGCGCATAGTTTACAGGAACCATCATGCCAAATTTGGTGTCTGTAACTGTAATACTTTCCTTAATATTCGTAAATTATCGATTTGCGTGGGCGGTGGGCGTGGCACTCCAAATTTGAAATAAACTTGATCTGCGTATGGTATACAGGAACCATCATGTCAAATTTGGTATCTCTATTGTAATAGCTGAGATCTCGACGTTCATACAGACAGACGGACAGACGGATGGACGGACAGACGGACGGACAGACGGACATGGCTCAATCGACTTGGCTGTTGATCATGAGCCAGAATATATATAATTTTTGAGGTCTGCCATGTCTCCTTCTGCCTGTTACATACTTTTGCACAAACAAAAAAAAAAGGCTACAATCATATTTTGACCGTAAAAGGCTATGGACTTATAATATTTATGCAAAGTAAAAATCTAAAATAAAAAAAAAACATTTTTGCACACATTTAATTTTTGATGCGGGCGGGACTCGAGCCCGTAAATGCATAATAGTACTGTTCGTTTTGCAGTCCACAACTTAACCCATTAAACCACCGTACACGCAAACACAATTCGGCACAATGCTGCAAGCAGCGCTGCCGGCAGCGCTGTTTACAGCTATGGAAAACAGCTATGAAATAACTTCTGTGTTTATTATCCGATTGTTACCAAATTTTTAGAGATCATCTAGCTAGCTATACTTATCATGTAAACAGAAAATGAACAATATGGCATCAAAATTGCGCTTGTAATCAATGTTATTTCGATTTATGGGGGCGGAAGGGGGCGTGGCCAAAATCCAAAATAAACTTGATCAGCGTGCAATAATAACACATATTGTCACCAAATTTGGTTGTCCTAGCTCGTAAAATAGCTGAGATCTAGATTTTCACACGGACAGACAGACAGACATGGCTATATCGACTCGGCTGTTGATCCTGAGCCAGAATATATATACTTAATGGGATCGGAGGTGTCTCCTTTTGCCTGTTACATACATTTTCGGTTTGAACAAAGTTATAATACCCTTCTATTCTATGAGTAGCGGGTATAAAACTATAAGAAAAAGCTGCGCTCTAGCAATCGCACACAGCTGATTTAAGAGACTGTCACTTCTCCACTTGTCAACTAAGTTCATTGTGAGCACTTAATAAAGTTTTAAATAAAATACACGACCACCAATTAATGCTTATTCAAAATTTAAAGTAAAAGTTCTTAAAAAAGAAAGAAAAAGCTTAAGCGGCATGAACTGGGAATCGAACCCCGGGCCTGTCGGTTCAGGAGCTCATCGGTTTTACACAAAGCTACTGACGCTGTTATCCAACAACTGCAAAAATTTGCATTGTAAGGCATTCTCATTATTTCCTGTACAAATAAAAAATTTGCGTTGCCGGCAGCGCAGCTATGGAAAACGTTAAGCTGAATAACTTCTGTGTTTATTATCCGATTGTTACCAAATTTTCAGAGATAATCTGGTTATCATGTAAACCGAAAATGAAATTGCGCTTGTAATCAATGTTTTTTCGATTTGCAGGGGCGGAAGGGCGCGTGGCCAAAATCCAAAATAAACTTGATCAGTGTGCAATAATAACACATTTTGTGAGCAAATTTGATAGTCCTAGCTCTTATAATAGCTGAGATCTAGATTTTCCCACGGACAGACAGACGGACAGACGGATATGGCTATATCGACTCGGCTGTTGATCCTGAGCCAGAATATATATACTTTATGGGGTCGGAGGTGCCTCCTTCTGCCTGTTACATACATTTTCGGTTTGAACAAAGTTATAATACCCTTCTACTCTATGAGTAGCGGGTATAAAAAGTTAGCTCTGACAACAATATAACGAGAATAGTCAGGACTTCCAGTAGATTTAAACTTTTTAAAATATCTGGATTTTAAATTTTTTAAAACCATCAATTCACAAGAAAACCAAGGTGGCCTATCACGCTTAACTGGGTAAGCATTGGGAACACATTGATCAAAAAATGAGTTGATAGATTTATAAAAATATGAGATAAAAATATCCAAATCTGAACACAAATAAAAAGTAGACCAATCATGATTGAAAATCAAATTGTTAAGCTTAATGAAATTGGTCTTGCGAAAGCAGCGAGATTTTAATTTGGAAAGAGAATTTGCAGTTTGCACAAGAGTAGGCAATTTTAATGACAAATCTAATGTAGGATGGTAAGGATCTTCAGGTAAAACTAAAGGATAACTTCTAGAAATAGTGTTTTGCAACATTACATCAGATGAAAAGATAAGATCAAGCATACTACCATTTAGGTTAGGAATGTTATTAATTTGAAATAATGAAAGTTCAGAAAGTCCTATAAGAAATTTATTAAAGCTAAAGGGAACCAAAAAATCTGATTGAGAGGTCCATACAACTTCTGGTAAATTAAAATCACCAAAAACTAAAAGAAAATCTCTATCGGATAGCTTGGATGCAACAGACTGGATAGAGGAAAGATGTTCAAGGTAGATGGAAATATCTGAAGAAGAAGGAACATAAGACCAAGTAATGTATATTGAAATTTGACACACTGACACTTTAACACAGATAAATTCTGGGCAAACAATTAACAGTTGTTCAACAGATAAATCAGACCTAGCAGCTATAATGACGCCTCCACCAGTTCGACCTAAACGGTCGCATCTGAAGGAAGTGTACTTATCTGTAAAGATTGAGCTACTGAGTACATCTGGTTTCAACCAAGTTTCAGTAAATATTAAAATATGGTAATTAAAGGAGACACAATCAATAAACAATTTAGAGGGTTTAGTGGTTAGTCCTCTAACATTTTGATAAGCAATAACAAGTAAGAAAGCTACAGTCGAGTGTGCTCGACTGTAATATACCCGCTATCCAGCTGCTCGTAGATCATTTATTTGCGGAACAAAAAAGACGGCTACAATCATATTTTGACCGTAAAAGGCTATAGACTTATAATATTTATGCAAAGTCAAAATCTAAAATAAAAAAACAAGTAAGAAAGCTACATTCGAGTATGCTCCACTGTAATATACCCGCTACAATCATATTTTCACCGTAAAAGGCTAAGGACTTATAATATTTATGCAAAGTCAAAATCTAAAATAAAATAAAAAAACATTTTTGCACACATTTAATTTTTGATGCGGGCGGGACTCGAACTCGTAAATGCATAATAGTACTGTACGTTTCCAACGTTCCACAACTTAACCCATTTCACCACCGTACACGCACACACGATTCGGCACAATGCTGCAAGCTATGGAAAACGTTAAGCTGAATAACTTCTGTGTTTATTATTTACCATTGTTACCAAATTCATCATCTGGCTCAGATCATCTGGCTAGCTTTAGTTATCATATAAACCGAAAATGAACAATATGGCATCAAAATTGCGCTTGTAATCAATTTTTTTTTTTACAGGGGCGGAAGGGGGCGTGGCCAAAATCCAAAATAAACTTAATCAGCGTGCAATAATAACACACACTGTCACCAAATTTGGTAGTTCTAGCTCTTATAATAGCTGAGATCTAGATTTTCACACGGACAGGCAGACAGACGGACAGACGGACATGGCTCTGTCGACTCGGCTGTTGGTCCTGAGCCAGAATATATATACTTTATGGGGTCGGAGGTGTCTCCTTCTGCCTGTTACATACATTTTCGGTTTGAACAAAGTTGTAATACCCTTCTACTCTATGAGTGGCGTGTATAAAAATAATTTTTTGCACCCATTTAATTTCTGATGCGGGTGGGACTCGAACCCATAAATGCATAATAGTTCTGTTCGTTATGCAGTCCACAACTTAACCCACTTCACCACCGTACACGCACACACTATTCGGCACAATGCTGCAAGCAGCGCTGCCGGCAAAAGGAGTAAAAAGTATTGAAAACGTATAACTTTTATTCAGGTACCAAAAAAATCCAAGATATATCACTTAAACAGAAAAATAATAATTCTACCTGTTGAGGACTATAAATCGAATGCATGTAAAAATGATATGTGCCCTTTTAATACCTCTTTATATACTTGAATGGAAAGTGTTCTAGAGCACTCTAACTTTTAATAAATTTTGTTAAAAAAACGACCGATAGGTTCTATGGCATCTATACGATGTATCAGACCGTACCGGCTCGTTCCGACTTATTTACAGCGGTCAGCAATAAGAAACATGTATACAAAGTTTCATGAAGGTATCTCAAAAAGGGGGGCAAAAACTTTTCTGTGCAAAAAACAAGAAAAGTTCGATCTCCCCCACCATGACACGCATGCATGCGGAATCGAACCTTGGACCCATTACCTAATAGGTTCACTACTTCTCCATTCGGTCATTAAGCCATTACGCAAATTTTGCCAAAGTTACATTATGAGACCATTCGAAAATTCTTGCACGACAAAAACAAAGTCTGAATGTATGATGCGTGTTGTTGTTGCTATTTATTCTCATAAATTAAACATACAATTAAGTAAAAAATAAAAAAAAAACAAGTAAGAAAGCTACGTTCGAGTATGCTCGACTGTAATATACCCGCTACCCAGCTGCTCGTACATCATTTATTTGCGGAACACAAAAAACGGCTACAATCATATTTTCACCGTAAAAGGCTATGGACTTATAATATTTATGCAAAGTCAAAATCTAGAATAAAAAAAAACATTTTTGCACACATTTAATTTTTGATGCGGGCGGGACTCGAGCCCGTAAATGCATAATAGTACTGTTCGTTTTGCAGTCCACAACTTAACCCATTTCACCACCGTACACGCACACACGATTCGGCACAATGCTGCAAGCAGCGCTGCCGGCAGCTCTGCTTACAGCTATGGAAAACGTTAAGCTGAAAAACTTCTGTGTTTATCCGATTGTTATCAAATTTTCAGAGATCTTCTGGCAAACTATAGTTATCATATAAACCGAAAATGAACAATATGGCATCAACATTGCGCTTGTAATCAATTTTTTTCGATTTACAGGGGCGGAAGGGGGCGGGTCCAAAATCCAATATAAACTTGATCAGCGTGCAATAATAACACATATTGTCACCAAATTTGGTAGTTATAGCTCCTATAATAGCTGAGATCTAGATTTTCACACGGACAGACAGACGTACAAACGGACAGACAGACAGACAGACGGACAGACGGCTATATCGACTCGGCTGTTGATCCTGAGCCAGAATATATATACTTTATGGGGTCGGAGGTGTCTCCTTCTGCCTGTTACATACATTTTCGGTTTAAACAAAGTTAGCGGGTAAAAGTAGCGGGTATAGTTATTATAACTAGAATCATATTTTAACCCTAAAAGGCCATGGACTTACAATATTTATGCAAAGTCAAAATCCAAAATAAAAAAAAATCGTTTTTTGCACACATTTAATTTTTGATCCGGGTGGGACTCGAAGCCGTAAATGCATAATAGTTCTGTTCGTTTTGCAGTCCACAACTTAACCCATTTCACCACCGTACACGCACACACGATTCGGCACAATACCCCAAAAATACACACGCACTTTATTTTGAGCGCAGCTCAATATCCTCGCCCGCTTATCGCAATTAAATTTTTTAAAATGCAACAGCACCCAATATTTCGAGGGACGCCGCTGATCCTGCAGACCGACGAAATAATTGGGGCATTTTTTTACATCAATTGGTTCGCCCTGTTCACGGCCGGAGTTAACAAGCCCCTCTCCCCGGCCACAGGGAAACAACACCGACCCGGCAACAAATCCAGAGCCGAGGAGTTTCAACGAAGATCGCCAACACGAACTCGGGCCGATCGCCAACACGATCGGTGAGTGAACACACTCGGCCGAAGAGACATTTTGCCTAAGCATACAACTTTTTGTAATAAAGAGATTCATTCTCGTTTCATACCCCGAACTACACAGTTGTTTTTTTGAAAGCTTTTCCTCCCCCGGCCACAGGATTGTAACTTGCGCAGCCGGACTACGGACAAGGGATTAACAATGCCCACTACGCTTATCGTTCTAATTCTAAAGAGGTGATGAACATGTGACGGCAGTGGTTGTGGGGATTTTAGTAGTGAGTGGTGAAATAATAAATTAAATTAAAAAGTTATTAAAACATAACGACGTCCAGTGCAAATAAAACAAAAGAAACAAACAAAACCAAGTTCAAATTGCTTCACAGGCGACCGTATATGTGTACATCAACATCTGATAAGGCACCGGGATCGCTTGTGCGGGACAATTTACAACAATTATACCAACAAGTTGCTGCGTGTGATGACCGTATAAGTGTACTTCAATCGCTGATAAGGCACCGGGATCATCCATACACCCCAACCCATAAAATGATACCAATAAAAAAAAAAGAAAAATTTGACATATCAAACTGCTGTGCGTGGTGACCGTTTGTATGTGGCTGGTATGCTTTTTTGGTTATTTCACCAGAATAGTAATTTCATCACTATGGTAATATTGCATCAGCCCATATTTGCATTTGTATGTGGTTGGTATGCTTTTTGGTTATTTCACCAGAATAGTAATTTCATCACTATAGTAATATTGCATCAGCCTATCTTTGCATTGCGAATGGTTTTTGTAGTTCTGTAGTTCTGAAAACAACTGTTTTGCGCGGCGGTAGGCTGGCGCCGCTGTCGCTGACTGCGAGTTGTTATATAAAAAAGAAGTGGTAAAGAGCTAGATCAGTCGAATATTAGACTTCATTGTGACCAGAACTCGCTGCGCAAGAAGTGGTAAAGAAGTAAATAAGCCGAATATTAGACTTCATTGTGACCAGAACTCGCTGCGCAAGAAGTGAATATATACATCAGTCGCCGCCAGGGCATAGGGATCCTCCGAACAGTGGTTTAAAATAAATAAATGTGAGTTGTGTGATTAACGACCGAATATGTGTACAACAATCGTTGTTAAGGCACCGGGATCGTTTTTTATTTATCAATTTACATGAACGCAAATTTATTTTACAAATAAAAAAAAATATAATAATAATAAAACCTGGACAATTATTATTCATAACAATAAAAAAATAAAATAATAAATAAAAAATAAATATATACACAGTGATACAGTTTCCTTCGGCAAATCAAGTAAGCATCTATGTGTTTGTGTTGCGCCGCTTGTAAAATTCTTACGACGTCGGCGCATCACTGTACATTGGCTGCCGCCAAGAGCTGATGTCGCGCCAGAGTGGCGGCGCATGCTTGACGCCGCGTTCGCTTGTACACTGTTGAATTCTTTTACACACCACGCACTGCGAGAATAGAACCACTTCAAAAAAAAAAATATATATATATAAATAAAAGCAATAAAATTAATTAAAGAAAAAGAACAAACAATCCACAAACAACTTGACGTCTATTGTTGTCACATGTTCACTAACCTCTAAAATACACTCTATTGAATACTTATTTAATTCATGCATTACAGCTAAAGTCGAAAACAAACAAAAAACTACAAAGGTGGAAGAAAGCACAGCTGCACTTCACGAATGACATACAATAAACACTAAACACCGGGAAACAAGGAAAAGAGGAAACAGCGTAACGGACACACACATACAGGTTTTCTTTTTGTTCGGAAAGAATACACACATATTAAAATACACATTCAAGCATAGATACATATACATAGTATCACAAAATATAATACAATATATTACTACATTAATATACAAACGAAAACAAAACAAACAAAACAAACACCAAAAATTTTCCCTATAAAAAGACACAAACGTTTTTCTTTAACGAACTTAGGGAAGCCAAAAATAACACTAATTCATTATAAAATAGGATAAGCTACAATATAGACACTGTCTGATTATGTAAACGAAGTAGTCGATGGCCATTAGCCAGTAAACTAAACATTGTCCCAAAACTGTTATTTCATAAGGAACAAATAATAATATAAGATAGATTATAAGTAAACAAGATGTAACGTTTATAAACACAAAACTCATGCTTAACATTAAGATACCCATTTAAAAAAAAAACTGTCAAATTCAAAATGTCGTCGGAGTTCGTGGCATACACCAACAACACGTCACCTAATCACCTTTCTCCGATCCGGCCATTCCCCTTATGGCCTTCTCTTCGGAATGGGGGGAGGAGTTAACATGCCCCTCTCCCCGGCCACAGGGAAACAACACCGACCCGGCAACAAATCCAGAGCCGAGGAGTTTCAACGAAGATCGCCAACACGAACTTGGGCCGATCGCCAACACGATCGGTGAGTGAACACACTCGGCCGAAGAGACATTTTGCCTAAGCATACAACTTTTTGTAATAAAGAGATTCATTCTCGTTTCATACCCCGAACTACACAGTTGTTTTTTTGAAAGCTTTTCCTCCCCAGGCCACAGGATTGTAACTCCGGCACAGACGATGATGCGCAGTCCGTCAGGCGCCAACGCGGTGCCCACGATCCAAAAGCCGGGCAAATTTCTGCTGCACCCTGGCATCGGTAAGTATTTCACACGTTCCATGTGTTTTGTTGTTGTTGGTGTGTTCGTGCTTCATTCCAGACGCTTCGTCGCCAGCCACAGTTTAGGTGCGGATGTCTTTGGCGTGATAAATTCCCAGCCGTCGTCCTTATAGGTCTTCCAGCAGATAGGCGTTGTTTCCGACAGCCTGCACTACTCTGGCCCTCAGGAATTTTCTGGCGAACTTTGCGTTGAAGTTTCTTGAGAAGTCACTCAACACAAAGTTTTGGCGGTAAACTTCTTGGCCGGGCACTGCGCGGAAGTTTCTGGCCTTTTGGTCGTAGCGCTGTCGGCTCACCTCGTACGACTGGTCGAGTTTATCGCACACCTTGGCATGTATTATCGCCAGCCTATCCTTCGGACTCATGCCATCCACCTCATGGTCACACAGAGACCCTAGTTTTTGGGCCAGCTTGTAGCACGCCCCGTTTAGATACAGGTGCTGGCCGAAAACGGTGAAGAACGGTGTTTGTCTGGTGGCCGTGTGTATAGAGTTCCGGATTGCGACCTCTATTTCCGGTAGATGCGCATCCCACTCCCTGTGATCTCCTTCGAGGTAACTTAGGATCGCCGACAGTATGCTGCGGTTCAACCGTTCGGCCGCGTTACTGGATGGTGAGTATATTGGTGTCCTGATGTACTTGATACCGAAGTTCTTCATCAATTCCGCAAACATTTTAGAGGTAAATTGTTTTCCATTGTCGGAGTGTATCATCTCTGGCACTCCGAACTTGAAGAACAGTTCATGCACCAGGAACTCAAGGACCGCAGCAGCGCACGCCTCTCGCATCGCCTTCAAAAATGTGTATTTTGAGAAGTGGTCGACCACAATGAAAATATAGGCGTGTCCTTGACCACGGGTATTTGCCGAGGAAGTCAATATACAACTTCTGGAACGGCCTCTCGGTGTCCACCTTTTCGCCGATGCCCATTTGCATGCGATGATTCGGCGCCTTCGTCTCCTTGCAGATGTCGCAGTTGCGCACAAAGTCACGAACCTGTATGGCCATACCGGGCCAATAATATAGGGGACGCAGGACCTCCAGAGTCTTCGCCTGTCCTCCATGGGCTGCGGTTGGATCGGCGTGTGCTCGCGCGATAAGCGCACCAGTCAGAGCACCTGGAATCCAGAGTTTCCAATCTGGGCTCTCCACTGCCTCGCTTAGAGCAGGCCATTCTCCACCTTCAGGTCGGGTAAGTGTGATTTGTTTTGTTCTGCCTCACGCATCAACTCTACATAGTCTTCCTCCTCAAAGGCCGTCGTCTCGAAACCCAGCAGATCGGTGGGATTTATGAAGACATCCTCTACGTTACGCGACAACGTATCCGCCACTACATTTTCACTGCCTTTGCGGTGCTCGATGGAAAAGTGGAATCCCTGCAGCTGTTGTGACCACCTTGCTAGTCTGCCGGAGAAGTCCTTCGTCGACATGAGCCACTTCAAGCTGGCGTGGTCGGTTATGCAGGTGAACGCCATCCCCTCGATATATGGCCTGAACTTCCATATGGCTAGGATAGCTGCCAGGCACTCCTTCTCGGTGACGGTGTAATTCACCTGGTGCTTATTCATTTTCGACGAGAAGAAAGCGATCGGCCGTTCCTGTCCTTCCCCGTCACGCTGAAATAGCACTGCTCCAACTCCCACGTTTGATGCATCGCATTGCACGCAGAAGTGTTGCTTGAAATCTGCGTGGACCAACACAGGTGCGGTTGTGAGGGCTTCCTTGAGGCGCAACACAGCACTTTCTGCTTCCGAACTTAATACAAACTTCTTGTTCGTCTTTTTTAGCGCCTCTGTCAACGGTGTCGCCAGTGTGGCAAAGTCTTTTATGAACCGACGGTACCAGCCAGCCATCCCCAGGAACGCTCTGACCTCCTTCACTGACTTTGGATTTGGGACCAGTTCAATTGCCGCGACTCTGCCTGGGTCCATCTGGAGGAGATCTCCGCCTACAATGAAGCCTAGGTACCTTAAGTTTTTGAAGCAGAAATTCGATTTTTTTAAGCCAATCGTCAATCCTGCTTCCTTTAGGCACTGTGCTTCTCGGTTCAAGTATTTGAGGTGCGTTTTGAAGTCCGGCGCGAGGATTAGCAAGTCGTCGAGGTAAACGAAGACGTTGGACCTGATCTCCGCGGGAATCACCTTGTCCATCAGCCTCACCAGTCGTTGCTCCGCATTGTAGAGACCGAAGGGCATGACGCGGAACTGGTATAGAGGCCGGCCTGGGACAGTGAAAGCCGTGTATGCCCTGGATTTCTCCTCCAACTCAATTTGCCAAAAGGCGAATTTGAGGTCGACGCTGGAGATGTACACCGTCTGGTCCAGCCTGGAAAGGATCCCCTTGACGCTAGGTAGCGGGTAAGCGTCATTTATCGTTAATGCATTTAGCTTACGTGCATCTAAGCAAAATCGATTCTTCCCAGGCTACGCCACGAGTGTCATCCGATTGATCCAGGGGCTCTTGCTTTCCTCGATGACTCCGAGCGCTAGCATCTTATCTACTTCTTCCTCAATCACCTCTTGCCTTGCTGGTGACATCGGATACGGTCGGTCTTTGAAGATTTTTGCTCCTTCGACGAGCTCGATCGTGTGGACATCGACACTAGTCCTGCCGAGGCCATGCTGCTCAAAGGTGAGAAACTCACGTTGTACCTGCTCCAGCCGTTCTTCCTGTTCCGCCGACAATTTCAATTTTTCAGGAACTGTGTTCTCCTCGTCGATGCTATCATCGGTGTAGTGCGCCATTCGATGCGCTTGCGGTTCCGTCACCTGACGATCCTGGTTCGGTATGGCACCTTCACCGATGACTTCCGGAGCCAGCTGAAACATCTGCCAGAAGTCGACTCCGAGGTAGGTGGTTTGTTCCAAATATGGACAAACAAAAAAATTAACGGTTTTCACCTTTTGCCCATATTTCACAGTCAGCTCCACGCGTCCAATGATCGATCGATCTTCTCCTGCGGCAGTGCGTACTTGCGAGAAATAGCGGATCATCGGTACTTGCAACCGGTCCAACAGCTCGCGACTGCCACGACCAAGCAGGCTCACGGATGCTCCGGTGTCCAGCAGTCCACTCACTGTCTCACCATTTATGCAGAACTTGGCGTATGGCCTGGGATCTTTGTCGTGGCTACGCATCACGGCCGCCGCCACCTCTCTACGCCTGCTTCGTCGCCGCTTGAACCGTTGTCTCGCCTTTTGGATTTTCCGGGATATGAGTCCATGCCCGCCACCTGATGCTCCTCGAAGATTCGTCTTTTGGCTTCCAGATACCGGCGCATCCTCTCTTCAAAAGTTAGCAGCGTACGTTTCCCATCTGGTTGTATTTTTTTAATCTCTGTAATTTTATTTTCTATCTTAGCTTTTATTCTTATGGCTAATAGAGTTTCCTCTTGGCGGGACTCATTTACGGGTGCGTGTTTCCCGTCCTCATCACGCCCAGCCGTGCGTTTCCCGCACAATCCGGGCACTTCGGGGAAGCGGTATCTGGTCTACCGCACCGACAGCAGAATAATCTTCGGGATGCAGAGTCGCAGTCGCGGAAAAGGTGTCCTGCTGCTCCGCAGTTCCAGCACCCTGGCCTGTCTGGAGCTTTCTGAGGCCACTTGCGCAGTTCCTCGACTTGATCCGGTGGTTCCTCAGGTTCCGGGCCAACCACCTCGTGGACGCGAAGCCTCGCGGGAACCGAAAACGCTGCCGGCTGAGGATACGAAGTCCGTCCTCGACGTCCAAAACTTCGCTCGACGTCCGCCGTTTCGTCCCGGAGCTCGTCCACGGTAAATATTTTCATGGCGTAGACGTAACGAGCGATGTTCTCTCGGAGACCCTTTTTTATGATTTTGACAAGGTGTCTCTCCGCCATGGGCTTGCCCAGCCTCGATGCCAGCCGTCGCATGTGGTGGATGTAGTCCTCTACGGTTTCTCCGACCTGCTGTTCCCGCTGCAGCAACTCATGCATCCTGTCGTGCTCTGTCTGGTAGCTGCGGAAGCGGTCGAGGAGGTCCTAACGCAGTTGCATCCAATTGTCGAGGGTGGAGTGCCTAACGTGGATCCAATACCACTCCCTCGCTCGTCCGGTTAGGAGCACGTGGAAGGAGCGCAATACCTCCGCCCATGGACACCGGTACTGCCTCTGGAGGAATTCGATCCGGAAGATGAAATCTTCGACAGAGTTGAACCTGTCCTTGCCGTCGAATGACAAGCTCCATCGCTCCACTCGGGTGGGCTGTGTCGATTGCGGACTATTGGCGTAACCTGACTCGTCGGCTGGCATGCGAGCTGCCTCTCGCCCTTGTTGGAACGGACCGCGCCATCTGCCAGGTGGAAGCCTTGGACGCCAATCCGGGCTGCTGCTGTCTTCCGGCCACTCCTTCGGCGGCATCCTGGGTGGCGGCATCGTAGGTCGCTGTTCTGGTCGGGTAATAGTCTTGGAAACGGCGCCGCGGGCCACGTGGGTCTCGACTCCAACATCCTGGTCGACTGCGGCGCTGCACCTCAACTGCTCTCAGGACATCGTTCATCAACTTCATGAGCTCGAGGAAGCCCTGTCGTAGCTCCTGCTTCAGCGTCTGCCCGATCTCGCTTTCCACGGAGTGCCGGTACGTTTGCGCCGCTTGCGCAATAGCTGCATTTACCGCAGACCTCTCTGTTGAGTCCAATTTAACGTTTTGCAGACCCGCTTCCGGCTGCATGTGTGGTTCCTCCGGAAGTGTGTCTTCTTCTTTGTCTCCTGGCCGTGGAACAACTTGGACTTGGCTCTTAGGCGTCCGCAGCAGTCCTCCTCTTCCCAACGACATCTGGAAACCGGCTGCGCCCTCTCTTTCAGTGGACCATGTCACATCCTGTGTCTCTGGTACTGACCCCATTGACCTCAGGTAAGGACCACCAACAACCTTTTTGTCCTCAGCCATGGTAAACTATTTTCCTAACTTTCAGGTGCCGTTATTACTTAGTCGTGCGTGTGCGGCTGGGTATTAATTTACTTAAAAATAATAACTTAAATCAATAAATAAACGATAAATAATGCCAAACAAATAAATAATGGAAATAATGCTTAATAAATAAATAAGCATGAATGAAATATTTTCGTTTTAGTCGTGCGTGTGCGGCTGGGTATTAATTTACTTAAAAATAATAACTTAAATCAATAAATAAACGATAAATAATGCCAAACAAATAAATAATGGAAATAATGCTTAATAAATAAATAAGCATGAATGAAATATTTTCCACACTTAAAGGACTTCTTTTTTACCAAAATTTTTAAACAAAACAACAAAGAAAGGGACATGAAACGACTTTGCTGCCGGTGGACTCTGATCGACTCTGCGCTTAATGTTGTTGCTGTGACAAACAAAACACTCTTGCCGTTCGTCAACTGGTCAAACTGTCACCCTAGTTGACAGTTGCCAGTTAAGGACGCGGCTGGTGTTCGATCGATCCGTTTTCACTGGGTGTGCGTCCCTGAGGAGGTGCATCGCGTTTAGCCCTAGGCATTTACGGGTCACCTATCAGCCCCATTGGCCGAATTAAAGAACACAGACGCCCAGCGAAAACAGACGATCTACTATGTTAAACACAAACAAAACAAATAACAAAGTTACATGTATACACATATAATACACGCAACACATTTGGATGTTGGACATGGCCCAGTGCAAGTACGCAGCACAATGTTGTCACCTACATGGTAGAACATGACTCGCGCCTTGCCCGGCAACATGCCTCCACATTCCAAACACCTCCTTTCATCTTTTGTTTCCCCATCCACTACTCCCTGCGCAAACGTGAAGTCCATACTTCCAACGTGCCGCAGTTTGTAGCGGGCTGAGCCACAAGAGCGAATCTACTGCGAGGCATCTAAGTATCTCCATTCATCGGCTGGTAGAAATTAATCGCCGTATTGACTCTCAATACGGACGCTTTATTTCTACCGTATTTTCTTTAACATTGGGCGCCATTATTGTTACGGACTGCTTTCTCCAGGGCTATGCCGGCTAGCTCAGCTACACAAAGGGAGGGGGCTTTCCCGTTGCCCTTCAGTCCGCACCAAAATGCCGATGAATATCGATACTTACGTTTCACGCCTCACACACAACAACTACAACAATTACATCCTACGTTAAACAATAACAACAACGTTTGATGACCGAAATTGGTCACCGCGCACCCACCCAACCATGTGATGTTCCTGCTCGCGGTTTTGGAGCATCACCCTAGCCGATTCGTCCGATCCTGGCCCGCTACGGCCGCCCCATCTCCCTAAATGACAACTCTAAGCAATTCATCTTCGTTTCTACGTTACAAATACATATTCATTTACTTAACATTATCAATAACATTAACATTACGATGCCTACACAAATCCTGGCTAACGCCTAACACATAAATAAATAAATTATATGTATGTATTATATGTGGTCAAAAATAAAGCGGCCCGTCGTGCTGTGGCGGCCGCTTGCTCTTGCGGCGCTGCGCTGCGGTTGTTCGCTGCTGCTGCGCTGCTGATCGAACGACGCCTTTGGCGCGCTGCGCCCTAGCTGCGGGCGCTGACAAGGATGGGGTCGAAGGTGGATGCAGGGTCAAGGCAAAACTGGTTTCCGGCGGAACTCCGCTTGGACCAAACTCACCAGGAGACTGCTTCTTTCCTTGGTCGTCGCTCCTTCGCTGTCTCGCTCTTTATATATATTTGAGCGCAGCTCAAAATCCTCGCCCGCTGATCACAATTAATTTTTACGACTGAGCCCCAAAAATAAAATTGTTGGCGGTCATAAACTTGGGCCTTCGGGCATCTAACCGACAGGCCAAACAGCGGTTCTCCCTAACGGTGAGCGGGGGTCGCTGACCGAATTGGCTTAAGAGAGAATCTCTCTCAAGGCCATTTCTTCCCGCTAACCCTGCCACCACTGGTTTGCACTGCTTGCTCTGTCGGCAGATGTCCCAATACCAGGGCAGCTGTCTCTACCGAAAGTCTTCGCATCGATATAAACAGCTGTTTACACAAAATGCAACAATCTTCATAAAAGTGAATGCACCTCAAAAAACGTAGGGAACACCAAAAAAATATTAAAGTAGGAAAGAAATTTCAAAAATAAAAATAACAAAAACAAAAAGCTACAAAGAACTGTTAGAGAGACAAAGTAAACGGGAGAAGCGATAAGAACAGACGTACAATGCAAACGCAGTAAACTCGAGGGACTTTTACAAGGTGAGAGCAAATGAGTATTAGTAAATAAGCTAAGCTAAAACTACAACAACAGCAACGCTACGGTAAGAGTAACACTCAACACACGCGTAACAAGCTCAAAGAGCGTAAATAAAAACGTGAGAGCGGGAGAGTGTGGAAGAGTAGATTCAAAACAAAACAAGTAAGAAAGCTACAGTCGAGTGTGCCCGATTGTAATATACCCGCTACCCAGCTGCTCGTACATCATTTATTTGCGGAACAAAAAAAAAAACGGCTACAATCATATTTTCACCGTAAAAGGCTATGGACTTATAATATTTATGCAAAGTCAAAATCTAAAATAAAAAAAAAACATTTTTGCACACATTTAATTTTTGATGCGGGCGGGACTCGAACCCGTAAATGCATAATAGTACTGTACGTTTTGCAGTCCACAACTTAACCCATTTCACCACCGTACACGCACACACGATTTGGCATAATGCTGCAAGCAGCGCTGCCGGCAGCGCTGCTTACAGCTATGGAAAACGTTAAGCTGAAGAACTTCTGTGTTTATTATCCGATTGTTACCAAATTTTCAGAGATCATCTGGCTAGCTATAGTTATCATGTAATCCGAAAATGAACAATATGGCATCAAAATTGCGCTTGTAATCAATGTTTTTTCAATTTACGGGGGCGGAAGAGGGCGTGGCCAAAATCCAAAATAAACTTGATCAGCGTGCAATAATAACACATATTGTCACCAAATTTGGAAGTCCTAGCTCTTATAATAGCTGAGATCTAGATTTTCACACGGACAGACAGACGGACATGGCTATATCGACTCGGCTGTTAATCCTGAGCCAGAATATATGTACTTTATGGGGTCGGAGGTGTCTCCTTCTGCCTGTTACATATATTTCGGTTTGAACAAAGTTATAATACCCTTCTACTCTATGAGTAGCGGGTATAAACAACAAATGACGCCAAAGACGCGCAAGTTGATAATTGTGTAAATTGTGTAAATTTAGTGAAATTGCAAAGCACCGGGGGTAACACGAAGTGTTATGAATACGCACCGGGTTAGTATAAACTAAAATACACCAAAGTAAATTAAACCCACAAATTATTTGCAAAGATTAGGCAGAAAAAAATAAATAATATTGAGAGTAAAGGTCAACACAACCGATCACCAGAAAGTCACTCAATAAATTGATACCCTTCTACTCTATGAGTAGCGGGTATGAAATGGGCGGACTTTATACCGTTAACAGCAGAAGACATAGTATATAGAAAAGAGAAGAGAAGAAATAAGATAACAGCAAGATTTTCAAAGCACATAGTTTAAGCGGATCACGGAATAACGTTTAAATTGAAAAAAGGACAAAATATCCATAAATAAAGAAAAAAATGAGAGCTAAAGATAGACAAAGAGTTTAAAAAATTGAAAAAGAATAAAAATGAGAGAACATTTCAAAATATTAATAACACATAATATAATTACATCTAATAACAAGTAAGAACGGCTACACTCAAGTGTTGACTGTTTAAGACCATGGATTTTTCAAGGTTATGAAAAAAATCAGATTTAGAAAACTGTTATTTGTAAGCGCTGCCGGCAGCGCTGCTTACAACGTTAAGTTGAATAACTTCTGTGTTTATTATCCGATTGTTACCAAATCAGAAGGGGGCGTGGCCAAAATCCAAAATAAACTTGATCAGCGTTCAATAATAACACATATTGTCACCAAAATTGGTAGTCCTAGCTCTTATAATAGCTGAGATCTAGATTTTCACACGGACAGACAGACGGACAGACCGACATGGCTATATCGATTCGGCTATTGATCCTGAGCCAGAATATATATACTTTATGGGGTCGGAGGTGTCTCCTTCTGTCTGTTACATACATTTTCGGTTTGAACAAAGTTATAATACCCTTCCACTCTATGAGTAGCGGGTATAATAATAAACAACACATATAATTTTCAGTTAGACGTCAAGCAGTCCAAGCAGTTGGAAAAAAACACTGCATGGAAAAACACTGATTGCTTGCTTGCAGTGGGCGCAGTGCAAATCTATGTGCAACGTTGAATAACTTTTATGTTCATTATCCGATCGGAACCAAATTTTCATCGATCGTTTAGGTGGTGATAGTTATCATTCACACCAAAAGTGAATACTCTAGTTTTATTATTGCGCCTGCTATACGGTTTATCGGTTTGAGGGGGCGGAAGTAGGCGTGTCCCAAATTTTAATACAAATTTTACAGCGTATGATTCACATAAGTGTTTTCACCAAATTTGGTGGCTCTATCTTTTTTAGTTTCTGAGATAAAGGCGTTCATAGAGACGGACAGACGGACAGACAGACATGGCTTAATCGACTCGGCTCGTGATCCTGAGCAAGAATATATATACTTTATGGGGTCGCAGATGCCTCCTTCTACCTGTTACGCACATTTCGACAAACACAATAGACCATGTAGTTTTTTAAAATCCATGGTCTAATCAGATTTAGAAAACTGATATTGGTAAACGTGTTTTTCAAAGAAAAATAATAAACAACGCATATTATTTTTAGTTAGACGCCAAGCAGTTGGAAAAAAAACACTGCTTGGAAAAAACACTGCTTGCTTGATTGCAGTGGGCGCAGTGCAAATCTATATGAAACGTTGAATAACTTTTATGTTCATTATCCGATCGGAACCAAATTTTCACCGATCGTTTAGGTGGTGATAGTTATCATTCACACCAAAACTGAATTGTCTAGCTTTATTATTGCGCTTGCTATACGGTTTATCGATTTGCGGGGGCGGAAGTAGGCGTGTCCCAAATTTTAATAAAATTTTTACAGCGTATGATTCACATAAGTGTTGTCACCAAATTTGGTGGCTCTAGCTTTTTTAGTTCCTGAGATATAGGCGCTTGCTATACGGTTTATCGATTTACTTACTTGTTTTAATTGAATTTTGAAAATAATAAAATTTACATGTAAGTTATGAGTTATGAGTTAGATCCCGATCTTGGAAAATAGTTAATTAGGTGCTAAGTAAATTTGTTCTAGAATTTATTAATATCATGTAGTTATGTAGTGTGCTACCGGCGAAACATTAAAATGTTAAGAGAAACGACTACCCGCCATCTCCACGGGCGCAAAAAAGTCGTACATAACAAAATATAAAGACCACCCGCCGCAGCGTTAATACCGTCTTTGTCCAGGAGCAGGGTACATTATACGCGGGCGCAAAAGCGTCTTCATGAAAAAATAAATATAAAAGGCCTATGTAACGACCCACTGTCGCGATTTGCCTACACTCGCTGTAGCCTATTCGCGAGTGCAATGTACATAGTGTCGAACCAATAAAATGGCATATGATGTCCGAAGTAAAGGAAAAAGAAGAATAAATGAGATAATAACCGAATAAATTCTGATTAAAGTGTGTGCCAATCTGCTGGATAGGCTGAGTGGTGGGGAGGCACCCGAGAAAGCTGCCCAGTAGATTGTGTGGCAACCGTACCATTAATAGGCCAAGGCCATAAAGGAAAAATACGGACCACCGCGCCCAGTACTCAGTTCGACTGCTCAGTAAACTCGATCGTCACTGTCGCTTAATATCCAAATTATTCAAACCAAAGCCATATAAAGAAAAGATGAAACATAAACAAATATAAAAGAATGGTAAACGAATATCGAAAAAACCATTGTCAACCAATAGTTTTTACTAGATTTTTCTAAAAAACCTTTCTTTTTTTTCCTCAGATCATAAGAAAAAACAAAACACTTACACGAAAAAACACTAATTGAAATTATAAGAAAAAACAACACATGTACACGAAAAAAAAATAATCGAAGGTCAACACAATTTGGAAGGCAGAACATATTTTCGCATAAATAAAAAGGTCTTGGTTGTTCGTCAGCAGTCCTGATCCGGTCCAATTCTATAAACTCCGCTGTCCGTCTATTAAAGAAAATGAAGATGAAGGAAACTCTGAATGTAATCCTGGCCAAGATATCTGGGATCAGGGGCGACTTAAGAGAAATTAATAACAGAGTTAGCACCCTAGAAGCTGAAAACGAAGCCCGTAACCCGGTGGTTACCCCTCAGGTGCCATTAACGCGCGCGCACAATGAGTTTGAGCTGAAAGAAACTTTTGCGCTTCCGGATTGCGTTAAGGAGCTTCAAACTTTTGAAGGCCAGCCTGAGAAATATGTCTCTTGGGAGAACCGTGCACAGGCAATTCTGAACGATGACGAAGTAATCAAAGGGAGGCCTCTGTTTGCCACATTAGGCAAAAAACAAGTAAAGAAAGCTACAGTCAAGCGCGCCCGACTGTAAGATACCATTCGCCCAGTTTCGAAACAAATTATCACACATTTAATTCCATCAAAAAACGCTGCACAAGTTTATCCGCCACCTATTGTTTAAATTAGATCTATTCTTGAATAGTGCCATCTACATGTGAAAACTGCATAGATTTACACATGCTACGGCTGAAACGAAGCATCGTGACGATGACGTCACGACGCGCAGCACAGGCGCAAGCAGTGGAAGTACGGAAAACGGAAACATGGATAACTTCTGTGTTTATCGTCCGATTGGATTGTAATTTGGGAAATAGATTTATATTATTATTAAAATCATACCAAAGCAGAAAGCTGTAACTTCAATACTTCTCCTGATAATCGAAAATTATCGATTTGCGTGGGCGGTGGGCGTGGCATCAAAAATTGAAAATAAAATCGATCTACTAATGGTATACAGGAACCTTAATGTGAAATATGGTGTCTAGCTTTTGTAATAGCTGACATCTAGACGTTCAAAGGGACAGACGGACAGACAGACTGTCATGGCTCAATCGAATTGTCTAGTGATCCTGAGCAAGAATATATACTTTGTGGGGTCTGCCACGCCTCCTTCTGCCTGTTACATACATTTGCTCAAACTTAGTATACCATTTTTGACCATTTTCAATGGTCGAATGGTATAATAAGAGGCGGAGCCGAAGAGGCTCTCGATTCTTACGGGGTGCCAGACGATGACTGGCAGGAGATCAAGAGAGTTTTAGCGTTGCATTACGCGGATAAGCGCGATGTACGAACGCTTGAACACCAGCTTAGTTTACTTATCCAGGGTAATAAAACCTTGGAGTACTTTTTTTGAGGTGAATAAATACCTTTCTCTTATCCTCAACGGATTAAAGGGTATGGGACACTCAATGGAGGTAGCTAGAGCCTTGTCTGAACATTCGAGGGACAAGGCCCTTGACGTTTTTAACCGCGGAGTCGGTAACGATGCCTCTAGGTTACTAGTTATGCGTAGGCCAAAGGATTTGTAGGAAACCTACTTCTTTACTCCGAGAGGAGGTTCGTTTGCCCAGCCTCCGCCAACGGCCAATTTTACTTCTTCTTATCAAGCGAATGTTAGACCTATATCAGGCCCGAGATATGGTGGTTCCTAAAATTGAAACCGTTTCCAGGGTCCAAGACCAGCCATTTAGATGGAATCAAACTGGTCGGGTCAGTCACACAGCTCCGGTTACAGGGCTCTTTCAAACGAAGGTTCCGGTATGAAGAGAATATTGCCCGATTACCAAAATCCGTTCCAAAGGGCAACGAAATCTTACCACATGAAGCCCATACTAGACCCCTCGTCCCCAATCCCTGTCGATCATGACCAGGGTGCTCTATCTGACCCTTACTATGATCAGCTCGGTGCTGAGAATGTTGGCATGCCTCATCAGGATGCCATAGAAGAGAGAGACGATCCCGGAACAGGCGCGGAAGGCCCAAATTTTATGGCCGGGGCCTCTCCAGCGTCCCATACTTAGAGTACGAGGGAAAAGGTGGGGTTAAGTTACAGTTTTTGGTCGATACCGGCGCGAACAAAAATTTCATTAGCCCCGTAATAAGACCAGGTCCGACCCGCTCTCCTATAGTCAGGGTGACAAAGTATTTGTCGCTAATAAACAAATTAAAACGAAAGAAAAGCGATGTTTTAGGGCTGAGGAATGAGAATTTAACGGTCAAAACCAACCCCGCCAAAATTTTTCATAAATCTGATATACGGAATTGAAAAGACATTGGATTGTTTGTGTGCGTTTCACAAGCTTTTCTTTAATACTACAATACACACACTTATTTCCTTTTAGAAACAAGTAAGAAAGCTACAGTCGAGTGTGCTCGACTGTAATATACCCGCTACCCAGCTGCTCGTACATCATTTATTTGCGGAACAAAAAAAAAAACGGATACAATCATATTTTGACCGTAAAAGGCTATGGACTTATAATATTTATGCAAAGTCAAAATCTAAAATAAAACAAGTAAGAAAGCTACAGTCGAGTGTGCTCGACTGTAAAATACCCGCAACCCAGCTGCTCGTACATCATTTATTTGCGGAACAAAAAAACGGCTACAATCATATTTCGACCGTAAAAGGCTATGAACTTACAATATTTATGCAAAGTCAAAATCTAAAATACAAAAAAAAAACATTTTTGCACACATTTAATTTTTGATGTGGGCGGGACTCGAACCCGTAAATGCATAATAGAACTGTTCGTTTTGCAGTCCACAACTTAACCCATTTCACCATCGTACACGCACACACGATTCGGCACAATGCTGCAAGCTATGGAAAACGTTAAGCTGAATAACTTCTGTGTTTATTATCCGATTGTTACCAAATTTTTAGAGATCATTTGGCTAGTTATAGTTATCATGTAAACCGAAAATGAACAATGTGGCATCGAAATTGCGCTTGTAATCAATGTTTTTTCGATTTACGGGGGCGGAAGGGGGCGTGGCCAAAATCCAAAATAAACTTGATCAGCGTACAATAATAACACATATTGTCACCAAATTTGGTAGTCTTAGCTCTTATAACAGACGGACATGGCTATATCGACTCAGCTGTTGATCCTGAGCCAGAATATATATACTTTATGGGGTCGGAGGTGTCTCCAACCGCTCTTGGCAACTTTTTTACTCGACCGCCTTTTTTTCTAGGCTTTTTTCTGCTCTTGTCTAGGGTTGCATTTTATTCAGGGCTGCAATATAAAAGTATCGAAAGATCTAATACTTATTACCACTACGAGTATACTTGCTGGAACCAATTCCCACAATCGGCCCTCCTGACAGGACATTCGCCTCGAAAGGATCAAGCCATGGTTTCATATACTCTGCAACTGTAATTGTTTTTATAGGACCTTCATTGTCTTCTATCTTTTCAACCTCATATCTCCCATGATCTTTGATCTCAACCACTTTATATGGGCCTAAATATTTACCTTTCAGCTTAAGCCCTACTCCGTACTGAGTCCTTTTTATGGCTACCAAATCATTAATATTATACTGTTTCTGTTGCTTTCTTTTTAAATCAAATGCTTTTTTATTTTCTTCCTGTATATCCCTAATGTTTTCACGAGCTTCTTGCCGCAAATTTTCACGCTTTTCTTCTAACTTTCTAATCATGAATTCGCTTACTAAATCCTTTAGCTCCTTATAATCGGCAACGCGCATATCTACTCCAGTCATTAACTTAAAAGGTGCTATTTTTGTGCTTCTTGGCTCTGTATTATTTATCATTTGCTGAACTTGTCCTAAATTCTTATACCATAAACCTGGATTGTCATTACTTAACTTAGACAACATTGGAGCTACAAGCTTGTGCATCCGTTCCACCTGACCATTTCCACGAGGTACACCGGTGGCAATGAGCAAATGCTGAATATTTTCATTTTCACAATATTCTTTAAAGGAATTCGAGGTAAATGCGGAACCTCTGTCCGAGACAATTCTGTAGGGGTTCCCAAAATTAACTGCTTGTTTTTTCAAGCACTTTATAACCTCATCAACACCTGTACTACGGGTTGGATACAACCAAACATATTTCGAAAACCCATCTACCACGACTAAAATGTGATTATATCGCTTATTAGTTAGTTCCATTGGGCCAACATGGTCAATATGGTATGTAACAAACGGTACATTACCCTTATCGATTGCTGTCAAAAACCCTTCCTTTTTACCAGATTTCGCGTTTACTATTATGCAACGATCACAACTATCTACAACACGAGAAACTTTTCCTTTCAATTTTGGAATGTAATACGATTTTTCCACTAAATCTTGTGTTTTTTGCTGCCGAGAAATGAGCAGAAACAATTATCTCGTTTTCCATCTGACCAGGAACTACTATGAGTTCTTTATTTGGGTCTTTAAATAGTACCTGATTTTGAATATAAAAATCTTCATATGAATCTTTAGCGACCAATTCTCTAACCCCTCTTATCCACTCATCTTGCAGCTGGGCCTCTCTCAATCGATGGATCAGGGTATCTGTTATAAAATAACAAGACACTCGGCTCAAAGCATCAGCATGCTTTAACTTAGACCCTGAACGATGTTCTATCTTATAATCAAAATCTTGCAAATATAATGCCCAACGTGTTACTCTTAAAGGAAACTCTTTCTTTTTCATGGTCGTCATGAACGCGTTACAATCAGTTACTATGGTAATAGATATGCCAAGAACATACACGCGCCATTTCATTAAAGCTGCTATTATTGCTAAAACCTCTAGCTCATACGAACTGTAATTCTCCTCACATGGCTTAGTTTTCCAACTCATAAATTGTACAGGGTGAAACATATTATCCTCTTGATCTTTTTGTAATAATACTGCCCCATACCCATACTTCGAAGCATCTGTGTGAATCTCTGTTCGCAACTTCGGGTTATACAGCTTTAATACTGGCTCACTAACTAAAGCTAATTTTAGTTCTTCAAATGCCTTCCGCTGAACTTCTGTGAATCCGAACTTAGCATCTTGCCTTAAAAGATCTGATAATGGCTTAGCAATAGCTGCATATCCATTTATGAATTTTCTAAAATAAGATGTTAACCCTAAAAAACGTTGTATACCCTTTTTATCTTTGGGTTCCGGAAATTCTGTAACGGCCTGTATCTTTTCTTTGCTTGGGGTTATGGTTCCATCTTGAACGATATATCCCAAAAAATTGACTCTCTGATGTAATATCTGGCATTTGCCCCAATTAATTCGTAGCCCATTCTGAGAAGATACTTCTAACACTTGCTTCAATTTTCTTATCCCCTCATCAACATCATTACTAGGCACAATAACATCATCCATGTAAAGTATTACAATTCCACTAGCGAGCAACTCTCGTAAAACAGACATTATAAACCTAGTAAAAACTGCAGGCGAATTCGAAATGCCAAACGGTACAAATAAAAATTCGTACTGCCCACTTTGAGTCACGAACGAAGTGTATTTTCTTGAACCTACTTCTACGGGCACATGGAAAAACCCATTGGTCAAATCCAATGTTGTATATATCTTCGCATTCTGAAGTTTGTCTAAGACATTGTCCATGTGTGCCATCGGAAAGTTATCTCTAATAATTTTCTCATTTAATTTGCGATAGTCGCAGCATAGACGCTTTTTCCCATTTTTCTTAGCCACCAGGACTACGGGCGAAGCATACTCGGATGTATTATACCTTCTTTTAACCATTCCCGCACCTGCTCATCTACAAAGTTTTGGTCACTATACGACTGTCGCCTGGGATGCTGATAAACTGGGATGTCATCTTTCAAAACAATTTTCATCTCGACAGGGGCATTTGTGTTACGGATTGGGCAATATTGTTCGATCATCTCCAATACCGTTTTAGCTTCAGGCCGACTAAGATGAGATAGATCTACCTTAGAAGTTGCTTTAAGCTCTTCCACACACATGCTTCGAAATTTATCATTCGCCTGACAATCAAATATCTGTGTATTCCTAATTTTACCTCCATCTTCAGTTTTCATCCTGATATTAAAGTGAGTACCACTTTTGGTAACCTTCATATCGACAGTGTCCAAAATTGTCCTTCCTAAAATAGCATCGAAACCTATATCCTGATCTTGAACAACATGAAACTCTACTTCCATTGAAATATCATCTATTAGAACGGATATAATAATACTTCCAAATGTTAAAATACGACTTTCTCCAATTCCCGTCAAACTCTTTCCTTTACCAGTTATTTCTGCTGCTCCTAGACTCACGAAAACTTGTCTGCGCATTAAGCACAAATCAGCGTCCGTGTCAACCAAACTATATATATAATCTTTTTGTAAACAATGCTCTTCAATTCAAGACCTGATAGAGTAAATTCACTGCCTAATGACACTCCTATTTTATTCTCTTGAACTACATTAGCATTTGTTTCTTTCTTGACATCTGTTTTTGCTGCACATTGTGCTGCTCGGTGTCCTGCCTGACCACATTTAAATCATAAATCTGTTTTCTTACAGTCTTTCATTACGTGGGAACTATCGCCGCATTTGAAACATTTCCTGGATGATCCAGACTTAACCTGACATTTGCCTTGATCTTTCTTTTGCTCCTGACGTTCCCCAGCTGATTGATTTGATTTGCCAGATCTAGCTTTCTGATATATCTCGATTTGATGTTTTAGTTCCTGTATATTTCTAGCCTGATATAACATTATCTTATTCCCTTTCGAATCAGGAATACCCTTTATGTAATAGTCAATTAAACTTGGCTCATCAATATTAACTGGCTTTGCGATTTCTTACAGAGCATACAAATATTCAAATAATGATTCGTCTTTTCTCTGCTGACGCTGGTCCAATCTTCTATGAACCTCAGCTGATGACACTTTGACTGAAAACTCTTCCCTCAACTTAGCCTTCAAAACAGTCCAACTACGAATATTCGCCTCACTACGCACAAACAGTTTAGCCGCTCCTGAAAGCATCTGTTTCGAATAGATAAGCAGCTGCAAATCACTCCACTGGACAGTAGTTGAACAACTTTCTAACTCATCGATCCATTGTTCTACATCAGGACTTCCTGTTCCAGAGAAACTAGATACGCTGCCTTCTACATCTTTGAGAGTGAACCATGACCTGCCATTGTCTACTCTTTGATCTTCAGCTAAATTTCGCTCTGTAACCACGGATTGAACTTCATCTGAATCGCTTTCCTCTTCATCCTGAATTCCAAAATGTGTAAGCAATTTATTTTGCAACTCTAGTTTCCTTCCACTTGTTGGTAGCGCCAACTCTGCTAACTTTAACCTCAAATCTGCTACGCGAAGTGTCAAGATCTCGTCAAGTTGCATTTTGAAATGGTTAGCAAACAATCAAATACGTAAAATTATACAACACAATACTACTGTTACTTAACGTAACCTTACACTAGTACTGCCTCTGTCGATGCTCGCACCAGCTTTGTCTCTGTAGTTTCACGCAACTGCGCTGTCTCTGCCGACGATCGTATCAAGCTTTGCCTCTGTCGACGTTCGCACCAAGTCCTGCCTCTGCTTACTCACACAGAAACACTGCTTCTGTCGACGCAAACAGCAACTCTGCCTCTGTCGACTGTACGCACCAGTTCTGCCTTGATTTAATGCACCAGTTCGGACTCTGCTGACGTTCGCTTCAAGCTCTGCCTCTGACGACGCACACCGCAGCTCTGCTTCTGTCGGTGCAAACAACAACAATGTCTCTGTAGACGTACTCTCCAGCTCTGCTTCTACCAACTTAAGCAGCAACTTTGCCTCTGTCGACGCACGCTCCAGCTCTGCTTCTACCAACTTAAGCAGCAACTTTGCCTCTGTCGACGCACGCTTTAGCTCTGCTTCTACCAACTTAAGCAGCAACTTTGCCTCTGTCGACGCACGCTCCAGCTCTGCTTCTACCAACTTAAGCAGCAACTTTGCCTCTGCCGACGTATGCACCAGTTCTGCTTCTGCCAACTTAAGCAGCAACTTTTCCTCTGCCGACGTATGCACCAGTTCTGCTTCTGCCAACTTAAGCAGCAACTTTGCCTCTGCCGACTCTCGAAACTTCTTCGAGAATTCTGTATTCTGTTGCTCGGGTTTGTTCCAGCGTCGATCATGCAACGGTTCTTTTTTAAAGTTCACTGCTTGCTACCAAAACGAACTGCGTCATATGCACAAATTTTGTCTTTACACTTAAGCTCATCCCGGACGAGCCCCCAATTTGTAGTTCTTTATTTATATGGTTTTTATTCAACAAGTAATAGAGCTTATACGAATTTCACATTTAATTAGTAAGAATTATGACGAAATTATGTAGCTTTATGAACAACCGCTCTTGGCAACTTTTTTACTCGACCGCCTTTTTTTCTAGGCTTTTTTCTGCTCTTGTCTAGGGTTGCATTTTATTCAGGGCTGCAATATAAAAGTATCGAAAGATCTAATACTTATTACCACTACGAGTATTCTTGCTGGAACCAATTCCCACATTTATACCCGCTACTCATAGAGTAGAAGGGTATTATAACTTTGTTCAAACCGAAAATGTATGTAACAGGCAGAAGGAGACACCTCCGACCCCATAAAGTATATATATTATGGCTCAGGATCAACAGCCGAGTCGATATAGCCATGTCCGTCTGTCTGTCCGTGTGAAAATCTAGATCTCAGCTATTATAAGAGCTAGGACAACCAAATTTGGTGACAATATGTGTTATTATTGCACGCTGATCAAGTTTATTTTGGATTTTGGCCATGCCCCCTTCCGCCCCCGCAAATCGAAAAAACATTGATAACAAGTGCAATTTTGATGCCATGTTGTTCATTTTCGGTTTACATGATAACTATAGCTAGCCAGATGATCTCTGACGGTACATTACCCTTATCGATTGCTGTCAAAAACCCTTCCTTTTTACCAGATTTCGCGTTTACTATTATGCAACGATCACAACTATCTACAACACGAGAAACTTTTCCTTTCAATTTTGGAATGTAATACGATTTTTCCACTAAATCTTGTGTTTTTTGCTGCCGAGAAATGAGCAGAAACAATTATCTCGTTTTCCATCTGACCAGGAACTACTATGAGTTCTTTATTTGGGTCTTTAAATAGTACCTGATTTTGAATATAAAAATCTTCATATGAATCTTTAGCGACCAATTCTCTAACCCCTCTTATCCACTCATCTTGCAGCTGGGCCTCTCTCAATCGATGGATCAGGGTATCTGTTATAAAATAACAAGACACTCGGCTCAAAGCATCAGCATGCTTTAACTTAGACCCTGAACGATGTTCTATCTTATAATCAAAATCTTGCAAATATAATGCCCAACGTGTTACTCTTAAAGGAAACTCTTTCTTTTTCATGGTCGTCATGAACGCGTTACAATCAGTTACTATGGTAATAGATATGCCAAGAACATACACGCGCCATTTCATTAAAGCTGCTATTATTGCTAAAACCTCTAGCTCATACGAACTGTAATTCTCCTCACATGGCTTAGTTTTCCAACTCATGAAAATTTGGTAACAATCGGATAATAAACACAGAAGTTATTCAGCTTAACGATTTCCATAGCTGTAAGCAGCGCTGCCGGCAGCGCTGCTTGCAGCATTGTGCCGAATCGTGTGTGCGTGTACGGTGGTGAAATGGGTTAAGTTGTGGACTGCAAAACGAACAGTACTATTATGCATTTACGGGTTCGAGTCCCGCCCGCATCAAAAATTAAATGTGTGCAAAAATGTTTTTTTTTTTATACCCGCTACTCATAGAGTAGAAGGGTATTATAACTTTGTTCAAACCGAAAATGTATGTAACAGGCAGAAGGAGACACCTCCGACCCCATAAAGTATATATATTCTGGCTCAGGATCAACAGCCGAGTCGATATAGCCATGTCCGTCTGTCCGTCTGTACGTCTAGATCTCAGCTATTACAAAAGGTAGAGACACCTAATTTCCTGTATACCATAGGTAGATCGAGTTTATTTTCAATTTTCGATGTCGCCCACCGCCCACGCAAAACGATAATTACGATTATTAGGAAAAGTATTGAAGTTATGGCTTTCTGCTTTGGTATAAAAATAGATAATTACAATATAAATCTATTTTCAAAATTACAATCCGATCGAACAATAAACACAGAAGATATTCATCTAAACGTTTTCCATAGTTACACTCTTTGCGCCTTTGCAGCATATCGTGACGTCATCGTCAAATTTCCACATTTTTCCTAAATTTGCGTATTATTTAAAATTCATTAAGAATATTTAAAGCTTTTAAAAATGTTTTAAAAATATTAACTGTCAATTTTCTTAATTTCAAAATATTTAAAAATTTCTATAATTTATTAAAATTTTTTTTTTTACTTCCCACTTTTCCAAAGTTCCATAATTTTTAAAATTGCTTATCAATGAAAAAGGGATTAACTCTTTGTTTCCCTTTTGATTTTTTTTTTGCCTTTCTTATCATTTCTAATATTCTAATATTCTATTCTAATATTCAGTTACCACTGTATTTAGTTAGTGGTTTCGGCACCTTTAGCAGTAAGAGATGTTGTGCCAGCGCTGACACTTTTGATTGAATTCCCAGCATCATGCGTTGCAAGACTCCCCATACAGCGCCAACTGCCTGCGCCAACTACCTGTGCCTGCATCTGCGTGTACGTCGGCGTCGATTGTAATCAACACGCTGGGATCAATCAGTAAACTTTAAAACTGAACGCCACACAGCAGTCAGCTCGAATGAATCCATCAAACGTATCAATCATGATGACAGGTCACAGTGCGAGCACAGTATAACTGGAAAAGACCAGGCCAGACCAGACACAGGCAGGACCAGGCAACAGGCAGCAGGTCCAGTTTTAGCTTTTCCTAACATGTCTGTGAAACGTTGTTGTTGTTGTTGTTGTTTTTGTTGTAGTTGGCTTTGCCTCACTTGTGAAGTCTCCACGCGCGTTGCGCCCATTAAATTCGAATAATCTTAGTTGTTGTTGCTTTTTTTTCATCAATCTCCCCACTCTTGACTCGAGTTGCAACTGTCGCATATAGCAGCTGGACACAGTGCTTGTGTGAGACGCTGCAGGCAGGCAGGCAGCATCAGCCCAACTGATTTGAAATTCTAAAGTGATTTTGATTACTTGAGGTATTGATATTTTGACTTGTACGTTGATTAGATAGTTGAAGGCTTGTTAGATGCATGACAGCAGCAGCAGCGGCCTCAGACCAGTCTCACTGGCTGCATGTCTTGGTCTTGGTCTCTACGTCTCCATTTTCGTCTGCATCTGCGTGATGCGCCTGGCTTGATGTTGATTATAATTTAATTATAAGCAACCTGTAACAAGTAAATGGCTTGCATGGTGCTCTCACTCCATGGCACTCCTGGTCATGGCGCATAATTTAGCAGGCAGGTGTGAAAAAGCTTCATTAGCTTAGACGTCTCAGTCCGAGCCCGCTGCATGACTAATAATAGTCATGGGCCGGTCACATTCTGCTCTCTTGCCACATTTGCCACCGGCACAAACCATACTTATTCTCAATCTGCTTGGCTAGGGCAGCCACGATGTCTGCTAACGAAAGTTGCAGACATTTCAGTGACTGAAGCAAGGCAAAATGCTGTAGAAATTTCCCCTTGCGATTTGCGGCTAATCCAATGGAAAATAATATAGACAGAGAGGTATTCTCTCTTAAGACTTGCTGGCTTTATATGTAGAATTTGTAGCAAGGAGGTACCAAGCGATACAATTCTATTAAAACGATTCAAGTAGGCTGAGTTGCTTCTGTCTTAATTTCTGACTACGTAAGCTCTCAATGTGTTCGGATTTTCAGTCCGCTCTCAGCTCTCAATTGAGACTGGACTGGGTTTTTATACCCGCTACTCATAGAGTAGAAGGGTATTATAACTTTGTTCAAACCGAAAATGTATGTAACAGGCAGAAGGAGACACCTCCGACCCCATAAAGTATATATATTCTGGCTCAGGATCAACAGCCGAGTCGATATAGCCATGTCCGTGTGTCCGTCTGTCTGTCCGTGTGAAAATCTACATCTCAGCTATTATAAGAGCTAGGATAACCAAATTTGGTGACAATATGTGTTATTATTGCACGCTGATCAAGTTTATTTTGGATTTTGGCCACGCCCCCTTTCGCCCCCGCAAATCGAAAAAACATTGATAAGTGCAATTTTGATGGCATATTGTTCATTTTCAGTTTACATGATAACTATAGCTAGCCAGATGATCTCTGAAAATTTGGTGACAATCGAATAATAAACACAGAAGTTATTCAGCTTAACGTTTTCCATAGCATTGTGCCGAATCAGCATTGTGCCGAATCGTGTGTGCGTGTACGGTGGTGAAATGGGTTAAGTTGTGGACTGCAAAACGAACAGTACTATTATGCATTTACGGGTTCGAGTCCCGCCCGCATCAAAAATTAAATGTGTGCAAAAATGTTTTTTTTTTTATACCCGCTACTCATAGAGTAGAAGGGTATTATAACTTTGTTCAAACCGAAAATGTATGTAACAGGCAGAAGGAGACACCTCCGACCCCATAAAGTATATATATTCTGGCTCAGGATCAACAGCCGAGTCGATATAGCTATGTCCGTCTGTCCGTCTGTACGTCTAGATCTCAGCTATTACAAAAGGTAGAGACACCTAATTTCCTGTATACCATAGGTAGATCGACTTTATTTTCAATTTTCGATGTCGCGCCCACCGCCCACGCAAAACGATAATTACGATTATTAGGAAAAGTATTGAAGTTATGGCTTTCTGCTTTGGTATAAACATAGATTTACATTACAATATAAATCTATTTTCAAAATTACAATCCGATCGAACAATAAACACAGAAGATATTCATCTAAACGTTTTCCATAGTTACACTCTTTGCGCCTTTGCAGCATATCGTGACGTCATCGTCAAATTTCCACATTTTTCCTAAATTTGCGTATTATTTAAAATTCATTAAGAATATTTAAAGCTTTTAAAAATGTTTTAAAAATATTAACTGTCAATTTTCTTAATTTCAAAATATTTAAAAATTTCTATAATTTATTAAAATTTTTTTTTTATACTTCCCACTTTTCCAAAGTTCCATAATTTTTAAAATTGCTTATCAATGAAAAAGGGATTAACTCTTTGTTTCCCTTTTGATTTTTTTTTTGCCTTTCTTATCATTTCTAATATTCTAATATTCTATTCTAATATTCAGTTACCACTGTATTTAGTTAGTGGTTTCGGCACCTTTAGCAGTAAGAGATGTTGTGCCAGCGCTGACACTTTTGATTGAATTCCCAGCAGCTTGCGTTGCAAGACTCCCCATACAGCGCCAACTGCCTGCGCCAACTACCTGTGCCTGCATCTGCGTGTACGTCGGCGTCGATTGTAATCAACACGCTGGGATCAATCAGTAAACTTTAAAACTGAACGCCACACAGCAGTCAGCTCGAATGAATCCATCAAACGTATCAATCATGATGACAGGTCACAGTGCGAGCACAGTATAACTGGAAAAGACCAGGCCAGACCAGACACAGGCAGGACCAGGCAACAGGCAGCAGGTCCAGTTTTAGCTTTTCCTAACATGTCTGTGAAACGTTGTTGTTGTTGTTGTTGTTTTTGTTGTAGTTGGCTTTGCCTCACTTGTGAAGTCTCCACGCGCGTTGCGCCCATTAAATTCGAATAATCTTAGTTGTTGTTGCTTTTTTTTCATCAATCTCCCCACTCTGGACTCGAGTTGCAACTGTCGCATATAGCAGCTGGACACAGTGCTTGTGTGAGACGCTGCAGGCAGGCAGGCAGCATCAGCCCAACTGATTTGAAATTCTAAAGTGATTTTGATTACTTGAGGTATTGATATTTTGACTTGTACGTTGATTAGATAGTTGAAGGCTTGTTAGATGCATGTCAGCAGCAGCAGCGGCCTCAGACCGGTCTCACTGGCTGCATGTCTTGGTCTTGGTCTCTACGTCTCCATTTTCGTCTGCATCTGCGTGATGCGCCTGGCTTGATGTTGATTATAATTTAATTATAAGCAATCTGTAACAAGTAAATGGCTTGCATGGTGCTCTCACTCCATGGCACTCCTGGTCATGGCGCATAATTTAGCAGGCAGGTGTGAAAAAGCTTCATTAGCTTAGACGTCTCAGTCCGAGCCCGCTGCATGACTAATAATAGTCATGGGCCGGTCACATTCTGCTCTCTTGCCACATTTGCCACCGGCACAAACCATACTTATTCTCAATCTGCTTGGCTAGGGCAGCCACGATGTCTGCTAACGAAAGTTGCAGACATTTCAGTGACTGAAGCAAGGCAAAATGCTGTAGAAATTTCCCCTTGCGATTTGCGGCTAATCCAATGGAAAATAATATAGACAGAGAGGTATTCTCTCTTAAGACTTGCTGGCTTTATATGTAGAATTTGTAGCAAGGAGGTACCAAGCGATACAATTCTATTAAAACGATTCAAGTAGGCTGAGTTGCTTCTGTCTTAATTTCTGACTACGTATGCTCTCAATGTGTTCGGATTTTCAGTCCGCTCTCAGCTCTCAATTGAGACTGGACTGGGTTTTTATACCTGCTACTCATAGGGTAGAAGGGTATTATAACTTTGTTCAAACCGAAAATGTATGTAACAGGCAGAAGGAGACACCTCCGACCCCATAAAGTATATATATTCTGGCTCAGGATCAACAGCCGAGTCGATATAGCCATGTCCGTCTGTCAGTCTGTCTGTCCGTGTGAAAATCTAGATCTCAGTTTTCATGATAACTACAGCTAGCCAGATGATCTCTGAAAATTTGGTAACAATCGGATAACAAACACAGAAGTTATTCAGCTTAACGTTTTCCATAGCTGTAAGCAGCGCTGCCGGCAGTGCTGCTTGCAGCATTTTGCCGAATCGTGTGTGTGTGTACGGTGGTGAAATGGGTTAAGTTGTGGACTGCAAAACGAACAGTACTATTATGCATTTACGGGTTCGAGTCCCGCCCGCATCAAAAATTAAATGTGTGCAAAAATGTTTATATCCGCTACTCATAGAGTAGAAGGGTATTATAACTTTGTTCAAACCGAAAATGTATGTAACAGGCAGAAGGAGACACCTCCGACCCCATAAAGTATATATATTCTGGCTCAGGATCAACAGCCGAGTCGATATAGCCATGTCCGTCTGTCCGTCTGTCTGTCCGTGTGAAAATCTAGATCTCAGCTATTATAAGAGCTAGGACTACCAAATTTGGTGACAATATGTGTTATTATAGCACGCTGATCAAGTTTATTTTGGATTTTGGCCACGCCCCCTTTCGCCCCCGCAAATCGAAAAAACATTGATAAGTGCAATTTTGATGGCATATTGTTCATTTTCAGTTTACATGATAACTATAGCTAGCCAGATGATCTCTGAAAATTTGGTAACAATCGGATAATAAACACAGAAGTTATTCAGCTTAACGTTTTCCATAGCATTGTGCCGAATCAGCATTGTGCCGAATCGTGTGTGCGTGTACGGTGGTGAAATGGGTTAAGTTGTGGACTGCAAAACGAACAGTACTATTATGCATTTACGGGTTCGAGTCCCGCCCGCATCAAAAATTAAATGTGTGCAAAAATGTTTTTTTTTTATACCCGCTACTCATAGAGTAGAAGGGTATTATAACTTTGTTCAAACCGAAAATGTATGTAACAGGCAGAAGGAGACACCTCCGACCCCATAAAGTATATATATTCTGGCTCAGGATCAACAGCCGAGTCGATATAGCCATGTCCGTCTGTCCGTCTGTACGTCTAGATCTCAGCTATTACAAAAGGTAGAGACACCTAATTTCCTGTATACCATAGGTAGATCGACTTTATTTTCAATTTTCGATGTCGCGCCCACCGCCCACGCAAAACGATAATTACGATTATTAGGAAAAGTATTGAAGTTATGGCTTTCTGCTTTGGTATAAACATAGATTTACATTACAATATAAATCTATTTTCAAAATTACAATCCGATCGAACAATAAACACAGAAGATATTCATCTAAACGTTTTCCATAGTTACACTCTTTGCGCCTTTGCAGCATATCGTGACGTCATCGTCAAATTTCCACATTTTTCCTAAATTTGCGTATTATTTAAAATTCATTAAGAATATTTAAAGCTTTTAAAAATGTTTTAAAAATATTAACTGTCAATTTTCTTAATTTCAAAATATTTAAAAATTTCTAAAATTTATTAAAATTTTTTTTTTATACTTCCCACTTTTCCAAAGTTCCATAATTTTTAAAATTGCTTATCAATGATCTTTGTTTCCCTTTTGATTTTTTTTTGCCTTTCTTATCATTTCTAATATTCTAATATTCTATTCTAATATTCAGTTACCACTGTATTTAGTTAGTGGTTTCGGCACCTTTAGCAGTAAGAGATGTTGTGCCAGCGCTGACACTTTTGATTGAATTCCCAGCAGCTTGCGTTGCAAGACTCCCCATACAGCGCCAACTGCCTGCGCCAACTACCTGTGCCTGCATCTGCGTGTACGTCGGCGTCGATTGTAATCAACACGCTGGGATCAATCAGTAAACTTTAAAACTGAACGCCACACAGCAGTCAGCTCGAATGAATCCATCAAACGTATCAATCATGATGACAGGTCACAGTGCGAGCACAGAATAACTGAAAAGACCAGGCCAGACCAGACACAGGCAGGACCAGGCAACAGGCAGCAGGTCCAGTTTTAGCTTTTCCTAACATGTCTGTGAAACGTTGTTGTTGTTGTTGTTGTTTTTATTGTAGTTGGCTTTGCCTCACTTGTGAAGTCTCCACGCGCGTTGCGCCCATTAAATTCGAATAATCTTAGTTGTTGTTGCTTTTTTTTCATCAATCTCCCCACTCTGGACTCGAGTTGCAACTGTCGCATATAGCAGCTGGACACAGTGCTTGTGTGAGACGCTGCAGGCAGGCAGGCAGCATCAGCCCAACTGATTTAAAATTCTAAAGTGATTTTGATTACTTGAGGTATTGATATTTTGACTTGTACGTTGATTAGATAGTTGAAGGCTTGTTAGATGCATGTCAGCAGCAGCAGCGGCCTCAGACCGGTCTCACTGGCTGCATGTCTTGGTCTTGGTCTCTACGTCTCCATTTTCGTCTGCTTCTGCGTGATGCGCCTGGCTTGATGTTGATTATAATTTAATTATAAGCAATCTGTAACAAGTAAATGGCTTGCATGGTGCTCTCACTCCATGGCACTCCTGGTCATGGCGCATAATTTAGCAGGCAGGTGTGAAAAAGCTTCATTAGCTTAGACGTCTCAGTCCGAGCCCGCTGCATGACTAATAATAGTCATGGGCCGGTCACATTCTGCTCTCTTGCCACATTTGCCACCGGCACAAACCATACTTATTCTCAATCTGCTTGGCTAGGGCAGCCACGATGTCTGCTAACGAAAGTTGCAGACATTTCAGTGACTGAAGCAAGGCAAAATGCTGTAGAAATTTCCCCTTGCGATTTGCGGCTAATCCAATGGAAAATAATATAGACAGAGAGGTATTCTCTCTTAAGACTTGCTGGCTTTATATGTAGAATTTGTAGCAAGGAGGTACCAAGCGATACAATTCTATTAAAACGATTCAAGTAGGCTGAGTTGCTTCTGTCTTAATTTCTGACTACGTAAGCTCTCAATGTGTTCGGATTTTCAGTCCGCTCTCAGCTCTCAATTGAGACTGGACTGGGTTTTTATACCTGCTACTCATGGGCTGGAGGGTATTATAACTTTGTTCAAACCGAAAATGTATGTAACAGGCAGAAGGAGACACCTCCGACCCCATAAAGTATATATATTCTGGCTCAGGATCAACAGCCGAGTCGATATAGCCATGTCCGTCTGTCCGTCTGTCTGTCCGTGTGAAAATCTAGATCTCAGTTTTCATGATAACTACAGCTAGCCAGATGATCTCTGAAAATTTGGTAACAATCGGATAATAAACACAGAAGTTATTCAGCTTAACGTTTTCCATAGCTGTAAGCAGCGCTGCCGGCAGTGATGCTTGCAGCATTGTGCCGAATCGTGTGTGTGTGTACGGTGGTGAAATGGGTTAAGTTGTGGACTGCAAAACGAACAGTACTATTATGCATTTACGGGTTCGAGTCCCGCCCGCATCAAAAATTTAATGTGTGCAAAAATGTTTATACCCGCTACTCATAGAGTAGAAGGGTATTATAACTTTGTTCAAACCGAAAATGTATGTAACAGGCAGAAGGAGACACCTCCGACCCCATAAAGTATATATATTCTGGCTCAGGATCAACAGCCGAGTCGATATAGCCATGTCCGTCTGTCCGTCTGTCTGTCTCAGCTATTATAAGAGCTAGGACAACCAAATTTGGTGACAATATGTGTTATTATTGCACGCTGATCAAGTTTATTTTGGATTTTGGCCACGCCCCCTTCCGCCCCCGCAAATCGAAAAAACATTGATAACAAGTGCAATTTTGATGCCATATTGTTCTTTTTCGGTTTATATGATAACTATAGCTAGCCAGATGATCTCTGAAAATTTGGTAACAATCGAATAATAAACACAGAAGTTATTCAGCTTAACGTTTTCCATAGCTGTAAGCAGCGCTGCCGGCAGTGATGCTTGCAGCATTGTGCCGAATCGTGTGTGCGTGTACGGTGGTGAAATGGGTTAAGTTGTGGACTGCAAAACGAACAGTACTATTATGCATTTACGGGTTCGAGTCCCGCCCGCATCAAAAATTAAATGTGTGCAAAAATGTTTATACCCGCTACTCATAGAGTAGAAGGGTATTATAACTTTGTTCAAACCGAAAATGTATCTAACAGGCAGAAGGAGACACCTCCGACCCCATAAAGTATATATATTCTGGCTCAGGATCAACAGCCGAGTCGATATAGCCATGTCCGTCTGTCCGTCTGTCTGTCCGTGTGAAAATCTAGATCTCAGCTATTATAAGAGCTAGGACTACCAAATTTGGTGACAATATGTGTTATTATAGCACGCTGATCAAGTTTATTTTGGATTTTGGCCACGCCCCCTTCCGCCCCCGCAAATCGAAAAAACATTAATAACAAGTGCAATTTTGATGCCATATTGTTCATTTTTGGATTACATGATAACTATAGCTAGCCAAATCATCTCTGAAAATTTTGTAACAATCGGATAATAAACACAGAAGTTATTCAGCTTAACGTTTTCCATAGCTGTAAGCAGCGCTGCTTGCAGCATTGTGCCGAATCGTGTGTGCGTGTACGGTGGTGAAATGTGTTATGTTGTGGACTGCAAAACGAACAGTACTATTATGCATTTACGGGTTCGAGTCCCGCCCGCATCAAAAATTAAATGTGTGCAAAAATGTTTTTTTATTTATTTTATATTTTGACTTTGCATAAATATTATAAGTCCATTGCCTTTTACGGTCAAAATATGATTGCAGCCGTTTTTTTGTTCCGCAAATAAATTATGTACAAGCAGCTGGGTAGCGGGTATATTACAGTCGAGCACACTCGACTGTAGCTTTCTTACTTGTTTTTTATAACTCTTCTTTTTTTCGTAGTGCATTTGCATTAAAGTATGCCTTTTTTTAACAAGTAGAGCAATTCTCTTCATTTTTGGATAAGTACACAAAAATGTTTCATATCATCGTTTTTTTTTTATACCCGGTACTTCTGCAGCAATGGCTTAAGCTTGCGCATGCTCTTGACGCTCAACTTGTGTGTCTCAAAGAGTGAGATTGTCGCCTGCGAATAATCGTTGCCATAGAGTTTGCCCATGGCCAGAGCCACATCGCGCTGGGTGAAGCCGAGCTCGATGCGACGCTGCTGGAAGGTCTTCGCAAACTGATCGAGCTCCATAACCATTCAACAAATTATTTAATTTCTTTTTACACTAACTGAATTTTTTGAATTTTTGGTCTTGGTTTACTATATTGTTTGTTTCCTTGTTTGCTTTGTTTTCAATCTATAGTAATGTTTGCTTTGTTTTCAATCTATAGTAATAATATATTTAATTTAATATCTTTTCTATAACGACTTTTAAATATATTTGGTAAAACTTTTAACTAAATTTTAAATATATATACAGTGGTGGCCTTTTATTTAGCACACTTCAACATGAATTTTTACCGATTGTATAGTGAATAGTTCACCAATTTTTTTTCTGGTTGTTGCCTTATTAGTTGATAAGATGTACCGTTACTTTCAGCCTATTCCCTTTCGTCGTTTTTTTTCTGCGTTGGTTTGAATGAATTAACTATGATTTTCAGCTGGACATGAGTTTAGCACACTTATACTTTTTATACCCGCTACTCATAGAGTAGAAGGGTATTATAACTTTGTTCAATCCGAAAATGTATGTGACAGGCAGAAGGAGACACCTCCGACCCCATAAAGTATATATATTCTGGCTCAGGATCAACAGCCGAGTCGATATAGCCATGTCCGTCTGTCTGCCATATTGTTCTTTTTCGGTTTATATGATAACTATAGCTAGCCAGATGATCTCTGAAAATTTGGTAACAATCGGATAATAAACACAGAAGTTATTCAGCTTAACGTTTTCCATAGCTGTAAGCAGCGCTGCCGGTAGCGCTGCTTGCAGCATTGTGCCGAATCGTGTGTGCGTGTACGGTGGTGAAATGGGTTAAGTTGTGGACTGCAAAACGAACAGTACTATTATGCATTTACGGGTTCGAGTCCCGTCCGCATCAAAAATTAAATGTGTGCAAAAATGTTTTTTTTTTTTTTATTTTATATTTTGACTTTGCATAAATATTATAAGTCCATAGCCTTTTACGGTCAAAATATGATTGTAGCCGTTTTTTTTTGCTCTGCAAATAAATTATGTACAAGCAGCTGGGTAGCGGGTATATTACAGTCGAGCACACTCGACGCAAGCATCGTTTTCGCCCACGCGATGGAAGCCGCGGAGATCTTTAAATATGAGGCTCCGCTCGTGCTATTACAGGAGGGCACAGTCTAGCGTGCCAACGGCCAATTCAAACTGGCACATGTAATTGACTTGAGTAGGCTTGGATCACTGATTCGAAGGTTCAACGTGAGGCGGCGCTAACAGATTCCAGGATTAGAGCACTAGTGACGCACTACTTAGACAGGAGGGCCTGTGAAGACTAACGGGTACGCCGCGCGGACGTTGTTCACTGGACTGGATTGGGTCCGCTTGGAAGTGGATTGCGGGCTCACCAGATGCATTCGACTGGGATGCCATACTACTTGCGCAGGAGAGCGTAGTAAAGTCAGCTGACCAGCAAGTGAGGATCAACGCTGGACTGTTCGGCGCCTCACATGTGTCCCTGCGGCAATTTAACGGGCAATTTAACAATTTCACGGCGAGAATCAACGCCATCGATGGGGATGTACACACAGCAACGACCCTGCTGCGCAAGGCTCTCATCATCGATAGCCAGGTCGGCGAGCTCACCCAAGCGTGTCAGTTGGCGAAATCAGGAATCGTCAACACTCGTTTGCTGGGCCACAAGGAGGTACAGGCAATTTTGACTGAGGTCAGGAACTTGCCATACCAGAATACGGTCGAGGCACTGGAATTTTCCCGCCCGCCAGTAATAACGGATGGGACGGCGCTGTTGTACATTCTGGCAATGCCCAAGGTCGCTCCCAAGGACTTCTGTCTGCTTCTTCTTCTTCCGGCAGCCTTTGTGGGAAGGCAAATCATGATCAAACATGGCAAGGTCGCTGTAAACTCTGGCGAAACTTATGCCGTGGTGGACGAATGCCTTTCCATAGACAACACGACCGATTGCCCGGAGAGGACCCTTCGAAGGCCTTCGGATGATGGACGCAAACAGCTGCATCCCTATGTTGTTAGAAGGCGGCTAGACGAAATGCGACTTCCTAAGGAATAACGAATCTCACATAGAGCTGGTCGAGGACGGGACAATCTTCTTGACCAACTTCAACGGGACGTTGGAGACTGGACCCAGGACCAATAGTTTGGCTGGAACGTGCATAGTCCAGTTCAGCAACGAGACGATCAGTGTAGATGGGAGAACCAGTTACTCGTCGAGCCACCCCATGGTCATGACGGCGATCCTGACTACGGTTACGGCTACCGGTTACAGGCCTTCGCTCCATTATGTGAACGACCTTCCGGGATATCCGAAAAGGTTTCTTTTTCCGTGCATAGTCCAGTTCAGCAACGAGACGATCAGTGTAGATGGGAGAACCAGTTACTCGTCGAGCCACCCCATGGTCATGCCGGCGATCCTGACTACGGTTACGGCTACCGGTTACAGGCCTTCGCTCCATAATGTGAACGACCTTCCGGGATATCCGAAAAGGTTTCTTTTTCCTTCCTGGTGGAAGCCTTGGTCGCCTTGATTGTCGGAGTGGCCCTAAACACCGTATGGAGAAAGCTAACATCGACCAAAGGTATCTCGGTCGTAAAGGACTATATATCGGACCTAGAAACTCAAAACTAAAGACAGAGAAGTCTAGTAATTAAAATAAAACAAGTGAGAACGGCTACAGTCAAGTGTTGACTGTATAATACCATGGATTTTTCAAGGTTTTTAAAAAAAAAATCAGATTTAGAAAACTGTTATTGGTAAACGCCAAGCAGTCCAAGCAGTTGGAAAAAACACTGCTTGAAAAAATCACTGCTTGCTTGCTTGCAGTGGGCGCATTGCAAATCTATATAAAACGCTGAATAACTTTTATGTTCATTATCCGATCGGAACCAAATTTTCAGCGATCGTTTAGGTTGTGATAGTTATCATTCACAACAAAACTGAATACTCTAGCTTTATTATTGCACTTACTATACGGTTTATCGATTTGCGGGGGCGAAAGTAGGATTGTCCCAAATTTTAATAAAAATTTTACAGCGTATGATTCACATAAGTGTTGTCACCAAATTTGGTGGCTCTAGTTTTTTTAGTTTCTAAGATATAGGCGCTTGCAGTGCGGTTTTTCAATTTTCGGGAGCGGAAGTAGGCGTTTCCAAAATTTTAATAAAAATTTTACAGGGTATGATTCACATAAGTGTTGTCACCAAATTTGGTGGCTCTAGCTTTTTTAGTTTATGAGATATAGGCGTTCATATAGACGGACAGACGGACAGACAGACATGGTTTAATCGACTCGGCTCGTGATCCTGAGCAAGAATATATATACTTTATGGGGTCGCAGATGCCTCCTCCTACCTGTTTCGCACATTTCGACAAACACAGTAGACCATGTATTTTTTTAAAGTCCATGGTCTAATTATAAAGAGAAACGAATCGACGCGACCCTTATTTAACCGAAGTAGAACGAACCAAGGTGATCCAGAAACAAGGGAGCAGAATCGGCGTTAGAAGCTGGAATGCTATAAAACTTAACTAGGTTAGGTATGCGGCTGCGAACGCCAAAATAACTTAGGCATGCAAGGCTTGCCTTAACTTGTATTTTGTTGTAGACTTTTTGTGTGCGACGCCAGTATGACTGGAACTTTATATTTCGATACAGTGTGTCTCAAGCTGATTTGTTTAAAATGAAAACTTAGTGAAGACATAAAAGTTGGTTTTCTAGTACGAATCAGACGAATCATAATATATATAATAATAGGGAAAAAGTGTTAAACAAAAAGCACCGAAGTCAAATAGTTTTTGAAAAAAAAGCGTCCTGACGTCAACTTGGTGCAGTAAACTACGACGATTGTTTCCGGAAAACTATCGTAATACAAGACAAGTCATATAATGCCTTTTTGGACACGGGTAGTCAATTCAGTCTAGTCTGCAAATCAGTTGCAGATCGGTTAGACGCTACACGCCGCTTTTGTACAATGACTTTAAAAGGATATCTCGGAGGAAAACGCATGCTATACGAAGCTATTACTCTTGATTTGACGATCGACGGAATATTTTTCACAGCGCAAATATATATAGCAGACGACGAGCTTATGCAACATGAGTTCTTATTGGGTCAAATCATCTTCACCAAACATCATCTTCTAAAGCTTTTGCCTATTTTCAGTTGCAAGTCCGTAGTCCTGATTAAAAAGCAAAACCGAAGCGATCGACTCTGTTAAGACTTTCGCTAACTGAACAAGCTACCGAAGAAAGAAAACTTTCGCGTACCGAATATTGAAGAACAACTTCAAGAGGCAATCAAATTTCGATATTTCAGCTCGCTTGATCTAAACAATGGATATTACCAAATTGCCATCCCTCCACAAAGCAGAAGATTAATTTGCATTTATCACGACGGATGGACTCTACGAATTTAAGAAAATGCCGTTCGGACTTACCATAAACGCCTCAGAAACATTTAAATGCTTCTTAATTACAAAAGAAGGTGCAAAAAGGCGATCTGTTGCACTAAATGGACGATATCCTCATTTGCAGCAACTCTTTCGACGAGATGACTGCCAAATTGTCACGGGTGAGAAGGGTTACTTTTTTTTGGCTTTATTGATATTAAGGTTTATTATTAAATTATACAGAGAGACTTTATTTTTACACACGCTGCTTCTTGTGCGTCGTTCAAATATCGAATCAAAAGAAGAAAACAAAAATATAAAAACTTAACAATCGACAATCGTATACATTCATCGATTAGTCGATGAACACTAGTGTTTTTAGCCCTACTAAATTAACATTTGTTAACAGTCGGCCTCTCCTGACAAATCCCAGCGTCCTCGCGAGAGTCCGGATTAAACTCATACTCCTGATCGTCATCTTCATTGGAGTCATCTGGCGGTAGCTCACAGCAACGCTTCATTTTGTCGGACGAGTACACTGACGTATAGTGTCGTTGCTTTCGTTGAGAATGAGGCAAATCTTCTACCAGATATCTGTCATTTGGCAACACCTTCTTGACTATAAAAGGTCCTTTGTAGCGAGGCTCCAACTTTCGCGAAGTTCCAGTACTTGACGGCTCATTCTCTACCAAAACAAGATCGTCAAGGCTGTAGATGGTGGGCTTAGAATGTCTGGCATCATAGCGTTTCTTAGCGGTAGCTCTATAGTCGTTGATTTCTGCCGCTGCATCAACTCTAAGCTCTTCCAAATCTGTACTATTTAGCATCTTTTGATCGAGACCTTGTATCACATTTGTCAAGGTATTTTTAAGGATATCTCGGGGCTCGTAACCATACAAGAGCTGAAAAGGTGAACATTTAGTGGTACTGTTTATAATGGTATTGATGCTCCACTGGATCGAGCACATATTTTCATCCAAACGCTTTTCATTCTCGTTTGTAGGCAATAACATCGACAAAATGATTCCATTGGTTCGCTTCGCATAACCATTTGCTCTTGGTGTTCTTACTGCATTGAGTACGTGCTTCACGTTGCTCGTCTTACAGTACTTTTCAAAATCCTTCGAAGTAAAGGCTGTACCACGATCAGTAATAATTCGATCTGGCATGCCGAAGTAACTGGTCACATCTTGTAGGATATCCAGGACATGTTTGGTTGCTGTACTTTATACTGCTCGTACTATGGTGAATTTCGTGAATGCATCGACAATCACAAAAATGTGTTCGTTTCGTTTGACACTTTTCGGAAAAGGTCCAAGATGGTCCATGTGTATGGTGGAGAAAGGGACCGGATTGATGTCGTCATAATGGTACTGACCTTCCTGTCGTCCACCTGGTGTTTTATAAAGTGCACAGCCAACGCAGGATTTTATGTAGCTTTTAACGAAGTTGCGAATTTGAGGAAACTAGAAAAAATTTAAAATTCGTGAAATTGTTTTATCGACGCTCATGTGCCCAGCCTTATCATGACATTCATAAAGGATATGGAATCGCAACTGCTTTGGTACAATCCACAGCAACTTGCTGTCATATTTGCGGAACAGGCTATCGTGCCCGATCACATAATCCTAGTTCTGTGTCTTCTTTTCCAATTTCAGATCGGTGACAATTTTCTGGATTTTCTTATCTTGCAGTTGAATAGAAAATTACCAATCCGCTTGCGGTATCCACTTCCTGTGCATCTTCGGATGGAGCTCGGCTTAGGGCGTCAACATGATTCATCTGTGTTCCAGGTCGATGAACAATCTCTATGTCAAACTCTTGAATTCGCAACCACCATCGTGCGGTTCGTGGAATGAGCTCTCGTTTCTCCATCGATCTTTTCAATGCATTACAATCGGTGATGACCTTTATCTTTTTACCATAGATGTAATACTTAAACCGCCCAGCGATTCAACGACAGCTAGAGTCTCCAGCTCATAGCTGTGATAGTTCTTCTCAGGCTTAGAAGTTGCTCGACTATAATAAGCAATCGGTTTTAGCTGATCCTCCTCGCGTTGTAGCAAGACTACGGCTAAACCAACAGAACTGGCATCCGTATGTAGTTCGTTTTCGGCCTCTAAGCGGTAACTGGTGATGACTGGATTGGATGTCAGGTATCTCTTCAAGTCCTCAAATGCATTCTGCTGTGGCGTTTCCCACTGGAATTTCCTAACGTTTTCCATAGCTGTAAGCAGCGCTGCTGGCTGCAGCATTGTGCCGAATAGTGTGTGCGTGTACGCTGGTGAAATGGGTTCAGTTGTGGACTGCAAAACAAACAGTACTATTATGCATTTACGGGTTCGAGTCCCGCCCGAATCAAAAATGAAATGTGTGCAAAAATATTTTTATACCCGCTACTCATAGAGTATAAGGGTATTATAACTTTGTTCAAACCGAAAATGTATGTAACGTGCAAAAGGAGACACCTCCGACCCCATAAAGTATATATTCCAGCTCAGGATCAACAGCCGAGTCGATATAGCCATGTCCGTCTGCTTGTCTGTCCGTCTGTCTGTCCGTGTGAAAATCTAGATCTAAGCTATTATAACAGCTAGAACTACCAAATTTGGTGACAAAATGTGTTAGTATTGCACGCTGATCAAGTTTATTTTGGATTTTGGCCACGCCCCCCTCCGGCCCCTGTAAATCGAAAAAAAACATTCATTACAAGCGCAATTTGTATGCCATATTGAGTGCAGCTTTTTCTTATATTTTTTTTTATTTTTATTTTTTTATTTAATTGTATGTTTAAGTTATGAAAATAAATAGCAACAACAACACGCATCATGCATTCAGACTTTGTTTTTGTCGTGCAAGAATTTCCGAATGGTCTCATAATGTAACTTTGGCAAAATTTGCGTAATGGCTTAGTGACCGGATGGAGAAGTGGTGGACCTCTTAGGTAATGGGTCCAATGTTCGATTCCGCATGCATGCGTGTCATGGTGGGGGAGATCGAACTTTTCTTAATTTTTGCAAAGAAAAGTTTTTGCCTCCCTTTTTGAGCTACCTTCATGAAACTTTGTATACATGTTTCTTATTGCTGCCCACTGGAAATTAGTCGGAAAGAGCCGGTACGGTCCTATACATCGTATAGATGCCATAGAACCTATCGGTTGTTTTTTTTAACAACATTTATTAAAAGTTAGAGTGCTCTAGTATATAAAGGGGTATTAAAAGGGCACATATCGTTTTTTACATGCACGTATTCGATTTATAGTCTTCAACTGGTAGAATTATTATTTTTACTGTTTTAGTAATAAATCTTGGATTTTTTTGGTACCTGAATAAAAGTTATACTGTTACAATACTTTTTACTCCTTTTGCCGTCACCGCTGCTTGCAGCATTGTGCCGAATAGTGTGTGCGTGTACGGTGGTGAAATGGGTTAAGTTGTAGACTGCATAACGATCAGAACTATTATGCATTTATGGGTTCGAGTCCCACCCGCATCAAAAATTAAATGTGTGCAAAAAATTATTTGTTTTATTTTAGATTTTGACTTTGCATAAGTATTGTAAGTCCATGGCCTTTTACGGTCGAAATATGATTGTAGCCGTTCTTCATTGTTCCGCAAATAATTTTGAGCAGCTGGGTAGCGGGTATATTACAGTCGAGCACACTCGAATGTAGCTTTCTTACTTGTTATTTTTCTCTTTTACTTCAAGGACTAGGTGTTCTTCTAACCACTTTGAATATACTTTCGAAAACTCATTTATTTTACGATTGAATTTTTTCCAATTTCGCAAAAGATTAACGGAAAACATTCTTGCTTTTTCCTTAAGGTATCGTTCATTGAAATCCAGATTTCTGTCAGAAAAATGGCCACTAATAAAAGTGAGCATTTTCCACTGCAGTGTGCACTGACGGCTTCGGGAACCCGAACAAGAGGTTGGTCATAGATTTCAGGAAGCTCAATGTGCGGACTATCCCAAACCGTTACCCTATGCCTAGCATTTCCATGATTCTAGCGAATCTGGGCAAGGCAAAATTCTTCACTACCCTTGACCTAAAGTCAGGGTATCACCAAATATACCTTGCGGAGCATGACCTCGAGAAAACGTTGTTCTCGGTAAATGGCGGCTTAAGAAATGCAAACAGCATTTTTCAAAGAGAATTTTTCTTAGAGAACGAATACGACCACGTCCGCCACATCGATACTGTGCTGAAATGCCTAGTCGATGCAAATATGAGAGTAGGCCTGGAAAAGACTAGGTTCTTCAAAGAAAGTGTAGAGTACCTAGACTTTATAGTGTGCAAGGACGGAACTAAATCCGATCCGGAAAACGTAAAAGCCATTCAGGAATACCCTGAACCAGAGAGAGTATACAAAGTTAATTCTTTCCATGGTTTAAAAGATTTCGTGTTAAGTTTAATGAAACTCAACGTAACGCATTTCAAAGGCTGCGTAAAGTTCTGGCATCCGAAGATGTAATACTCAAGTACCCCGACCTCAAAAAGCCCTTTGACCTCACCACAGATGCGTCGGCAAGTGGCATTGGTGCAGTCCTATCTCAAGAGGTTAGGCCAATCGCCATTATATCTCGTACCCTTAAACAGCCTCAGCAAAACTATGCCACAAACGAAAGCATATTGCTAGCGATTGTATGGGCACTAGGCAAGTTACAGAACTTTCTGTACGGCTCCAGGGAAATCAATATATTTACCGACCACCAACCTCTCACATTCGCTTTTGCCGATAGGAACACAAACGCAGACATTAATAGGTGGAAATCTTATATAGACCAACATGTTGCCAAAATTTTTCTACAAACCTGGCAACGAAAATTTCGTGGCAGATGCCCTCTTTAGGTAGAATCTGAATGCCTTACTAAACGAACCCCAATCAGACGCAGCGACTATTCACAGCGATCTGTCCCTGACCTATACTGTCGAAACCAAAGATAAACTGTTAAATTGCTTCTGGAACCAGATAATTTTGGAGGCAGCGCAGTTTCTGCTCAAGCGAAACCTACTGCTGTTCCGAAGCAAATCTCGCCACTTGATCAGTTTCACTGACAAGAGTCATTTATTGCAAGCCCTAAAAGAAGTCGGTAATCCTGATGTTGTAAACGCGGTTCATTGCGATTTCCCCACTCTGGCAAGTTTCCAACACGACCTCATTACGCATTTCCCGGCTACCCAATTCCGACACTGCAAGAATGTCGTGCCAGATATAACCGATAGGAACGAGCAGTTAAAAATCCTTACTGCAGAACTGCAGAACTTACTGTAGGAAAGTAGTAAACAAGTCCTTCGTGACTATTATTTTCCTAAAATGGGCAGTTTAGCAAAGGAGGTGGTAGCTAATTTTAAGGTCTGCCCCCAGGCAAAGTATGACAGGCACCCGAAGAAGCAAGAGCTCGGGGAAACGCCTATACCCAGTTATACTGGTGAAGTGTTGCATATTGACATATTCTCAACCTGACATGCATTGACAAATTTTCTAAGTTTGCAATAGTGCAACCGGTGATTTCCAGAACAATAGTGGACATCACAGCACCCCTGCTGTAGATTATTAACTTTTTCCCCAATATCAAAACGGTTTATTGCGACAATGAGCCCGCATTCAACTCAGAAACTGTCACCTCAAGGCTAAAACAGCTTCGGCATTGACAAAGCCGTCCAATGGCCAGGTTGAACGGTTCCACAGCACATTGGCAGAAATCGCCAGATGCCTGAAGTTGCACAAAAAAATAAATGGCACAGTAGAACTTATCTGGAGGGCAACGGTAGAATATAATAAAACCGTGCACTCAGTCACTCGTGAGAGACCGCATCGGAAGATGCTAGATAAAACCGTGTGTTTGAGGTAGGAGAACAGGTCTTTGTAAAAAACAACAAGAGTTTAGGAAACAAACTGGCCCCATTATGCACGGAACACAAAGTGCAAGCAGACCTGGGAACGTCTGTTCTCATTAAGGGGAACAGCGTGGAGTCTAATTCTAGACAGATAACCATCAACTCAGAAACCCAAAAGCAAATTAATAAATTAACCGATACAATTAATAAGGTAATTAATGCCCGAAAAAACGACTTGGTTGACACCCCACATTTACAAGTCGAACATAGTAAGCCCCACAATCCTTGATTTAAAATCGCTCGTCGAACAAGACACGCCTATAGTAAGCTTAATAGAAGCCTCTAGAATCAGGCTCCTCCAGTAAGCAAACATTATTCATATACAAATAGCCTACCCAAGAGTTAAGTTCAGGTGCTCAGGTTCAGGTCTCTGTCTACCCTGTCTCCCATCATTACATCATTTACGCCTCGACGAGGACACTGGCGGAATGCGAGGATGACACCTTTGCGGTCACTGGATGCACTGATACCACTCACCACACGTTAACAACCAATCAACTTTTTATATCCTAGCAAGGAACATCGCTGAAGGAGACTTATTTAACTCACACGCACTTTTGTTGATTTAGCTAATCTGTGGACTGTATATTTGCTTTACTTAAATTTATGCAGACAAGCACGTTGCGCTAAAATAATATTTTAATTATAAAGTAAAGATTTTTTAATTAATACTTTTCTTGGGTCAATAACATTTTTATAACCTAAACGGAAAAAGGTTATAATTAGAGTTAACTTGGCTTAAATTAAATAGAAATTTCGAAATATCATAACACAAAAATGTTCAATAACAAATCTAATTCTAAAATTTAAAAAACCAGTTTAATCGAAATGCAGACATGCAAAGTCACAACCGACTCTTGCGGTGCTGCCAACCTGTATAAAAGAAAGAGTACCTAAATAATCTATATATATACACATCAAATTTCGGGCGCCATATTAGTTTTCGATATAAGTGGTTATCGACATACACAAAGCGCATCAAACAAAGGCAAAAAAAAGCAGGCTGCGTACAAAAAATAGAGAAAAATAATTAAAGGCTGCTTAAAGACGGAATTTGTGCTTAGTAAATTAACCAATTAATTTTTTGTGTGTGTGTCGTTCCAAAAACAGCAGCGAAATAACCAAGTTTAATATACGCCTAAATAACATGTCGAAAAATAAAAAATTGTCGCTGTCAAGCGACTCGACAGAGAAATTTATCTACAAGCCCAAGGATTTAATTTGGTATGGTTTCCACATCTGTCGAACCAAAAACAAGTAAAGTGTTCTCGAAATAATCAATAATAAACATTGTTTATTATCAAAAATACTTTGTGGCACACATAACCTTAAATAAACGCTCCGTTGAGCAAGAAAAATTTAGATTTTTATCAAGAAAAGAGTAGGTTTAAAATGCTAGTTACTGTACAATTACAAATGTCAGAAAGGAACATGAAATACTTAAAAATCCTATTGCATTGTGTTCGGGTTGGCGATGACGCCGGCATTGCGGCGACGTTTTTTTTTGCGCGCGCGCGTTATTAATAGTTCATAGTTTATTTAATGGTCCGTAATTGTTATCAATTAATTTAAGTTATGAATTCTTATTGTATTACAGGGCCAAAATGAAGGGCTTTACACCTTGGCCGGGCATGGTAAGCAAAATAAGTTATGCTGCTCTCGACGGCGACGTCGCTGCTGCTGCGGCTGCCGTATTTGTTTTTGACTGTACTTTTTTTATGCAGCAACGGGGCAGCGGCGTACGCTACTGCTGCTACTGCGGCTGTTGCTGTCACTGTGGACGTCAAACGCAATCGAACGCTTAAAATATTTATTTTAAATTGAGTGTTCGGCTGTGTACTGTTGTATGTGTGCGTTAGTGGGTGGGCGTGTGCACAGTACAGCGTTGCTAACAACAGCGGGCGAATAAATTTTGTGTTGACTTTAAATTTGTTAGCTTTCTTTTATATACAGTGGATCGAATGAATTTTTTTTCGATGGCATTTGCAGATAGTGGAGCCGCCGCTGGATCTGCTCAGTCAGCAACGACGCGCTAATACAAAATGTGTCTTCTTCTTCGGGTCGCGCAATTTGTAAGTAAAATTTGATAAAATGCATAAGAGAAAATTGTATTATTTTATTTGCATAAGCAGTGCATGGATTGAGGAGAGTAATATTAAACCCTTTGAGGGTCCCTGGAAGGATGAACTGGCCAAGGTGAGCAAACCGGCTGCTTTTAGGCACGCCATGGCCGACATTGAGAAATATTTAGAGAATCCTGTGGAAATCGATGAACAAATTGATGAAAACTGCGGCATGGGTTGCAATCATGTAACCGAAGCTGATTTCGATAAGATACGCGAGGGCCTGCATAGCGATGAGAATTTGGATGGAGGCTCTAGAGCGGCAAATGCCAATAATGGCATTGTGACGCATGTTGTCGGCAGTCCCGATGAATCGGATGCTCTGCCTCTGCCTGCACCTGGAACAGAGAACAAAGCAACGTCACCAACTGTACCGACAACCCCAACTGCTAAGTCTCAATCGAAACGTGCACCCAAAGCAAAATCTAGTGCGGCTGTCTACGTTAGCAGCAAACAAGCGAACAAAGCCGCCTCGGCAAAGTCGGCAGCTGCTCAAAAACGACGCATCTCGGCACAACAGACGCCTACGGGTGGCTCAGTCAAACGTGGACGTGGTACTGCATCCGGTGATGCAGATCGCTTTGATAGCCCTGGAGCGGATGGTACAGATTATGAAGGTGCCAGTTCATCGCTGGCAACGCAGGCACGCGTCGAAACAGATGCCTTATTGGGAACATTGAGAAAGCGCACACCGAATGCAATTGCACTGCTGGATCGACCTGTTGTCACGCGGCCCGACACACAGACAATTGATATGAATTCACGTTCGAATACTTTGGTCGATCGCGATATTGTGCCGTCAGATCAAACCTTCGGTTTTCTTGGTTTGGGAACAATGGGGTCGACCATTGTCAAGGATTTGATCTACACGGGGCACAAGGTGGTGGTCTGGAACCGCACCATAGATAAGGTATGTAAAAATTATAAAAATTTCTACCAAAACTACTACTTGTTACATTTTGTTTTCCCCTTCCCTTTGCAGTGTCAGCCCTTTATAGAGGCTGGTGCCGAGGTAAAGGACACGCCCATGGATGTTGTGGAGGTGGCAGATATTATATTCTGTTGTGTGTCAGATCCAAAGGGTGCCAAAGAAGTAAGCTTTACATCCAAAAACGCTCTTTGATTATTTGTTTATATTCGCAATGTATATTTTAGCTCGTCTTTGGCAACTGCGGCGTCCTGCAGCTTAAGGATTTGCGCAATAAGGCCTATGTGGAAATGTCCACTATTGATCCGGACACATCGTTGGACATTGGGGAGGGTATCAAGCAATGCAATGGCCGCTATTTGGAAGCACAGATCCATGGCTCCCGCCAAGATGCCGCTGATGGTATGCTCATAATATTGGCAGGCGGTGATCGCTCAGTCTTCGAGGAGTGTCATTCGTGCTTTAAGACTATAGCCAAAAATACCTTCTTTTTGGGCAGTAAGTTGACAGCCCATCAGTGATAGCTCCCATCTTGGTGTGGCATGTATATCAATATTAAATTTCTTTATCGTTTATATCTAGCAGATATTGGAAATGCCTGTAAAGTGAACCTCATTTTGCAAACCATACTAGGCGTAAGTCTGGTCGGATTGGCAGAGGCGTTAGCTTTGGGTATGTATTTGTATAGGTATTTGTAAAAGAATGTAATATAATAAGTTTTTTTTTTTCTTTCAGCCGATCGTTTTTCCATTTCTTTAAAGGATATCATAGACATATTCGACTTGACTTCTATGAAATCACCACTACTACTAGCCAAGGGAAAAGGTGAGTAACTTAATGAAGTTGGGATATATGTTTTAGATAAGTTTGTTATAAAATTGTGCATAGAAACAACATGAAATCTATGCATATTTCATATTCGATTTGAATGAAATGAATGCAAGCTTTTGGAGTGGATATTTTTATTTATTTTCTTGAACTATATTCGATAGATAAAGAAATGGAAAGAATTTAATAATATGTGTTGCATTATTATAAAAATCCAAAGAGCTTACAGTCGTTAGGATTAATACTTATAAATATTATAGTATTGTTCTAAATATTATTCCTTTGGCTCTTCCACAGAAATGGCCAAGGGTGATTTTAATCCGCAGCAGTCGTTAAGTCATATGCAACGCGATTTGCGTCTTGTGCTCAATATGGCTGAGAATCTGGATCAGTCGATGCCCGTGACGAGCATCACAAACGAGGTGTTTAAGCATACGAAACGCTTGGGTTATAGCGAGCACGATTCAAGTGCTGTATTCGTAAGATCCAGATTTTAACATTTAGTTAACACGACTACCATTTAAACTATACTTTATTATTAAGTTTAAACATACCACGTACACATAAAAGAAACAATACAATGCATATCTATATACACATACCCAGACAACATATAGACGCCATCTCTCATATACCATACCCAATCACATAAACGTACACACTTGTAGTCAATTTGTGTTGACATAAATTTTAATTTTTTTAAGAAAGGAGGAACTTGCAACATATTTGTACTATTGCAGGCATGTCTTCTAATTTCGTTCATATTTTTCGTTCCTCCTTACTCACTGCCCACCCCCCCCCCACCTGCCTCCTTCCTTCACCCGCTTAAACCCACTTGCATACACAGACACACCTCCCATCCGTGTTCATTCGCATACACAAGTAGAGTAACTTCTATGTAGATTAAAATCTTAAGCAAGAGACCAAGCCTCAGATCTTATATGCGAATGGGTCCACCAGGACGAGAACAGAAGAGATGTCAGTGCCGCATTGGGAGAAGAAGTGGGCAACAAAAATAAGTTTAAAACAAACAGAACAAAATTAAGTATGAGGAAGAAACTTATTGGGCAGCATGTTTAACACAAAACAAAAAAGAGAGATAGAGTTCGTCTATATGCTAATATATAGCCTGTTGATGACGATGGTGATGTGAGTCAGCGGACTGCTTTCATGCTTTGTGCATTATAATATATATACATGATTCGGATGTGGTTTTTAGAGATCATTATAAATATTATTATTACTATTGCTTTCGACTCACATTTTTTGTTCAATGTCAGCTGTTGTTGTTTGTATGTATGCTGACTGTATATGCATATGTACAGATATATTTATATTTATGTATGAGTGTATGTAGAGAACATGAAAATAAAACTGTACAAATAATTGAACTCTTCAGCATATTCTATTTCATTGTAAATTCTGATGCGCACACGGCCGATGGCTTTAATTATAATTAAATAAATAAAAAGAAATCTGAAGTTTAAGAGTAAAACGGCATTGTGTATTTAGTTAGTTTATTTGTATTGCACATCCACATTAAGTATACAACAGACAACAACAACATAATCAGTTCATCGTTGATCAGCAAATCATTATCAAATCATATTAAAGACACCCACAAAAAAAAAACTGGTACAGAAATAACAAGTAAGAAAGCTACAGTCGAGTGTGCTCGACTGTAATATACCCGCTACCCAGCTGCTCGTACATCATTTATTTGCGGAACAAAAAAACGGCTACAATCAAATTTTGACCGTAAAAGGCTATGGACTTATAATATCTATGCAAAGTCAAAATATAAAATAAAAAAAAAAACATTTTTGCACACATTTAATTTTTGATGAGGGCGGGACTCGAACCCGTAAATGCATAATAGTACTGTTTGTTTTGCAGTCCACAACTTAACCCATTTCACCACCGTACACGCACACACGATTCGGCACAATGCTGCAAGCAGCGCTGCCGGCAGCGCTGCTTACAGCTATGGAAAACGTAAGGCTGAATAACTTCTGTGTTTATTATCCGATTGTTACCAAATTTTCAGAGATCATCCGGCTAGCTATAGTTATCGTGTAAACCGAAAATGAACAATATGGCATCAAAATTGCGCTTGGTAACAATCGGATAATAAACACAGAAGTTATTTAGCTTAACGTTTTCCATAGCTTGGTAACAATCGGATAATAAACACAGAAGTTATTTAGCTTAACGTTTTCCATAGCTGTAAGCAGCACTGCCGGCAACGCAAATTCTTTATTTGTACAGGAGAAAATAAGAATGCCTTAAAATGCAAGTTTTTGCAGTTGTTGGATAATAGCGTCAGTAGCTTAGTGCAAAAGCGATGAACTCCTGAACCGACAGGCCCGTGGTTCGATTCCCAGTTCATGCCGCTTAAGCTTATTCTTTTTATACCCGCTACTCATAGAGTAAAAGGGTATTATAACTTTGTTCAAACCGAAAATGTATTTAACAGGCAGAAGAAGACACCTCCGACCCCATAAAGTATATATGTTCTGGCTCAGGATCAACAGCCGAGTCGACATAGCCATGTCCGTCTGTCCGTCTGTCTGTCTGTCCGTGTGAAAATCAAGATCTAGATCAGCTTTTATAAGAGCTAGAACTACCAAATGTGGTGACAGTATGTGTTATTATTGCACGCTGATCAAGTTTATTTTGGATTTTGGCCAAGCCCCCTTCCGCCCCCGTAAATCGAAAAACCTTGATTACAAGAGCAATTTTGATGCCATATTGTTATTATTATTATTATTATTATTATTTTCGGTTTACATGATAACTATAGCTACCCAGATGATCTCTGAAAATTTGGTAACAATCGGATAATAAACACAGAAGTTATTCAGCTTAACGTTTTCCATAGCTGTAAGCAGCGCTGCCGGCAGCGCAAATTCTTTATTTGTACAGGAGAAAGTAAGAATGCCTTACAATGCAAAGTTTTGCAGTTGTTGGATAACAGCGTCAGTAGCTTAGTGCAAAAGCGATGAACTCCTGAACCGACAGGCCCATGGTTCGATTCCCAGTTCATGCCGCTTAAGCTTATTCTTTTTATACCCGCTACTCATAGAGTAAAAGGGTATTATAACTTTGTTCAAACCGAAAATGTATGTAACAGGCAGAAGAAGACACCTCCGACCCCATAAAGTATATTTATTCTGGCTCAGGATCAACAGCCGAGTCGACATAGCCATGTCCGTCTGTCCGTCTGTCTGTCTGGCCATCTGTCTGTCCGTGTGAAAATCAAGATCTAGATCAGCTTTTATAAGAGCTAGAACTACCAAATGTGGTGACAGTATGTGTTATTATTGCACGCTGATCAAGTTTATTTTGGATTTTGGCCAAGCCCCCTTCCGCCCCCGTAAATCGAAAAAACCTTGATTACAAGAGCAATTTTGATGCCATATTGTTATTATTATTATTATTATTTTCGGTTTACATGATAACTATAGCTAGCCAGATGATCTCTGAAAATTTGGTAACAATCGGATAATAAACACAGAAGTTATTCAGCTTAACGTTTTCCATAGCTGTAAGCAGCGCTGCCGGCAGCGCAAATTCTTTATTTGTACAGGAGAAAATAAGAATGCCTTACAATGCAAAGTTTTGCAGTTGTTGGATAACAGCGTCAGTAGCTTAGTGCAAAAGCGATGAACTCCTGAACCGACAGGCCCATGGTTCGATTCCCAGTTCATGCCGCTTAAGCTTATTCTTTTTATACCCGCTACTCATAGAGTAAAAGGGTATTATAACTTTGTTCAAACCGAAAATGTATGTAACAGGCAGAAGAAGACACCTGCGAACCCATAAAGTATATTTATTCTGGCTCAGGATCAACAGGATCAACGAGTCGACATAGCCATGTCCGTCTGTCCGTCTGTCTGTCTGTCCGTCTGTCTGTCCGTGTGAAAATCAAGATCTAGATCAGCTTTTATAAGAGCTAGAACTACCAAATTTGGTGGCAGTATGTGTTATTATTGCACGCTGATCAAGTTTATTTTGGATTTTGGCCACGCCCCCTTCCGCACCCGTAAATCGAAAAAACATTGATTACAAGCGCAATTTTGATGCCATATTATTATTATTATTATTATTTTCGGTTTACATGATAACTATAGCTACCCAGAAGATCTCTGAAAATTTGGTAACAATCGGATAATAAACACAGAAGTTATTCAGCTTAACGTTTTCCATAGCTGTAAGCAGCGCTGCCGGCAGCGAAAATTTGGTAACAATCGGATAATAAACACAGAAGTTATTTAGCTTAACGTTTTCCATAGCTGTAAGCAGCACTGCCGGCAACGCAAATTCTTTATTTGTACAGGAGAAAATAAGAATGCCTTATAATGCAAGTTTTTGCAGTTGTTGGATAATAGCGTCAGTAGCTTAGTGCAAAAGCGATGAACTCCTGAACCGACAGGCCCGTGGTTCGATTCCCAGTTCATGCCGCTTAAGCTTTTTCTTTTTTTTTTAAGAACTAATACTTTTATTTTTGAATATGCATTAATTGGTGGTTGCGCATTTTATTTAAAATTTTTTTAATGGCTCACAATAAACTTTGTTAACAAGTGGAGAAGTGACAGTCTCTTAAATCAGCCGAGTGCGATTGTAAGAGCGCAGCTTTTTCTTATATTTATACCCGCTACTCATAGAGTAGAAGGGTATAATTACTTTATTCAAACCGAAAATGTATGTAACAGGCAGAAGAAGACACCTCCGACCCCATAAAGTATATTTATTCTGGCTCAGGATCAACAGCCGAGTCGACATAGCCATGTCCGTCTGTCCGTCTGTCTGTCTGTCCGTCTGTCTGTCCGTGTGAAAATCAAGATCAAGATCAGCTTTTATAAGAGCTAGAACTACCAAATTTAGTGACAGTATGTGTTATTATTGCACGCTGATCAAGTTTATTTTGGATTTTGGCCAAGCCCCCTTCCGCCCCCGTAAATCGAAAAAACCTTGATTACAAGAGCAATTTTGATGCCATATTGTTATTATTATTATTATTATTTTCGGTTTACATGATAACTATAGCTAGCCAGATGATCTCTGAAAATTTGGTAACAATCGGATAATAAACACAGAAGTTATTCAGCTTAACGTTTTCCATAGCTGTAAGCAGCGCTGCCGGCAGCGCAAATTCTTTATTTGTACAGGAGAAAATAAGAATGCCTTACAATGCAAATTTTTGCAGTTGTTGGATAACAGCGTCAGTAGCTTAGTGCAAAAGCGATGAACTCCTGAACCGACAGGCCCATGGTTCGATTCCCAGTTCATGCCGCTTAAGCTTATTCTTTTTATACCCGCTACTCATAGAGTAAAAGGGTATTATAACTTTGTTCAAACCGAAAATGTATGTAACAGTCAGAGGGAGACACCTCCGACCCCATAAAGTATATATATTCTGGCTCAGGATCAACAGCCGAGTCGATATAGCCATGTCCGTCTGTCCGTCTGTCTGTCCGTGTGAAAATCTAGATCTTAGCTATTATAAGAGCTAGGACTACTAAATTTGGTGATAATATGTGTTATTATTGCACGCTGATCAAGTTTATTTTGGATTTTGGCCACGCCCCCTTCCGCCCCCCGTAAATCAAAAAAACATTGATTACAAGCGCAATTTTGATGCCATATTGTTCATTTACGGTTTACATGATAACTATAGCTAGCCAGATGATCTTTGAAAATTTGGTAACAATCGGATAATAAACACAGAAGTTATTTAGCTTAACGTTTTCCATAGCTGTAAGCAGCACTGCCGGCAACGCAAATTCTTTATTTGTACAGGAGAAAATAAGAATGCCTTACAATGCAAGTTTTTGCAGTTGTTGGATAACAGCGTCAGTAGCTTAGTGCAAAAGCGATGAACTCCTGAACCGACAGGCCCGTGGTTCGATTCCCAGTTCATGCCGCTTAAGCTTAATCTTTTTTTTACCCGCTACTCATAGAGTAAAAGGGTATTATAACTTTGTTCAAACCGAAAATGTATATAACAGGCAGAAGAAGACACCTCCGACCCCATAAAGTATATTTATTCTGGCTCAGGATCAACAGGATCAACGAGTCGACATAGCCATGTCCGTCTGTCCGTCTGTCTGTCTGTCCGTCTGTCTGTCCGTGTGAAAATCAAGATCTAGATCAGCTTTTATAAGAGCTAGAACTACCAAATTTGGTGGCAGTATGTGTTATTATTGCACGCTGATCAAGTTTATTTTGGATTTTGGCCACGCCCCCTTCCGCACCCGTAAATCGAAAAAACATTGATTACAAGCGCAATTTTGATGCCATATTATTATTATTATTATTATTTTCGATTTACATGATAACTATAGCTACCCAGATGATCTCTGAAAATTTGGTAACAATCGGATAATAAACACAGAAGTTATTCAGCTTAACGTTTTCCATAGCTTAAGCGCTGCCGGCAGCGAAAATTTGGTAACAATCGGATAATAAACACAGAAGTTATTTAGCTTAACGTTTTCCATAGCTGTAAGCAGCACTGCCGGCAACGCAAATTCTTTATTTGTACAGGAGAAAATAAGAATGCCTTATAATGCAAGTTTTTGCAGTTGTTGGATAATAGCGTCAGTAGCTTAGTGCAAAAGCGATGAACTCCTGAACCGACAGGCCCGTGGTTCGATTCCCAGTTCATGCCGCTTAAGCTTTTTCTTTTTTTTTAAGAACTAATACTTTTATTTTTGAATATGCATTAATTGGTGGTTGCGCATTTTATTTAAAATTTTTTTAATGGCTCACAATAAACTTTGTTAACAAGTGGAGAAGTGACAGTCTCTTAAATCAGCCGAGTGCGATTGTAAGAGCGCAGCTTTTTCTTATATTTATACCCGCTACTCATAGAGTAGAAGGGTATAATTACTTTATTCAAACCGAAAATGTATGTAACAGGCAGAAGAAGACACCTCCGACCCCATAAAGTATATTTATTCTGGCTCAGGATCAACAGCCGAGTCGACATAGCCATGTCCGTCTGTCCGTCTGTCTGTCTGTCCGTCTGTCTGTCCGTGTGAAAATCAAGATCAAGATCAGCTTTTATAAGAGCTAGAACTACCAAATTTAGTGACAGTATGTGTTATTATTGCACGCTGATCAAGTTTATTTTGGATTTTGGCCAAGCCCCCTTCCGCCCCCGTAAATCGAAAAAACCTTGATTACAAGAGCAATTTTGATGCCATATTGTTATTATTATTATTATTATTTTCGGTTTACATGATAACTATAGCTAGCCAGATGATCTCTGAAAATTTGGTAACAATCGGATAATAAACACAGAAGTTATTCAGCTTAACGTTTTCCATAGCTGTAAGCAGCGCTGCCGGCAGCGCAAATTCTTTATTTGTACAGGAGAAAATAAGAATGCCTTACAATGCAAATTTTTGCAGTTGTTGGATAACAGCGTCAGTAGCTTAGTGCAAAAGCGATGAACTCCTGAACCGACAGGCCCATGGTTCGATTCCCAGTTCATGCCGCTTAAGCTTATTCTTTTTATACCCGCTACTCATAGAGTAAAAGGGTATTATAACTTTGTTCAAACCGAAAATGTATGTAACAGTCAGAGGGAGACACCTCCGACCCCATAAAGTATATATATTCTGGCTCAGGATCAACAGCCGAGTCGATATAGCCATGTCCGTCTGTCCGTCTGTCTGTCCGTGTGAAAATCTAGATCTTAGCTATTATAAGAGCTAGGACTACTAAATTTGGTGATAATATGTGTTATTATTGCACGCTGATCAAGTTTATTTTGGATTTTGGCCACGCCCCCTTCCGCCCCCCGTAAATCAAAAAAACATTGATTACAAGCGCAATTTTGATGCCATATTGTTCATTTACGGTTTACATGATAACTATAGCTAGCCAGATGATCTTTGAAAATTTGGTAACAATCGGATAATAAACACAGAAGTTATTTAGCTTAACGTTTTCCATAGCTGTAAGCAGCACTGCCGGCAACGCAAATTCTTTATTTGTACAGGAGAAAATAAGAATGCCTTACAATGCAAGTTTTTGCAGTTGTTGGATAACAGCGTCAGTAGCTTAGTGCAAAAGCGATGAACTCCTGAACCGACAGGCCCGTGGTTCGATTCCCAGTTCATGCCGCTTAAGCTTAATCTTTTTATACCCGCTACTCATAGAGTAAAAGGGTATTATAACTTTGTTCAAACCGAAAATGTATATAACAGGCAGAAGAAGACACCTCCGACCCCATAAAGTATATTTATTCTGGCTCAGGATCAACAGGATCAACGAGTCGACATAGCCATGTCCGTCTGTCCGTCTGTCTGTCTGTCCGTCTGTCTGTCCGTGTGAAAATCAAGATCTAGATCAGCTTTTATAAGAGCTAGAACTACCAAATTTGGTGGCAGTATGTGTTATTATTGCACGCTGATCAAGTTTATTTTGGATTTTGGCCACGCCCCCTTCCGCCCCCGTAAATCGAAAAAACATTGATTACAAGCGCAATTTTGATGCCATATTATTATTATTATTATTATTTTCGATTTACATGATAACTATAGCTACCCAGATGATCTCTGAAAATTTGGTAACAATCGGATAATAAACACAGAAGTTATTCAGCTTAACGTTTTCCATAGCTGTAAGCAGCGCTGCAGCGAAAATTTGGTAACAATCGGATAATAAACACAGAAGTTATTTAGCTTAACGTTTTCCATAGCTGTAAGCAGCACTGCCGGCAACGCAAATTCTTTATTTGTACAGGAGAAAATAAGAATGCCTTATAATGCAAGTTTTTGCAGTTGTTGGATAATAGCGTCAGTAGCTTAGTGCAAAAGCGATGAACTCCTGAACCGACAGGCCCGTGGTTCGATTCCCAGTTCATGCCGCTTAAGCTTTTTCTTTTTATACCCGCTACTCATAGAGTAAAAGGGTATTATAACTTTGTTCAAACCGAAAATGTATGTAACAGGCAGAAGAAGACACCTGCGACCCCATAAAGTATATTTATTCTGGCTCAGGATCAACAGGATCAACGAGTCGACATAGCCATGTCCGTCTGTCCGTCTGTCTGTCTGTCCGTCTGTCTGTCCGTGTGAAAATCAAGATCTAGATCAGCTTTTATAAGAGCTAGAACTACCAAATTTGGTGACAGTATGTGTTATTATTGCACGCTGATCAAGTTTATTTTGGATTTTGGCCACGCCCCCTTCCGCACCCGTAAATCGAAAAAACATTGATTACAAGCGCAATTTTGATGCCATATTATTATTATTATTATTATTATTTTCGGTTTACATGATAACTATAGCTACCCAGATGATCTCTGAAAATTTGGTAACAATCGGATAATAAACACAGAAGTTATTCAGCTTAACGTTTTCCATAGCTGTAAGCAGCGCTGCCGGCAGCGAAAATTTGGTAACAATCGGATAATAAACACAGAAGTTATTTAGCTTAACGTTTTCCATAGCTGTAAGCAGCACTGCCGGCAACGCAAATTCTTTATTTGTACAGGAGAAAATAAGAATGCCTTATAATGCAAGTTTTTGCAGTTGTTGGATAACAGCGTCAGTAGCTTAGTGCAAAAGCGATGAACTCCTGAACCGACAGGCCCGTGGTTCGATTCCCAGTTCATGCCGCTTAAGCTTTTTCTTTTTTTTTAAGAACTAATACTTTAATTTTTGAATATGCATTAATTGGTGGTTGCGCATTTTATTTAAAATTTTTTTAATGGCTCACAATAAACTTTGTTAACAAGTGGAGAAGTGACAGTCTCTTAAATCAGCCGAGTGCGATTGTTAGAGCGCAGCTTTTTCTTATATTTATACCCGCTACTCATAGAGTAGAAGGGTATTATTACTTTATTCAAACCGAAAATGTATGTAACAGGCAGAAGGAGACACCTCCGACCCCATAAAGTATATATATTCTGGCTCAGGATCAACAGCCGAGTCGATATAGCCATGTCCCGTCTGTCCGTCTGTCTGTCCGTGTGAAAATCAAGATCAAGATCAGCTATTATAAGAGCTAGAACTACCAAATTTGGTGACAGTATGTGTTATTATTGCACGCTGATCAAGTTTATTTTGGATTTTGGCCACGCCCCCTTCCGCCCCCGTAAATCGAAAAAACATTGATTACAAGCGCAATTTTGATGCCATATTGTTATTATTATTATTATTATTTTCGGTTTACATGATAACTATAGCTAGCCAGATGATCTCTGAAAATTTGGTAACAATCGGATAATAAACACAGAAGTTATTCAGCTTAACGTTTTCCATAGCTGTAAGCAGCGCTGCCGGCAGCGCAAATTCTTTATTTGTACAGGAGAAAATAAGAATGCCTTACAATGCAAATTTTTGCAGTTGTTGGATAACAGCGTCAGTAGCTTAGTGCAAAAGCGATGAACTCCTGAACCGACAGGCCCATGGTTCGATTCCCAGTTCATGCCGCTTAAGCTTTTTCTTTTTATACCCGCTACTCATAGAGTAGAAGGGTATTATAACTTTGTTCAAACCGAAAATGTATGTAACAGGCAGAAGGAGACACCTCCGACCCCATAAAGTATATATATTCTGGCTCAGGATCAACAGCCGAGTCGATATAGCCATGTCCGTCTGTCCGTCTGTCTGTCCGTGTGAAAATCTAGATCTCAGCTATTATAAGAGTTAGGACTACCAAATTTGGTGACAATATGTGTTATTATTGCACGCTGATCAAGTTTATTTTGGATTTTGGCCACGCCCCCTTCCGCCCCCGTAAATCGAAAAAACATTGATTACAAGCGCAATTTTGATGCCATATTGTTCATTTTCGGTTTACATGATAACTATAGCTAGCCAGATGATCTCTGAAAATTTGGTAACAATCGGATAATAAACACAGAAGTTATTTAGCTTAACGTTTTCCATAGCGGTAAGCAGCGCTGCCGGCAGCGCAAATTCTTTATTTGTACAGGAGAAAATAAGAATGCCTTACAATGCAAATTTTTGCAGTTGTTGGATAACAGCGTCAGTAGCTTAGTGCAAAAGCGATGAACTCCTGAACCGACAGGCCCGTGGTTCGATTCCCAGTTCATGCCGCTTAAGCTTATTCTTTTTATACCCGCTACTCATAGAGTAAAAGGGTATTATAACTTTGTTCAAACCGAAAATGTATGTAACAGGCAGAAAAAGACACCTCCGACCCCATAAAGTATATTTATTCTGGCTCAGGATCAACAGCCGAGTCGACATAGCCATGTCCGTCTGTCCGTCTGTCTGTCTGTCCGTCTGTCTGTCCGTGTGAAAATCAAGATCTAGATCAGCTTTTATAAGAGCTAGAACTACCAAATTTGGTGACAGTATGTGTTATTATTGCACGCTGATCAAGTTTATTTTGGATTTTGGCCACGCCCCCTTCCGCCCCCGTAAATCGAAAAAACATTGATTACAAGCGCAATTTTGATGCCATATTGTTCTTATTATTCGGATTTTTCAATGATAACTATAGCTAGCCAGATGATCTCTGAAAATTTGGTAACAATCGGATAATAAACACAGAAGTTATTCAGCTTAACGTTTTCCATAGCTGTAAGCAGCGCTGCCGGCAGCGCAAATTCTTTATTTGTACAGGAGAAAATAAGAATGCCTTACAATGCAAATTTTTGCAGTTGTTGGATAACAGCGTCAGTAGCTTAGTGCAAAAGCGATGAACTCCTGAACCGACAGGCCCGTGGTTCGATTCCCAGTTCATGCCGCTTAAGCTTTTTCTTTTTTTTTTAAGAACTAATACTTTAATTTTTGAATATGCATTAATTGGTGGTTGCGCATTTTATTTAAAATTTTTTTAATGGCTCACAATAAACTTTGTTAACAAGTGGAGAAGTGACAGTCTCTTAAATCAGCCGAGTGCGATTGTTAGAGCGCAGCTTTTTCTTATATTTATACCCGCTACTCATAGAGTAGAAGGGTATTATTACTTTATTCAAACCGAAAATGTATGTAACAGTCAGAAGGAGACACCTCCGACCCCATAAAGTATATATATTCTGGCTCAGGATCAACAGCCGAGTCGATATAGCCATGTCCGTCTGTCTGTCCTGTCCGGGAAAATCTAGATCTCAGCTATTATAAGAGCTAGGACTACCAAATTTGGTGACAATATGTGTTATTATTGCACGCTGATCAAGTTTATTTTGGATTTTGGCTACGCCCCCTTCCGCCCCCGTAAATCGAAAAAACATTGATTACAAGCGCAATTTTGATGCCATATTGTTCATTTTCGGTTTACATGATAACTATAGCTAGCCAGATGATCTCTGAAAATTTGGTAACAATCGGATAATAAACACAGAAGTTATTTAGCTTAACGTTTTCCATAGCTGTAAGCAGCACTGCCGGCAACGCAAATTCTTTATTTGTACAGGAGAAAATAAGAATGCCTTATAATGCAAGTTTTTGCAGTTGTTGGATAACAGCGTCAGTAGCTTAGTGCAAAAGCGATGAACTCCTGAACCGACAGGCCCGTGGTTCGATTCCCAGTTCATGCCGCTTAAGCTTTTTCTTTTTTTTAAGAACTAATACTTTAATTTTTGAATATGCATTAATTGGTGGTTGCGCATTTTATTTAAAATTTTTTTAATGGCTCACAATAAACTTTGTTAACAAGTGGAGAAGTGACAGTCTCTTAAATCAGCCGAGTGCGATTGTTAGAGCGCAGCTTTTTCTTATATTTATACCCGCTACTCATAGAGTAGAAGGGTATTATTACTTTATTCAAACCGAAAATGTATGTAACAGTCAGAAGGAGACACCTCCGACCCCATAAAGTATATATATTCTGGCTCAGGATCAACAGCCGAGTCGATATAGCCATGTCCGTCTGTCCGTCTGTCTGTCCGTGTGAAAATCTAGATCTCAGCTATTATAAGAGCTAGGACTACCAAATTTGGTGACAATATGTGTTATTATTGCACGCTGATCAAGTTTATTTTGGATTTTGGCCACGCCCCCTTCCGCCCCCGTTAATCGAAAAAACATTGATTACAAGCGCAATTTTGATGCCATATTGTTCATTTTCGGTTTACATGATAACTATAGCTAGCCAGATGATCTCTGAAAATTTGGTAACAATCGGATAATAAACACAGAAGTTATTCAGCTTAACGTTTTCCATAGCTGTAAGCAGCGCTGCCGGCAGCGCAAATTCTTTATTTGTACAGGAGAAAATAAGAATGCCTTACAATGCAAATTTTTGCAGTTGTTGGATAACAGCGTCAGTAGCTTAGTGCAAAAGCGATGAACTCCTGAAAGGACAGGCCCGTGGTTCGATTCCCAGTTCATGCCGCTTAAGCTTTTTCTTTTTTTTTAAGAACTAATACTTTAATTTTTGAATATGCATTAATTGGTGGTTGCGCATTTTATTTAAAATTTTTTTAATGGCTCACAATAAACTTTGTTAACAAGTGGAGAAGTGACAGTCTCTTAAATCAGCCGAGTGCGATTGTTAGAGCGCAGCTTTTTCTTATATTTATACCCGCTACTCATAGAGTAGAAGGGTATTATTACTTTATTCAAAACGAAAATGTATGTAACAGTCAGAAGGAGACACCTCCGACCCCATAAAGTATATATATTCTGGCTCAGGATCAACAGCCGAGTCGATATAGCCATGTCCGTCTGTCCTCTCTGTCCGTGTGAAAATCTAGATCTCAGCTATTATAAGAGCTAGAACTACCAAATTTGGTGACAATATGTGTTATTATTGCACGCTGATCAAGTTTATTTTGGATTTTGGCCACGCCCCCTTCCGCCCCCGTTAATCGAAAAAACATTGATTACAAGCGCAATTTTGATGCCATATTGTTCATTTTCGGTTTACATGATAACTATAGCTAGCCAGATGATCTCTGAAAATTTGGTAACAATCGGATAATAAACACAGAAGTTATTCAGCTTAACGTTTTCCATAGCTGTAAGCAGCGCTGCCGGCAGCGCAAATTCTTTATTTGTACAGGAGAAAATAAGAATGCCTTACAATGCAAATTTTTGCAGTTGTTGGATAACAGCGTCAGTAGCTTAGTGCAAAAGCGATGAACTCCTGAACCGACAGGCCCGTGGTTCGATTCCCAGTTCATGCCGCTTAAGCTTTTTCTTTTTTTTTAAGAACTAATACTTTAATTTTTGAATATGCATTAATTGGTGGTTGCGCATTTTATTTAAAATTTTTTTAATGGCTCACAATAAACTTTGTTAACAAGTGGAGAAGTGACAGTCTCTTAAATCAGCCGAGTGCGATTGTTAGAGCGCAGCTTTTTCTTATATTTATACCCGCTACTCATAGAGTAGAAGGGTATTATTACTTTATTCAAACCGAAAATGTATGTAACAGTCAGAAGGAGACACCTCCGACCCCATAAAGTATATATATTCTGGCTCAGGATCAACAGCCGAGTCGATATAGCCATGTCCGTCTGTCCGTCTGTCTGTCCGTGTGAAAATCTAGATCTCAGCTATTATAAGAGCTAGGACTACCAAATTTGGTGACAATATGTGTTATTATTGCACGCTGATCAAGTTTATTTTGGATTTTGGCCACGCCCCCTTCCGCCCCCGTAAATCGAAAAAAACATTGATTACAAGCGCAATTTTGATGCCATATTGTTTATTTTCGGTTTACATGATAACTATAGCTAGCCAGATGATCTCTGAAAATTTGGTAACAATCGGATAATAAACACAGAAGTTATTTAGCTTAACGTTTTCCATAGCGGTAAGCAGCGCTGCCGGCAGCGCAAATTCTTTATTTGTACAGGAGAAAATAAGAATGTCTTATAATGCAAGTTTCTGCAGTTGTTGGATTACAGCGTCAGTAGCTTAGTGCAAAAGCGATGAACTCCTGAACCGACAGGCCCATGGTTCGATTCCCAGTTCATGCCGCTTAAGCTTATTCTTTTTATACCCGCTACTCATAGAGTAAAAGGGTATTATAACTTTGTTCAAACCGAAAATGTATATAACAGGCAGAAGAAGAGACCTCCGACCCCATAAAGTGTATTTATTCTGGCTCAGGATCAACAGCCGAGTCGACATAGCCATGTCCGTCTGTCCGTCTGTCTGTCCGTCCGTCTGTCTGTCCGTGTGAAAATCAAGATCTAGATCAGCTTTTATAAGAGCTAGAACTACCAAATTTGGTGACAGTATGTGTTATTATTGCACGCTGATCAAGTTTATTTTGGATTTTGGCCACGCCCCCTTCCGCCCCCGTTAATCGAAAAAACATTGATTACAAGCGCAATTTTGATGCCATATTGTTCATTTTCGGTTTACATGATAACTATAGCTAGCCAGATGATCTCTGAAAATTTGGTAACAATCGGATAATAAACACAGAAGTTATTCAGCTTAACGTTTTCCATAGCTGTAAGCAGCGCTGCCGGCAGCGCAAATTCTTTATTTGTACAGGAGAAAATAAGAATGCCTTACAATGCAAATTTTTGCAGTTGTTGGATAACAGCGTCAGTAGCTTAGTGCAAAAGCGATGAACTCCTGAACCGACAGGCCCGTGGTTCGATTCCCAGTTCATGCCGCTTAAGCTTTTTCTTTTTTTTTTAAGAACTAATACTTTAATTTTTGAATATGCATTAATTGGTGGTTGCGCATTTTATTTAAAATTTTTTTAATGGCTCACAATAAACTTTGTTAACAAGTGGAGAAGTGACAGTCTCTTAAATCAGCCGAGTGCGATTGTTAGAGCGCAGCTTTTTCTTATATTTATACCCGCTACTCATAGAGTAGAAGGGTATTATTACTTTATTCAAACCGAAAATGTATGTAACAGTCAGAAGGAGACACCTCCGACCCCATAAAGTATATATATTCTGGCTCAGGATCAACAGCCGAGTCGATATAGCCATGTCCGTCTGTCTGTCCGTGTGAAAATCTAGATCTCAGCTATTATAAGAGCTAGGACTACCAAATTTGGTGACAATATGTGTTATTATTGCACGCTGATCAAGTTTATTTTGGATTTTGGCCACGCCCCCTTCCGCCCCCGTAAATCGAAAAAACATTGATTACAAGCGCAATTTTGATGCCATATTGTTCATTTTCGGTTTACATGATAACTATAGCTAGCCAGATGATCTCTGAAAATTTGGTAACAATCGGATAATAAACACAGAAGCAGCGCTGCCGGCAGCGCAAATTCTTTATTTGTACAGGAGAAAATAAGAATGCCTTACAATGCAAATTTTTGCAGTTGTTGGATAACAGCGTCAGTAGCTTAGTGCAAAAGCGATGAACTCCTGAACCGACAGGCCCGTGGTTCGATTCCCAGTTCATGCCGCTTAAGCTTTTTCTTTTTTTTTTTAAGAACTAATACTTTAATTTTTGAATATGCATTAATTGGTGGTTGCGCATTTTATTTAAAATTTTTTTAATGGCTCACAATAAACTTTGTTAACAAGTGGAGAAGTGACAGTCTCTTAAATCAGCCGAGTGCGATTGTTAGAGCGCAGCTTTTCTTATATTTATACCCGCTACTCATAGAGTAGAAGGGTATTATTACTTTATTCAAACCGAAAATGTATGTAACAGTCAGAAGGAGACACCTCCGACCCCATAAAGTATATATATTCTGGCTCAGGATCAACAGCCGAGTCGATATAGCCATGTCCGTCTGTCCGTCTGTCTGTCCGTGTGAAAATCTAGATCTCAGCTATTATAAGAGCTAGGACTACCAAATTTGGTGACAATATGTGTTATTATTGCACGCTGATCAAGTTTATTTTGGATTTTGGCCACGCCCCCTTCCGCCCCCGTAAATCGAAAAAAACATTGATTACAAGCGCAATTTTGATGCCATATTGTTCATTTTCGGTTTACATGATAACTATAGCTAGCCAGATGATCTCTGAAAATTTGGTAACAATCGGATAATAAACACAGAAGTTATTTAGCTTAACGTTTTCCATAGCGGTAAGCAGCGCTGCCGGCAGCGCAAATTCTTTATTTGTACAGGAGAAAATAAGAATGCCTTACAATGCAAATTTTTGCAGTTGTTGGATAACAGCGTCAGTAGCTTAGTGCAAAAGCGATGAACTCCTGAACCGACAGGCCCGTGGTTCGATTCCCAGTTCATGCCGCTTAAGCTTTTTCTTTTTTTATACCCGCTAAGGGTATTATAACTTTGTTCAAACCGAAAATGTATGTAACAGGCAGAAGGAGACACCTCCGACCCCATAAAGTATATATATTCTGGCTCAGGATCAACAGCCGAGTCGATATAGCCATGTCCGTCTGTCGTCGTCCGTCTGTCTGTCCGTGTGAAAATCTAGATCTCAGCTATTATAAGAGCTAGGACTACCAAATTTGGTGACAATATGTGTTATTATTGCACGCTGATCAAGTTTATTTTGGATTTTGGCCACGCCCCCTTCCGCCCCCGTAAATCGAAAAAACATTGATTACAAGCGCAATTTTGATGCCATATTGTTCATTTTCGGTTTACATGATAACTATAGCTAGCCAGATGATCTCTGAAAATTTGGTAACAATCGGATAATAAACACAGAAGTTATTTAGCTTAACGTTTTCCATAGCGGTAAGCAGCGCTGCCGGCAGCGCAAATTCTTTATTTGTACAGGAGAAAATAAGAATGCCTTACAATGCAAATTTTTGCAGTTGTTGGATAACAGCGTCAGTAGCTTAGTGCAAAAGCGATGAACTCCTGAACCGACAGGCCCGTGGTTCGATTCCCAGTTCATGCCGCTTAAGCTTTTTCTTTTTTTTTAAGAACTAATACTTTAATTTTTGAATATGCATTAATTGGTGGTTGCGCATTTTATTTAAAATTTTTTTAATGGCTCACAATAAACTTTGTTAACAAGTGGAGAAGTGACAGTCTCTTAAATCAGCCGAGTGCGATTGTTAGAGCGCAGCTTTTTCTTATATTTATACCCGCTACTCATAGAGTAGAAGGGTATTATTACTTTATTCAAACCGAAAATGTATGTAACAGTCAGAAGGAGACACCTCCGACCCCATAAAGTATATATATTCTGGCTCAGGATCAACAGCCGAGTCGATATAGCCATGTCTCAGCTATTATAAGAGCTAGGACTACCAAATTTGGTGACAATATGTGTTATTATTGCACGCTGATCAAGTTTATTTTGGATTTTGGCCACGCCCCCTTCCGCCCCCGAAAAACGAAAAAAACATTGATTACAAGCGCAATTTTGATGCCATATTGTTCATTTTCGGTTTACATGATAACTATAGCTAGCTAGATGATCTCTGAAAATTTCGTAACAATCGGATAATAAACACAGAAGCTATTCAGCTTAACGTTTTCCATAGCTGTAAGCAGCGCTGCCGGCAGCTCAAATTCTTTATTTGTACAGGAGAAAATAAGAATGCCTTACAATGCAAATTTTTGTAGTTGTTGGATAACAGCGTCAGTAGCTTAGTGCAAAAGCGATGAACTCCTGAACCGACAGGCCCGTGGTTCGATTCCCAGTTCATGCCGCTTAAGCTTTTTCTTTTTATACCCGCTACTCATAGAGTAGAAGGGTATTATAACTTTGTTCAAACCGAAAATGTATGTAACAGGCAGAAGAAGACACCTCCGACCCCATAAAGTATATTTATTCTGGCTCAGGATCAACAGCCGAGTCGACATAGCCATGTCCGTCTGTCCGTCTGTCTGTCCGTCTGTCTGTCCGTGTGAAAATCAAGATCTAGATCAGCTTTTATAAGAGCTAGAACTACCAAATTTGGTGACAGTATGTGTTATTATTGCACGCTGATCAAGTTTATTTTGGATTTTGGCCACGCCCCCTTCCGCCCCCGTTAATCGAAAAAACATTGATTAATAGCGCAATTTTGATGCCATATTGTTCATTTTCGGTTTACATGATAACTATAGCTAGCTAGATGATCTCTGAAAATTTCGTAACAATCGGATAATAAACACAGAAGCTATTCAGCTTAACGTTTTCCATAGCTGTAAGCAGCGCTGCCGGCAGCTCAAATTCTTTATTTGTACAGGAGAAAATAAGAATGCCTTACAATGCAAATTTTTGCAGTTGTTGGATAACAGCGTCAGTAGCTTAGTGCAAAAGCGATGAACTCCTGAACCGACAGGCCCGTGGTTCGATTCCCAGTTCATGCCGCTTAAGCTTTTTCTTTTTTTTTAAGAACTAATACTTTAATTTTTGAATATGCATTAATTGGTGGTTGCGCATTTTATTTAAAATTTTTTTAATGGCTCACAATAAACTTTGTTAACAAGTGGAGAAGTGACAGTCTCTTAAATCAGCCGAGTGCGATTGTTAGAGCGCAGCTTTTTCTTATATTTATACCCGCTACTCATAGAGTAGAAGGGTATTATTACTTTATTCAAACCGAAAATGTATGTAACAGTCAGAAGGAGACACCTCCGACCCCATAAAGTATATATATTCTGGCTCAGGATCAACAGCCGAGTCGATATAGCCATGTCCGTCTGTCCGTCTGTCTGTCCGTGTGAAAATCTAGATCTCAGCTATTATAAGAGCTAGGACTACCAAATTTGGTGACAATATGTGTTATTATTGCACGCTGATCAAGTTTATTTTGGATTTTGGCCACGCCCCCTTCCGCCCCCGTAAATCGAAAAAAACATTGATTACAAGCGCAATTTTGATGCCATATTGTTCATTTTCGGTTTACATGATAACTATAGCTAGCCAGATGATCTCTGAAAATTTGGTAACAATCGGATAATAAACACAGAAGTTATTTAGCTTAACGTTTTCCATAGCTGTAAGCAGCGCTGCCGGCAGCGCAAATTCTTTATTTGTACAGGAGAAAATAAGAATGCCTTACAATGCAAATTTTTGCAGTTGTTGGATAACAGCGTCAGTAGCTTAGTGCAAAAGCGATGAACTCCTGAACCGACAGGCCCGTGGTTCGATTCCCAGTTCATGCCGCTTAAGCTTATTCTTTTTTTTATACCCGCTACTCATAGAGTAAAAGGGTATTATAACTTTGTTCAAACCGAAAATGTATGTAACAGGCAGAAGGAGACACCTCCGACCCCATAAAGTATATTTATTCTGGCTCAGGATCAACAGCCGAGTCGATATAGCCATGTCCGTCTGTCCGTCTGTCTGTCCGTGTGAAAATCTAGATCTCAGCTATTATAAGAGCTAGGACTACCAAATTTGGTGACAATATATGTTATTATTGCACGCTGATCAAGTTTATTTTGGATTTTGGCCACGCCCCCTTCCGCCCCCGTAAATCGAAAAAAACATTGATTACAAGCGCAATTTTGATGCCATATTGTTCATTTTCGGTTTACATGATAACTATAGCTAGCCAGATGATCTCTGAAAATTTGGTAACAATCGGATAATAAACACAGAAGTTATTTAGCTTAACGTTTTCCATAGCTGTAAGCAGCGCTGCCGGCAGCGCAAATTCTTTATTTGTACAGGAGAAAATAAGAATGTCTTATAATGCAAGTTTCTGCAGTTGTTGGATTACAGCGTCAGTAGCTTAGTGCAAAAGCGATGAACTCCTGAACCGACAGGCCCATGGTTCGATTCCCAGTTCATGCCGCTTAAGCTTATTCTTTTTTTATACCCGCTACTCATAGAGTAAAAGGGTATTATAACTTTGTTCAAACCGAAAATGTATGTAACAGGCAGAAGAAGACACCTCCGACCCCATAAAGTATATTTATTCTGGCTCAGGATCAACAGCCGAGTCGACATAGCCATGTCCGTCTGTCCGTCTGTCTGTCTGTCCGTCTGTCTGTCCGTGTGAAAATCAAGATCTAGATCAGCTTTTATAAGAGCTAGAACTACCAAATTTGGTGACAGTATGTGTTATTATTGCACGCTGATCAAGTTTATTTTGGATTTTGGCCACGCCCCCTTCCGCCCCCGTTAATCGAAAAAACATTGATTACAAGCGCAATTTTGATGCCATATTGTTCATTTTCGGTTTACATGATAACTATAGCTAGCCAGATGATCTCTGAAAATTTGGTAACAATCGGATAATAAACACAGAAGTTATTCAGCTTAACGTTTTCCATAGCTGTAAGCAGCGCTGCCGGCAGCGCAAATTCTTTATTTGTACAGGAGAAAATAAGAATGCCTTACAATGCAAATTTTTGCAGTTGTTGGATAACAGCGTCAGTAGCTTAGTGCAAAAGCGATGAACTCCTGAACCGACAGGCCCGTGGTTCGATTCCCAGTTCATGCCGCTTAAGCTTTTTCTTTTTTTATACCCGCTACTCATAGAGTAAAAGGGTATTATAACTTTGTTCAAACCGAAAATGTATGTAACAGGCAGAAGGAGACACCTCCGACCCCATAAAGTATATATATTCTGGCTCAGGATCAACAGCCGAGTCGATATAGCCATGTCCGTCTGTCCGTCTGTCTGTCCCGTGTGAAAATCTAGATCTCAGCTATTATAAGAGCTAGAACTACCAAATTTGGTGACAATATGTGTTATTATTGCACGCTGATCAAGTTTATTTTGGATTTTGGCCACGCCCCCTTCCGCCCCCGTAAATCGAAAAAAACATTGATTACAAGCGCAATTTTGATGCCATATTGTTCATTTTCGGTTTACATGATAACTATAGCTAGCCAGATGATCTCTGAAAATTTCGTAACAATCGGATAATAAACACAGAAGCTATTCAGCTTAACGTTTTCCATAGCTGTAAGCAGCGCTGCCGGCAGCGCAAATTCTTTATTTGTACAGGAGAAAATAAGAATGTCTTATAATGCAAGTTTCTGCAGTTGTTGGATTACAGCGTCAGTAGCTTAGTGCAAAAGCGATGAACTCCTGAACCGACAGGCCCATGGTTCGATTCCCAGTTCATGCCGCTTAAGCTTATTCTTTTTATACCCGCTACTCATAGAGTAAAAGGGTATTATAACTTTGTTCAAACCGAAAATGTATGTAACAGGCAGAAGAAGACACCTCCGACCCCATAAAGTATATTTATTCTGGCTCAGGATCAACAGCCGAGTCGACATAGCCATGTCTGTCTGTCCGTCTGTCTGTCCGTCCGTCTGTCTGTCCGTGTGAAAATCAAGATCTAGATCAGCTTTTATAAGAGCTAGAACTACCAAATTTGGTGACAGTATGTGTTATTATTGCACGCTGATCAAGTTTATTTTGGATTTTGGCCACGCCCCCTTCCGCCCCCGTAAATCGAAAAAAACATTGATTACAAGCGCAATTTTGATGCCATATTGTTCATTTTCGGTTTACATGATAACTATAGCTAGCCAGATGATCTCTGAAAATTTGGTAACAATCGGATAATAAACACAGAAGTTATTTAGCTTAACGTTTTCCATAGCGGTAAGCAGCGCTGCCGGCAGCGCAAATTCTTTATTTGTACAGGAGAAAATAAGAATGCCTTACAATGCAAATTTTTGCAGTTGTTGGATAACAGCGTCAGTAGCTTAGTGCAAAAGCGATGAACTCCTGAACCGACAGGCCCGTGGTTCGATTCCCAGTTCATGCCGCTTAAGCTTATTCTTTTTATACCCGCTACTCATAGAGTAAAACCGAAAATGTATGTAACAGGCAGAAGAAGACACCTCCGACCCCATAAAAGTATATTTATTCTGGCTCAGGATCAACAGCCGAGTCGACATAGCCATGTCCGTCTGTCCGTCTGTCTGTCTGTCTGTCCGTGTGAAAATCAAGATCTAGATCAGCTTTTATAAGAGCTAGGACTACCAAATTTGGTGACAATATGTGTTATTATTGCACGCTGATCAAGTTTATTTTGGATTTTGGCCAAGCCCCCTTCCGCCCCCGTAAATCGAAAAAACATTGATTACAAGCGCAATTTTGATGCCATATTGTTATTATTATTATTATTATTTTCGGCTTACATGATAACTATAGCTAGCCAGATGATCTCTGAAAATTTGGTAACAATCGGATAATAAACACAAAAGTTATTCAGCTTAACGTTTTCCATAGCTGTAAGCAGCGCTGCCGGCAGCGCAAATTCTTTATTTGTACAGAAGAAAATAAGAATGCCTTACAACGCAAATTTTTGCAGCGTCAGTAGCTTAGTGCAAAAGCGATGAACTCCTGAACCGACAGGCCCATGGTTCGATTCCCAGTTCATGCCGCTTAAGCTTATTCTTTTTATACCCGCTACTCATAGAGTAAAAGGGTATTATAACTTTGTTCAAACCGAAAATGTATGTAACAGTGAGAAGAAGACACCTCCGACCCCATAAAGTATATTTATTCTGGCTCAGGATCAACAGCCGAGTCGATATAGCCATGTCCGTCTGTCCGTCTGTCTGTCGCCGTCTGTCCGTGTGAAAATCAAGATCTAACAGCTATTATAAGAGCTAGAACTACCAAATTTGGTGACAATATGTGTTATTATTGCACGCTGATCAAGTTTATTTTGGATTTTGGCCACGCCCCCTTCCGCCCCCGTAAATCGAAAAAACATTGATTACAAGCGCAATTTTGATGCCATATTGTTCATTTTCGGTTTACATGATAACTATAGCTAGCCAGATGATCTCTGAAAATTTGGTAACAATCGGATAATAAACACAGAAGTTATTCAGCTTAACGTTTTCCATAGCTGTAAGCAGCGCTGCCGGCAGCGCAAATTCTTTATTTGTACAGGAGAAAATAAGAATGCCTTACAATGCAAATTTTTGCAGTTGTTGGATAACAGCGTCAGTAGCTTAGTGCAAAAGCGATGAACTCCTGAACCGACAGGCCCGTGGTTCGATTCCCAGTTCATGCCGCTTAAGCTTTTTCTTTTTTTTTTAAGAACTAATACTTTAATTTTTGAATATGCATTAATTGGTGGTTGCGCATTTTATTTAAAATTTTTTTAATGGCTCACAATAAACTTTGTTAACAAGTGGAGAAGTGACAGTCTCTTAAATCAGCCGAGTGCGATTGTTAGAGCGCAGCTTTTTCTTATATTTATACCCGCTACTCATAGAGTAGAAGGGTATTATTACTTTATTCAAACCGAAAATGTATGTAACAGTCAGAAGGAGACACCTCCGACCCCATAAAGTATATATATTCTGGCTCAGGATCAACAGCCGAGTCGATATAGCCATGTCCGTCTGTCTGTCCGTGTGAAAATCTAGATCTCAGCTATTATAAGAGCTACAACTACCAAATTTGGTGACAGTATGTGTTATTATTGCACGCTGATCAAGTTTATTTTGGATTTTGGCCACGCCCCCTTCCGCCTCCGTTAATCGAAAAAACATTGATTACAAGCGCAATTTTGATGCCATATTGTATATTTTCGGTTTACATGATAACTATAGCTAGCCAGATGATCTCTGAAAATTTCGTAACAATCGGATAATAAACACAGAAGTTATTCAGCTTAACGTTTTCCATAGCTGTAAGCATCGCTGCCGGCAGCGCAAATTCTTTATTTGTACAGGAGAAAATAAGAATGCCTTACAATACAAATTTTTGCAGTTGTTGGATAACAGCGTCAGTAGCTTAGTGCAAAAGCGATGAACTCCTGAACCGACAGGCCCATGGTTCGATTCCCAGTTCATGCCGCTTAAGCTTATTCTTTTTATACCCGCTACTCATAGAGTAAAAGGGTATTATAACTTTGTTCAAACCGAAAATGTATGTAACAGGCAGAAGAAGACACCTGCGACCCCATAAAGTATATTTATTCTGGCTCAGGATCAACAGCCGAGTCGACATAGCCATGTCCGTCTGTCCGTCTGTCTGTCTGTCTGTCCGTGTGAAAATCAAGATCTAGATCAGCTTTTATAAGAGCTAGAACTACCAAATTTGGTGACAGTATGTGTTATTATTGCACGCTGATCAAGTTTATTTTGGATTTTGGCCACGCCCCCTTCCGCCCCCGTAAATCGAAAAAACATTGATTACAAGCGCAATTTTGATGCCATATTGTTCTATTATTATAATTTTCGGTTTACATGATAACTATAGCTAGCCAGATGATCTCTGAAAATTTGGTAACAATCGGATAATAAACACAGAAGTTATTCAGCTTAACGTTTTCCATAGCTGTAAGCAGCGCTGCCGGCAGCGCAAATTCTTTATTTGTACAGGAGAAAATAAGAATGCCTTACAATGCAAATTTTTGCAGTTGTTGGATAACAGCGTCAGTAGCTTAGTGCAAAAGCGATGAACTCCTGAACCGACAGGCCCGTGGTTCGATTCCCAGTTCATGCCGCTTAAGCTTTTTCTTTTTTTTTTTAAGAACTAATACTTTAATTTTTGAATATGCATTAATTGGTGGTTGCGCATTTTATTTAAAATTTTTTTAATGGCTCACAATAAACTTTGTTAACAAGTGGAGAAGTGACAGTCTCTTAAATCAGCCGAGTGCGATTGTAAGAGCGCAGCTTTTTCTTATATTTATACCCGCTACTCATAGAGTAGAAGGGTATTATTACTTTATTCAAACCGAAAATGTATGTAACAGTCAGAAGGAGACACCTCCGACCACATAAAGTATATTTATTCTGGCTCAGGATCAACAGCCGAGTCGACATAGCGATGTCCGTCTGTCCGTCTGTCTGTCTGTCCGTCTGTCTGTCCGTGTGAAAATCAAGATCTAGATCAGCTTTTATAAGAGCTAGAACTACCAAATTTGGTGACAGTATGTGTTATTATTGCACGCTGATCAAGTTTATTTTGGATTTTGGCCACGCCCCCTTCCGCCCCCGTAAATCGAAAAAACATTGATTACAAGCGCAATTTTGGTGCCATATTGTTATTATTATTATTATTTTCGGTTTACATGATAACTATAGCTAGCCAGATGATCTCTGAAAATTTGGTAACAATCGGATAATAAACACAGAAGTTATTCAGCTTAACGTTTTCCATAGCTGTAAGCAGCGCTGCCGGCAGCGCAAATTCTTTATTTGTACAGGAGAAAATAAGAATGCCTTACAATGCAAATTTTTGCAGTTGTTGGATAACAGCGTCAGTAGCTTAGTGCAAAAGCGATGAACTCCTGAACCGACAGGCCCATGGTTCGATTCCCAGTTCATGCCGCTTAAGCTTATTCTTTTTATACCCGCTACTCATAAAGTAAAAGGGTATTATAACTTTGTTCAAACCGAAAATGTATGTAACAGGCAGAAGAAGACACCTCCGACCCCATAAAGTATATTTATTCTGGCTCAGGATCAACAGCCGAGTCGACATAGCCATGTCCGTCTGTCCGTCTGTCTGTCTGTCCGTCTGTCTGTCCGTGTGAAAATCAAGATCTAGATCAGCTTTTATAAGAGCTAGAACTACCAAATTTGGTGACAGTATGTGTTATTATTGCACGCTGATCAAGTTTATTTTGGATTTTGGCCACGCCCCCTTCCGCCCCCGTAAATCGAAAAAACATTGATTACAAGCGCAATTTTGATGCCATATTGTTATTATTATTATTATTATTTTCGGTTTACATGATAACTATAGCTAGCCAGATGATCTCTGAAAATTTGGTAACAATCGGATAATAAACACAGAAGTTATTCAGCTTAACGTTTTCCATAGCTGTAAGCAGCGCTGCCGGCAGCGCAAATTCTTTATTTGTACAGGAGAAAATAAGAATGCCTTACAATGCAAATTTTTGCAGTTGTTGGATAACAGCGTCAGTAGCTTAGTGCAAAAGCGATGAACTCCTGAACCGACAGGCCCGTGGTTCGATTCCCAGTTCATGCCGCTTAAGCTTTTTTTTTTTTTTTAGAACTAATACTTTAATTTTTGAATATGCATTAATTGGTGGTTGCGCATTTTATTTAAAATTTTTTTAATGGCTCACAATAAACTTTGTTAACAAGTGGAGAAGTGACAGTCTCTTAAATCAGCCGAGTGCGATTGTTAGAGCGCAGCTTTTTCTTATATTTATACCCGCTACTCATAGAGTAGAAGGGTATTATTACTTTATTCAAACCGAAAATGTATGTAACAGTCAGAAGGAGACACCTCCGACCCCATAAAGTATATATATTCTGGCTCAGGATCAACAGCCGAGTCGATATAGCCATGTCCGTCTGTCTGTCCGTGTGAAAATCTAGATCTCAGCTATTATAAGAGCTAGGACTACCAAATTTGGTGACAATATGTGTTATTATTGCACGCTGATCAAGTTTATTTTGGATTTTGGCCACGCCCCCTTCCGCCCCCGTAAATCGAAAAAACATTGATTACAAGCGCAATTTTGATGCCATATTGTTCATTTTCGGTTTACATGATAACTATAGCTAGCCAGATGATCTCTGAAAATTTGGTAACAATCGGATAATAAACACAGAAGTTATTTAGCTTAACGTTTTCCATAGCTGTAAGCAGCACTGCCGGCAACGCAAATTCTTTATTTGTACAGGAGAAAATAAGAATGCCTTAAAATGCAAGTTTTTGCAGTTGTTGGATAACAGCGTCAGTAGCTTAGTGCAAAAGCGATGAACTCCTGAACCGACAGGCCCGTGGTTCGATTCCCAGTTCATGCCGCTTAAGCTTATTCTTTTTATACCCGCTACTCATAGAGTAAAAGGGTATTATAACTTTGTTCAAACCGAAAATGTATGTAACAGGCAGAAGAAGACACCTCCGACCCCATAAAGTATATTTATTCTGGCTCAGGATCAACAGCCGAGTCGACATAGCCATGTCCGTCTGTCCGTCTGTCTGTCCGTGTGAAAATCAAGATCTAGATCAGCTTTTATAAGAGCTAGAACTACCAAATTTGGTGACAGTATGTGTTATTATTGCACGCTGATCAAGTTTATTTTGGATTTTGGCCAAGCCCCCTTCCGCCCCCGTAAATCGAAAAAACCTTGATTACAAGAGCAATTTTGATGCCATATTGTTCATTTTCGGTTTACATGATAACTATAGCTAGCCAGATGATCTCTGCGCATTTAATTTAAAACTTTTTTAATGGCTCACAATAAACTTTGTTAACAAGTGGAGAAGTAACAGTCTCTTAAATCAGCCCAGTGCGATTGTAAGAGCGCAGCTTTTTCTTATATTTATACCCGCTACTCATAGAGTAGAAGGGTATTATTACTTTATTCAAACCGAAAATGTATGTAACAGTCAGAAGGAGACACCTCCGACCCCATAAAGTATATATATTCTGGCTCAGGATCAACAGCCGAGTCGATATAGCCATGTCCGTCTGTCTGTCCGTGTGAAAATCTAGATCTCAGCTATTATAAGAGCTAGGACTACCAAATTTGGTGATAATATGTGTTATTATTGCACGCTGATCAAGTTTATTTTGGATTTTGGCCACGCCCCCTTCCGCCCACCGTAAATCGAAAAAACATTGATTACAAGCGCAATTTTGATGCCATATTGTTATTATTATTATTATTATTATTATTATTATTTTCGGTTTACATGATAACTATAGCTAGCCAGATGGTCTCTGAAAATTTGGTAACAATCGGATAATAAACACAGAAGTTATTCAGCTTAACGTTTTCCATAGCTGTAAGCAGCGCTGCCGGCAGCGCAAATTCTTTATTTGTACAGGAGAAAATAAGAATGCCTTACAATGCAAATTTTTGCAGTTGTTGGATAACAGCGTCAGTAGCTTAGTGCAAAAGCGATGAACTCCTGAACCGACAGGCCCGTGGTTCGATTCCCAGTTCATGCCGCTTAAGCTTTTTCTTTTTTTTTTAAGAACTAATACTTTAATTTTCTTATATTTATACCCTTTTTCTTATATTTATACCCGCTACTCATAGAGTAGAAGGGTATTATTACTTTATTCAAACCGAAAATGTATGTAACAGTCAGAAGGAGACACCTCCGATCCCATAAAGTATATATATTCTGGCTCAGGATCAACAGCCGTCTGTCTGTCCGTGTGAAAATCTAGATCTCAGCTATTATAAGAGCTAGGACTACCAAATTTGGTGATAATATGTGTTATTATTGCACGCTGATCAAGTTTATTTTGGATTTTGGCCACGCCCCCTTCCGCCCCCGTAAATCAAAAAAACATTGATTACAAGCGCAATTTTGATGCCATATTGTTCATTTTCGGTTTACATGATAACTATAGCTAGCCAGATGATCTCTGCGCATTTTATTTAAAATTTTTTTAATGGCTCACAATAAACTTTGTTAACAAGTGGAGAAGTGACAGTCTCTTAAATCAGCCGAGTGCGATTGTAAGAGCGCAGCTTTTTTCTTATATTTATACCCGCTACTCATAGAGTAGAAGGGTATTATTACTTTATTCAAACCGAAAATGTATGTAACAGTCAGAAGGAGACACCTCCGACCCCATAAAGTATATATATTCTGGCTCAGGATCAACAGCCGAGTCGATATAGCCATGTCCGTCTGTCTGTCCGTGTGAAAATCTAGATCTCAGCTATTATAAGAGCTAGGACTACCAAATTTGGTGATAATATGTGTTATTATTGCACGCTGATCAAGTTTATTTTGGATTTTGGCCACGCCCCCTTCCGCCCCCGTAAATCGAAAAAACATTGATTACAAGCGCAATTTTGATGCCATATTGTTATTATTATTATTATTATTATTATTATTATTATTTTCGGTTTACATGATAACTATAGCTAGCCAGATGGTCTCTGAAAATTTGGTAACAATCGGATAATAAACACAGAAGTTATTCAGCTTAACGTTTTCCATAGCTGTAAGCAGCGCTGCCGGCAGCGCAAATTCTTTATTTGTACAGGAGAAAATAAGAATGCCTTACAATGCAAATTTTTGCAGTTGTTGGATAACAGCGTCAGTAGCTTAGTGCAAAAGCGATGAACTCCTGAACCGACAGGCCCGTGGTTCGATTCCCAGTTCATGCCGCTTAAGCTTTTGCTTTTAGATTTAAGAACTAATACTTTAATTTTCTTAATATATTAGTACCCATTTTATTTAAATTTATACCCGCTAAAAACTCAGTTAAGAGTAGAAGGGTATTATTACTTTATTCAAACCGAAAATGTATGTAACAGTCAGAAGGAGACACCTCCGACCCCATAAAGTATATATATTCTGGCTCAGGATCAACAGCCGAGTCGATATAGCCATGTCCGTCTGTCTGTCCGTGTGAAAATCTAGATCTCAGCTATTATAAGAGCTAGGACTACCAAATTTGGTGATAATATGTGTTATTATTGCACGCTGATCAAGTTTATTTTGGATTTTGGCCACGCCCCCTTCCGCCCCCGTAAATCAAAAAAACATTGATTACAAGCGCAATTTTGATGCCATATTGTTCATTTTCGGTTTACATGATAACTATAGCTAGCCAGATGATCTCTGGTAACAATCGGATAATAAACACAGAAGTTATTTAGATTAACGTTTTCCATAGCTGTAAGCAGCACTGCCGGCAACGCAAATTCTTTATTTGTACAGGAGAAAAAAGGAATGCCTTATAATGCAAGTTTTTGCAGTTGTTGGATAACAGCGTCAGTAGCTTAGTGCAAAAGCGATGAACTCCTGAACCGACAGGCCCGTGGTTCAATTCCCAGTTCATGCCGCTTAAGCTTATTCTTTTTATACCCGCTACTCATAGAGTAAAAGGGTATTATAACTTTGTTCAAACCGAAAATGTATGTAACAGGCAGAAGAAGACACCTCCGACCCCATAAAGTATATTTATTCTAGCTCAGGATCAACAGCCGAGTCGACATAGCCATGTCCGTCTGTCCGTCTGTCTGTCCGTGTGAAAATCAAGATCTAGATCAGCTTTTATAAGAGCTAGAACTACCAAATTTGGTGACAGTATGTGTTATTATTGCACGCTGATCAAGTTTATTTTGGATTTTGGCCAAGCACCCTTCCGCCCCCGTAAATCGAAAAAACCTTGATTACAAGAGCAATTTTGATGCCATATTGTTCATTTTCGGTTTACATGATAACTATAGCTAGCCAGATGATCTCTGCGCATTTTATTTAAAATTTTTTTAATGGCTCACAATAAACTTTGTTAACAAGTGGAGAAGTAACAGTCTCTTAAATCAGCCGAGTGCGATTGTAAGAGCGCAGCTTTTTCTTACATTTATACCCGCTACTCATAGAGTAGAAGGGTATTATTACTTTATTCAAACCGAAAATGTATGTAACAGTCAGAAGGAGACACCTCCGACCCCATAAAGTATATATATTCTGGCTCAGGATCAACAGCCGAGTCGATATAGCCATGTCCGTCTGTCCGTCTGTCTGTCCGTGTGAAAATCTAGATCTCAGCTATTATAAGAGCTAGGACTACCAAATTTGGTGATAATATGTGTTATTATTGCACGCTGATCAAGTTTATTTTGGATTTTGGCCACGCCCCCTTCCGCCCCCGTAAATCGAAAAAACATTGATTACAAGCGCAATTTTGATGCCATATTGTTATTATTATTATTATTATTTTCGGTTTACATGATAACTATAGCTAGCCAGATGATCTCTGAAAATTTGGTAACAATCGGATAATAAACACAGAAGTTATTCAGCTTAACGTTTTCCATAGCTGTAAGCAGCGCTGCCGGCAGCGCAAATTCTTTATTTGTACAGGAGAAAATAAGAATGCCTTACAATGCAAATTTTTGCAGTTGTTGGATAACAGCGTCAGTAGCTTAGTGCAAAAGCGATGAACTCCTGAACCGACAGGCCCGTGGTTCGATTCCCAGTTCATGCCGCTTAAGCTTTCCTTTTTTTTTTAAGAACTAATACTTTAATTTTTGAATATGCATTAATTGGTGGTTGCGCATTTTATTCAAAATTTTTTAATGGCTCACAATAAACTTTGTTAACAAGTGGAGAAGTGACAGTCTCTTAAATCAGCCGAGTGCGATTGTTAGAGCGAAGCTTTTTCTTATATTTATACCCGCTACTCATAGAGTGGAAGGGTATTATTACATTATTCAAACCGAAAATGTATGTAACAGTCAGAAGGAGACACCTCCGACCCCATAAAGTATATATATTCTGGCTCAGGATCAACAGCCGAGTCGATATAGCCATGTCCGTCTGTCCGTCTGTCTGTCCGTGTGAAAATCTAGATCTCAGCTATTATAAGAGCTAGGACTACCAAATTTGGTGATAATATGTGTTATTATTGCACGCTGATCAAGTTTATTTTGGATTTTGGCCACGCCCCCTTCCGCCCCCGTAAATCAAAAAAACATTGATTACAAGCGCAATTTTGATGCCATATTGTTCATTTTCGGTTTACATGATAACTATAGCTAGCCAGATGATCTCTGAAAATTTGGTAACAATCGGATAATAAACACAGAAGTTATTCAGCTTAACGTTTTCCATAGCTGTAAGCAGCGCTGCCGGCAGCGCAAATTCTTTATTTGTACAGGAGAAAATAAGAATGCCTTATAATGCAAATTTTTGCAGTTGTTGGATAACAGCGTCAGTAGCTTAGTGCAAAAGCGATGAACTCCTGAACCGACAGGCCCGTGGTTCGATTCCCAGTTCATGCCGCTTAAGCTTATTCTTTTTTATTTTTTTTTTTTTTTCATATTAACCCGCTACTCATAGAGTAAAAGGGTATTATAACTTTGTTCAAACCGAAAATGTATGTAACAGGCAGAAGGAGACACCTCCGACCCCATAAAGTATATATATTCTGGCTCAGGATCAACAGCCGAGTCGACATAGCCATGTCCGTCTGCCTGTCCGTGTGAAAATCAAGATCTAGATCAGCTTTTATAAGAGCTAGAACTACCAAATTTGGTGACAGTATGTGTTATTATTGCACGCTGATCAAGTTTATTTTGGATTTTGGCCACGCCCCTCCCCGCCCCCGTAAATCGAAAAAACATTGATTACAAGCGCAATTTTGATGCCATATTGTTATTATTTATTTTCGGTTTACATGATAACTATAGCTAGCCAGATGATCTCTGAAAATTTGGTAACAATCGGATAATAAACACAGAAGTTATTCAGCTTAACGTTTTCCATAGCTGTAAGCAGCGCTGCCGGCAGCGCAAATTCTTTATTTGTACAGGAGAAAATAAGATTGCTTTACAATGCAAATTTTTGCAGTTGTTGGATAACAGCGTCAGTAGCTTACTTGCAAATTGCGATGAACTCCTGAACCGACAGGCCCATAATTCGATTCCAAGTTCAGACGCCATAACTTATTCTTTTTAACTCATAGTAAAAATATAACTTTGTTCAAACCGAAAATGTATGTAACAGGCAGAAGAAGACACCTCCGACCCCATAAAGTATATTTATTCTGGCTCAGGATCAACAGCCGAGTCGACATAGCCATGTCCGTCTGTCCATCTGTCTGTCTGTCTGTCCGTGTGAAAATCAAGATCTAGATCAGCTTTTATAAGAGCTAGAACTACCAAATTTGGTGACAGTATGTGTTATTATTGCACGCTGATCAAGTTTATTTTGGATTTTGGCCACGCCCCCTTCCGCCCCCGTAAATCGAAAAAACATTGATTACAAGCGCAATTTTGATGCCATATTGTTCATTTTCGGTTTACATGATAACTATAGCTAGCCAGATGATCTCTGCGCATTTTATTTAAAATTTTTTTAATGGCTCACAATAAACTTTGTTAACAAGTGGAGAAGTGACAGTCTCTTAAATCAGCCGAGTGCGATTGTTAGAGCGCAGCTTTTTCTTATATTTATACCCGCTACTCATAGAGTAGAAGGGTATTATTACTTTATTCAAACCGAAAATGTATGTAACAGTCAGAAGGAGACACCTCCGACCCCATAAAGTATATATATTCTGGCTCAGGATCAACAGCCGAGTCGATATAGCCATGTCCGTCTGTCCGTCTGTCTGTCCGTGTGAAAATCTAGATCTCAGCTATTATAAGAGCTAGGACTACCAAATTTGGTGACAATATGTGTTATTATTGCACGCTGATCAAGTTTATTTTGGATTTTGGCCACGCCCCCTTCCGCCCCCGTAAATCGAAAAAACATTGATTACAAGCGCAATTTTGATGCCATATTGTTCATTTTCGGTTTACATGATAACTATAGCTAGCCAGATGATCTCTGAAAATTTGGTAACAATCGGATAATAAACACAGAAGTTATTCAGCTTAACGTTTTCCATAGCTGTAAGCACGGCTGCCGGCAGCGCAAATTCTTTATTTGTACAGGAGAAAATAAGAATGCCTTACAATGCAAATTTTTGCAGTTGTTGGATAACAGCGTCAGTAGCTTAGTGCAAAAGCGATGAACTCCTGAACCGACAGGCCCGTGGTTCGATTCCCAGTTCATGCCGCTTAAGCTTTTTCTTTTTTTTTTAAGAACTAATACTTTAATTTTTGAATATGCATTAATTGGTGGTTGCGCATTTTATTTAAAATTTTTTTAATGGCTCACAATAAACTTTGTTAACAAGTGGAGAAGTGACAGTCTCTTAAATCAGCCGAGTGCGATTGTTAGAGCGCAGCTTTTTCTTATATTTATACCCGCTACTCATAGAGTAGAAGGGTATTATTACTTTATTCAAACCGAAAATGTATGTAACAGTCAGAAGGAGACACCTCCGACCCCATAAAGTATATATATTCTGGCTCAGGATCAACAGCCGAGTCGATATAGCCATGTCCGTCTGTCCGTCCGTGTGAAAATCTAGATCTCAGCTATTATAAGAGCTAGGACTACCAAATTTGGTGACAATATGTGTTATTATTGCACGCTGATCAAGTTTATTTTGGATTTTGGCCACGCCCCCTTCCGCCCCCGTAAATCGAAAAAACATTGATTACAAGCGCAATTTTGATGCCATATTGTTCATTTTCGGTTTACATGATAACTATAGCTAGCCAGATGATCTCTGAAAATTTGGTAACAATCGGATAATAAACACAGAAGTTATTCAGCTTAACGTTTTCCATAGCTGTAAGCAGCGCTGCCGGCAGCGCAAATTCTTTATTTGTACAGGAGAAAATAAGAATGCCTTACAATGCAAATTTTTGCAGTTGTTGGATAACAGCGTCAGTAGCTTAGTGCAAAAGCGATGAACTCCTGAACCGACAGGCCCGTGGTTCGATTCCCAGTTCATGCCGCTTAAGCTTATAAAAAGGGATTATAACTTTGTCAAACGAAAATATAACAGGCAGAAGAAGACACCCGACCCATAAATATATTTATTCTGCTCAGGATCAACAGCCGAGTCGACATAGCCATGTCCGTCTGCCGTCTGTTCTGTCCGTGTGAAAATAAGACTAGATCAGCTTTAAAAGCTAGAACTACCAAATTTGGTGACAATATGTGTTATTATTGCAGCTGATCAAGTTTATTTTGGATTTTGGCCACGCCCCCCGTAAATCGAAAAAACATTGATTACAAGGCAATTTTGATGCCATATTGTTCATTTTCGGTTTACATGATAACTATAGCTAGCCAGATGGTCTCTGCGCATTTTATTTAAAATTTTTTTAATGGCTCACAATAAACTTTGTTAACAAGTGGAGAAGTGACAGTCTCTTAAATCAGCCGAGTCTGGCTCAGGATCAACAGCCGAGTCGATATAGCCATGTCCGTCTGTCCGTCTGTCTGTCCGTGTGAAAATCTAGATCTCAGCTATTATAAGAGCTAGGACTACCAAATTTGGTGACAATATGTGTTATTATTGTACGCTGATCAAGTTTATTTTGGATTTTGGCCACGCCCCCTTCCGCCCCCGTAAATCGAAAAAAACATTGATTACAAGCGCAATTTTGATGCCATATTGTTCATTTTCGGTTTACATGATAACTATAGCTAGCCAGATGATCTCTGAAAATTTGGTAACAATCGGATAATAAACACAGAAGTTATTCAGCTTAACGTTTTCCATAGCTGTAAGCAGCGCTGCCGGCAGCGCAAATTCTTTATTTGTACAGGAGAAAATAAGAATGCCTTACAATGCAAATTTTTGCAGTTGTTGGATAACAGCGTCAGTAGCTTAGTGCAAAAGCGATGAACTCCTGAACCGACAGGCCCGTGGTTCGATTCCCAGTTCATGCCGCTTAAGCTTTTTCTTTTTTTTTTAAGAACTAATACTTTAATTTTTGAATATGCATTAATTGGTGGTTGCGCATTTTATTTAAAATTTTTTTAATGGCTCACAATAAACTTTGTTAACAAGTGGAGAAGTGACAGTCTCTTAAATCAGCCGAGTGCGATTGTTAGAGCGCAGCTTTTTCTTATATTTATACCCGCTACTCATAGAGTAGAAGGGTATTATTACTTTATTCAAACCGAAAATGTATGTAACAGTCAGAAGGAGACACCTCCGACCCCATAAAGTATATATATTCTGGCTCAGGATCAACAGCCGAGTCGATATAGCCATGTCCGTCTGTCTTCTGTCCGTGTGAAAATCTAGATCTCAGCTATTATAAGAGCTAGGACTACCAAATTTGGTGACAATATGTGTTATTATTGCACGCTGATCAAGTTTATTTTGGATTTTGGCCACGCCCCCTTCCGCCCCCGTAAATCGAAAAAACATTGATTACAAGCGCAATTTTGATGCCATATTGTTCATTTTCGGTTTACATGATAACTATAGCTAGCCAGATGATCTCTGAAAATTTGGTAACAATCGGATAATAAACACAGAAGTTATTCAGCTTAACGTTTTCCATAGCTGTAAGCAGCACTGCCGGCAGCGCAAATTCTTTATTTGTACAGGAGAAAATAAGAATGCCTTACAATGCAAATTTTTGCAGTTGTTGGATAACAGCGTCAGTAGCTTAGTGCAAAAGCGATGAACTCCTGAACCGACAGGCCCGTGGTTCGATTCCCAGTTCATGCCGCTTAAGCTTATTCTTTTTTATACCCGCTACTCATAGAGTAAAAGGGTATTATAACTTTGTTCAAACCGAAAATGTATGTAACAGGCAGAAGAAGACACCTCCGACCCCATAAAGTATATTTATTCTGGCTCAGGATCAACAGCCGAGTCGACATAGCCATGTCCGTCTGTCCGTCTGTCTGTCCGTGTGAAAATCAAGATCTAGATCAGCTTTTATAAGAGCTAGAACTACCAAATTTGGTGACAGTATGTGTTATTATTGCACGCTGATCAAGTTTATTTTGGATTTTGGCCACGCCCCCTTCCGCCCCCGTAAATCGAAAAAACATTGATTACAAGCGCAATTTTGATGCCATATTGTTCATTTTCGGTTTACATGATAACTATAGCTAGCCAGATGATCTCTGCGCATTTTATTTAAAATTTTTTTAATGGCTCACAATAAACTTTGTTAACAAGTGGAGAAGTGACAGTCTCTTAAATCAGCCGAGTGCGATTGTTAGAGCGCAGCTTTTTCTTATATTTATACCCGCTACTCATAGAGTAGAAGGGTATTATTACTTTATTCAAACCGAAAATGTATGTAACAGTCAGAAGGAGACACCTCCGACCCCATAAAGTATATATATTCTGGCTCAGGATCAACAGCCGAGTCGATATAGCCATGTCCGTCTGTCTGTCCGTGTGAAAATCTAGATCTCAGCTATTATAAGAGCTAGAACTACCAAATTTGGTGACAGTATGTGTTATTATTGCACGCTGATCAAGTTTATTTTGGATTTTGGCCACGCCCCCTTCCGCCCCCGTTAATCGAAAAAACATTGATTACAAGCGCAATTTTGATGCCATATTGTTCATTTTCGGTTTACATGATAACTATAGCTAGCCAGATGATCTCTGAAAATTTGGTAACAATCGGATAATAAACACAGAAGTTATTCAGCTTAACGTTTTCCATAGCTGTAAGCAGCGCTGCCGGCAGCGCAAATTCTTTATTTGTACAGGAGAAAATAAGAATGCCTTACAATGCAAATTTTTGCAGTTGTTGGATAACAGCGTCAGTAGCTTAGTGCAAAAGCGATGAACTCCTGAACCGACAGGCCCGTGGTTCGATTCCCAGTTCATGCCGCTTAAGCTTTTTCTTTTTTTTAAGAACTAATACTTTAATTTTTGAATATGCATTAATTGGTGGTTGCGCATTTTATTTAAAATTTTTTTAATGGCTCACAATAAACTTTGTTAACAAGTGGAGAAGTGACAGTCTCTTAAATCAGCCGAGTCCGATTGTTAGAGCGCACGCTTTTCTTATATTTATACCCGCTACTCATAGAGTAGAAGGGTATTATTACTTTATTCAAAACGAAAATGTATGTAACAGTCAGAAGGAGACACCTCCGACCCCATAAAGTATATATATTCTGGCTCAGGATCAACAGCCGAGTCGATATAGCCATGTCCGTCTGTCCGTCTGTCTGAATCCGTGTGAAAATCTAGATCTCAGCTATTATAAGAGCTAGAACTACCAAATTTGGTGACAGTATGTGTTATTATTGCACGCTGATCAAGTTTATTTTGGATTTTGGCCACGCCCCCTTCCGCCCCCGTAAATCGAAAAAACATTGATTACAAGCGCAATTTTGATGCCATATTGTTCATTTTCGGTTTACATGATAACTATAGCTAGCCAGATGATCTCTGAAAATTTCGTAACAATCGGATAATAAACACAGAAGTTATTCAGCTTAACGTTTTCCATAGCTGTAAGCATCGCTGCCGGCAGCGCAAATTCTTTATTTGTACAGGAGAAAATAAGAATGCCTTACAATACAAATTTTTGCAGTTGTTGGATAACAGCGTCAGTAGCTTAGTGCAAAAGCGATGAACTCCTGAACCGACAGGCCCGTGGTTCGATTCCCAGTTCATGCCGCTTAAGCTTTTTCTTTTTTTTTAAGAACTAATACTTTAATTTTTGAATATGCATTAATTGGTGGTTGCGCATTTTATTTAAAATTTTTTTAATGGCTCACAATAAACTTTGTTAACAAGTGGAGAAGTGACAGTCTCTTAAATCAGCCGAGTGCGATTGTTAGAGCGCAGCTTTTTCTTATATTTATACCCGCTACTCATAGAGTAGAAGGGTATTATTACTTTATTCAAACCGAAAATGTATGTAACAGTCAGAAGGAGACACCTCCGACCCCATAAAGTATATATATTCTGGCTCAGGATCAACAGCCGAGTCGATATAGCCATGTCCGTCTGTCCGTCTGTCTGTCCGTGTGAAAATCTAGATCTCAGCTATTATAAGAGCTAGAACTACCAAATTTGGTGACAATATGTGTTATTATTGCACGCTGATCAAGTTTATTTTGGATTTTGGCCACGCCCCCTTCCGCCCCCGTAAATCGAAAAAACATTGATTACAAGCGCAATTTTGATGCCATATTGTTCATTTTCGGTTTACATGATAACTATAGCTAGCCAGATGATCTCTGAAAATTTGGTAACAATCGGATAATAAACACAGAAGCTATTCAGCTTAACGTTTTCCATAGCTGTAAGCAGCGCTGCCGGCAGCGCAAATTCTTTATTTGTACAGGAGAAAATAAGAATGCCTTACAATATAAATTTTTGCAGTTGTTGGATAACAGCGTCAGTACCTTAGTGCAAAAGCGATGAACTCCTGAACCGACAGGCCCGTGGTTCGATTCCCAGTTCATGCCGCTTAAGAGTTTTTTTTTTTTTTTAAGAACTAACACTTTAATTTTTGACTATGCATTAATTGGTGGTTGCGCATTTTATTTAAAATTTTTTTAATGGCTCACAATAAACTTTGTTAACAAGTGGAGAAGTGACAGTCTCTTAAATCAGCCGAGTGCGATTGTTAGAGCGCAGCTTTTTCTTATATTTATACCCGCTACTCATAGAGTAGAAGGGTATTATTACTTTATTCAAAACGAAAATGTATGTAACAGTCAGAAGGAGACACCTCCGACCCCATAAAGTATATATATTCTGGCTCAGGATCAACAGCCGAGTCGATATAGCCATGTCCGTCTGTCCGTCCGTGTGAAAATCTAGATCTCAGCTATTATAAGAGCTAGGACTACCAAATTTGGTGACAATATGTGTTATTATTGCACGCTGATCAAGTTTATTTTGGATTTTGGCCACGCCCCCTTCCGCCCCCGTTAATCGAAAAAACATTGATTACAAGCGCAATTTTGATGCCATATTGTTCATTTTCGGTTTACATGATAACTATAGCTAGCCAGATGATCTCTGAAAATTTGGTAACAATCGGATAATAAACACAGAAGTTATTCAGCTTAACGTTTTCCATAGCTGTAAGCAGCGCTGCCGGCAGCGCAAATTCTTTATTTGTACAGGAGAAAATAAGAATGCCTTACAATGCAAATTTTTGCAGTTGTTGGATAACAGCGTCAGTAGCTTAGTGCAAAAGCGATGAACTCCTGAACCGACAGGCCCGTGGTTCGATTCCCAGTTCATGCCGCTTAAGCTTTTTCTTTTTTTTTTTAAGAACTAATACTTTAATTTTTGAATATGCATTAATTGGTGGTTGCGCATTTTATTTAAAATTTTTTTAATGGCTCACAATAAACTTTGTTAACAAGTGGAGAAGTGACAGTCTCTTAAATCAGCCGAGTCCGATTGTTAGAGCGCAGCTTTTTCTTATATTTATACCCGCTACTCATAGAGTAGAAGGGTATTATTACTTTATTCAAAACGAAAATGTATGTAACAGTCAGAAGGAGACACCTCCGACCCCATAAAGTATATATATTCTGGCTCAGGATCAACAGCCGAGTCGATATAGCCATGTCCGTCTGTCCGTCTGTCTGTCCGTGTGAAAATCTAGATCCCAGCTATTATAAGAGCTAGAACTACCAAATTTGGTGACAGTATGTATTATTATTGCACGCTGATCAAGTTTATTTTGGATTTTGGCCACGCCCCCTTCCGCCCCCGTTAATCGAAAAAACATTGATTACAAGCGCAATTTTGATGCCATATTGTTCATTTTCGGTTTACATGATAACTATAGCTAGCCAGATGATCTCTGAAAATTTGGTAACAATCGGATAATAAACACAGAAGTTATTCAGCTTAACGTTTTCCATAGCTGTAAGCAGCGCTGCCGGCAGCGCAAATTCTTTATTTGTACAGGAGAAAATAAGAATGCCTTACAATGCAAATTTTTGCAGTTGTTGGATAACAGCGTCAGTAGCTTAGTGCAAAAGCGATGAACTCCTGAACCGACAGGCCCGTGGTTCGATTCCCAGTTCATGCCGCTTAAGCTTTTTCTTTTTTTTTAAGAACTAATACTTTAATTTTTGAATATGCATTAATTAGTGGTTGCGCATTTTATTTAAAATTTTTTTAATGGCTCACAATAAACTTTGTTAACAAGTGGAGAAGTGACAGTCTCTTAAATCAGCCGAGTCCGATTGTTAGAGCGCAGCTTTTTCTTATATTTATACCCGCTACTCATAGAGTAGAAGGGTATTATTACTTTATTCAAAACGAAAATGTATGTAACAGTCAGAAGGAGACACCTCCGACCCCATAAAGTATATATATTCTGGCTCAGGATCAACAGCCGAGTCGATATAGCCATGTCCGTCTGTCCGTCTGTCTGTCCGTGTGAAAATCTAGATCTCAGCTATTATAAGAGCTAGAACTACCAAATTTGGTGACAGTATGTGTTATTATTGCACGCTGATCAAGTTTATTTTGGATTTTGGCCACGCCCCCTTCCGCCCCCGTTAATCGAAAAAACATTGATTACAAGCGCAATTTTGATGCCATATTGTTCATTTTCGGTTTACATGATAACTATAGCTAGCCAGATGATCTCTGAAAATTTCGTAACAATCGGATAATAAACACAGAAGCTATTCAGCTTAACGTTTTCCATAGCTGTAAGCAGCGCTGCCGGCAGCGCAAATTCTTTATTTGTACAGGAGAAAATAAGAATGCCTTACAATACAAATTTTTGCAGTTGTTGGATAACAGCGTCAGTAGCTTAGTGCAAAAGCGATGAACTCCTGAACCGACAGGCCCGTGGTTCGATTCCCAGTTCATGCCGCTTAAGCTTTTTCTTTTTTTTTTAAGAACTAATACTTTAATTTTTGAATATGCATTAATTGGTGGTTGCGCATTTTATTTAAAATTTTTTTAATGGCTCACAATAAACTTTGTTAACAAGTGGAGAAGTGACAGTCTCTTAAATCAGCCGAGTCCGATTGTTAGAGCGCAGCTTTTTCTTATATTTATACCCGCTACTCATAGAGTAGAAGGGTATTATTACTTTATTCAAAACGAAAATGTATGTAACAGTCAGAAGGAGACACCTCCGACCCCATAAAGTATATATATTCTGGCTCAGGATCAACAGCCGAGTCGATATAGCCATGTCCGTCTGTCCGTCTGTCTGTCCGTGTGAAAATCTAGATCTCAGCTATTATAAGAGCTAGAACTACCAAATTTGGTGACAGTATGTGTTATTATTGCACGCTGATCAAGTTTATTTTGGATTTTGGCCACGCCCCCTTCCGCCCCCGTTAATCGAAAAAACATTGATTACAAGCGCAATTTTGATGCCATATTGTTCATTTTCGGTTTACATGATAACTATAGCTAGCCAGATGATCTCTGAAAATTTGGTAACAATCGGATAATAAACACAGAAGTTATTCAGCTTAACGTTTTCCATAGCTGTAAGCAGCGCTGCCGGCAGCGCAAATTCTTTATTTGTACAGGAGAAAATAAGAATGCCTTACAATACAAATTTTTGCAGTTGTTGGATAACAGCGTCAGTAGCTTAGTGCAAAAGCGATGAACTCCTGAACCGACAGGCCCGTGGTTCGATTCCCAGTTCATGCCGCTTAAGCTTTTTCTTTTTTTTTAAGAACTAATACTTTAATTTTTGAATATGCATTAATTGGTGGTTGCGCATTTTATTTAAAATTTTTTTAATGGCTCACAATAAACTTTGTTAACAAGTGGAGAAGTGACAGTCTCTTAAATCAGCCGAGTGCGATTGTTAGAGCGCAGCTTTTTCTTATATTTATACCCGCTACTCATAGAGTAGAAGGGTATTATTACTTTATTCAAACCGAAAATGTATGTAACAGTCAGAAGGAGACACCTCCGACCCCATAAAGTATATATATTCTGGCTCAGGATCAACAGCCGAGTCGATATAGCCATGTCCGTCTGTCCGTCTGTCTGTCCGTGTGAAAATCTAGATCTCAGCTATTATAAGAGCTAGGACTACCAAATTTGGTGACAATATGTGTTATTATTGCACGCTGATCAAGTTTATTTTGGATTTTGGCCACGCCCCCTTCCGCCCCCGTAAATCGAAAAAACATTGATTACAAGCGCAATTTTGATGCCATATTGTTCATTTTCGGTTTACATGATAACTATAGCTAGCCAGATGATCTCTGAAAATTTGGTAACAATCGGATAATAAACACAGAAGTTATTCAGCTTAACGTTTTCCATAGCTGTAAGCAGCGCTGCCGGCAGCGCAAATTCTTTATTTGTACAGGAGAAAATAAGAATGCCTTACAATGCAAATTTTTGCAGTTGTTGGATAACAGCGTCAGTAGCTTAGTGCAAAAGCGATGAACTCCTGAACCGACAGGCCCGTGGTTCGATTCCCAGTTCATGCCGCTTAAGCTTATTCTTTTTATACCCGCTACTCATAGAGTAAAAGGGTATTATAACTTTGTTCAAACCGAAAATGTATGTAACAGGCAGAAAAAGACACCTCCGACCCCATAAAGTATATTTATTCTGGCTCAGGATCAACAGCCGAGTCGACATAGCCATGTCCGTCTGTCTGTCTGTCTGTCCGTGTGAAAATCAAGATCTAGATCAGCTTTTATAAGAGCTAGAACTACCAAATTTGGTGACAGTATGTGTTATTATTGCACGCTGATTAAGTTTATTTTGGATTTTGGCCACGACCCTTTCCGCCACCGTAAATCGAAAAAACATTGATTACAAGCGCAATTTTGATGCCATATTGTTCATTTTCGGTTTACATGATAACTATAGCTAGCCAGATGATCTCTGCGCATTTTATTTAAAATTTTTTTAATGGCTCACAATAAACTTTGTTAACAAGTGGAGAAGTGACAGTCTCTTAAATCAGCCGAGTGCGATTGTAAGAGCGCAGCTTTTTCTTATATTTATACCCGCTACTCATAGAGTAGAAGGGTATTATTACTTTATTCAAACCGAAAATGTATGTAACAGTCAGAAGGAGACACCTCCGACCCCATAAAGTATATATATTCTGGCTCAGGATCAACAGCCGAGTCGATATAGCCATGTCCGTCTGTCCGTCTGTCTGTCCGTGTGAAAATCTAGATCTCAGCTATTATAAGAGCTAGGACTACCAAATTTGGTGACAATATGTGTTATTATTGCACGCTGATCAAGTTTATTTTGGATTTTGGCCACGCCCCCTTCCGCCCCCGTAAATCGAAAAAACATTGATTACAAGCGCAATTTTGATGCCATATTGTTCATTTTCGGTTTACATGATAACTATAGCTAGCCAGATGATCTCTGAAAATTTGGTAACAATCGGATAATAAACACAGAAGTTATTCAGCTTAACGTTTTCCATAGCTGTAAGCAGCGCTGCCGGCAGCGCAAATTCTTTATTTGTACAGGAGAAAATAAGAATGCCTTACAATGCAAATTTTTGCAGTTGTTGGATAACAGCGTCAGTAGCTTAGTGCAAAAGCGATGAACTCCTGAACCGACAGGCCCGTGGTTCGATTCCCAGTTCATGCCGCTTAAGCTTATTCTTTTTTTTTTTATACCCGCTACTCATAGAGTAAAAGGGTATTATAACTTTGTTATTAAAAACCGAAAATGTATGTAACAGGCAGAAAAAGACACCTCCGACCCCATAAATATATTTATTCTGGCTCAGGATCAACAGCCGAGTCGACATAGCCATGTCCGTCTGTCTGTCTGTCTGTCCGTGTGAAAATCAAGATCTAGATCAGCTTTTATAAGAGCTAGAACTACCAAATTTGGTGACAGTATGTGTTATTATTGCACGCTGATCAAGTTTATTTTGGATTTTGGCCACGCCCCCTTCCGCCCCCGTAAATCGAAAAAACATTGATTACAAGCGCAATTTTGATTCCATATTGTTCATTTTCGGTTTACATGATAACTATAGCTAGCCAGATGATCTCTGAAAATTTGGTAACAATCGGATAATAAACACAGAAGTTATTCAGCTTAACGTTTTCCATAGCTGTAAGCAGCGCTGCCGGCAGCGCAAATTCTTTATTTGTACAGGAGAAAATAAGAATGCCTTACAATGCAAATTTTTGCAGTTGTTGGATAACAGCGTCAGTAGCTTAGTGCAAAAGCGATGAACTCCTGAACCGACAGGCCCGTGGTTCGATTCCCAGTTCATGCCGCTTAAGCTTTTTCTTTTTTTTAAGAACTAATACTTTAATTTTTGAATATGCATTAATTGGTGGTTGCGCATTTTATTTAAAATTTTTTTAATGGCTCACAATAAACTTTGTTAACAAGTGGAGAAGTGACAGTCTCTTAAATCAGCCGAGTGCGATTGTTAGAGCGCAGCTTTTTCTTATATTATACCCGCTACCTCATAGAGTAGAAGGGTATTATTACTTTATTCAAACCGAAAATGTATGTAACAGTCAGAAGGAGACACCTCCGACCCCATAAAGTATATATATTCTGGCTCAGGATCAACAGCCGAGTCGATATAGCCATGGCCCTGTCCGTCTGTCTGTCCGTGTGAAAATCTAGATCTCAGCTATTATAAGAGCTAGGACTACCAAATTTGGTGACAATATGTGTTATTATTGCACGCTGATCAAGTTTATTTTGGATTTTGGCCACGCCCCCTTCCGCCCCCGTAAATCGAAAAAACATTGATTACAAGCGCAATTTTGATGCCATATTGTTCATTTTCGGTTTACATGATAACTATAGCTAGCCAGATGATCTCTGAAAATTTGGTAACAATCGGATAATAAACACAGAAGTTATTCAGCTTAACGTTTTCCATAGCTGTAAGCAGCGCTGCCGGCAGCGCAAATTCTTTATTTGTACAGGAGAAAATAAGAATGCCTTACAATGCAAATTTTTGCAGTTGTTGGATAACAGCGTCAGTAGCTTAGTGCAAAAGCGATGAACTCCTGAACCGACAGGCCCGTGGTTCGATTCCCAGTTCATGCCGCTTAAGCTTATTCTTTTTATACCCGCTACTCATAGAGTAAAAGGGTATTATAACTTTGTTCAAACCGAAAATGTATGTAACAGGCAGAAGGAGACACCTCCGACCCCATAAAGTATATTTATTCTGGCTCAGGATCAACAGCCGAGTCGACATAGCCATGTCCGTCTGTCCGTCTGTCTGTCTGTCCGTCTGTCTGTCCGTGTGAAAATCAAGATCTAGATCAGCTTTTATAAGAGCTAGAACTACCAAATTTGGTGACAGTATGTGTTATTATTGCACGCTGATCAAGTTTATTTTGGATTTTGGCCACGCCCCCTTCCGCCCCCGCAAATCGAAAAAACATTGATTACAAGCGCAATTTTGATGCCATATTGTTCATTTTCGGTTTACATGATAACTATAGCTAGCCAGATGATCTCTGCGCATTTTATTTAAAATTTTTTTAATGGCTCACAATAAACTTTGTTAACAAGTGGAGAAGCGACAGTCTCTTAAATCAGCCGAGTGCGATTGTAAGAGCGCAGCTTTTTCTTATATTTATACCCGCTACTCATAGAGTAGAAGGGTATTATTACTTTATTCAAACCGAAAATGTATGTAACAGTCAGAAGGAGACACCTCCGACCAATATATAAATTATTGTTCTGGAGGATCAGCAGAGTCGTTGAAGTCGTTTTCGCCTTGTCCGTTGGCCCGTCCGTGTGAAAATCTAGATCTCAGCTATTATAAGAGCTAGGACTACCAAATTTGGTGATAATATGTGTTATTATTGCACGCTGATCAAGTTTATTTTGGATTTTGGCCACGACCCTTTCCGCCCCCGTAAATCGAAAAAACATTGATTACAAGCGCAATTTTGATGCCATATTGTTCATTTTCGGTTTACATGATAACTATAGCTAGCCAGATGATCCGTCCGTCTGTCTGTCCGTGTGAAAATCAAGATCTAGATCAGCTTTTATAAGAGCTAGAACTGCCAAATTTGGTGATAGTATGTTATTATTGCACGCTGATCAAGTTTATTTTGGATTTTGGCCACGCCCCCTTCCGCCCCCGTAAATCGAAAAAACATTGATTACAAGCGCAATTTTGATGCCATATTGTTCATTTTCGGTTTACATGATAACTATAGCTAGCCAGATGATCTCTGCGCATTTTATTTAAAATTTTTTTAATGGCTCACAATAAACTTTGTTAACAAGTGGAGAAGCGACAGT